>OX438766.1:5999929-7199929 GCA_949316455.1 Acleris holmiana
ACAACCAAACATACATGGTCTATAAAAACCACTTCGCAACTAGAAAAGCCTCGGTATGTAATTTTTGGATTGCAAACTAATAGAAAAAATAACAAATTAAACGATAGCGCTGTATTTGATCATTGTAATCTTAAAAATGTGACTTTATTTTTAAATTCATACTATTATCCATACGATAGTCTTAACTTGAAATTTGATGAGTACAAATACAGTATATTATACGATATGTATGCGAGATTTCGTCAGTCGTATTATAACCTTCCTATAGATCCGCTGCTTGATCTTATACAATTTAAGGAAAAAGCTCCATTATATGTGATTGATTGTTCGAGGCAAAATGAGCATTTAAAAACTGGACCTGTTGACGTTCGTTTAGAAATCGAAACAGAAAAGGATTTGCCGGATAACACTAGTGCTTACTGTTTGATTATTAACGATCGTTTGGTGGAGTACAGACCTTTGAGTAATATTGTTAGAAAGTTGACATGATGTCGACAGCAATAGTTGATGTGCAGGGGTTTAAAACGGACAACAATTCATTCATTGTCAAAGAAGTTGCAATAGCTGTTAATGAACAATTACTACACCTACTTATTCTACCACCTTGCCCACTGCACAATCTCTCTCCAACCGAACGTAAACAAGTATCGTGGATACAGAGAAACAGAAAAATTAATTGGAATGATGGATTTATACCTTACGAAAAATATTTAATGTATATCCAAGAGTTTCTGATTGATAAGACGATTTTGTGTAAGGGTCTGGAAAAAGTTACCTGGCTTGAAACTATTTTAGATCATAATGATGTTATTAACCTGGAAGATATGAACTGTCCTAAATTGTTAAGTTTGTACGAAGAATATAGGTTGTCAAGTGATGTGTTTAACTGTATATATCATCCAACTGTATGCGCGCTAAGAAATGTAACTTGTTTAAGAAAATGGTGTTTAAATAAACATGTTTTATAAATTCTTTTTATTTATTATCTTATAAAGGTAATTAACCCTGAGTTCTCAAATCAAATAGTATTTACTTATTGAATTACGACAACGTCAATTACTAATGTCAATTTTAATAAAATTTAATCAAACCAAAAGTAAGGTTAAGAAGGATAATGGGGCTACATACGAGTATATCATGAAAATGGCTGAAAGAGAGCAAACATGGAGAATTTATTTTAAATCGTGCTATCAAAGTTTTTACGATCGCTCGCATATATAGATCAGCGTTCTAGTATCGAAAGACCACCTTGTCCTTAAACAATTAGTATGGAATTGGCCACTCCAGAAAACTGTTAGCGGGACTATCCTATAACATTAGTACAGCAATGGTTGTGTGGAAAGTGTTAACAGGAACAAAGATGAATAAACAAAATTGACTAAACAAAGAAATAAATTTATGAAAAATAAACCGGAGTGCCGTAAACAAAAATATAAGTAATATAAAATTGAATTATACGGCACTCCGGTTTTGCTTCTCTTTACAAAATATTTTGTTATAGACATTTTTGTATCTACATTTCGACAGTATCAGTCGAATGAACGAGGCGAGGATATGCAAATTTACCATTGAAGGATTGACAGGTCATTCGTTAGGTCACTACCTGTTGAGTTTATGGAATTCTGAATCACTGATCGATGGAAACTATTGGGGATCCTGGATCATTATTGGGGATTCTGGATCATCCGAGCGCAGCGAGGACAAATGATCCAGAATCCCCAATAATACCCTACTATCGTTAAACGTGGCATTATTTGCCAAATACTAGTATAACCGATGTCTTCCCGTGGATGTCGTAAGAGGCGACTAAGGGAATAAAGGCTTGTAGTACTGTAAGGCGATAGGCTTGCAACCTGTCACTAATATACTAGTAAACTTCTTGGCCTGATTGTGCAAATTGTGGATATAAAATTATAAACAAGTCTTTTTGTACTCGTCGATTAAAATCTGTGTATTAAGATTTCATAGAGATTACTGTAACGTCACTCTTTTCATCGTTGAATAGTCTATGTAACTTCCGAAACAACCGAAATAACTATTTCGATACGCTCTAGACAACCGAAAAAGAAATTAAAATAGAACTTCGTATTTAAATAATATGTGCCCTTGTTTAAGGAGACTCGATGCGGTACAAAATTGCCATTGTATGGCGTTTTGGAACGTAGCAGCATCGCGTCATCTGTCAAAAATCTACTTAAACTTGCTGCTGTATCCAGAGCATAAAAAACTATGCTTTGTGATTGGCTAGTATTTTTAGCTTGACACAGTACTGCAATATCACGGACGCCAGTGGTGTGATAATTTTTCTTTTCAAAGCTAAGAAGTTTACGTTTTTGCTGTGAAAATAAAAATCAGACCTTAAGCTTAAAAAGTAAAAATATAAACTAAGAAAATGAGTAGTGACAGTGACGAAACATCTTTAACTCCTCAAGAAATAACTATTTCAATTATCTTGTGTAAAAGAAGTCGGATAGTAGAACTAGACAATATAGTACTTACGATATTTAGTTTTCTTTTATAGGTATTTAGTATTAATGACTTAAATTATTAATTTTAATGAACTTGTACATAAAGTATTGTTCACTATAGTGTCATAATCAAGGATTTTAATCTCGTACCTTACTTAGGCCAAGAAGCACGGTACTCGACTAAAAAGCTCTCTATTATAACACGATTGTGAAAAATGCTATTTTAGAGTTGTTGGTAATTCTGTAGCTCTGCGTACCTCACTCTGGGAATGAAGGCGTGATGTTATATATGTGTATGTACTAGTATATAACATCTCTTAGATGTGACGTATCGAATGAAAGATACCTCGAATGTATTTGAAGTCTTAGGATTTCAGCCTTCAAAATACAGATGTCTATGGGTCTCAGAACCCACTTACCATCACGTGGCCTGTATACTGGTGTACGGTTCCAGCGGGAATAGCGATGGAGTCACAGGAAACAGCTAATTAATTATATTAATATTATAAATGTGAAAGTAACTCTGTCTGGCGGTCTGTCACTCCGTCCGTCTGTTGGTAACGATTTCAGGGTTAAGATATAGTTTTGAGTCCCTGGGAAAGACACAGGGTAGTTTTTATTCCAAAAAATTGGACGGTTCCTGAGGGAATAGCAATAAACGATTTCTACGCGGCCAGATTATTTTTCTGTTAGTTACCTTAGGCGCGCCCATGTCGTCCTTGTCCCGGAACATGCCGGGCTCGAAGCCGACGGGGCCCGACGTGCCCGGGATGCCCGGCAGTGGCGCCGCGTTATCCGAGATAAACTCTCGCTTTGAATCATCCTGAATGAACAAAGGTATTTTATAGGTAAAAAACTTCACCTTGCTCACCACTTGCTTTTGCAACTACATGCACCTCTTGCATGTAGTTGCAAAAGCAATATGGAACTTACGTCAAATTTCAAATAAGGACCGTATCGTTAATTATGGAAACAAGTTTGAATTACTCTAAAAAAAAAGTTACAATATTTTGTCTTTTCTGTCATATGTCAATCTGTTAAGCATACAGTCAAGTGTTAAAACTTACTATAAAAAATTGTATAATTCGTATACATTGCAAGATGAAGGGTCTCTCAGAGAAAAAACGACATTCAATTGTGACCAAATACTGTAAAGAATCAGGTATAACTATGAGAAAGATTGCTTCAGAAGAAGGGGTTAGCCTGAAAGCTGTTCACAATACGATAAAAAGGTTTAGTATGAATAATAATTTAAAAGATTTACCTGGTCGAGGTAGAAAACGAGGCCCTTCATGTCCTAATTTGGACAAAAAGATATGCGAATATTTTTCTCAAAAAAAGAGATATCGATTCGGGATTTTACGAAAAAATGTCGTACTTCTATTGCAATGGTTCAGCGTGCCAAGGAACGTAACTTGCTTGTAACGTATAAAAAGCAAAAACAGCCTAAACGCAGCAAAACCCAGGAGTCTTCTGTCAAAACTCGGGCTCGGAAATTGTACGACCACATTATAACTAAAAATGAACAATGTATTATAATGGACGATGAAACCTATGTCAAACTTGACTATAAAACCCTACCCGGACCGCAGTTTTACACCGTAATAAAAGGTACGAAGGTCTCTAAAGACGACAAATCCATTTTTTGCGAGAAATTTGGGAAAAAAGTGATGGTTTGGCAAGCTATTTGTTAATGCGGCATGAAAACGTCTCCGTTTTTCGTAACGGGAAACTTAAATTCGGATGTGTACAAGAAGGAATGCCTTCAAAAACGGGTACTACCACTCATTCGAAAGCACAGGAGTCGTACATTATTCTGGCCTGATTTAGCTGCGTGTCACTATGCTCGCCATGTGTTGAACTGGTATCGAGAGAATAATGTCGAATTTGTCGCGAAATCATTAAATCCCCCGAATTGCCCTGAGATCAGGCCCATCGAGAAATTTTGGGCTCTGATGAAGGCAAAGCTACGAAAACAAGCTAAACCAACAGATAACATGGACCAATTAAAAAAAGACTGGATCCATACCCACAAAACTTTCAAAACAGTCGATGTCCAAGGGCTAATGAAGAGCATCAAAAGCAAAGTGAGAAAACTGACAAAGGGGATCAATAAATAACTAAAAGTAGTTTTTATGGTTCGCTTTGAAGATCTAAGAATCGCGTAGTTTAAGTTTTTTTTTTGTAATAAAAAGTATTTATACAGATTACACCATTTTATTTGTTTCCATAATTAACGATACGGTCCTTATGCTGTTACAACGACATACAACAGGGCTGAGATTCTTCACGGCAAAAACGATGTTGCCTTTGAAGTGTTTCCGTATTGTCAACGTTTTGATAACTCTTATTTACTCTTAAAGTAATGACGGCCGAGTTAAAAATATTAAAACTTGTTAAACACACGTTTCTCTCTTTAACGTAACACTATAATTTTTATAGTAGAGTAGTTTATCTAGAGACTAAAATAGACAATGTATGCAAGTTTATCGTTGTCTAGTACCTATAGTACAAGCCTTGAGCTTAGTTTGAGATTAGGTCAATTTGTGTGAGATTATCCCCTGATATTTATTTATGTCATATCATATATGGGTAATTTCAGTTAAAGCATAAGAAGTAAAAAATATTCTTTTTTTTTATCACTTCTCTCTCTCATCCCCCCATCGATAGATAGGTATACACATGCATAGAGTAAATTATAGCACTTTACGAGTAGGTAGTCCAAAATACTTACTCCACTGTACACCCTAATCGGCATATCATGCACCGAGGTGACGTCGATCTTGACGTCTTCCTCCTTAATGCTGGAGACAGGGACAGGTAGATGGTCGTCTTTGACGTCCAGCTCCATTGGGGCTGGGAGGTGAATGCCCGACTCATGGACCAACGGCTCCTCCGCCTCAAATTTTATCTAGAAAAAAAAAAAGACAGACATCAAACATAGAAGGACTAAAGGTCGCATTCCCACTTCGTCACATCAGAACATGAACATACAGCACGAAAACCCATTTACACTTTGCCGTACAGTTTTAAGTCTTAAGTTGTGTGTCTTTTACGTTTAAATGTCGCTGTTTACTATAATAGAACACAAAGGTGGGTACGTATTAGAGCAGCCTCGGGTTGAGGCACGCACGGCTCACATATTTTGGTCTGCTTCGTACGCGCTCACGCGCTTTGCGCGAGCAACACGCGGGCGGCGCGCGGCCAGCCGCCGAGAGTCTGTCTCTTGACCGCGCTCAAAGGCGCCTCAGTGTGCGCGCCTCGCGTAATTTGGACGTGTATCCGAGCGTGCCGCGGGCAGAACGACAAGTTCTAACTTATCTGTGGGCGAGGCGCGTTCAAAATTGATAAAGTTGCTGAGCCTTTCCATCACCGAGGCGATTTGTTCTTCTTTTTGTTAATAATTCAGTAAGGGCCTGTTGTTTGATCAGTAGTTAAACTAACCAATTGTTAAAAATCGTAACTAATGGTTAAATCTCAAGGAAAAGTGTCAAATTTTCGATTCTTTTTTCGAATTTTAACCATTAGTTCGGTTAACTACTGATCAAACAACAGGCCCTAAGTTATGATAAACGCAGCCGCGGCTGTCATCGTGTCCGACGCCTTGGCGGGGTGAGCATGTCTCAGGCTGAGCCGCTCAAATTCGTACCCAGCTCAACACTTTTTTGATGTCGACGACATATTGTCAAGATGACAGTCGTCGGCGATAAATAAAACGTCACGAGAAAAATGTGACGATGGATGGCACAGATAAAGACACCGAAACGAAAATACAAACTTAAGTGAAAATGAGTTTGCATTGCACCAAGTAATGTGTATTATTTCTGGGACCAGACTTCATACAAATGCGCCCGAGGGTCTTTCAAAGTGTACGAGTAAAAAAAAACAGATTACATGGATGAAAAAAATTACCCATACATACCTCGTCAATTTCCTGTTTAATAACAGGCTTAGTCTCCGGCTCCCTATATCTGTCTCTCTCTCTCCCCCTCTCTTTTTCCCTCTCTAGCCGCTCTCGCTCTTTGTGCTGCATCTGTTTCATCATAGCCTGTATTTCCGGTAAAGGTACGCATATCGGCCTCTTCAGGCCGTACAACGTATAATATAAATCTACTAGGTCGCAACGAAGGCGTGCGTCATTTGACAGGTGGCAGTTAATGTTGTTCCATAGTCTGTAAAAAAAAAGTTTACGATAGTGTACATTTATTTGCGAACGCAATCATCATCAACTCAGCATCATCATCATCATAATCATATCACCATCATCACCACCATTATCATTATCAGGGTTATTATCACTACCATCATTATCATCATTACCAACATCATCATCATCATCAATATCATCATCATCATCATCAATATCAACATCAACAATCATACTAAACCTAAATCGGAACATTTACCTCGACTTTGTCTTGTTTACCACGGCTGTTGTAACACGGTCGAACCGTCGAGGTAAATGTTATGTATTTGAAGTCCCGATTTGTTAGTGCATTAATCGTGTTAGTTTAATGTAAGGCAATCACATCATTGGCCTTAAACGATAAATTGCAATATCTGTGGGATGTAAAACACTTTTTTCAGCAGTTATACACATATAAACGAGTAGCTAGATCTGTTCGCCAAACTCTATAATTTCGCTTAGTAAATTTTTAAGTCCCATTTTTCCCATCCATATTTTTAAGCATTTGGGTCTTTTTTTTTTTTTACTTACAATATATATCGTCAATTTTCTGTTTTTTTGCGTTTTTTAAATATTTATAATTATGGTTTTAAAGTTTGATTTTAGTAAGCGTTGCATGTTTTTTTATTATTATTGTTATTATGATTATTATTCATTTTCCAAACATTTTTATTAGGACTAATTAATGTTTCTTTCCGTGACGATAATGCTTTTTTCTTAATGGTGGTTATTCAGAAAATATTGTGACAGAGTGGCCGTTTTCAGCGGAGACCACTTTTTGGATTCCACTCAGTCACGCGATTATATGTAAAACAATAAAAAAAAACACTGGATGCAGAAAGTGAAAGACTACTTTAGTACTAATAGATGAATAAATGTATGGTCGTATATTCAAACACTAACCCCCTTACTTATGAACGTGAAATAAGCTTGGAATAGTTTATGCCATGCTTTGTCACTTTCTGTCAGATGCAAATGTCACAATTACAGATAAGGACAAAGCATGGCATAAACTATTCCAAGCTTATTCCACGTTCATAAGTAAGGGGGTTAAACATTAATAATCAATACTCTAACTAATGACGTATGGTAAAATGAGGACAGGCATTTGTAGGTAAAAAGAAGAATGACCCATTTATTACATTGTATCTTTTTCAGGGTCGCATAATCATGCGACCCAGAAAAATAATGGGCAATCGCCCATTTATAATATCAGGTTTACAGAATCGACAGAGCTCAGCTTTCGCGGAGATCCTATTTCTGGATGCTTTGGCCCTTCGTTACAAAAATAACAACCTAAACCTACCTACTTGTTTCCATTCTAGTAACTAGGAAAAATGCGACTGGGTAAAATTATGAATGGGGCCAACTGGGATTGGCAAGTTTGCTAAACGGAATAATCGAGTTTGGGAAACAATCGATACACTCGCAGGCCTGTCGTCGCGTTCTTTTGTTTGACAGTTTGGTAATCCCGGCTTCATGGAGCTCTTCGCCCTCCTTGATGACGATCCGCCAGATTTTACCCTGCTCCTTCTAAGACAGGTTCACCTGGTTGGAACAAGAACCCAATTCCAAGCCTAGTAAAATTGTACTAGTATTGGATATAGAGCGAGGTGAGGTCCTGCTTGTGAGGTACCTGTGCACGACAGCCTCGGTGTCGAGCCGGTGTCGCTGCGCGCGCTCGAAGGGTGGCGCGCGCACGAGGCGGCGAGCCAGCGCGTGCCGCACGTGCGGGTCGGGGTCGCTCTCCACGGCGCTCAGCAGCGAGCTCAGGTCCTCGGGCTTGCCGTCCACGCGGACGAAATCAACGAGGCACTCGAACGCCGCGCGCCGGACGTCTACGGACACGTAATATTGACCTCGAAAATCAAATCGTTTCGGTTGAAATAGTTCGAAAGGAACTTCGGAATAAGTTTGATAAATGTATGACGTCACGCGAGATAGACGCGTGGACAGAGTGATTATAAAACTAAACATTGACAAAACGCTTTTACTAATATGAGTAATAAACATGTTTAAACATATAAAGCTGCTTGTCCTAACTGATTCATCATCGTCCAGCCAAAACTACTAATGCTAGAAATATTAAACTTGGACAATACTTTTTTTGTGACCTACGATCCCCCAAGTGGGTGAAAAAGGGAGGCAAACATTTTACTTGACACTTGTTAGAAATGCTCTTCAATGCAAATAATGAGACATGTAATTCAGCGATTAATACAATTCAACCCCTAGAGGGATGAAAGGGGGTTGCAAAGTTTGTATAAATAAGTAATTTTTATTATTAAATTTCGTTAAAACTTGGGTGAAACGCTCTTCAATGCAAATAATGAGACAGGTATTTCAGGGATTACTAAAATTCAAACCCTAGAGGGATAAACGGGTTTGTTTATAATAGAAAGATTTGACATTAAGTTCTGTTTTTTTTTAAAGAAAGAAAATTTCAACATTCTCGCTAACGATATCTTTAATAACGGTTTTAAAGCAATTTTAAATTTTAGCCATTTTCCCCATAATAGCAGTACTATAAATTCCTTGTTCAACAAATTGCTTCAACCTACCCACATATTGGCCATATTGAGCATAAGCCCGGAACACAGTGGGTATGCTCGGCAGATGACCGCACTGCTGCAACCGCCGTATCGCGTGCAAACAGCTGACTGTCACCGTGTTCTTGTAGCACGGCAACACCTTCTCCAGGTTTAACACTCGAGTGATCTCTTCTAGAACTAGCTTCGTGTCGGCTGAGAGAGAATCCGCTGTTATAGGCGCACCCTGTAAGTGTAATTCTGCATTTTACAAGCGTGAAATTTTGTACAAATATTACGCAGCCCGGGGACGGTGATAAGGTCCTTTCTATCTCGGAAAATATGACAGATCTTGTGGGAATAAAAAAAATACAATCTGGGTTTGCATAGTCACAACCATGCAAAGAGGTTTTACAGAATTCTCTCATCTTCTGCTTCATTCCGGTAATTATTGGACCTCCCCTCGTAAACCAGCTATAATTAGTGATTCCAAAAGTTGATAATATAAAGTGTAAACCGTAATTCTAAAATATCAATGCACTTGAAATAAATCCATACTTTTAAGCACAAGCATTTCTTGTTTTCATTCAACAACTTTGGACACTTTGTACTGAAAAAAATTTGCTCTAGACCAAGGTGGCTTAAAAATTGCCACAGTTAATAAAGATTTAAAATTCGTGCAGCAATTACTACTTAGAGGCAAAAAATTAAGTTACATCTGATTTTTGTCGAAGCGATTTCTTCAACAAAATTTCACTCCTATCCCAGAGTGCCCAGAGTTTGAATGAGACGATTCTGATCGACGTTAAAGACGCTATTTGATGCAACTTTAGTAAGAAAACGTCCGCCATCTTGACGACTTTCTGAATTGAAGTGCTTGTGACACATTTGGCCAAATGTTACCCAAAATGCCGCCGTAATTAAAAAACGTCGAATAGTGAACCAGTCTATGAGTCCTAGTGTTATATCCTAGTTTGATTGAAGCTACTAGGTATTCAGAAGATAGGAAAACACAGGTAACGGAGCGAACGTATATTGCAAACTAATAAATATCAGGGGACAATCTCACACAGATTGACCTAGTCCCAAACTAAGCTCTAGGCTTGTACTATGGGTACTAGACAACGATAAACTTACGTACATACTAAAATATATATAGAAAACATCCAAGACTCGGGAACAAATATTCGCGTTCATCGCACAAATATCTGCCTTTACCGGGATTTGAACCCAGGACCGCTGGCTTCGGAGGCAGGGTCACTCCCAACGAGACCAACGTGTCGTCTGTCAACTAGCAGCAAAGACCTCCCTACCCAAATTATATCAAATCCACAATCTAGCTACATTACACCCAGGATTTCCAGGACCTCTAGGAAGTGTACTTACAGGCTGCAACACCGATATGACCGGCGTGATGGTCGCCGCTAAAGCATCCACCAACGCCGCCTTGTAATAGTTATCGGAGAAGTGGTTCTTAGAGTTGTCGTTGTACTTGAACAGGTCCAGGAGGAACCTGACCACTTCCGGTGGGCAGATGCCGTGGATGTTTCGAAGACCTGGAGATGAGGTATTTTAGGATTTATTGTGTAAACTAAGTTTTTTTTATAGTAATGCACACGAGCACACAGGCCACCTGAAGGTAAGTCGGATCTAAGACCATTGACTGTTAAAGTCTCAAGACTAACTTATCTTAAGACACCAGATGTTGCTAACCCTAACTAAGACAGAATGGCTCTATAGTAGGGTCAATCAATGATCCCTGTGAAAGCTCATATAAACACTTGTAACCTGCACTTATTTCTTTGACTTCTCATACATACTACATTAACACCAACCTTGCGACGCCGGTCAGTGATTTAAATAATTAATCACCTATTTTTAAAAACCTAGCTCGAGACTATAGTTAGTGTTTAAAATTACCAACCCTGACAGGCTGTCACAAGAACTACCCCAGATTGACCGAACTGTAATAGAATTTACCCTTAGAAGATAAATAAGCACTCAGGCCACCTGATGGAATGTTTCATTTGAAATGTCTAGACTACAATTTTCAGCCTGCAAACCTAAGAGTGCAAATGCGTTGCCCACCCTGAGGACTAAGATGGAATGCCTCTATGCTAGTAATTTCACCGGTTGTCTTATCCCCACACCGGAACACAATGCGAGCATTGTTGCTTAGCGGTAGGTTAAAGAGCAAGACGGTGGTAGCGATCCGACCACAAAAAAATAACCGCATCGATGTTGTTGACAAAACATTAACCAAAGTTACGCAGAAAACGAACAAAAACAAATTTTCCAAAACGAGTAAGCTTTACACTATCGTGATTGTTTGCTCTATTTTCTACCATGGTTACCGATTCAATTATATAGATTGTTACTGACTTACCCGCCATAGCAACCGGTATGGTTTTCTGCAAGAAATAATGCTGCAAATTGTCGAAACTGTTCTGTTTGATGATGTGGGGCGCTGAGAACGAGCCAAACATCTTGCGGAATATCGTGAGCATGGCCGGTGGGCCTGCCCAGGAGCTTATCATCGCATTTGCCACCTAAAAGAAATATTATTCAAATGAAGGTCACTTAGAAATGACTATTTCTCACAACAACAAATTCCCCATAGAAATCAGCGTCAAATATATGAATAATCTGAATTCGATTATAATATTAGGCGTTAAATCGTATTTAGTTATTTTAGAGCACCTCATCTACGTCGATGTATGGGTAAGGTCCAAAAAGTGGGGCCTACTAACTTACGGAATTAAAATGTTCAATGAAATTTTTCCGTTTTAGCGACGAAAATTAGCCGTACAAGTTTAACCTTTATTTTAGCAAAATAAAAAGTCATGAATTCAAACCTCTTCAGAATTTTAAAAAGCGTAAAAAAAAAAAACAAAATAATATTGAAAAGTAAATGTTATGGTCTGTATTATACAATTATGACACATCGCCAAGAAAAGGGTGGATACTTTTCGTCGCATAACGGCGTACGTCGCATAGCGGAACTTTTTGCACCTTCGTTGTTGTTTATGGTTAACTATGCGTAGCTATGGTCTAACTTTTTGCTTCTCACCCATATTTTTCGGCGACTGTACCACAAAGGTGTTTTGTTTCTAAAAAGATGCTTGTGAAAAGCCTAGTCTAGACTAATAACTAGCCCATTCAGACCCGACCAATACGATCGTGCGGGTTGTTTACGTTTGAAAATAGATTTTATTCAGTGATCAAAAACAAATGAAAGTAATCTATAAATTCTATGAAGAGAAGTCCTATTATAATCAGTTAAGCACGAATATATTTGATTATCTGTCACTTGATAATAAGCTGGGCCTGAAAGGGGAAGCTTTTGTTTAACTTCGTGTGTATAATTTAGTATTTTTAGTATAAATCTTGTCAATTTCTCACCAACATTGATTTAAATTATGGTGTCCAAGTGGCGATCAGAAAATGGAATCTGAAGGTGGCAACGAGTAGCGAGTTAGGTCTCAATAAGCAAGTTATGGCTGTGCCAGAGCAAAATAATTTTAGAAGTTTCGAGAAACTAGCCAATCGTCCATGTAACAAAAATAATAAAAAAACCAGACTGAATATTTTGATTATATCGTCTACATGTTAGTTACATGCCATTTACATATTTACTCCGCCATATTGTTTTGTTTTTAAATTTTAGTACCCAGTGACACTCGTGATGCTCAAACGAAACTAATGACACCTCACTCTTCAAAATCAGTCAAGCCGTTAAGGCTACAGGAGGTCACAACGGAACGAACATGACCCCTTCTGGGTAAGTCGGATAAAAAAGGCTCGAGTTAGCCTTAAAACCAACCTTAGTCAAACACTGCGCAGCCCTGCACCTAATCTTATAAAAGATCTGTTCGTTCTCTATGGTATCTGTCAATGCTTTCCTCGTAGCGGGCTCTGGGTAGTTATGCAGTGCTTCTATGGCCTCACTCTGAGCTGTGACGTCACGCTCGTGTCGCAGCTGATACTGCCATTGGTAGTCGGGTTGCGATATCACAGTGCTGCGCAAGAGCGACATCTCGGGGTCGAGACGGATCCATAACACCGGGGAATCACTGGGAATAAGGCAATTTGGTTAGTTGTTTGGGGGCGATGAAGGTAGACTAAATGGCAAATTGTATTTCTTGCTTGAATCTATCTCATTAATGATGATATGGTATTAACTGTCCTCTACTTAAATGTAGTAACATATTAGTAGAATATGCAAGTTTAGATGTATAACAATGTATCTATTTAAATACATCATTCATCATTGACGACACGCTAGCCTAGTTGGGAGTGAGGGTCACTCAGGGCGAGTGATGCCTTCGAAGCTAGGGGTCCTGGGTTCAAATCCCGGTAAGGGCAGATATTTGTGTGATGAGCACGAGTATTTGTTCCTGAGTCTTGGATGTTTTCTATGTATTTAAGTATATATTTCTCTATATAAGTAAGTTTATCGTTGTCTAGTACCCATAGTACAAGCCTATAGCTTAGTTTGGGACTAGGTCAATTTGTGTGACATTGTCCTGTGATTATTTATTTATTTATTTATCATAACCAAAATAGGTATTGCGTCTTACGAGGTTAAATAATACAGTGTGTCCCTGGATAAGGTGCACAAACAAATAGGGATGAAACTAGATGCAATTTCAAAGACAAAAAAAAGTGTAATTTTTGTTAAAGATTTAATAAACATTGATTGCTGTCATTCCTATCGGAACAAAGTGAAATATCTCGCCTCATATGAGGTCTATTGAGATAAAATTAACGGTTTTAGTATAGGTAATCGTTTCATCCTTATTCGTTTGTTCACCAGGGACACACTGTTTAATCCCAGGCTTATCTGCTCACTGTTAACGGAACTACTTACTCCATAGCAGACAGATCCATGTCGACCTCTTCCCCGGTACACAGCGGGATCTTCTTCTTCTTGTTCCTTCTGCTCTTGCTGTGGCACGTGATGTCGGCTTTCACGACCGTGTTCTCTATCTGCAGCGTGTGCTTGAACGTGCCGTCCAGCTCTTGCAGTTGAACTAGTAATGGGCCCACGTATTTGCGTATACCGCGTTCGTGCACACAGTCTTGCCGGATCTCTAGTTCTACAGTATTTCTGAAAGTACAAACATTTTACCTTTAACCTCTAGACATAGGTTTCACAATTATACTAAAGCTAGCTGTTGCCCACGACTCTGTCTGTACAGAAGTCGTTTATCACAATTATCACTCTTTCCGCCTATATGCTATTCCAGACTGTCTATCTCTGTTGAAAATTTCATCCAGATTCGACGACACGTTAGCCTAGTTGGGAGTGACCCTGCCTCCGAAGCCAGCGGTCCTGGGTTCAAATCCCGGTAAGGCCAGTTATTTGTGTGATGAGCGCGAATATTTTGTTCGAGTATTCGATATTTTCTATGTATTTGACTATGTATTTCTCTGTATAAGTATGTTTATCGTTGTCTAGTACCCACAGTACAAGCCTAGAGCTTAGTTTGGGACTAGGTCAATTTGTGTGAGATTGTCCCCTGATATTTATTTATTTTATTTTTATTTATTCCTTCATTGTGGCGCGATCGTGTAACAAACATTCAAACATTATTATAAATGCATAAGTAACTCTGCTTGTTACACTTTCACAGCTAAAAAGCTCAATCAAATTTTAATGAGATTGGGTACGGTGATAGCTTGAACCCCAAGGAAAGGACATAAAAAACTTAATTATGCATTACATTAATATTACACGTGTATGTATTATTTTTAATGCACTGTATATATTTATATTATTATACAATTTTAATATGTAAGTGTGTGTATGTGTATAGTTAGACCTGTTCCACCGCCACTATAATTCTGCTTTGTCCAAAGGTCTACTGGTAGAGAATGGCTTACCGCATTAAGTTCACCTTTTGTATATTAAGTGTATTCAATTGTGCAATAAATATTAAATAAATAAATAAAAACTTCAACAAAACGCGGGCAATTTTTTTAAATTTAATTTTATGGTAAGTGGAATCTGAGACCCATAGACATTTGAATTCTCAAGACTATAATCCTAAGACCTGAAATGCGTTGCCAACCCTGAGGACTAAGATAGAATGCCTCTATGCTAGTAACTTCACCGGTTGTCTTATCCCCACACCGGAACACATTGTTGCTTGGTGGTAAATGGATAAGATGGTGGTAGAGATCCGGACGAACCCTGCACAGGGTCCTACCGCCACTAAAGTTCTGCATATTTACTACATCTCTGACAACATCAACACTAGGTGGTAACTTAGGGACTATAGCAAGCGCCCGAGGCGCGCGTTACAGGCGCTACGCGCTCAATTCTGTATGAAGTTCGTGACGAAACAGCAAGCGCCCGATCCCCCCCAAAGCGCCTGGAACGCGAGCTTTGGGCAATTGCTATGGTTAGTCCCTCAAATTATCCTTACCCAAATAAATACATACTATCACGCCTTCATTCCCAGACTGGGGTAGGCAGAGCTACAGAAATACCAACAACTACAAAAACAGTTGTTGGTAATTCTGCAACCACATTTTGCACAATCAGGCCAAGAAGTTTACTAGTGTATTAGTGACAGGTTGCAAGCCCATCGCCTATCAGTACTACAAGCCCTTATTCCCTTGGTCGCTTCTTATCCACGGGAAGACATGGAGTGGCACTAATCTAACCCGGCAGCCACACGGATCGGCACGAAAAAACATATATTGGTGACATAACAAACGACAGATCAATACAAGAATAATGTAGCCATGAAATGGACCCAACTCAGTGTAATGATGGCATTAAAGTCAGCGCTGGTCTTCCATTACCTTCAGGTGAAACCACGGAAGGTTAAACAAGAAAGCTAAGATGTTTATCAGTGTATTAGTGACAGTTTGCAAGCGCTTTACCTTTTCCTATTAAAAACTGACTGCAACTGAAACTTAGCATGTCCACCGGTCCGCACCCACTGGTCCACGAACACCGCCATGTCTTTCCCTGTCACTGTGAATATCGCTCTCAGGAACAGGTTGGTCGAGAGCAGCAGGTGGCCCCACATACCGCTGCCAATCTTGGTGTTAGCCGCGTTCGTCGCTAGAGACAGTTGCTTGTTGAACACTTGCAGTAGCAACTCTTGGCCGATGCGTTGCTCTAACATTCTGAGTACCAGGTGGGATTTCTTTCGCATAACCTAAAAATAGTCCGAGATATTAATAAAATAATGTTAATGGATGTATGGGTGTGTAGGTAACATAAGGTTTCCTTAATTTGGGTACTTAAAGCAGGTAGGGCAACGTTTTTCTATAAAAACTTTGTGCAGGTTTTGTAATGATACCATTCCAAAAAGAGCCATATAACATTGTAACTTTTTTTAGTTTATTCAGTACGTCAACCTAAATTACATATTATTAAAATGTCAAGTTCAGGTTAAATCACTAAATAAAGAGTTATTAAATATGTCCGTGACCGTGATGATGATATCGATTTTGCACAATTACAAAAAAAAAAAACTTGCACAAAGAAAGTATGGAAAAACGACCGCCCTACCCGTCGCCTTAAATGAAATTCAACCATTAAATACGAAACTCCTAAGGGAACCGTGACCAAGAGAAACGGGTGACCAAAATAATCAAACAAAACAGTGAATTAAAAAATACCATGCGGCAAACACGTACCTCGATGTACCTCGGTGACATGGTTTGTACGTTGCGGACCGGGAAATAGAACACGTCCTTAGGGTCGAGGCGTGCGCCGCTCGCTGGCGGCTGCCATGGATCGAGTACAATGCCTCCGTACTGCTCTTCGTATGTTACCACCTACCAAAATATAGAGATTTGAATAAACAGTTAATGATTCCGCTCTAATCAAAGAGACTGTATTTAAACAGAATTGGGCTTACTGCGTGATTCGGGAAAACACAAAGGTAGGCCACTGTTTGGACCCTACGAATGACAACTGATGTATGCAATTGACGAACACAAGCTTTCAATAGCATGGGAAACACAAGCTTTATTAAATCATTTTTTTATCTATGTATTTTCAATAATTACTTGATTTTTAAACTGTTGCAACTTTGTAGTTATTTTATCCAAATCATATTTTCAAACTAAGGAATGTTAAGCTGAAATTTTCCATTCAAAATGCGATAACGTTGTTCTCCCCTTAAATCTAGTCCGATTTTTATGCGTTTTGAATATGTAGCAGATATTATGGAAAAAATATTTACTAAATCCATACTTACGTTTTTATAATAACTACCTACAACTTATTCAAAAATCGTGGGAATCGGACTTGATTAAGGGAGAAACGTTACCGCCCGGACCTAGATTCGTATAGCAGTTTTTTGACACCTACGCGATTTAAGCGTCACTTCACAATCCTCATGCTAAATGTAATTTACAGGTTACTCACCTCTTGCAACTCCTGGTGTGTCCAATACTTATACTCATTGTTGCCAAAGCACTTCTTAGAGTACAGTCCACACAGGTAATCCGGTATGCCTTTAGCGAGCCACAAGTCCGACCAGTTCTGCATAGTGATGAAGCAGCCAAAGAATTGTTCTGCAACCGCCTGAGCCATGGCTTTGCGGCTGATGTAAGTTTGGTCTAGAATTGCGATGGAGTGCAGCAAATGTGTGCTTAAGATAGACATGGTTGTGTAGGCTGTGGCATCATCTTCCGTCTGTAAAAGTATGTAAATAAATGCTATAATTACGAAAAAGTTAATCAAATTTAAGTACCCATCCTGTTTTGATTTGCTCTAGTGCTTGCTTACACGACATAACCTGATGGTTGGTGATTCTTGAAGTCACATAATTGCTATGGTCAACATACTCAGGGACGGGAGAGGGATTTCGTATGCCTGTAGCTTTGTTTGTCTTGTCGAGAGACCCTGTTTTTGGCGGGGCTGGGCTTATCCGTAAATGCTGGGTATGCCTTTGGCTATGATAACTATGATACTACAGGGTGAATTCAAATTGGTAATACAAAACACTTGATTGTGGCTTAGTTAATGCCACACAGTATAATACATTAACCCCTTTGTTAAAATTAACTGTATTTAATTAATGCTAATTTTCGAACAAAACAAATAATTAAAGTCCCAAAGTGTGGTTACACTACATTTACAATACAATCTTATTTTATTTGATAAGTGACAATTACTAATCAAAACACGTTTTCTTCATAAATTGCGACAGGTGACGGATAAACAAAGAGGAAAGTGTTCATTTGAAATTCTTTAAACTTCATTGTTAATTATTATGGTAGGATAACCATGTTAAGCCAACAAAAATGGGATAGTTTAAAAAATAAAAAATAAATACTTCTGATTATTTTAAAAGTATGAGACTTAATTGAGGGGCTAAGTTTAGGGGAAATGTGTGTAAAACATTGATTTTGTATTACCAATTTAAAGTCACCCTGTATATAGTCTGATAGCACTTAAAACGTCCTTCAGGTTTTTACTTATCTCTCACTGCTCTCACACACTTATGCAAATCTTACTGGATTTACACAAATACTAAAGACTGTTTAAATGCTCTTGCACTGTACAATTTTATAGTATAGCTATAGACATTGACTTTTTCATTAAACAAAGACTTACCTCATCTACAAATACCTGCTTATAGCAAGGATATGGATACCTAGTGGTTAATGTCTCTTCATAAAACTCGAATGCTTCATGAAGATATCTCACAGTGTTTTTAAGTATTTGCAGAAGATTTGGCAGGCAGTAGTGTGTCACTTCATTCATGTGGGGGTCCACATATGTCTCAAAGGGCCTGCAGGGTAATATTTTATTTTATTAACCTTTTCAGGTTTCTTGAAACACACAAATAGGTAATTTTAAAGAACCTGAAGAAAATACAAGTTTTTTGCAATGCTGTCCTGTTATTACTAAAATGCCAGAACTTCAAAATACCATTTTAAGAATACACAGAAAAAATCCAATACTTAATATTCAGTTTAAGGTATTGTTAATTAACTGAGATCCTAGTGAAAAATAGAGAATAGAATGTCTTGTATATTCCGTTTATAATTTATCCCCGTCTTGTTGAGAGTAAAAAAAATAACATGGTGTTTTAGAAATCTGATAGAAAGTGTAATGCGGTATTTAAAAATTCTGGCATATTGGGAATGAAAAAATTTAATTTTCAGACTAAGACAAAAAATTAGACAGAAAAGGCTTTTAAAAATATTATCATTGTATTCTCAAAAATATATCCTTACCCAATAGCTAGAGAAATATTTGGTGCACAAGCGGGAGTATTAACCACGTAGTGAAATGTTTTTCTTCTGTGATCAGGGGTATACACTACATCTAGGAGTTCTCCGCAAGAGACAGCTGTTAAACTCTCATCCACAGTAAACTCTAATTTCCATGTGCAAGGTTCTGCAAAGCTGTCTACACATGGGAACCAAAGCCGAGCCGTGTGACCGTAGGTAAACATGTGGGCTGATTTCTAGAAGGAAACAAATTGAATACACATTAATAATTGTTATCACTTTCCATTAATTAATATATCATTGCCTTACTTGTATATCTCTCCCCTTAAAATAATAATAGGATTTCTCTTTTTTTGTTCATACTTTGTAATACCACAGAGAAGGCAAATGAGCACACTGATGGCAAGTAGGATCTGAGACTGAACATGTAAAAAACATCCTAAAATGATATTTACTAAATAAAAATAATTAATGTAATAATATTAAGTAATTAGAGAATTAATTTAAATGATGTAGAACAAATGAATATTCTTAACTAATAAAATCTTTGAAAAAATTAAGATAAACATTTTATTCTTTATTTGTTCTTTAATTTGTATTAGAAATAAACAGATTCAATTTGATTAAGTATTCTGCAGACTACAATCTTGAGACTGCAAATGTATTGCCAACCCTGAGGACTAAAATGGAAAGCCTTCAGGTGAAATGACTATTTCACCGGTTGTGTTATACCCACAATAATGCGCATACTTACTACTGCTTGGCAGTGGTCTAAAAGGATAAGATGGTGGAAGCAATCCAGACAAACCCTGCACACGGCCCTATCATCACCTCAAAATAAAATCCCCAATAGCCTTGTGAGGCCCATACTACAAACAGAGATTTTTTAAGTGGGAATTTGAATCTACCTGCATGGAAATAAGAAACAAAGTTCAGTCACCTTTGCTCTTAAGTGCCATTTTCAAATTTGAAACAAATAAAAAGGATCTTTACGGTCATTAAAATATAGTTTAAACTAAATTGTCTTGATTATGTACCTCCTATGGCACACCAGTCTCACAAGTATAGACTCAATAACACAAGAAACACAGATAGTATTCATTGCATTGTTATATAAAATTAGTGTTGTGGCTACTAATTCTAGTGAAAACTGTGAAAAGTCTTAAGAGGCGAGTTTCAACTTCATAAATAAAATTTAAGAATGATTGAAACAACTATTTCAAAATGTTAAACATTTTATATTTATGTACTTCTTAAGCTGGGTACGAATCTGAGCGGCTCAGCCTGAGGCATGTCGCACCGCGCGGCGAGCTGCTCGCGAGCCAAATGGTTGCTCATAAACATGCGCGGGTGAGGCAGCGTGCTTGACGCGAGCCGTCATTTCAAAATGGCGTCGGATACGATGACAGCCGCGGCTGCGTTTATCATAATTCACCGAATTATTAACAAAAAGAGGAAGAAATCGCCTCGGTGGTGGAACGGCTCAGCAACTTTATCAAATTTGTACGCGCCTCGCCCATAAACAAGTTAGAACCTGTTGTTCTTCCTGCGGCACGCTCAGATACGCGTCAAAATTACGCGAGGCACGCACACCGAGGCGCCTTTAAGCACGGTCAAAAGACCGACACTCAGCGGCTCGCCGCGCGCCGCTCGCCCGCTGCTCGCGCACAGCGCGTACGAATTTGAGCTAAGGGCGAATTTGAGGGTGAGCCGTGCGTGCCTCAACCCGAGGCTGCTCTAATTCGTACCCACCTTTAAATGTTACTTTAATTGGTTTCCTTACCTCAACCAAAGTGCCTTCTCCTTCTGGTACCACAAAATGCATCCCTCCTTGCGGTGACTCCAATGAGAACTCAATGCCAATGCGAAGCCCGCGGCCCTCTCCCACCAGGTGAGCTGCATCATCAGGAACTTGTATGTGGAGTTCCCCAGAGTTGTGATCAGGGTCTATCTTCTGAGCTGCAGCTAGGTGGAATTGAGAGAACACTTCCAGAGACCTCCTAAAAAAATAACATTAGCATTCCACAAGTTATGAATGTATTTTCAAATGAAAATAAAAATCTTCATTCTGTAAGTAGGCCCCATATGCACTTTCACATGTGTCAGTTTACCAGTGCTTCCCAAAGGAAACCACTGTTGAGAAGGAACGCTTCAAGCAACTTAAAAGCATTGTAAAGCAATGCTCAAATTAGATAGAGTATATGACATAACTTTATACATTGTGTACAAACAGCAACACACTAACTGTACATCGGTGGACCTTATTACAAAAGGCATAAGGTCTACCAATGGACCGTTAATGGTTCAGTTTGTTAGAAAACACAATAATAGTAATGAGGGGGCCTCTGGATGCTTGGTGCCCTCTTATCAGGCACTCCCTTCCACATTTATTACAAATGACATGTAAGCCTAATTAAGCAGGTTATAATTACTTACGTGTTCGGATCTGCCTGGCAAATATCCAAAAATGGGTCACAGTATTGAAAGTTAGCTTCATACTGGTCATTGAGGCAGACCCGGTAGATACGACATTGCTTAGCGTTAAGTCTTATGTACCGCAAGTTATCCTTTAAGGGTACTACTGTCAGTTCTACGAAACCCTGTAATCATCATCATCATCATCATCATCATCATCATCATCACCATCATCATAATCATCATCACAAAGTAATGTATTTCTGTAATAACCTAGAAATATAAATACAAAACTTAATAGGTTTTTGGCATGTACTTACAATAATACTTCTCCTTTCAAAACTTATACCCGTTAAACTAAGAATTTGATGAGCTGTAAAGGAAATATACAAAAATAACTAACATACTCTATAAAACAGTACAGTTGTAAAATAAAGCAACGATACTTATAACTTGAAAGGGCGACAATTGTCGCCTGTGCGCTCCTTCTTCATTATTTACAGTGATTCATACTACTCTATCAAATTATACATCAAACCGGCTTTCCATTTTAAGGTAAACGTGAAATTGCTTCTCTTTATTAATGCTTGCTATAATGATACCAATGAAAACAATTCCATAACAGAGAAGAGATCAAGAGATAATATGATATGACATGACAGTCACCACAACAAAAAAAAAGTTCATGTCCACAGATCACGGGATAATGGTCAGTTGTGGCGTAGCCAATAAATAATGATTTATATTCTAATTAGTAATTAGTAAAGAGTACCAATACAAACACAATATCACACTTTATATAAAGAGAATAGGTTCTCGGACGTTACTATTGATTTGATGATTTCAGTGATTGATTAATACACAAAGAAATATTGTGTAGTATAGTAAACAAAACTGTTATCGACCCCTTAAGGCAAGTATATTTTTATTGGTGGTAACATAAAAGACGTTCATAAACCGAGTTGAAATCGCTTCCAGATTTTTTTCTCCTGCAAGGTTTTATATTCAATCTCAGTGATTCAATAATAAAATGTTATTACCACATGAAATTGTTCTAAGGAACTATATTGTGTAATATTACATTAGAGTATGATTTTGAAAGTTATCAGTCACTGCGATCACTTTCACTTTTTGTTTCTGAACGATACAAATCGCTATTATTGCTTGTCAAAATAACCAGAGAGGAAGGAGAGATCTATTTCATTCGTTGTGATAAAATTACCAGCATCCTAATATTGTGACCCCGATATCATTACTTTCAAGCGAAATTTCGTGACAGAATCATATGGGAAAACATTTTTCATGTTTTATTCCGGATTGAATGGTCGAAATGGGAGACTTGTCGTACTTGACTTGTTTGGTTCTATACATATTTTCTTTTCAAATTATTGTTACGAATTCTCGTACGTCCAATATTTGGAAACTTAATGCTGAAGAGGGTACTATAGTTGACGGTAATACGTTGGTGCAGGTCAGTTACTTCTATTATTAAGCTACATTAAATTTATATAATCAATGTACTACATTGCACTTGTTCCTCTACACGTATATCTTGACAAAACTCGTCACATTCTTTCAGTATTTATTCTGTGACCATGACCATGAGCTCGTTAAATTTTAGTTTTAAAAGCTTTGCACTTTCTTTTGTTCTCTATGTAACTAGAAAATAAATATGAACATCTCAGTAACACCACAAAACCTTAGTTTGATATTATATACTTTAAATCACAAATTATTTCGATGTAATACATTACTATGGTGTATTTATAATATTTAATATTTAATTCAATAATACTACAAAGTAAATCATAATATTTTTTTTATTTCAGGATGAAACTGATAAACAAAAATTGACTGAAGAAGATCCCATATTCAACATAATAACATCAACAGTGTACTATGGGAATACTTGGACTAAGCATGGCTTTGACATGTTTTGTACTGACTGCCAAGCTTATGAACAGCAAAGGTATTGTTACTCCTATTATATTGAAATATAAATTATTTTATAAATATCAAAAGGTAGGTACTTGTGGGATCACTTTTTATGTCTGTCTGCCTAGCAGTGCTAATTTAAATTTGGACTAAATAGCCTAATAAAAATGTATGTTCTAACTACCCTTATAATCTAGTCTTATATTTAATTTAAAAAAAATTATGTTATACTGGTGATTAATAATCAACCGATCATCTATTTCAACATGCTGATAACTACATGTTATTTAGATATTTACATTTACCTCCCATTATTCCCATTTTCCTTAATAGTAAACAAAAAAACAACAACAAACAGTGAACAATTAATAGTGAACATAAAAAAGGAAAATAAATGTTTAACTTTTATAAATATCCTGTTCTCAGATCCGGTGTTGACAATGGAGACGAGTCTACCATAGCTGAGGCAAATGGAGATGCAGATGATGAATACTTGGACTGTGGGAAGGCTGTTAACTTTACATACTATGACAACCTTGTGGGAGTGGCTCGGCGCCATCGACATCCCAATGTTCCTGAGCCTCAGGTATGTGATAAATCATTGATAATTATATATTCACATCCATTTAATCATTGTCTTATGATTACAGATCTGTATAAATAAATATCACGGGACACCTTTACACAAATCAACCTAGTCTCAAAGTAGGCTCTAGGCTAGTACTATGGGTACTAGACAACAATAAACTTATTTGTGTACAAAAATTGGACTTAATTAAATAGAGAGAATCAGTGGGAGATTTCACAAACAAATCAGTCCCATGTCTTTAATGTGATGGTCCATGATTGTGGAAATGTAAGATGACATTGTAAAATTATGCACTGGCATGCATCTTTATAGATTAAAAGCATGGCAACCATGAAGAATGTTTGGTGCTCTTTGCACCCCAAATATGTATATGTTTGGTTCAGGGATCGTTACCGGTATTCTGACTACCAGTTTTAAATGAGGTATTACCGGTTATAATTGACTTTCACTGTTTATACCGCTAAAGCTCTGATTAGCGGTATAATGAATACCGGTATTCAAGTTTATTATCGGTTTAGACAATTGACAACAATACCCCTTTTTGATACTTTACCCCTAAAAACCATAACCGGTAATACCTGTCAGTGTCAATATTCTCGTTTGTGTATATGTACCTAAATGTTTTCGGTGCTCTTACAAAAAACTTAGACTCGCCTTAGACAAGTCTGAAATTACAGTTCATTAAAGTCTAATTGACATCTCACTTATCAGGTACAATGAATAGCGGTATTGAATACAGGTATTTAATACTGTTAATAGTGAATACATAGCGATAAAAACAAAAGCGGAATGACAACAATACCTCTAATTTGAATATAGGTATTATTTTTTAGCGGTAATAATTTGACAATGTAAATACAGGTATTAAATAAAACCGGTTTTAAAATCCCTGGTTTGGTTAGTCCATCCTGGCTCTCAATGACTCAATGTAAACATGAGAAATACCTTATAGAAACCGACACTTGTTTCATTACAGGTTGCGCTAATATTTACCAAAAAAAAGTCATTTAAAAATGGTGTGACAGAACTTGACATAAATGCTTTGGAGAAACGGTTGAAAAAGGCCAAAAGAGAAAAACCAAAGTCTGTACAACTCTACAATCAAATCGGGAACTTTTGGAGGATCAAGGGAGACACAAGACTGAGCATTGAGTGCTTCAGGCGAGCTCTTGCGGTTTCTCCTTATAATGCAGAAGTAAGTAGACATTTTGATACAAAGAGTGCGCCGAGCGTCCAGTGACGCCCTCATTACTATTATTGTGTTTTCTAGTATACTAAAGTATTGCCAGGAAATTGAACAATGGTTTTTTTGCTGTACAAATGAGCTCTCTTAAGTGAATGAGGATAATGATCTTAAAAAAGTTTTTAACTAATTTTATTTGTCAAGTAATAAGTATTGAAAATAACAGTAAAATCCCAGGTATTGTAAATTTATGAGCGACAAAAATCACTAAGTCAACTCACTAACGTGTGGCCGGAGGGAGAGTCGACTGATCTCAATCGTGCACTCGATACGTTATCTGCGCTGTCGGGCATCGCACCACGTCGTAAGAGGTGACTAAGGGAATGAGGGCTTGCAGTACTGTTAGGCGATGGGCTTGCAACCTGTCACTAATACACTAGTAAACTTCGTGGCCTGATGGTGCAAAATGTGGCTATAGAATTATCAACAATTCTTTAGAGTTATTGGCATTTCTGTGTAGCTCTGCCTACCCCACTCTGGGAATGTAGACGTTATGTTATGTATGTATGTATGTATGTACCATAATTATAGTGCAATGTATGTATGTAAACTATTGGAAATAGAGATCACTTCCATGTAACTTTGGGTTAAAAATGGAAGAAGTACCTACAATGTCGTGTTATGTTGATCGTTTCCAGGTACTCCTGAACCTGGCGCGAGTACTGTTCACCCTGCAGTACCTCGACGACGCCATCTACCTGACGCGGCGATCGTTGGAAGTGCAGCCGCCGGACCGCAGCGCGTGGCAGCAGTACTTCACGCTGGGCGAGATATTCAAGGCTTATGGGCATTATCAGGTCAGTCGACATCGTTGTATCTAGGCTTTAGTGTCGCCGGATTTTTACGAAGTTTGTATTCCCTATTATCTCAATTAAAACTCTTGTAGCAATATCAACCTTGTTACTAACGGAAGAGCGTTAAATCTGCTTTGGCTATTGATTTGAGATACTGCTTATTGGCTTAAGAGGGCACTATTCATTTGGCTGTGTCCACGCTGGTGTCCTATTCCTATCTCAAGTCTAGTTTTGCAACAGTTTAATTTGTCCGAAGATTCATAAGTTTTCAAAATACTTCAAGAAAGCTATAGAACCTGTAGTTAGGTTAAGTTTGTTTTATAACAATCCAGGAAAGTTAAACAGTTACAGGATAAAATGATTTTCTAACTTATGCAAATTCGGAAGATATTAATGAAGGAGTTGCTAACTGAAATTCGACTTTATGATAGGAACCGCCTGCGCTTGATAAAGTAAACAAGGGGGACCTATGACAATCTGGGCTCGCTCACTAACCAAGAACTGGGCATGTCTTGGGTGGAAGCTTATGAGGCAGCGCAGGGTCGCTTTATCACTTCACTAGCCCTACATCCCTGAAGTGGATAATCCGATTTGAATAAGATGGGTTAGCAAAGTGCGCCTCCATGAGGTTTGTGGGCTGGCTACCGCCCGCCTGGTGAGCAGTGACCTACGACAATCAGTCGGTATATATTTTTAACTACCTTTTTATAAAATGCCAGTGCTGATCACTTCCAGTATAGATAAATTAACGAGAGCATGGAATTGCATATGTAGTAGTATTGTATGTTTACAGGCATTCATTCTATATTTGAATTTTCTATTTTCTCGTACTATCAGCATAAAAAGAGGTTTGTTATATATTGAAGAAGTAAATACCAAAATGATGTCAGTGTCAAATTGTGAATATTATTTACGTTGTGCATTTATTTTTACGTCTGATTTTATTGTATTCCCAGAATTATCAGAATAATTTTGTGTCAGCCCGTACGACTAAGTGTAAGTTACATAATTTTCAAAAAATATGGCATTGAGTAATTTTGGTCTGATTGAGAGTCAAAGTAAGCAAATTATTTTTAACTGTTATAAATATTTTGAACTTGAACTGAAGAACAATTTATATTCCCCTTACACGGCTGCCCAGTTAGTTGAAAAAGCTACAGGTCTTAGTATCTCTACTGTTTATAACATTGTCTGAGAGCAATAGTGAGAAATTCGCATCAACAAAGAAATTCACCTCTCCGAGAAATAAAAAGTTGTGTACTTGTCCGTCATCAGCAGTAGACGATTTTGATCAGGAAGTCATCTGGAGAACTATATACAATTTTCATCTGTCCCATAAGCAATTTCCAACCTTAAAGGCACTCCACTCTGTGTTAAAATCCGATATAGATTACAAATTTGGCATTTCCACCTTACGAAAACAAATACAGAAATTAGGATTTAAATGGAAAAAGACAGAGGACAACCGAAAAATATTAATGGAAAGACACAACATACCACTGCTAAGAATAAATTACCTTACCAAAATTGCGGAATATCGGTCTAAAGATAGACCACTAGTTTATACTGATGAAACCTACATCCACACTTCACATGTATCCGGAGAGGCTTGGACCGATGGAACAGAATTTGGTGTAAAAAAACAAATCAGTACAGGCCAGCGGTTAATAATAGTGCACGCAGGAGGAAAAGATAGTTTTATTCCCAACGCTTTGTTAATGTTTAAGGCAAACCAAAAAACGGGAGATTACCATGACCAGATGAACTTTGTCAACTACGAAAAATGGTTAAAAGAAAAATTAATACCGAACCTTAAACCGAATAGCGTACTTAACGTAGATAATGCGTCCTATAACAACAAACTTTTGAATCGTGCTCCAAAGTCAAATTCTCATAAACAAGAAATGATGGATTGGTTGACAGAACACAACATTTCATATAGCCCGTTGATGTACAAAACCAGTTTGTATGATTTAATTAAACAAAATAAAGAGCGGTTCGTGAGTACCGCATAGATGCAATTTTAAAAGAACATGGCCACTCCGTTTTACAATTGCCACCGTATCACCCGACATTCAATCCGATCGAAAATATTTGGTCCATGGTAAAATGATATGTAGCGAAAAGAAACGTTTCTTTAAACATGCAAGTAATTATGAGTTTAGCAACTGAACGAATGAATACTATTACTGCTGAGGACTGGGAAAATATTTGTCGCCATGTCGAAAGTGTAGAAAATAAATATCGATGTCAGGAAGGGGAAATGGATCGAATTTCAAACAATCTTATTATCAATACTTGTGACAGCTCAGATGAAGAACATGATAGCGACTAAAAGCAAAAAACAGAGGACTACTACTTATTCCATTTCTTAAGGGTATGTAATTTTATTAAATTAAGAGAAAATTATTCTCCTTTTGTTGCAAACGGTACCACTACAAATGCAATTCCATGTTCTCGATAATTCATCTATAACTTATGGATGCCATGTATAATCTCTAATGTGACCAGAATAAAAGTCTCAAGGATAAACTTGAGTCACCTCAATCTGTATAATGAAGTGAATGCGGTGCTGGCATGCCCGTTGTCTAGTGATGCTATTTTAATTTACAAATTTGTTAAGCACTCCTTTATTGCCAAGATTCACGCTCTGGAGATATATAAAGAGTCTCCCCATGAGGCTGATATAGTCACGTATGTGTACTAAAGCCTCCAATAAATATCAGATTAAAAAAAATAACACTAATCAGTCGGGGCAGCAATCAGGGTAGGTTAGCAGTGTTGTACCTAGGCTGCGGGACAATACAATACGGGAGCACTGCCTCTGTGTGTACAACATACAGAATGCGTTCAGTCATCTGCGCGTTTTGCGCTTAAAGGAAACCCTGTTATGTTTGTATGCAACCAGTATTTTGATTTTAATTTCTTGTTAATTTGATTATTTTAATTGCAGGAAGCAGCGGTGCACCTGAGACATGCCTTGGACTTGAGACCGGACTTCGAGCCGGCGTTAACAGCGTTAAAAGACATTGAAAACATACCAGAGGCGACTGTACATGTGTACACACTCCTTATCATCGTGTGTTTGGTGAGTTAACACAGGATTTCCCCACGAGACCCGGTGTGGCATAGGAGGTACATAGTCAAAGGCAATTTAGTTTAAACTATATTTTTATAATAATAAAGTTCATTTTTATTTATTTTTTTAAATTTGAAAATGGTATTTGAGAGCAAAGGTAACTGAACTTTATTTCCTTGGTGGTAGATTCAAATTGCCACTTATAGAAATCTTCCTGTTAATAGTATGGTGGGCCTTACTAGGTTAAGTGTTTACCCGAGTGACCCAGAAGGAGGGTAGTGTTTTTTGAGTGTATGTATGTAAGTATTGCTGTTCCATTGTGACCTCCTGCATCGTTTAACATTTAACTGCATAATATTTATATTTTGCTATTATTTCAGAGACATTTGCTTTTTTTATTAAATTTTATATTGAAAATCGGTATAATCTGGCAGTATGGCCTGTCAAGTTTGAAAACTAATGGCAGTTCTTAGCATTATCTGTGGAAGACTATATTGAAAAAAGTTGAGTTGACATGTTGAAAATCTCTTTTAGCGAGTCCAGTGCCATTAATTTTTGATTGTTTTCTTTAATAGTCAATTATTTATTTGTTTCCTTGCAAATGTGATGGAAAACATACGGCGTCGGGCTTCTAATACTCTCGTTACGTATCCTCTTCTCACTTGCCCTTGATGCACAATGTACTATTAAAACTAAACTCATAGCTCCCTCGGGAGTTATAAAAAATCTATAACTCCTAGGGATTTACCTATTTTATTTACATCCTTGTTCTCATTTTTATTGACATGTAAATTGGTTATACGAATAAATTATTATGTTATGATTATGAGGTAAATCGGTTATAACTGCTCTATACGCCTCCGTGTAATAATAACACCCTTTCCGAGCAAGTGTTGTGAAAATTATCTAACCGCGTCAAAATCCATTGCGTGGTTTAGGACTTAGCGGATATACAGACAGACACGCAGAAATCAAATTTATTTTAAAGAAGTGTCCTGTTTGAGTGAAACTAATCCATTTTCCAGGTGATGGGCGTGCTTCTAGTCATCCTGTCGTCAGTGGACAACGGGAACGAGGTGGACGAGCACAAGACCCAGCGGCACTTCAACCGCGCCATGGCCATGCGCTCGCTCCGCGGCGTGACCTTACCCGGCTCGCGGGGGCGGAAGAAAGGCGGCTCCTAAACTGATTTTGTCGTAGCGGGACCCGGTCCAACGTCTGTGTTCTGTGTTGCCAGTAGCGACTTATGATTAAGTGATTCAATTGTTATTTTTAGTTCTGAAACCTACTGTTATAAAAATTAAAAATGTACGAGCAGTATTTGAACAACGTTGCGGAAAAGGGTTGCTTGCAAGATACGTCGGGTAATTCCAATTTGTTCAATAGAACTACATGTGTTTTGTATTGAAAGTTGGTTGTTTTTTTTAGTAATTCATATTCTGATCTTTGAGTAAGTATGCTATTAATATGCCCTTAGTGTTCGCTGAATGCTCGTGAATGTTTAGGCGAATTATGGCAATAAATATTGTATTATTCTAACTTAAATATTCTTACAGTTTAGTTTGATAGTATGCCTTGTGCCTGCAGTACTTACTTAGGAGGATGGACTTCTTGCCAGGAAAAAAAACGCTTATAATCCATTAATCATTAAACATTCCACATAATCCACTATAAATCTAATAAAGCAACCCATTCGCCTGTTTTATGGCCTGCGTCGTTGATCTCGTATAAATAAGTGATGGTCAAACATGCTTAAATCACTCGTGTTAAAAACCGGAATGTTCTACCTGTTTGGTTAACAATCATATTAAAAACGATTGACGGTTATATGCGCAAAATGGGCCCATAATCTGGTTAAAATTGAGTTGATATTGCGTTAAATATTTAATTTAATTACTGTTATAAACTAGTTGTATCTTCATCTACTTGATTAAATTACCACATTTATATGAAATCAGTGGTCAATGTAGTTGTCAACTCTGTCACCGCTCAAAGCAGCTGGAAACATAACCCAGCTTCCAAACTTGAAAAGTGGGTATTTTACTCCTATACTCAGTTTGTGTACTTAACTCAATGTAAAGAAAATCGTTCGTCACTGATAAGCAAAAGCTCGACATAACTATGTGTAGCTAAAGGAAATAGAGGATTTTATGTCCCAAGGGATTGCATGCTACTTCAGAAGCTCATATATCACTTTCACATGTGTCGCTTTTACTCCAATAAAAAATGACATTTATCTTTTTTGTACGTGGTTGTGATTATAATACTTATTTTTGGGAACACAGATGTTTGACCGGCCAACGTCGTTATTAAATTTATCGCTTGAAAATTTACATAATAAATTGTCGGCTAAAATGTCCTTACAGTATCGCTATTGATAACTTCTAGTAAGGAACTGATGTGTTGTCGCACTGTTTCGTCAAATTAAAAAAGAAGTGGTTTTCTTGCATTTATAGGTGGTATACAACTAAATACGACCTTAAACCTATTCAATGTTCTGCAAAACAATATTGTAATCTGTTTATGATTTTACGAAACAGCGCAACGAGATGAGGCTAATGTACAAAAGTGACCTATCCGGTCTTGCCATGTCTAATTTGATCTCTGCTTCGTAGTCTTTGTCACCTATTGATGCTGGTAGCACACCGCTGCTAAACCGTTAAGCAATAGAGTTCAAATTCGTGTTAAATATAGTTTTGAGGTGTGCTACAGGCGTGATAGTGATCCGTAATTTGTGGTGTTCCTTTTAGAAGTTTCCGAAAAAATATGCGAAAGGCTTCTCAATTTATATGACCTCATACAATGACAAACTAAGGTTCTGTCGCTATCATTTATTTTATTGTAAGTCTTATTTCCAGTAAAGATTGTAAGAAGCAATAATGGGAACACCCTAAAATCGCCAATTATTTCATACTGGATTTCAAAATGCCGATTGTTTTTTTATAACTCCGAAACATAATATAATGTAACACACGACTGAATTTTCAAGACAATTTGCTAATATTTTTTTGTCTTGTCCGACTTATGATATTATTTGATTAATTTGTCTGGGAGCTTTAACAATCGGATTATTGAAATTCGGAAATGAATATTTTGATATAATCTAGTGTACCGAGCAATAAAAGATAACTTATCGCACTTTTAGAATTATAGTGACCTAATTCAAACATTTTCAGCTTTCGATTTTGAGTCATAAATTTAGTACTATAGAGACCTAAATCGAAATTTAAAATATTTGGATTAGGTCACTATAATTCTAAAGATGCGTTATGTACCTTACTATTTATGAAAGACATTGTTTGAATGAGTCTAACTGTTATTGCAAAGTAATTTGGCTAAATTATCCTTAAGGGACTAACCATATCACTGCCCTGCTAACACAAATGGCAGTATCTCACACAACTCTTGTAGCAAATGCAACCTTATTACCAACAGGATAGGATTGAATCTGCTTTGGCTATTGAATTTGAGATACTGCTTATTGGGTTATGAGGGCAGAGAAAGCGGCTGAGGCGCGCGTTCCAGGCACTGCATACCAAAATGCTGCTTGCTACCTATATTTCGTCAAATATAAAAAAAAAAATACAAACTTGTTCACAAGCGCTTCGGCGCCTCCGCTCTTTTTAGCGTTTGGTACGCAGCGCAGTTAGTCCCTTACACATATGGCCGTAAAGTTATCTTGAGTGGGTTAACCGTTCCAAAACGTAGGTAGAAAGCAGTAATTTCTGACTCACTCAAAATTAGTATAATATGTCCCATAGAAACGCAAGGTTCAAGAAGACTTGATCGGCCGGCCGCAGGCATGAGAGCGCTTCACTTTTGCAACCTAGTCATTCACTTAGACAAGTGGCCCGAGCGGGCGGTGTGTATTTCGTCAGTAGTGCATGCAAGTAACTTGTTGAGTGTTCGTAGCGTCTAAGGATTTAGAGGGAGGAGCGAGTCTTAAATTCTGAGATTGGTGAGAAATGTACCTGTTTTCAGTGGTTCTTTTGTTAATTTTTGACTATTTATTACTTAATTACATAATTGTCTTAGCATCCAACTTTCGTTTTCTTTCCCTACCTTAGATTAAGTTATGAATGCGTAAAATAATGTATGAGAAATCAAATGTAAGTGAAGTGCAAGTCGAACTCGCGCCGAGGGTTCCGTACCATCACACATACGCTATGAACGGTAATTAACTGGTAAGAAATACGATAGATACCATGGCATTTACCTGGTTTTTCAAACAATTTCCTAGAGCAGACCAAAAGAGGATTGGCGACTGCTTAAGGGCGTGTGAGGGGATACTTAAATCGCGTAGCAGCCAAAAAAAAATGGTACAAATTTAGTATTCGGTTGTTTTTGTTAAATAATTTCATTCGGTTTTTTTCTTCGTAACAAAAACTACCTAGTTTTTTGTATCTGCAGCACATCCAAAATCTCAACCCGAGGCTGCTCTAATTCGTACCCACCTTAAAACCTTACGTTGGGTGGTATTTATTGTCTAACTATGCGGCATTAACTATTAATTTGGTATCTAATAAAGCCGCCGTTATGGATGAATATGAACGTATCTTGTAAGGGGTCCTCCCCTAATTTTTAATTTCGGTGATTTTTATTTATCAGTATAACAGCTGTAATAATATTGAGTCCCACCCACCCTTCAGGTACGGAACCGTAAGAACCAAACAAAAGTGGTACAAAATTATAATGTATTTATTATAAAATGTATACATGTAACTGAAAAATACGCCCTTTGAAGCTTATTATTACACCATTGCTGAGAACATTGCCAATTTTGCTTAACAGAATATTTTTTTAAATTTCGAAATTTACAAATGGGCAATTCATTTACTTGTTACTTATACCTAGATAACTAAAACAAGATGCACTTGTAAACAGCGTGATAAATGTTAAACATGTTGATCGACATTTAAAGTTGCCTCGCGAGTCAAGTAACGTAAGAGACATTCGTTTAATTTAAACACTGTTACGCCATAAACAACCAACCCATAATTCATAAAGGCAGTTGACATTTTATTGCTAAATCACTGTGGCTCTTTATTGCGTAACAGCGTCCAATTGTTACTGTGGACGAACTGGTAAATCCGTACGAGATGTTTAAACATCTACAGTTGTCAACTGCCAATATTAGCGCGTAAGCGTGATGGCGCCTTTATATTATTAGGTCACCGAAAATTCTCGGTATTTTTTCTGGTTAATAACGAATCCGATAAAACCGGCCTAATGTAAACGCACCATAACGAACCTCGTAAATTGTTCCACACACATGTGGAACATTTATCTTGATAAAGTCATAGCTGCTAGTAGGCAAGGCTCTAGTATCCGCTTACAAACCACCAATACATACTTGAATGGAGGAAATTCAAGTTTGCATAAGCCTCTTATGGAATATATCCACGTTCGGCAGTTTAGTACATGATTATAGTTCGTTGGCCGTAAGAAAACAGTAAGTCATCAATGCAACTGCAAAGCAGGATTCAGACGAAACGATTGTCAGCCATCTGACAAGGACGCAGCTATTCTGTTGAAAAGAGATAGCTTGTTATCAGGATCCTGTTTAAAAAATGTATGACCTCCAGAGTCCCCAGGTTTGTCGCTTGAGGACATAATGCCAAATTATAAAAGGCACCCTATTGTTAAAACAACAATGATGCAATTACAATGTTACTAAAATATTGGGTCATGAGGATAATAATTAATTAATTGACGGGACGCCCGCGGATTCCCATCCGTGTAATTAGTTTCGTTAGGGGTTCGGTCCTCGAAAAATTATTTCTTAGAGTAACTACGAACAAACCCTTTTTCAAATCAACAGGGTTGTGCGTTCTATCAGGCAGTCATGGAAGAGTTTTATATAAGAAAATAATTAACCTAAAGTATAAACTTAATTACTGAGAAATACAACAAAGAAAGATATACCTAATTAATTAAAAAAAGATCAAACAAAACCAACCAGTTTGACTGGTTCTATCATTTCATTTGAACTACAGAGGACTGCATTAAACAAAACTAGCCTTCTCTTTTTATGGCGTTCCATATTGCTTTCGCCAATGTCAATGGGAGTATGAGTATAATAGTAAATAACGAAAACGTAACTAAAAAACGATCGGCCATGTACCCTTCCCCCAATGTTATCAGTCTAAACTCTGCTTTGTAATTATCTGCAACCTTATTGGTTGCGGGCTGGTTAGACTAATATCGACTCACTATTTTCTTAAGGTTAACGAATTATACTACGAAAGCAGACATAAATAATTTGGCGTGATCCAGTTTACCAGTTTTTATTACAAATGTCTTCTTACGTAATTTGATTCATTACTAGGTAGCAATGGGTCAGTATTAGGCGACGTCATGGATGCAGAGACGGAAGATGTCATGCTGGACAAAGAAGGAGTCCCCCAGCGTCTTTAAAACAAATGACTGCATGTAGGAGTGTGGTGGATCGTCATCACACTGAAACAAAAGCAGATAACCATTACATATGGGCCAGTGATACATTCTCTTTTCGTCTGACCTCTTTTGTCGAAAAAAACCTAGACAAACAAAAAAGGTGTCATTGTCAAAATAGTGTTATTTAAATTTTTAATCATATTGATGCCTTACACGGGACAGCATCGTTTTGCATCTGAGCAGTTTTTGAAAAAAAAAACGATTTTAGTATTGTGTTGTAATATTGCTTGGCCTCCAAGGAGCTCTTGACAATTCCAGCAGACTTATTTTTATAATGATACAAAACACTATTTTGCAATAGCTGACCCTGTAAAATATACTCTGAGATCATGTAGATTCCTAATAGAGAAATAAATTTATAAATCAGTCTCACAGTTCCAAAAATGTATCATCATATAAGCATAGATGTATAGATCACATAACCATAACCAGAAGGGACTTATTAAAAGCGAGGGCAGGAATACAACTACAATGCTATGTTATGCCATGTATTAAAAACACTATGTAGTTGGCATCAAAACTATAGCAGTCAATGTCATGCCAAAAAAAGTCAACATTATGCAATCAAATAATTATTGATACCAGTACAATTAGATAAAATCAGTTATATCATAGTGATGACTTATCACTGATAAGGTATTACAAAATTACTATCAGTAATATTTATGGGTTGGGTGTGGCAGGATAAGCATGAAAGTCGTATAAATGCAGTGGAAATGCGATCGTTGCGTAGTATGTGTGATGTGAAACTGTTGTCTGAAAGAAGTAGTGACTAAGATTGAAAAGGGCATGCTTCGATGGTTCGATCATTTGGAAAAGATGGATGAAAAACGTTTGACGAAAGAAATATACAGTGCTATAGTGAGTGGAAGGGTCGGAAGGGGCCGCCCTAGGCGTACTTTTTTTTAATCAAATCAGGGAAATACTGGGAAAGCGCCGAATCTTAAGTACTCAAAACCGATGTGCATGTATGATTTGATGAATGAATGTGGAAGAAGCGAAAGAGATTAATTTGTCAGGATCGTAGCAGGTGGAAAGAAGTGGTCTCTGCCTACGCCTCTGGGTAACAGGCGTGATTTATATAAATATGTATGTAATATTTATTATAATATCGGGTCGAAAATTATTCACTAGGTTTCCCTTGGGAGCCTAGGATGAAAGAGCCCAAAGATGGTGAGGTAGAAAGGTTTCTATTCATAACCCCTATGAAAAAATATGGGCGTCATAATTTTGTGTCTATCTGTAGCACCGCAGCTCCCAAAAGGAACAATAAATAAATAAAAAATAAAAACAGGACAATGTAACACAAATTGACCTAGTTCCAAACTAAGCTCTAGGCTTGTACTATGGGTACTAGACAATGATAAACTTAATTATACAGAGAAATACATACTTAAATACATAGAAAACACCCAATACTCAGGAACAAATACTTGTGCTCATCGCATAAAAATATCTACACTTACTGGGATTTGAACCCAGGACCCCTAGCTTCGAAGGCAGGGTCACTACCAACTAGGCTAGCGTGTCATCTGCTGAATGATGAACTAATTTGGAGGCAGCCTTTTTTTTAAAAGACAGCTTTTTGGATTAGGATGGTTCTTAACAAGGTGGGGGCTTTGACCTAGGTATTTAATAGTTATAGTTATTAAGTAGGTAATCTATTCTTGATATGGACAAACCCTACTGGTGCTCTGAAATATCTAAAACTGTCGCTGAACGAAGATTGGCACTGAAGAATTTTAGAAAAAATCCTACTCCTGATAACTTGGGCACACTGCAAGCCAAAATATCACAAGCTCAATGCATCATTAGAAGGGCCAGTTCAAAGGGGTGGAGAAAGTTTTGTAATAGCATTGACTCTGAAACTTCACCTTCAGAAATGTGGAGGAAAATGCAGTGGATGAAGGGCAAGAGGTCGAGGAACGCTTCAGTGGACCCCAGCAAAGCTGCAGAGCTGCTTCAGTCCTTAACGCCAGACTCGGTCGCGGAACAACAACCAGTGTTGGCTAATGACTTTAATAGTTTTTTAGATAAAAAAATTACAATGTGTGAATTAACTAATTCATTGAAGCGTAAAGATACAGCTCCAGGTGCCGATAACATATCTTATTCCATGATTTATAATTTATCAGATTCGGGTAAGACAATGCTGTTGTACATCTATAATCTAATTCTGATGACTGGGGTGGTTCCAACACAGTGGCGGAACATTAAAGTTGTCCCTATTCCAAAATCTGGCCGAAATGCGTTGAGGCCCATATCTTTGATATGTTGTACTTGTAAACTATTTCATTACATTCTTATGAAAAGAATAGAGTGGCATGTCGAACATCATAACCTTCTGTCATCTTCAACAATCGGGTTTAGGAGATCTCGCTCTTGTTTGGACAATCTTGTAAGATTGGTATCGACAATACAACTAAGTTTCTCAAATAATTCAGCTGTGGTGGCTTGTTTTCTTGATATAGAGAGTGCTTATAATAATGTGAATATTAATTGTCTTGTGAGAATGTTGGAAACAATCGGGCTGGGAAAAAGGATTTGTTACTACCTTTGGAATTTTTTATCTTTTAGAAAACTCCAGCTTGTTGGAATTAATAATGGCACGAATTATATGGAAAGATATACACATGTGGGACTAGCACAAGGTGACCCTTTATCTCCCTTACTTTTTAACATTGTCACAATGGATATTTGTAAAACTGTAACTAGTGTATCAATATCTCAATATGCGGATGATTTCGTGATATATAAGTCTTTAGATAATAGGAATTGGGCATCCACGGTTAACTATATTGAAGAAGGTTTAAGCCTAGTTACGGAATTATTAAATGATAAAGGTCTGTCTGTATCAGAAAGCAAAACGTGTGTACTTATATTTAGTAGAGCCAGCAAAAAATATGAAAACTTGCAAATACATATAAACAACCGGCCATTAAAAATAGTTAGTAAAGTTAAATATTTAGGCCTTTGTTTTGATCCTGCTCTTAAGTGGGGGGGAAACATTAAGGAAATATGCGAGAAAGCATACAAATATCTTAATATTTTAAAAATGTTGGCTGGATGTTCTTGGGGTGTGCACCCGATACATCTCAGACGAGTGTACATATCGTTGATAAGAAGTAGATTAGATTATGGTAGCTTTTTGTTTGGCTCGTGTGCAAAAACGCATTTCACTAAATTGAACATCCTTCAAAATCGGGCCCTGCGAATATGTGGAGGTTTCATCCGTAGCACACCAGTACACGTGATGGAGAGTGAACTCTGTGTGCCTCCCCTGGCTATCCGCAGGCAGTGGTTAGCGTCGAGGTACTGGCTTAGAGTTGGTTCTTCATCACGTGACGTTGTTATGGAGCTTTTGGATCAGCTGGTTACGCAGTGTGATCGTTATTGGAATAATAAAACTAAACCTATTTTAATAGATGTACACAACCTATTTAAAGATGTTAGCATTCATAAAAGTAATGTATTACCTATGTTTGCGGTTGATATATGGGTTTCGTATATTAATGTTAAATCTTGCATTGAGTGTAACGTTGATAATATTACTGTTCCAAAAAAAATAGTACACCCTGATTGTTTGAAACAAATGGTGTTTAGAATGTTAGAACAAAAATATAAAGAATTTCACAAATTGTATACAGATGGATCTAAAGACAATAAGGGTGTAGGTGCTGCATTTTTCGACCCGCAGTTAGACACGACTAGGCAATTTAAGTTGAGCTCCGAAATATGTATAATGCGTGCTGAATTAGTAGCCATTCACGAAGCCCTAGTTTACGTGCTGTCCATTGGAAAAGTTAAGGTGGTAATTCTATCGGACTCGAGGAGTGCACTCCAACACCTGGCTCGTTGTGTCTCGGGCGCCCGAGGTATGCCGATAGCCTACGATATCCTTAAAATTATACATAATTTGCATTCTAGGCAAGTCCGGATTGTGCTGCAATGGATACCGTCTCATGTAGGCGTTACTGGTAATGAGCAGGCAGATAAGTTGGCTAATCTAGCCATAACTTGGGGCGTGGTACTTTCGTGTAAACCTTATGGTACGGAACTGATGACGTTAGCTAAGAAAAAAATTGTTAAAAAGTGGCAGAAGTATTTTGATGCCGTGTCCGTAACCAAAGGTATTTGGTACAGCACCATTCAAAATAAAGTGTTTTGGGTTCCCTGGTTTGATAATGCCAGCCTCCCCAGGGATTTACTTGTGATAGCATTACGTATAAGATCTGGTCACATTCCCTTAAATTTATTTTTAAGTATGATGAGAGTTGTTAGGTCCCCTTTGTGTGAAAGGTGCAATAAAACTGAAGATTTAATCCATTTTTTGATAGAATGTGACCAGAATAAAAGTCTCAGGGATAAATACTTGAGTCACCTCAATCTGTATAATGGTGAAGTGAATGCTGTGCTGGCACGCCCGTTGTCTAGTGATGCTATTTTAATTTACAAATTTGTTAAGCACTCCTTTATTGCCAGAGATTCACGCTCTGGGGGGAGAGCCCCATGATTATTTCTTATATAAGAGTCTCCCCATGAGGCTGACATAGTCACGTATGTGTACTAAAGCCTCCATAAAATATAAGATTAAAAAAAAAAAAAAAAAAAGATGAATAATACAAAGGCATACTTACTTGCAACCTCCCAAGGACATTAATTAAAACTCCTCCATCAAACATAGGTTGTGAATCAATAGATGTGATTGCCCTTTGTATTTTTTGAAAACCCAAGGCCTGTAAAACAAATGCAACTTCAATGAAACTATAACAATAAAGAAATATACACCAAATCGTAATTTTAAACCAAGGCAGATAATAAATAATGGACTATTTTTTAACCCATGGACACCATGTGTTCGTAACGATATTTGAATTTGGAAATCAGAGTGATTCGAATTAAGATTGATATTGTAATGCACATATATATGCCATAGCGCTCCACGGGTTAATAATAACTGCCAAAGAAAGAAATTTGTTTAATTTTATATACATAGACAGATCTAAATATGCTTTTTGTAATTTTCTAACAGAGTATGTGGCTTTTAATTAGTGATATTCTGCATATAAGAACTAATAATTACTGTGACAGATACTTACATTTAGTTTTTCCATAATTTTAACAGCACCCTGTAATTGAACTCCTTCAAAAGTCATAAATGATGTTTCCACCTGTAACAGTTCAATTTAACAGCTTGTGAGACCTGGTGTGCCATAGGAAGAGGTTAAAACTATATTTTAAAGACATTAAAGTTCATTTTCTTTTGTTTCATAATTCAAATTGGCATATGGGTCATTCTTCTTTTTTATCAAAAACTGTGATTTTTTTTAATGCAGATATTGTTGTTTTTATTAAATATTTTATTCTCTTTTGTTCTTCTTTAAAATATCTTCATGTTATCTTGAAAATTCCAATTTATATATTAATATTTGTACACATTGATTTAAGAGAAATATTGTGACAGAGCAGACAGAAAGTGCTACTGCGGGTTATTCTTTTATTTGTGTATATTTCTTGCAATAATTACGCTTAAACAAATATAAATAACGCCATTCCATGGCAACTTGATGACCAGTATTGTTATTTGAATCTTAGTATTAAAAAACAATTTAAAACAGACTTTATTATGCGGGGGACATGCCATTGTCAGTTAAAAAGAAGAACAGCCCATTTAAGAGCAAAGGTGACTGAACTTTATTTCCTTGCTGGTAGATTCAAATTCCCACTTACAAAAATCTTCCTGTTCATAGTATAGTGGACATCACAAGGTAAATTGAAATTCAACAAGATGAAGGGATGTTTCATGAGAATATTTATAATTTAAGACTTATTAAATACTTTCATATGAAATATCCAATGTTAATAATGTACATAACTCTTTTTTTAAATATGTTACCAAGAAGACATGCTCACATCAGAGGGGCTAGATCGGCAAGCAACATTTTGATGGCAATATGTGGCTGGCAACTACAAACATCTTGTACTATCATTTGAATTTAGAAAATCACAGTAATCATTGCTGGCCACACACTGCTGTGTATAGTTGAGTGATTACTAAATTAGGAGAACAATCATATTATTATTACTAAACAGCAGTAATGATACAGTATAAGTAAGTAGGTAAATAAAATGTTCCTTGAGATCATAATTTAAGTTGGTAGAAAATGACAGTTGGAATGCTTCCAACTCTTCCAAGCTCAATTGATTTTCTATAGGTTACAACACAAATTAAATGTTTCGTGTACATTGATTTCTGAGCTAGCTGATTCCTAGGCATCAAAACACTGAAAAGGATTTAATCTACTCTAATACAAGTCTGTAATGCAAGTGTAGTGCCCAGAAACACGCAATCAACAAGAACAGTGAATACAGTGACGACAATAATTGTTAAGTCGTCACAATATTACAATGAAGGTAAACTGTTTAGGAACCGCCTGGATATTATATGACGCAGTCAAAGGTCTTTGAAAAAACTAAAGATTGCGTGGACGATTCATCTACTTCTACCAAGTACCAGTGCCGAACACTTTCAGGATAAATTTATAGCACAAATATATTTAGTAACGGAAACAATATTACAATGCACATATTATAATGAAATCTAATAGCAGCAACTAACAATATGAAAAACCACTCACGTTGTACAAATTTGCCAGATTTGGTCGTGATGCCGGGTCGTCGAAAAGCGCGTAGTATTGTTGTACAAAACCTTTCCCAATTGCATCGTATTGTGGATTTAGCGCCATTGAGACGAGTTATTGTTTCGAAATTCACTGAAACGTCCACAATTTCGCCTAAAATGTAAATTTCAGGCTTTCGGCATGCCCTTTCCACAGAGTCAAAAAAATGGCTGGCCAACCGTTTCCAGTGTTGCAAGTGCAAAAGTCAAAGTGGAGTTGCTTACTAAAAATTACAAACGGACATAGCACACTTTCAATCAGGTGATACGCCATGCACTGCTTTCCTGCTTTGCTGCGTACTATGTAAACTGTGGCGTCTGAGGCCCTCCATTGAAAATTAAAGATTGACGTCTACGGCTTTGCCTAGTGAACACCACCCTGCAGACTCTTTTTAGAAAAGTTTGGTTCATAATGGCATAACTGAAATTATAGTTGTACACATAATGCAATTTTTGAATCTCACTGACGAAAAATGGCTATCTTTAAAATAATTGTATGCAGTGATTTTATCCACGACTGGACCCTCTTTTGGATTTCATTTCATATTGATATTGATATTCATAACGCCAAATCAAATCCAAAAGTTAGGCTCGCTTGGAGATTAAATCGTTACACAAATTGATTTTAAAGTTCACCCCCCTAGAACGCGCCCAAATGTCAATTGTGATTGTGAATCCTCCCTTATCTGTCATCTCTGATTTAATCCTTGAAATTCTTCTACAACGACTACAACACTATCTTTCGTTGTTTTCCGTGGCGCGGATCGACGGTTACTTTGCTGCTCCTAGGATGCGCTTGGCCTTGTAAAGTAAATGTAATCGTAATCTTATTAAACGACCAATAATAATTGTATAGTCGTATCAGGGAGTTTCAAACGCATGAACGTTGAAACTAATAACTGATCGTTTGAGGAACCCTTAACATACTGACTGAAATACCTACATCCATCTTTCGCAAACGTCAACGTCAAAGTCAAGTCAAGTCACTCAGTGTCATTATGGCTGCATGGCTTCTGCCTTTGCCTTTCTCTATGTGAGAAAAATGTAAAAAAAAATAAAAAAATCACTCAGTGTCAGAAAAGAAATGCTGTATGTATTATTATTTATTAGTGTAACCAAAAACTTGACGAGTTTTGCTATATCCTAAACAGAAAAGATTTAAGTTGCACGTCGCACGTACATTTTGGTAAAGCTGCATAAGGAATTTTAACTCTTTGCTACCATGTCTTTGGCTGACGAGTTACTTGCAGATCTCGAAGAAAATGACGATGGAGAACTTGAAGCGATTATTGAAAATAAAACATCAATCGATGTTGCCCATGACTTTGCTGTCCCCAAGCCTGTTAATCCTGTTATACCCATGGAAGAAGATATAAAAAGTGTCACTATCAGGGAGCTAGCAAAACTGAGGCATTCTGACAGATTAAAAAGGGTAAGTTATATTTATGTGTAATATATGTCTATTTCCCTTCGGCCACTTTGGCAAAAAAAGTTTCGAGGCCATTTTAGAAAACAGAGTTATTTTTCTCTTTGGGAAACTGGTTTCAAATAAAGAAAAATAATTCTGTTTTCTAAACTGGTTTCCAAAACAGAAAATAAAATCTTCTTTTAAAACTCATTCCATGTAGAATCTATCCATCTAGTAATACTTTTAGTTATATGATATTAGAGTCGACAGAGCTCTGCTCCTAACCTACTTAACACATACTGGGCCTCTATTCAGGTGCGTTAAAACGATATCGTGTTTGACACGTTTAAGAATCGTTTATGTCACAGTCGCCATTATTGTAAATGACATAAGAGTTATCAAAACATTGACAATACGGAAACAGGTCAAAAACAATATTGTTATAACGCAGTTGAATAGAGGCCCAGAGCAGTATAACTAATTAGTTATTTTTTTTAACCATTTTGTTATATTGCATAACTAAAAGTATAACTATGTGGATGGAATGTGTTTCAAAAGAAGATTTTATTTCCTGTATTGGAAACCAGTTTAGAAAACAGAATTATTATTTTTATTTAAAACCAGGTTTCCTAAAAAGATAATAATTATTTTTTCTAACCTTTGGTTTCCAAAGTGGCCGAAGCAATCTGTGCTTGCCTTTTAAACATGGTTTGAATTTTAAATCAAAACTATTTATTTTACACACGTGTATAATTTTTTCAAACATTCAATCCATTTGAGGCAGCTCTTGTGAAGCTATCTATATGGATAAGGATTGAAAAGTGGGGCATGCTTGAGTTTTCTATGATACACTTTTCTGTTGTGCATCGACAATTAGACATACAATAAAAAAAATTGTAAGGATACTTTTTGTCGCATAATGAAATTTTTCCGCCTTCATTGTTTGTATGGTGATCTATGGTTCACTATGGTCCAACTTTTTGGTACTCACAATATAACATTCAAGGTTAACTGAAAAGAGATCCCATGATGGGAAAAGTTCGCCTTTGTACATCCCTGGTATATTATTGCCAATTTTATAATTGTAACTCTTTGTTAAAGTTTTTTTTAGTTATTTTGGACAGTTTGTACATTAGGTGCAAAACTGAGTCAATATTAGCACCTTAGTTGAATGTGAATAAGGTGATGATAATTAAAAGTATTGTTAAATGTACAATACAGACAAGCACTCATTGAAATTTGCTACAAATCAGCCTACCAGATATTTAAAGTGAAACACTCTCTTTAAAGTATGTTTTTAAATTATAAGTTTGAAATTTATTTAAAATGCTTCTTTGAAAATGAACTTTAAAGACATTGCAGCCGTTTTCTTATTTTTTTGATTAATTTTATTTCAAATCATCAAAAGGACCCATTTAAAACTATAATAGATGCATGACTTCTTATGCGGTAAGGGTTTAAGTAATTTTAACATAAGACTGTTAAATTTAACTTTATTTATTTGTCTAATACTTTAATTTTCTTTATAGCAACCTCAAAGAAGGACCCTAAAAAAATTAAAGAAATTTAACCTTTTTAAAATGAGTAGAAAGAAAGGGGAATTATTGAAATCTGTCATATTTTTCGTGGTAGTTATTGGCGACATTAGTTTGGCGCACAGTTCACTTTAGCACCAAGACAAATTAGCTAAAAGTACATTCCTGATTCAAGCAGTTGATACCTCATTTTAAAGAGGATGGAATTCCCTATTTTAAATGGATTTCTTATTTGGGGCTGCCATAGAGAAAACTAATTACTAGAAAAAAGAAATATTGAAACAAGTATACATCAACATTACAACTATAAATGACAAGTAAATCATTTGTGCAACAGTTTTGTAGTGAACTTCAAGGAGTATTAAGGAGTATTTGAAAATAGCTTTGATTGTTGACAACTTATTAACATTCTACTAAGGTGCTATAATATTGACTCACATACATGACATTCAATAATGCATTTTTATAATTATTAGGTTGTAACAGAAATTGAGCGAAATGTTGGCAATGATCGTAAGAAGATTGAAGTGACTGGACTAATGGAATCTGATCCTGAATACCAACTTATTGTGGAGGCCAACAACATAGCTGTTGAAATTGATGGTGAAATAGGTAGGTGCACTACCATAACACTATTCCGATTGTAATGGACTCATTTATGCAATATGAAATTCAGCAAATTGTCTGAATTATGTATTGGTTTAATTTATAATTTAAAAACTTAAATTGATCACAATCAAGATCTTTGCATAAAAGTGTCCAATTTACTATTTATAAATGAACCATTTCATTTTCCAGCTACTATCCACAGATTTGTACGAGATAAGTATCAGAAACGTTTTCCGGAACTGGAGTCTCTTATCGTCACTCCCCAGGAGTATATAAGAACCGTGAAAGAACTCGGGAATGATCTGGACAAAGCAAAGAACAATGTAACACTGCAGAGCTTTCTCACACAGGCCACTATCATGATTGTGTCAGTGACGGCATCCACAACGCAAGGGTAACTATTACTGCTTTACTAATAATTATACCTCATTTTAGCTGCCGTCTGAAAGAAATAGGCATTGCATGAGTATTAAGTCCGTAGCACATATTCACTTGCTTTGGTCTGCAGTTTATCTTGCACCTGCAGTCAATTTAGGCTAAGTCGCTACTATGACGTTTCAAAAGAGTTTATTATTTGTAAACCTACTTGAATAAAGATTATTCTGATTCTGATTCTGATTCTGATTCTTAGTATATAGCCTATTTTTAACTAGAATATTAATGAAATAATGAGTCTAAAAATAAATTTTAGTAATTTCCTTCATTTGGGAGATTCCAGAAATGTTAGATTTAATCATTATTTGTATTGGTTTTTTATGAAATTACTTTTAATATTAACACTTGAAATAAATGTTTGCAGAAAAATATTGACAGAAAGTGAATTAGATGAAATTTATGAAGCATGTGACATGGCAAGTGATTTGAATAATTTCAAGTCCAGTATTTACGAGTATGTGGAGAGTAGAATGACATTTATTGCGCCCAACATCACTGCTATCCTTGGTAAGTTGTGCTTTTTATTCCCAAAAACGACACCTTTTTTGTGACAACATGTGGGTTGTCATTACTCATTAGATAGGTCTTGACTTGTATTCAAGATATCTGCACATAAAGTCTTGTCTGTTCTTAACTTTCCAACAGCACATTAAAATATCAGAAATAAGTTAATGTAGCAGGGCCTCTATTCTATACGGCAAAACCATATTGCATAATGTTATGATATTGTTTCACCTCATAAAATTGAGATCCACCATTTTATTGATACTGTTAACAAAGGTTGTTTGAAACCAAATATGTCAACAAGTCTTTAAGATATCATGTCCGGCAATTTATTATATTCCCTCCCATCTCATTAGGAACATAATTAAATAAGTTAATTTGTGTGTGCTCGTTACTTTCTTATTTACATAGCTAATTTCTCTTCACAGGAGCTTCAACGGCTGCCAAAATCCTTGGTGTCGCCGGCGGTTTGTCCAAGCTGTCCAAAATGCCGGCATGCAACGTCCTGCCTCTTGGGCAACAGAGGAAGACCCTCTCAGGGTTCTCGCAGGCTGCTGCGCTGCCTCACACGGGATTTATCTATTTTTCACAAATTGTTCAGGATACCACGCCTGTAAGTATAAATTTTTCATTTGTTTTTAATATTTTACAAATGGTTTTGAGAACAGCAACAAACAAACAAAACATACACACATACATAACATTACGCCTTCATTCCTAGAGTGGGGTTGGCAGAGCTACAGAAATACCAACAACTGTAAAAAAACTTCTTGATAATTCTTTAACCACACTTTGCACAAACAGTTGAGATGGCAAGATGTTTACCAGTGTATTAGTGACAGGTTGCAAGCCCGTCGCCTTACAGGACTACAAGCTTTTTCGTGAGAAAGTGTTCAATTATTAAGAATAAAAATAACCTTATGGAAGAACATGGAATATAATCATGTGTGCCTCATGCAAATCCTTTTAGTTGTTGAAGCGTAATTGAAGAATAAACATCTAAGCATTTTTAGAAACTTATACGTAAATAACACATACACATACATAACATCACGCCTCCATTCCCAGATTGGAGTAGGCAGAGCTACAGAAATACCAACAACTCAAAAAATACTTCTTGATAGTTCTTTAACCACATTTTGCACAAACAGGCAAGATAGATAGATGTTTACCAGTGTATTAGTGACATGTGGCAAGCCCATCGCCTAACAGTACTACAAGCCTTTATTCCCTTAGTCGCCTCTTACGACATCCACGCGAAGACATGGAGTGGCACTATTCTAACCCGGTAACCACACGGCAAACATAAACAGCTCGGGCGCCTCATACGGTGGCCACCTCAGTCTCGAAAGAATTAAATCAACTAATGTCAAGTTTACAGTACTCCGTAGTAGTGGATGAATGCCTAACGAATTTGGTCAGCTTTAACTACTTTCTCTCTATTCTCTTTCTTTTTCTATGATAATGAAAGAGAGGCTAAAGCCAACTTTCGCCGAAACCCCATAGTGGCCGTAGCATTAGCGGAACTTGCAACAAGGATGGCGTGTTTTAAAGTACCTACTTAATTTTTGTGAAAAAGATTCTACTTATCATTTTTGTCGTGGTTGCTCTTACGATTTTCGAAAGATATACCTACCTTTTTTGACGGCATAACTAAGTCTCGCTTTACTAAAGGATAGTACTTCGGGTGCACACAGCCTTAGGGTGGACACGTCGTGACAATGCTTAAAGTGATTCTTATTAGTGGGTGTGCGATCGAGTCTTATTTCGCAGGCAAATCAGAGAGCGATGGAAAATGAATGATTTAAATGGTGGTAACGTTTATATCATAGATAGTTTTTAATAATTATTTTCGATTTTTAGGAATTACGTTACAAAGCAGCCAAACTGGTGTCTACCAAACTGATACTGGCTGCGCGAGTCGACGCTTGTCACGAGAGCACGGACGGACACATCGGTCGGCAGCTTCGGGAGGGGATTGAAAAGAAACTGGACAAGTTGCAGGTAACCACAGCGTACACTTGAATTCCACAAAAAATGCCCCATGAGGGCCGTTTTACGCTTCGGTATGCTAACAATAGACTGAATGACTGTTGAATCACTATTTTGGGCCCATAACCTTACTGGCCCACTAAAGTTTTCAAACTTTAGATTTTGGCATAAACCAGAAAATCTAGTTCTTTGGGTTCTAAGCAAGAAACACTAGAATATATCTCCAAAAGTTTAACCATTCCATAACCAGAGTAAACGGGTTTCAAAAATAATAGGGGAGTTTGAAATACTAGAGTTACAGATTATAATCATCAAAAGAATTTGTGTAAGTAGTCAGTTGCCACATTTTATATTGGCCAGCTGTTTCTGGTTATCTTTTTAATTTACCGTTCTATAATTTACACGATTAGCGTCGGTATAAGGCATGTTTATCTCACCATATTCATCTTCATATTTGTTCCAGGAACCGCCTCCAGTGAAATTCGTGAAGCCGCTTCCTAAGCCAATAGAGCAGAGTCGCAAGAAGCGCGGCGGCAAGCGCGTGCGCAAGATGAAGGAGCGCTACGCCATGACCGAGTTCAGGAAGAACGCCAACCGGCTGAACTTCGCTGACGTGAGTGTAACGTTTCGCTTACGAATACATAGCTGTAGGGACGTAGCACGCTGGGTGTCCCGTAAATAGTGATCCAAATGAAAAAAATGGCATCCTTAGAGCTTCCAAAAACACCCCCAAGTTTTTTTGGTAGTCGGGTAGTTCAACTATTTTTTGTACTTTCGGAGATATTGATTATTTTAATCGGAATTACGCATTAAGTTGACGTAATAAAAATGGCATGTAACTGTAAAAACATCATTATGTTCATAAAAATGTAGGGAAACACTGAAAAAATATTTAAATAATAAGTACATGAACTAAAGGAAATTTCGTAACATGGACATAAGGAAAATTACAAAAATTCCGAATAAAATGATTAATACCCAAAAGGAATGCCTAAGACTCTGGGTTGGCGACGCATTTGCAGTCTTGAGAATGCATGTCTATTGGGTCACAGATTCCACTTACCATTTAGTGGTGGTAGAGGCTGCACAGGGTTCAAAGTTCTTCCCGATCGCTACCACCTTCTTATCCATTGACCTACCGCCAAGGAGCAATGTTTGCATTGTTGTGTTCCGTTATGGGGATAAGACAACCGGTGAAACCGGTCTTAGGATTGCAGTCTTGAGATTATATGCTTGAGAAATCAAATGTCTATTGGCCTCGGATTCCAATTACCGTCAGGTGGCCTGAGTGCTCGTGTGCCTTCTCTATGCCATTAAAAAAACTTCATAAACTCACATCCATCAGCATAATCCAAACACGCAATTATTTTAACAGGACTGTAATGAATTCAAACTGTATCACACGTAATTGCGATTTGAGCCTCAGATCAATTAAACCAGACCTATTCATGAGAATTCCATGATAGTTGGGTGAAAGCTAATTGAAAATTGAACGCAATTACGATGGCGAGAGCTGGCCGCTCGTTATCTTATTCTTAGAAGTGGGATGCTGGTTGGTTTAACAAGTGTGATTAGCGGCCAATATAAATCACTGCAGTAATCAGGTGTTAATTCTAATCTTCGCTTTATTGGTGGTAGGACCCTGTGCAGCAACAGTATTTGCATTGTTGTGTTCCGGTGTGGATAAGACAACCGGTGAAATTACTAGCATGGAGGCATTCCATCTTAGTCCTCAGGGTTGGCAACGTATTTGGGGTCTTAGGATTGCAATCTTATGATTATAGTCTTGAGAATTCAAACGTTTATGGGTCTCAGGTTCCACTTACTTTGTTACAGGACTAATGTAGCGTACTTGTTTTATCAAACAGTTTCGTTGCTGACTGCTTGAGATGATAGTTACATTTTGAAACTATAAACAGCTATGTTTATAAACTTTAAAAAACTAAAATTCCCATTAAAATCATGTCGTTTCCTTTTTTAATCAGAATGAAAAACTGACTGTGTTTTAACTAATGCTCTTCTATAAAATCCCATATTATCCTCCTAAGGCGAAACGAAAAATTCATCATGTAGTCACTACGGCCCGTAGTCCTACCAGTAGTACTATTGTTTTATACTCGTTCAGACCCAAGTAAGTAGAAGATGTTTTTAGGGTTCCGTAGCCAGATGGCAAAAAACGGAACCCTTATAGATTCGTCAAGTCTGTCTGTCTGTCCGTCCGTATGTCACAGTCACTTTTTTCCGAAACTATAAGAACTACACTGTTGAAACTTGGTAAGTAGATGTATTCTGTGAACCGCATTAAGATTTTCACACAAAAATAGAAAAAATAACCAAACATTTTGGGGGTTCCCCATACTTAGAACTGAAACTCAAAACATTTTTTTCATCAAACCTATACGTGATGGGTATCTATGGATAGGCCTTCAAAAATGATATTGAGGTTACTAACATCATTTTTTTCTAAACTGAACAGTTTGCGCGAGAGGCACTTCCAAAGGCTTGAAATGTGTCCCCCCCCCCCCTGTAACTTCTAAAATAAGAGAATGATAGAACTAAAAAAAATATATGATGTACATTACCATGCAAACTTCCACCGAAAATTGGTTTGAACGAGATCTATTAAGTAGTTTTTTTAATACGTCATAAAAACATTGATCAAAGCTACAACGAACTTTTATATTATGTTACTTGCTGCTACGGAACCCTTCATGGGCGAGTCCGACTCGCACTTGGCCGCTTTTTTATTTATTGTACTTGTGTAGTCACAACTCACAGCGTACCACGGTCCTACCAGTAGATTTCCATTAAGTCCTACTGATAGGACCGTGGTACGCTGTGACTACACACCCGTCAAAGGAGCCGGGTCTCAATGACAAAGTTAATAAGTAGTATGGGTAGGACCATGGGCCCTAGGAGGTTAAAATAAAAGTTCGTCGGTCTTGAGCGCGAAATATACTAACGCGGGTCGAGTTTCTTGTATGGACCCGCGCCCGGCTTGCGCACGCCGTCTGTGTTTTTAACTTTGGTCTAGTTGGTAGTGACCCTGGCCTACGAAGCTAACGGTCCCTGGTTAAATTCCCGTAGGGGCAAATATTTCTGCGATGAGCCCGAGATTTGTTCCTGAGTCTTGGATATTTTCTATGTATTTACAGTACGATTACTGTAAGTTTACCACTGACAGAGAGTTTGCCTTCATTACCTTTAACTTTAATTTCATACAAATACCTATAGCAATTTTCAGAATACTGTTACCCACGTCTACCGATTTAGTAATAACTTTTTATTTGTATGAGATTAAAGTTGAAAATTAAATGAAGGCAATCCATCTGCCAGTGGTGAACTCAAAATAATTCTACTGTAAGTATTTATATCATTGCCTAGTACCTATAGTACAAGCCTGGAGCTTAGTTTGGGACTAGGTCAATTGGCGTGAGATTGTCCCCTGAATTATTTTATTTATATAGAATTAGGTGCAAAGGCCCGCCGTAATCCCGTCCCGACCCACGTCCGTGTGCTGCATATCTTGCGCTTTAGGCGTGATTCGACGTTACATCTCTCCTTTGGCGTAACTATTATTTCCCTCGTATGCGGGAGGTCAAAAAAGTACCAAGTTGTAGTCCCTTCTGATTACGATATCTGTACTAATATTATAAAGAGGTAGTTTGTTAGATTGTAGGGGGTCTCTACATCTACTTAACCGATTTAGTTGAAATTTGTTGTGGAGATAACTATGGTCCCGAGGAGGACATAGGATAATTTTTATCCCGGAAAATTGAACAGTTACCGAGGGAATAGCGATGAATGTTTTCCACACGGACGGTAAGCGGGTAACAACTAGTAGTACCTACATGAAATTAAGCTTAAAAAATACAAAAACATATCCAAATTTTGAGCACGGAGCCTAAGCATACGAGGGGTTAAGATTCCCTACCTAAGGTGTGCTGGCCGCATCTTCTAACAGCGACATTCGAATTTTTATAGGTTTCTAGACGTTTGTTTTTAATAAAGTGGTCAGTCGTAGAATGTTCGCGAGAAGCACTAGTCCTAAACACGTGTATTAAATGAGTTCACAAAGTAAAACAAACAGTAAAGCGCAGTATCTGTCTATTCTATTATTATTATTATAAATATTATAATTAAGAGGTAAAATTGCGTGTTCGTTTCTTTGTACGATGGGAGTATTTCTTTTTATAACGTCATGGGTAGGGGTAAATAAAGCAGTAATGTAGACTTATTAAGATTAGATAGATAGATCACAGAGCTGCAGTCTTTGATAAACTAGCGTTTCCCTCACCCAGTAGTTCTCCTTACCCCACCTGACATTAGGCTATATTTTATTCCGTAATACTGAAACGGAGCGAGGGTATGTCGCTAGTCATAAGTAGACCATAGCTGTACCGTCGTTCTCAGTAATTTATAAAGAGAAAAAAACATTTTTTGCTAGCATTGCAATTAAGAGATAAGCCATAAAACTCAACATCTCATTCGACCGTTGCGTTCTTGGAATCCTTCCTAAATGTGACGTCACGCTCGCCGGTGCGCGGACGCTGAATTTCAAATCGCTCTCAAGTGGGTGGTGTTTTTTCGCGCGAGTCAAATAGACTGGAACGCGACCCGCGCGGACGTCCGTGCCGGCGCCGTTGTGCGCGTGCGGTACATATTGTACTGGAGGCTAAGCAACATAGGGGTCATTTTCCCAAGACAAAAAATATGACGCGAATTTTCTATTCGTTTCTTCTCCCGGTTTTATTTCATCCTACTCGCAAATTTTCTGCTCTGAAATTCTTCTAATCGCAATAATTTGTAATTAAGTACATCGAAACGTTGGTAGGTTTAGATAATGTCCTTAAAAGATTATTTGATTCAATTTATTTGATTAACTTGCCTATTTGTATGTTAATAGTTTGTAAGTGGCATGTGATTTTTATGCAATAAATTATGAAGTATGAAATGGTCGTCCTGCAACAAGCCTGTAGGGCTAAAGCACGCAAAATATGTTTTTATTACTGAACTAGCGACCCACCTTCGGTTTGCTTCGGTTTTTGCGAGTTTTCTGTAATACCCGTACAAATACCAGAATTTATCATCCATAAAAACCTTCCGTGAAAATATATCTAAGTGTTGGTGAAAACCTTTTGCGTGGTTTATTAGGAGTTAACGGATATACAGACAACAGAGAGACAGGAAGACAGACTCGGAAAGCGGCTTTTTATTCTTTTGTTACCTATATGTAAAGAACATTTTAAAAAATAGGTTTGAGTACTTACAGAGGTTATATTTACTATTATAACATAACTAGCGACCCGCCCTCGCTTCGCTTCTGGATAAAGTATTACACTTACATATAAACTTTCCTCGTGAATCACTCAATCTATTAAAAAAAACCAGGCAAGAGCATGTCTGACCATGCTCAGGGGACGACGACACTTAACTCGATAATAAACGGATCCCATGATCGAAAATTTATATACGTGTTAAGGGAGGTACAATAAAAAAAAAATTACAATATTTTATTGAACCACTTTGTTGGCGTGACCAATATGAATATTCATGCCAAATTACAGCTTTCTTGTACTAAGAGTCTCTGCGCTAGGCTGCGGACGGACGGAAGGACAGACGGACGGACTTGGCGAAACTACGAGTATAAGAGTTCCTAGTTTGACTACGGAACCCTAAAAAACTGCATCAAAATCCGTTGCGATTTTTTTAAGATCTAAGCATACATAGGGAGGGACAGACAGCGGCAAGCGACTGTTTTATGCCATGTAGTGATGCTAGTCGCTTTAACCGACCGTGTGTATCACACTTTAACTAAGCTCTAATCAAGAAGGTAATAATTGCACGGAGTTCTCCATCAATTATACCAAACGCGCTAATGACGGCTCATTTCTCGTATGAACCGAATGCATTACTGGCGTGTTATGATATGTACAATGCATCATCCGTAAATGCATACCCCCATGCAATAATTAACTATAAAACCGATGCACATATCTACCAATTGTATACACACACGCGAGCAAGAGAAAATCCGTTTGATAAATTTGTTGGTCCAGTGGCAGAGTTTTTTTTTAATTGTATAAGGAGGCAGACGAGCAAGCGGGACACCTGATGGTAAGTGATCACCGCGACGCATAAATACCTGCACACCAGGAAATCGAAAGTGCGCTGCCGGCCTTTGAGAAAAACGGCTCGTTTTTTGAAGGTCCCCTAGTCGTAATGGTTCGGAAACACAGACGCCGAGAGCTGATTCCATAAAGAAACTATCAAGATGGTGTCGATGGAATGACGGTTTGGTACGAGTTGTAGGTACGATGGTGGAATCCAGCGGCTGGCATTATGCCGAATAATTCCTCGGAGCACTCCCCGTGATAAATGCGTTAAAAGACACAGAGGGAAGCAACATCTCTCCGCAGGGCCCGTGGATCCAGTTTTTTGAGAAGTACCTGGAAGACGTTGATATTGGGGTGCTCCGGCCCAAATATGGGTGCAATATTCCATATGAGGCCGTATTTGTGCCGCGGAGTGCAATAAAACTGCTGTTTCGAGGAAAGTATGTTCGAATTCGAATACTATTAAATGCGAATTTTGTGTAATGGGCAGGATTGTAGGGTCCGTCTGGATCTACTACCACCATCTTATCCTTTAAACTACCGTCAAGCAGCAGTGTTAGCATCGTTGTGTTCCGGTGTGAAAATAAGATAACCAGTGAAATTACCAGCATAGTGGCATTCCATGTTAGTCCTCAGGGACGCATTTGCGGTCTTAGGATTGCTGTTTTGAGAATATAAATCTATATGTCGCACTTTTAGAATTATAGTGACCTAATTCAAACATTTTCAACTTTCGATTTCGAGTCATAAGTTTAGTATTATAGAGACCTAAGTCGAAATTCAAAATATGCGGATTAGGTCACTATAATTCTAAAGGTGCGAGTGTCTCAGATCCCTCTTGCCATTATCCCATCAGGTAGCCTGGTACTCTATTGAACTGAGTAAAACCATGTTTTCTTTGACATGTTATTGTCTTTACCGTGTTTTGAACCCGGGACCGCTGTAGACAGGGTCACTATCATTTAGCTAAACGCCTCTCCGTATTCTCTTACCCGTTCATTATGTTTACGATTCACGTACACCCTTTCGTTTACATCATATTAGTCATATTACTTAACCGAGACTTTAAGCAAGACAATCCGTGATCTCGTTATGGAGAAACACGAAGATTATATGCATGCCTTTGATTAATGTGATAGCCTTAACTATTATTATGTCATCATCCCGTAGTAAAAGTAATTCACTTGAAGGTTGGAGTATTTGAATTTGGTGGTGCAGTCCGCCTTATAAGTGGCTGTACACTTTAGTGCTTTGCCACTTTAACGTGATGTTTGAACTGCTGCGCTAATCTGTCAAATGCGTTAAAGCGACAAGGTACTGAAGTGGGCAGCTACATAAAACGCCGTCTGTACGGTAAAATTATTCACAACAAAACTAGTGCTGATGGTGCAAAATAAAGTCTCCGCATGTTAGGCGCGAAGCTATAGGTAATATAAGGACATCGGCTTGCATCTCTGGGTTTGCCATACAAGATTGTAGGACTTTTGGATTGCGGCCGGACTCGGCTATCGTAAAAATAAACACTGGCCACTAATCAACAAAATGCATAAACATCTAACAGAAATGGGTAAGGACCAAAAAGTTGGCCACGCTAACTCACTCAATTAAATTTTCTATGAAACTTCCGTTGTGACACGAAAGTTAGCCATACATTTGTAGGGATATTTTTTGTGTCACAACGGATTTTTTTCACTTTTGTTGTTTGTATGGTTAACTACGCTTAGCTATGGTCCAACTATTTGGTCCTTACCCAAATAACAGTGAAATGGATAAACATGTACTTTGCGAAAAAAGCCTAATTGAAGATGTTACAAAAATTTAATTATTAAATTGTGAATGAAACTCCGTTGATGCGATGTCAGGACTTTCCCTGAGGGAATAGCGATAAACGACTTCTACGCGGACAGAGTCGCGTGCACAAGCTAGTTTTTAATTTGAGTAATGATTCTGTGACGTTAGTGCTTGTGTCAGATTGAATTTTGGTTGTGTTTGTCATTTGTTTGTAACTACACGATTACACACATGCAAATTATACGTTGAACGAAGTGGCTATATTTCATTTGTTTAAGCAGTAGCGTCCGCTTTTAGAACGCTTATTTTCGATGGCGTAACAATTTATTACATATAATTGATGATATATAACTTAATCGACGGTAGTTTAACGATTCGATGCATTAAATTTAAGCGTTGTCTTGTGACTTGAGAGGCGTTGAGTATGGATAATAGTTGATAGTAAAGTGCTGGAATGATCTCCATAATCCCATCCTAGGAGTGTCTAGCAGGGACACTTTTAAGCGCAAGCTTAAGGGCTAATTGTTGACACTCCAGAAACCCTAACCCTCATCCAGCACTTACACACGTTATTATTTCAACGTTTTGCTTTTAAAATACCCTTCATTTTTATTTTATCCAGGCTGTATATCAGTATGTACGCGTTTTACTATTTGATTTGTTATTTATTTTTTACCGCTAAAATTATAAAAGTAGTTTACACGTATTATATTATATGTTGTAAAACGTTCCGTGAGTCACCGTCGGTACTGGCTGAAAATCAGCGCTGTAGGTGTCTGACACCTAAACATTATGCTGAGCCAGTGTTCGTTTCACTGCCGTGAGGACACACTTCCGATTGCCTTAATCTTTAATCTTTTTTTTTTTTTTGTATATGTTTCTTATGGTTGGTGAATACATGTATTTCTTCGTCTTCTTCTAAAGTTTAAATAACAATTAAATTACGAAGTGAATTTGTACAGTGCAGCAGTGTTGATATTTTTCTCATAGTAATAAATAGAAACGGACATTATCAGCCTGCTACCAATAGTTATCAGCAAGGCCATTTACTGCATGTTACTCGTACATCGTGAACTGGTCATTAGAAGAAAATAAGAGTTATAAATATTTTCAATATCTATTTCTTTTTGCAGTCATAAGATTACAAATATGTATGGGCATTTAGGTATCCTGTGCGCTTGATTGCTATTTCCGTGCAATGACGTCACAATGACATATTATTATTACAGAGACCTACAATACTGATTGACTAAAATAATCGGCTATTGATTGTATAATATAATAAAATGAAACTTTTTACTTAATTAACCCTAGCACACCCTAGATAACCCTAGACAAATAGAACGTCAAAAATGACGGCAACAGTAGTTTGTTTTTAAGTAGACAAACTAGAGTTGGCCTCTACTATCATATCGTTCGATATCAAGTAACATGCCAGATTTGTCAAAAATTGATGCATTTGTCATTTTATTTCGAATAAAATGTCATCTCGAGTGATATTAGAATTGAGGGCAAATAAATTTGCTTCTTTTTCAAAGATGTTCGAAATTTGAATGTAACAATGATATCGAATTCGATGTTATTATTAAGCAACAATAAAATGTTCACAGATAAGAAAATTGTTTTTACAAAACAGTCTTATCTTTATGCTAGTCGTAATTTGCGGATTTTGAACGCGTCATACAGGGTTTATGATATGTGCGTAGATAAAATTTATTAATAGCCCTATCTTTGTTTAGATCGAAGACGACGCCTACCAAGAAGACTTGGGCTACACGCGCGGTACGATCGGCAAGTCCAGAACTGGCCGCGTCCGTCTCCCGCAAATAGACGAGAAGACCAAAGTGAGGATCAGTAAGACCCTGCAGAAGAATCTTCAGAAGCAGCAGCAATATGGTGGCGCCAGCAGCATTAGGAGACAGGTGTCGGGGACTGCGTCTTCGGTGGCCTTCACCCCGTTACAGGTTAGTAAAGTTAACCTCGTAAGACCCAGTACTAGATGTGAGCTATGCTAACTATTACTAGCATAGAGGCATTCCAACTTAGTCCTCAGGGTTGGCAACGCATTTGAGGTGTTAGGATTATAGTCTTGAGGATTCAAATGTCTATGGGTCTCAGGTTCCACTTACCATCAGGTGGTCTGAGTGCTCGTGTGCCTTCTCCTTAACAAAAAAAATATATATATATTTTGCGCCATAAATCTATGTCGATTTTATTGTCAAGATGTTATTCAACATTAGTCATAATTAGTTACTCTCTTTAAATTTTCAAATATAAACAATAAAAAAAAATGTTTTTCATATTAAACAATCAATGTCTTTTTCCACTTTAAATTACAAAACGTTCAAAGCTCAACGTGGTCAACGGGGAATTTTACAAATATTTATAACGAGTCAAATCTGTTTTCTGATTCATGAACGATATTGTGATTTATTCACCTTTTATAAGTCTGTAACTAAATGACACTAAACTTTTGGACATGGACTTTTTTATCTTAAGAGTAGCAGATAAATTTTATTTCGACATCTTATTTATCGATATGAAATCCCTAGGACGTGCCCCGAGTTAGTACAAGCACAGAACTATATCGAGATAGAAGGAAAGAGTTCGTCGATTTATATGAGAACCGAGCGTGTAACATTTTGTGTAGGCACTTTGACGTCACGCGAGTCTTTTAGTGATGTGTACAACATACACAAAATCGTTTCTAATCTGTGGTGTCATCGATCGCAAGTCGCAACCGAAGAGCGTCAGCGAGCCAACAGACTTCGACGGGAGAGAACGCGCGCGCTGGTCTTACGACGCACCCGCTCGCCATCAAAATCTTTATCTGCTTATCGAGACAAAACTATTGAGTCCTAACACGGTGGGTCTACGTTAAGAATAGCGGAGATCCTGTCGCCACCTTCCGACTCCATCATCAGATCATCTCTTAGATACCATAATATTGCATTGTCATTGAGTTTACATATATGGTCCAAATTTCAGCCCATTCCGTTAACGGGAAGTGGGTCAAATTTAATTTGCAAGATTTGACCCATACATACATACTTACATACGCATATACATACATTGCAAGTGAAATAAACGCTTGTAAAAATAATTATCATTTTTTCTGTTTTCAAAATTGATTTTAATCGACTAAGAAATCGGCATTGAAAATCGCCGGGTACAACACTATATCTTACTTTTGACAGAAAAATGAGAAGTCAAACTTGAACGCGTCTCGACAAGTGCTCGACAGTTTGGATTGGTTTATTTTCTTTGCTGGTTTTCAATGCATGCCAAGTCTGGCGCGTCAAATTAAAGCCGCAATGGAAAAGTAGCAGTAGACACGGACTCGCCCGTTACTGTTTATATGAAATTAATACTATGCAACAAAATAAATTGTTTTATAAATAATAACGGATATTTTAGGGAAAAGAGTACTTACCTATGAAAAGAAATATCTTGATTCACAGCTCCTACTTTTTTGGTGGTGTTTAAACAGTTTATTATCGAGCAACAGGGCATTTTGTTTTTAAATTCGAACGTCACACACGGACAGCGGTCGAGAGCGGACTGAGCATCGCGGCGAGCAATGCAGTACTCAGAACCACTTTTCGGCACGCGAGGTACATACACTCTTTCCTTCTATCTCGATATAGTTCTGTGAGTACAAGTATGCCCAGTACCTATTTTAGTAACATTGTATTTGCAACCTTGTCGACTTGACTATATGGTGCCTTTTATGTTTGGTATTATGTGCTCAAGCGACAATCTAGGGACTATAGAGGTTAAGCTTGGCGGGATATGTGGTAATGTTGGTTCCGTGACAGTGAATTATTTTTGTAAAAGTGGCCCGATTCTAACCGGGCAACCACACGGGGCAATATATTTTATCAATTATCAATATTCACTTCCCACTAAGAAAATGTATCAAATAGACACAGAAACAACATCCAGATACAAGCGGCTAATATAATGTAAAAATATAAAATGTTATATCATAAAGTCTAACGGGAAATAGCTTTTTTACTAGTTAGAAACGAGTTCAGGCCGATAAGTAAGTATTTTACTACGGTACCCTACAAACATACTGTCTATACCCGCTTGATTAACGATGCCATCTATTATGTTTTCGTCAATGTGTATTGTAAAGTTTTGTTTAGATATCATCTTAATTATCGCGTCCACATTGAAGATAAGTAGGTGACTGATTGTTAGTTTTGAATAAGACACAAGACCTCGAAAAATGGAGTAACTTATAACGACGAGGTGCAAATTATGTAACAACTCTACATGTTACACACGAATTACAGAGCGAATGCTCCATTTCATACCGAGGCCTTTGTGAAACGTTGTGACAAATAATGAAACTCTATACTCTGTCCACTGTATCCGAGACGGACTCTAAACTTGTAACTGGCATGTTTGTAATTACGTAAAAGTGGGTTAGATATCCTCGAGAAAAAACCGTGTTGACGAACCGAGCCAGCAGTTCACATTGTCGTCGCAATGCCGTAATCGCGCGCATCATCTCACGTATTCACTTATGCGACTTTACATAGTCATTTATACGAAACTCCGTGCCATCTTCTCATTGTACATAATAATTTATATTTTTTTGTTTGCTACTTATCTCCACGGAATTGTGATCGAACAATAGCCGTTAAGTTGTTTCAAGTGAGATAACAATAGAGCAATTCTATACATAGCTGTTTTAAATTAAGTGGGCGGTTTATCCGGCTTGAAGGACCATGCAATTTTTATTTTTTGCAAAGTGACTTGTTAACTTTTGTGTCGGTATTAAAACCGTTTTCAATACCGACCTCAAGTTTAATTTGATCCTATGTTTATATTTTGCTCCTATCCGTTGAAACCAGATACAAAACGAACAATTCTACAAATGTTATCTACGTACGTCCGTGAGGTTGCTGGGTTTGAATAGTGCCAGTCCATGTCTTCCCGTGGATGTCGTAAGAGGCGACTAAGGGAATAAGGCTGCAACCTGTCACTAATAGGTACACTGGTAAACATCTTGACCTAATTGTACATGTGGTTAAAGAACTATCAAGAAGTATTTTTAGAGTTGTTATATGTCTCAAACTCTGCCTACTCCAATCTGGGAATGAAGGCGTGATGTTATGTATGTGTATGTGTTATTTACTTTAAAGTTTCTAAGAATATTTGGATGTATTACGCTTCATCAACTAAAAGGATTTGGATGAAGGCACACATAATTTAATATAGACCATGTTCTTACATAAGGTTATTTTTATTCCCAAATATTGAATACTTCCTCGAGAAAAAGCGATAAACAGTATGACTCGCACGAGTGTCATGTGGCGCTAGTGCAGTATCATTGTGCAGTAAATCCGAGAATTTGTAATAGGTCGGTTTTTAGTGAAGACATCCAAATAAGTGTTTTATCATTATCACAATCAACAGAAAGGCAGTAGTTATGTTCAATAGAAATCGCCATGGAAAGGTATGTGAGGTAAATAGTAATATAAACGTGACGTTAAAATGTAACCCCAGCGAATCTAGCCATAACAAAGCGTAGCTATCGTTCCACGTAATTACCTAACGCATCAACTATGCCATCGCATTCTTTGCATTCTCCAAGTGCATAGTAATAGTACTTGTGTTATAGCGAAGTAAAGACATTAGCGTTATCGCTCGAAGATCACACCCTTGAACCAGCCGCCATGATCTATCGGTGCACGGACAATTTAGCACTTAGGCTAGGCCTTGAATACAGTCCTTCAACTAAGAGTTATAGCAAGCGCTGGCTGTGAAAAGTGGACGCCATTTAGGGCGCGTAGATGAGATATGGTGGTTATTTGTCACTTGTTTGTGAAGCTGCCGCCAAGTGTGGCTTGAATGAATTGTCGGTATGAAAATAGAAAAACTCGATTGTGTCGCTTTTTTCGTTTGTTGTTGTCAAACGCATTTGTCACCGCGATGGCATTACTCAAATGTCTTTATTGATCAAATATATCTAGTGAGTTTCTGTCGCCGATTTAAGTTCAATAAAATACAAAAAAAAATAGTTTTCTTAAATTAGTAAGGGTTGGTTTAATTTATCTAAAAACTAGCGACCCGCCCTCGCTTCGCTCCGGATTAAAGTATTATACATATAAACCTTCCTCTTCAATCACTCTATCTATTAAAAAAACAACATTAAAATCCGTTGCGTAGTTTTAAAGATTTAAGCATACATAGGGATATAGGGACAGAAAAAGCGACTTTGTTTTATAGTATGTAGTGATGTGTGATTTACGTACGTATTATACGTATTATTTTAAAATATGCCATATGTCTTAAAAAGGCTTTCGAGTTTGTACCTCTCTCATTCGTTCTCATGTATCGTAATGCGAGTCTAACCGAGATTATCTGATGCCGAAAGACGTTTTAAGACCCTATGCACTGTAGTAGGTAAGTCTATTGATTAATGAAAAAGACAAAATAACATGCTTATTTATCTTATAAGAGCGACGCTAGAGGTACAATTATAGGTTTCAAAAAATACTATATCGTAACATATACTTCGTAGACAGTGGATGGTCACAACCTCAAAAGACTTCGCCATTCTTCGGCCACACCCTTATTTCAAACAGTTATGATGTGATGTTTTGCAATCCCACGGCTATACTTTTTAAGGCTATCTCATATCCAGTAAATTGTACGTCCACGTTTAGTTATGTTAGTATTTTTAATACGGATGATGGTAGTTTTAATGTATAATTTTAAATTGAAGAATTAAAGTGTCAGCGCAAGTTCATGACAAACCTAACGTCGATTGCTAAACAATATCGCAATGATATTTACTAGTAATTATTTATTTATTTAAACTTTATTGCACAATACACAAAGTAGGTACAAATGGCGGACTTAATGCTTTAAGGCATTCTCTACCAAAATGTGTCAATTAAAATATTATTTTCATGTATCCTTATATTTTTTTAAGTTTAATTAAGTTAAAAATATTTTTTGTACATGTAAGAATTAGCGTGTAACAATAATCAATAAATAAATGAATATAGGGGTAAACTTTACTCAAATTGGCCCAGTCCCAAACTAAGCTGTAGGCTTGTACAGTCGACTGTACTATAGGTACTAGGCAATGATAAACATACATAGAGAAACAATAAGTACAATGAGCTAAGCTTTCTTAAAAAAAGCCAATAAATCACCGAACCATAGATAATAGATTAACCGGATTTCTACTATCATTGTATCTTCTATCTGTCGCCTTAATTAAACCGGAACACATTTCAGCCGGGCCTCAATTAACGGGATCGCCAACAGTCGTGAATTGAAAGTACTAGGGGAAAGTAGAGACACTAGAAACCCAGCGTGCCTGTCCTCGGCCCTTGTGATTATTTATTTTTAGCCATGGGCATTTACAGGGCTTACAAATGTAGTGAATAATCATACGACATCGCATTGTTTTGGATACGTTTGTATTTGTTTTTCGTTTCAGCTAACTGAACAGCATGCCTAATGTACACTACATTCCTACTTTCCATTGGTATGCCGGCATACTTCTCTCCATGCCAATGCGAAACCTTTATTTCGAGAACCGAATGCACCTTTGTAGGTTTTCGGTGTTTGTAAAAGAATAAACCAGGCCAGAGCATGTCAGATCATGCTCAGCGTAGGGTTCCTACAGTTACTACTACAAACAAAAAATACTTTACTTATCCAAAAAGTTACTAGCCTTCTATTTGAAGTCATTTGGTGCAATCTAATAGTGCTAAATAGACTTGAGCATGTGCATATGTTCACTTTGGTTGTTCACTTCGAAGACAAAACATTTACTCTACTATAATTACTGAAGAACTTATTAAGTTTACTTTGTCTTGACACCTTTCTTTTTAAGTTTGTTACATGTGATGTGACAGACAGACAGACAGACGGACGGGGTTTGATTAAAGAACCCTTACAAAAAGAAAGCCCGTGACACGCGGCACGCGTCAAACATATTCCGGGAAAAATTGTGAACATTAATGTACCTTATATCCTTGACAGTCCCACAGAATCCGTGACGGTTGGCCGCCTTATCTATTGGTTACTTTTGCATGTGGGTAGACCATGGAAAATTACCCATCGGTATTTCAGGTGGAACTTTCTCCGTTTATGTTTAGTTGGTATTTATGCCAGCGGCTACACCCCTGTACTAGGCGTGCATAGGTTACGCGAATGCCTTCGGAATTGCTAATGAGGTAGTGTAAAATTGATGCTCATAGCGAATAAACTTGCTATAAACGATGCGATGAAAGCTCGTCGTTGATGATGTTATGTAATTAATAATTGCATCTTGCATCGTGTCTTGAGAACGTTAAATACGGCGCCAAATGACCTTTAGTCAATAAATCCGTCACCTGTCCCATGCACATAAATGTTTGTGCATAAGATAATCAATATTTTCCGCCTTTCTTTTCTATACATAAATACTTTCAGATTACAAGTTCCTTTTACTTTTTATTTAAAATCAGACTAATTTATCTCATCGACTTAACAATTTTCCAACCTAAAAAAAATGCGAAAGTTTACGGATCTTTGGATAAAATTTGGAATGGATTTACACATAGCCTACTTTTTATACCAAAAAATTGTTGTTCCCGAGGAAATAACGAAAATCGAAATCTACGTGGACTAATTCGCAGGCAAAAGCTACTAGAAATATAAAAAGGTAAAATTGTGTGTTTACTTGATGGTATCTCGAGGACTGAATCAATTAAAAAAAATCTTTCACTAATATGAAGATACAATATCCTTGACTCTTATATGAGCTATTTTTCATTTGGTTTAAAGTTCACTAGTTATTTATTATAATAGACTGTTCCAAAAATAAAAAAATTATCCTTACAAGTTTAAATTTAAAGTTTAAACTTGTTTACCCCCTAAGATTAGTAAGGATAAAGTCTGGTCTGGAAGTTAATCATGCCCTTTGCCTCATCCGCTCGTCTCTCGCCCGACGAGACTCATAGAACCACAGGGCATTATGGTTAACCGTAAGTACCTTTACTAACTTATATAGGTGTACACAGGGAATAATATCTCCGGCTTATTTAATATTATTGGCTTGCATTTTACTTGTTTTATAAATGCTAAAATTTGTGTGTAAGTTAGCATGTTTGTTACTACTTCACTTAACGGCCTAGCGGATTTGATAAAATTTGAAATGAAGATAGCTTTTAATCACCTAAGCTACCATTTATTAACGAAACATTTACCGACGAAATCACGGGCAGAAGATAGTATCGTTATATTGTTAATCATTAATAATGGCTAGCAAAATGGCTGCGAGAAATTATAAAAAGTAGTAATATTAAAATAGTAAATATTTAAATAAATATCAGGGGACAATGTCACACAATTTAACTCCCAAACTAAGCATTAGGCTTGTACTATACAGGGCGTCCCACGGCTATGCCACATGGAAGGAAAGTACCTTGAATATTGTAGATGGAACATTTTACTGAAAGAAGACATTATTTTAATTTAAAAAACAATTTAAACTGCATTCATAGATATTTCAATAATTACATGGTTGAACCGGGAATCGAACCCGTTACACGAGAAAAATAATTACCCTGTAGCTTTATCATACCGATCGAAAGGCTTCATCGTAAGGATTATTTTTTGCTAAATAACATAGTGTCAGAAATAAAAGGAAGACCATGAATTTTAACATTTTAATACAAAATTAATCAATTTATCAAATGCTCAAATGAGTCCCTTCCTGTTTAATACAAAGTCGCACTCTTTTGATTATTTCACTCCCTGTCGATTTTTTGATCTTGTTGTGGTGGATATTGTTTGTAGCTCGTGGACACTTTCATACTGGTTCTTGTAAACAACATTTTTGAAATAACCCCATAAAAAAAATCTTAATCTATCTATCTCTCTATCTATCAGCTTTTCATTTTTCTTCGGTCTTCCCTTTATTTCTGACACTATGTTATTAAACAAAAAATAATCCTTATGATGAAGCCTTTCGATCGGTATGATGAAGGTACAGGGTAATTATTAACCTCGTGTAACGGGTTCGATTCCCGGTTCAACCATGTAATTATTGAAATATCTATGAATGCAGTTTAAATTGTTTTTTTTTAATTAAAATAATGTCTTCTTTCAGTAAAATGTTCCATCTACAATATTCAAGGTACTTTCCTTCCATGTGGCATAGCCGTGGGACGCCCTGTATAGAGTAACACATACATAAATATATAGTCCAAGACACAGGAACAAATACTCGCGCTCATCACACGAATATATATCTGCCCTTACCGGGATTGGAACCTAACGGGCTAACGTGTCGTTAGCCGAGTAAATAATGTTATATTTATATTTACAGTCTTGACTTTCATACAATTGAGTCCCACTGCTAGGCGAATTCCAATCCTTAGATCTCCAGCCACTGGCTTAACTCAAAATAAAATATCAAAAGAAACCTTCACGTTTCCATAATCATATCCCGTATCCGTTCACGCAAATTACACCACGTCACAACCTAAACATATAGGATTGCTTCAATCAGTAACCACACCCGGTGTGTTTAGTGTAAACGACCTGCTGCGAATGGGGGGGCTATTACTAGCCCTCCGCCCAGCAAGCCTGCCACCAGCGGCGACCGTTAACCGATGGTAATCAGCGAGATTATGCCGCCGCCGCCGGCGTCTGTTGATGTACCAACCCTACATTACACCTAAATCGCTATAGCCTTGCATTTCCCCACGTACGTGTACCTAAGCATATAGAAATAGATGACGATCGCAACTGACTTCCAACCACACGCAATTACCTTAACGCGTATGCGACTTTTATTCTAAATCATTGGTATGTTGGTGAACCACTACATCCAAAGAGTGCAACCCTAAGTAATTCATCTATACCCCGGTAGGTTACTCTGTATGAAAGTTCAAAATATCTATCCTTTTCTTTCTAATGTTTGTACGCGATTGAGAGTAAGGGACGGGGTAAAGTAACTTCCAACTTCGCTTTTGGATATACAACCTCAGGACGGATCGTATTCAGAACTAGACTTGCTGTATACTTAGTTGCGTCTAAAAAAAGGCGATGCCGCTTTGATTGCGAGTAAATTTTAACTTATCCTCTGGCGAAAAGCTATCTACAATCATACAAAACACGGCATATTCATGACTAAGGTACACGCAAGGACAAAAATATGGAATACGGCCAAAGTTCTCGTGGCAAATCGTGTGCGCATCTTTTTGATACATTGGCGGCTGTCCTATTTAGCCCTTCATTGGTAATTTCTGAGACCTTCATCACTAATGATGTCTTACAACCTTAAGTTTACCAGTAGATCATTGCAGAGCTGCGCACACATAGTTTATAATCACTGTAGGGTTAGGCTTGCCGCTGACCTTACCGACAAAGTGGTCTTAGAGTATACCACTAGACTGAACAAGCTCATCACCATCATGTCAGCTAAAGACGTCTACTGCTGGACAAAGATCTCCACGACGGTCGGTTTCAAGATCACGAACTCGTTTTTTTTTAAAAGCATATAAAGACAAACGAGCACACAAGCCACATGATAGTAAGTGGCATCTGTGACCTTATAGACATATGCAATCTCACGACTACAATCTTAACACAGCAAGACCGCAAATGCGTTGCCACCCTTAAAGACTAAGCTGAAATGCCTCTATACTTAGCACAATAATGCGAACACTGCTTGGCGGTAGGTTAAAGGATAAGATGGTGGTAGCAATCCGGACAGACCTTGTGCAACACTACCATGTCACTAACATGGTCTACTTCTTCCAAATATAATAGAAACGTTTTCTATTATCTAGTTTTCAGCTCGAACGTTTTACATGGTCCGCTGCTAATGAGAGCAAATCGTCTTAATCATCTCGGGCGCTCATACAGAGGAACATTTTACGTTTATTTCACGCTTTCTTCGTCGAATTTACACCATTTTTTGTTCAAATCTACTGCTCAAAGATGTGTTAAAGGTTTAAAAGGTTATCCTAAAGGGTAGACGAAATAATTTTCCGGGCAGTGACAAAGCATGCATTACTAGTTTTATTTAGCTTCTTTTTCAATTGCCTCTCTAACTAGTGAAGGTTGGCTATATAAAATACTGGAATCTGTGGCTTTCTTTTTTAAGCTGGAAGAGTGCTGATGCGCTTGCAATCTCTGTGCACTCTCGGATGTTGCGGAGTCACAGTTTGCGTCCATTGTTAGTTTTTTTTTTCTGCTACTAAGGATATTCCAAAAGATTTTTTTTACTGAACGTTCAAGTTTTCAATTTTGACGCCAGCAGGACTATCATTCTAGATATTAGCTTTACAAATAGAAATATAAATATTTATAGTACGAAACTGGTTGACTGTATATCATAAATATAACAAACACTAGCTCTGCTCTGCTTTGCGCTTTTAGTTTATTATTCGTTAGTAAAAAGGAGGTTACTTACAAGAGCACATTCAACTGAATGACGTATCGCGTGATTGTCAAATGTGATTCAATTACTTAATACATCATAATGAGTAAAAACCAATCCTGCTAATTGCGAATCACCGATTCGGCTTACTTCTCCACTTGAATGTGACGAGCTCGTGCTTGGTATAGAATATAGATTGTGGCTGATCTAGTATAGCCGGCCGTTATATGTAGCTGCACACTTTGGTATCTTGTCGTTTTATCACTTTTAACAGATTCCTCCAGTTAAAATCGAACGTTAAAGTGACAAAGCACTAAAGTGTTCAGCTACTTATAATGCCCACCGTACTTATGTGACGTATACGGGCTGTTTCCAAAAAAAGTGTACATCGTTAAGGATAAAAATTTAGAGACTAACTTTTTCGTTTCGTCACGAGAATTAACTTATCTAAATGCACGACAAATTTTCGTAACGAAATGGAAAAGTTAAAGCTTTTTAATTTTTATCCTTAACAATACACACTTTTTTTTTAAACCCCCCTTATACGGTGCAGCGACACTATTACAGGCTGTTTAAACCCTGCCGGCCCTTTTCAACGGCATGTTTAATGTGTTGTTTTACTTGTCATTTGTTTTAAATGTGTTAAAACTTAATTTGCCCAACAATCTTTGCCCAGGAGGCCTTTGCCCAGCAGTGGATACTAGACTCATAATAATAATATAAACATCCGTCCAGGGGCTCTATATACCGAACTGTCTAAAAACTTATTGCTTTTGACACATTACATGCTATCATAGTGTCAACGTTATGATAGCTCTTATTTACTTGATAGTAATGGCGGCCGTGTTAAAAACAATACGATAGAATGTCGGAAGCAATTTTGTTTTACCATATACAATAGAGCCCCAGTTTAAGTGGACTTTTAATCGTAGTATTATAAGCCTTTGTTTTTCTTATCGTAACATAGCTTTAATTACATATTGACTCGAATAATACCTACCGATCTGATCTTAGGTATGCAAGGAAACTGGCTCAACACTTAGGCGGCCTACTTCGCTTGATAAATATATTTCCCATTTGCCTCTCGCGTCGTAGGAAGGCTGTTGGTTTCTAATATGACCTGAAAACTCTTAACCGCTTGACCCTTTGGCCTTGAACATACTTCCCTTAGATATAAATGAATCGATTTAGAAATGCATTTGCATTTATATGAGGGCTAGTAAGGTTATACGTATAGATATACGTCTTACGATATATGTTTGTGTTTTCAATTTTCCAATAGTAAGATTTTATAACCAATGCAATTTGTACGACAAGTTGCCTTTGAAAGGGTGATGGGGATTTTGTATGGACCCCGTGTCCACCCACCAACATTCATGGTGTGCATGTTAATATGTTCATTAGGACTCATAAACAGGCAAAATACCTATTTTAGTTGCAAAATCTAAGAGGTTCATTAAATGAAAATTTACTATTGATTGATTGATTGAACTTTTCTGCAAAAATGTGTTTAATTTTTGAACCAATCCCATACGATTACGATTTTTCAAGAAAACCCGTCCGGTGAATCGTCGTCATAGTAAAAAACATAATGATGGCAAGATCATTAACTGTGATCTGTTTCATTTCTGTTGGTGGGTAGGGACAATTTTGGCCAAAGTCCTTTGAATAATAAAGTTTTTAGATGTATAAATATATAATAATTCTGTAAAATATTTACTTTAAAGAAAATAATAATAATTAAAAAACATAACATGACATCACGCCTTCCTTCCCATAGTGTGGTAGGCAGAGCTACAGAAATACCAACAAATCTAAGAAGACTTGTTTATAATTACTGTAACCACATTTTGCACAATCAAGCCAAGATAATAATAATAATTGAAATTCAAAATTGATGTATTTGGTTTTACATAAATAATTTATAAATGCATCACTGATCTAGACACGCGGGAGCGTGTCAAGCCAAGTTCAAGAAACAGAACTGGCGACCCGCACCGTGTGTAATATTACACGAACCATTTGGAGCCACTTTTGACCCCCTCATAAATCAAAAACTATTTTATATAAACGTATCAAATTTGGCTCATATATTGAGACTTGCGAGATACATATGTGTTCTAAATTTCATAAGCTTATCTCAGACGGTTATTTAGATATTAATGTCCAAAATTCCTCATTTTTATCACTGACTGACCTATAGACCAAAACTCTAACCCAGTTCCAGATGACCTAGAGAGTTAAAATTTGGTATGCAGATAGGTAATTAGATGAATACAAAGGAATAAATAAAAAACTGTCAATTTTTAAATAATTAGATTCTATTATGAACGCTTAACATAAATACCTAATATTACTTAGGGTACCTACGTTATTAACTGGGATTCATTATTATTTTTATATTTAGCGCACATCAAAAGGTATTTATGTGTTAATTTCTGGGCGAAGAGAAAACTGTACTATTGAATCCCACCAAAAACATAAATGTAAAAAAGGAGAGCCAAGTTCAATACAAAAATTATTCTCTGCTGTGGGCTTCGCCGCAAAAAGAATGGAGATCTGAGGTTGAGTGCCAAGTTCTATGCAAAATCCAAATATGTAGTCTAAGGGCTGACTTGGCTGGTTTTCCCATACGAATTATATAGCCTTCGCATGTTCTAAACCTGTTACCTTTCGGTTCTTATTTTATTATTCAGAAAATTTGGCTTGCTGGTAGAAACTATCCATCGAACATAAGGCTCTTCCATGACTGTGTAAAAGTAGGTACTTAATAATAATTCGTATGGGAAAACCAGCCAATCAGCCCTTACACTACATATTTGGATTTTGCATAGAACTTGGCACTCAATCTCAGATCTCCATTCTTTTTGCGGCGAAGCCCACAGCAGAGAATAATTTTTGTATTGAACTTGGCTCTCCTTTTTTACATTTATGTTTTTGGTGGGATTCAATAGTACAGTTTTCTCTTCGCCCAGAAATTAACACATAAATACCTAATCTCTAAGAACGATAGACATATTTGTAAAGGTAAAGGACAATGGGCAAAAATATACGAAATGTGGTACCCGCCCCAATGGACATAACTTATATATCAATGGAATGGTATTTTTATGTAGAACAAAGATAGCCAGAGCGCTTGTCTCCACTTGCTGTTCCTATTTGTATGACCTATTCAACGACACCACCGTGATTGCTATTAAGCGGGTACCAAAATGCCCATTGACCTTTGCCTGTGTAGATTTAGGAATAAACACATGCGTTCGTCTCACAAATGTTCGCCCACATTAGGAATCAAACCGAACGATTGCTTGGTAGGCAGGGTCACCAACTAGGCTAAACGTATCATCTAAATAAATGTAAGGTTTAAAATAAGCATTCATTCTCACATGCGTACAACCATGCATATTCATAATTCCCTTTGTTACAGGGTTTGGAAATTGTGAATCCACAAGCAGCGGAGACCCGAGTGAATGAAGCCAACGCCAAATACTTCTCAAATACCTCCGGGTTCCTATCAGTGGGAAAGACGACCACTTGATTTATATTAATTTACTCTAAGGACTGTCGAATTGTGTATCTTTGAATACTCGAATATCATTAAATTCCCTTTGTAATGAAATATGTTTTGAAAAAAGTTTTACCACATTATGAAGTATATAAAATAGACAAACATAATATTATCAGTAATGATTCCGTCATTAGGCTAGGATAATTGCGAGGTCAAGAACTATACAAAAAACATGCACCATTCTAAAAATGAAGAACTCGAAAAAACTAAACGTTAAGAGTATTTAAGCGATAAAGCGAACTGTTAAGAGTTACTATACTCACGGATATATACTCATAAGCTGCATCGACTTACGAACAGCTTTCAAACAAATAGATGTACGAGTCCACCAGAACAGAAGAATAATAGAGCAGGAATGTGCGTACGGTTGTGTGTATGCGTGCATCTGTGAATGTGTGTTACAATCCGAGTATTCAAAGTTACCTGGTTTGACTGGACTAATTTTGTTTTTAGCATTAAAAAGATGGAATGTGAACTTTGCTGTAATTTGCTCGTAAATAAACAGATTGTAAGTACGTTCTAGTTTATTTTGCACCATCTGAAAGGTTACATTTATAAAGTTCACGATAGTAAACATGTTGCGATCGACAAGGTCAGATTAAAAAGATTCGAAGTTTACTATGCGTTTGATAGATGTCTGCCGATGATTGATAAAGACCTGCCGTGTTTATGCCGAAGTACTATGACTATTTTGTGTTGTTTGTATTTAAAGTTCGGGATCAAGAGTCGCTCACCAGACACATCTATGCACACATTTATGCTTTGTTATATAGCACTAGAGGACGCCCGCACCTTTGTACGCGTAGAATTAGGTTCCGTCCACTCCCCGAATTTTTTCCCGCAGGGGGTCTAATGTTTTAAAGAATAAAATTATTTCAAGTGCTACTTTTGGTTCAGCGGTTCAGGCTCTACGTGGTCTTTAAGTCAGTCAGTCATGGAAGACTATTAGGTACAGATCATTCAAGATATTTTTCAACTGCAATAAAAAAAATATGAATAAGTTTATTTAACGCACACAAAAAACAACAAAAATATATTTATACCATACATGATCAATCATACAACATTGGGTGAGTTGTTTTGCGGCGTTAAAAAGGTCGCAGTTCAGCATGTGCTACAGCAGGGCCTCAGCGCTGGTTTTCAATTGCAACCTCAAAATCTAAGTTATAAGTGTTATAACACACAATTAAGCAAATAAGCTAACTAGAATAAGAAAGAATGACTAGGATAAGAATGGGATTCGCAAGAACCGTTAACCCAGGATGACCTGTTTATAATTTATCACTGACATTTACATTATACATAATTATACGTTCATCAGTCATCACTAGTCATCAGTTAACCAATGATATGTTTAAATATGATTAACTTACCATAACCAGTCACGGGTGCAGACCCACCGTACCACTAAACCGTACCACTGACCAAAATTAGTATCATAAATATGAGGTAGGTTTAGGTTATGTTAGTTCTTCAGCAGGCCCAGAGGGCCAAACTACCCAGAAGGAGCTCTGCGAGAGCAGAGCTCCGTCGACTCCTTTAAATTCGATTTTAATAGTAATAATTGGTCAAAGTACCACTAGTGGTACGGCCGAGGGGTACGGTGGGTCTGGAAGGACCAGTCACTTAATATTTCAACTCTGTACTTGGTAAGTTTTAGTTCATGTGTTTAATGAAAAAAGATATAGCTATGTAAGTACATAAAAATAACTGTCACTATTAGTCACTGTTTTTTTACGTTCCATAAAAAAATATATTTTTTTAGTATATACGAACGTCATACTACTGAAATAAGTATTATCATTTATCTGCACACTCTACCAGTGATAATGTCATTTCATGTGCTCAGTCCTGATCGCGGTTTGGTAATAAAAAACATTTGGTACGAGAGTAATTGTCTAAATCGAATCTTTTGGGATCGTATCATAATATGTAAAGTTCAAAATACATAATGGGTCATAATGCATAATGGTCATTACATAATATGTAATGGTTTTATTTCTGAAACCGTTAACTTTTCAGGATTTTTTAAAAGGTTTTTACATAGAACCCATTAGGTTAGGTTAGGTTTGTTTTATAACAATCCTGACAACTTTACGGTTTCAGAAATAAAACCATTATGCATTATGACCCATTATGAGTTTTGAACTTTATATAATTATGGTACGTCTTTCTTGTCTTCAATCTTTCAATAGAACGCATGGTAAACAACCGTGTCTATGGAATGTCCATGTCTAAAAATAAAGAGTACCTTGATAGATCCAATTCCATCGATCATTTTAAGGCCTCGCGAAACTGCATTACAGCTTGCGTAATATAAAAACAGCCACTTAAAATATTCAGTGCCAGTGATTGTCATTTGTATGTATTTTCGACGCACTGTTTGAGCCTTGGGCTGGTAATGCGTGTTGTTTTCGAGACCATTGCCCATTTTAGGAGGTTACAAGTGTGGGAATGTTTGTGGTTGCACGATTGCACTTCGATGTAATGTAGGCTACCTAAAAGCTTATGTTCGATAGTGCTCAGGTAATACTTTGATTGGGCAGTTTAGGTTATTTGATCGCGACACCGACCAGGATATAGGGCAATTACGCATAACCAAGTGTGTACTCACAATTAAATGATGTCGGGGCAGACGAGGTGCTCAAAAAGATTTGAACTTAAGTCAATTGCAAGACGTAATTGGCGTAAGCGTGTTTAGATGTTTTAACTTTTTAAACCTTTCTTAAATTAACAGCTAAGCTAGTAAACAGGATGACTTTAAGAAGATAGGTGTATGTGTAAGTATGTATATTTCTTTTGTACGCTCTGTGGCCTAAACGGGTTGATGGTTTTTTAGCTTGGTTGTGGAAGTGACATAGAGAAGCTAATTCATAAAAAAAAAGTACGTAATGGGTTTTTAAAGATTGTGTCCTATTTACTTTAAATATTATCAACAAGGCGACGTATTTCTGGTCTACCCACCATTTATTTATTTATTTATTTATTTTATTTATTTATTTATTTATTTATTTAATTTAACTACAACCATAACAAAAATATTGAATGAAAGGACCGTCCCAGTTATTTTATTTCCTCGTGTTTCATTGTAAATTACGCAAAGCGAGATGCACCAGCCGTTGCTACATACGTGTGCACACACTATGGTATACGCATTCCAAGCGTTTTTCTATTCGTTACGGGTTGTGGCGTTATCAAGGGAGGGCCAGTTGTTTACCGTTTAAGTAATTATTAGCGCTTATGTAAGGTAATAGGTATATTAGGCTGATTATTACATCGTCTGACGTGGCGGTAAGTGGTGGTGTAAAATTGTGCCGAGGTTTAAATACCATTATGGACAAAGTGGACGAAAAGCGCTGTTGTTTATGCCAGACACTGATGATTAAACTATTATCTATGTTGTTACTATACTATATACAAAGGTTTGAAGGGGCAGAGCGGTTCTCTGCCTTTTCGCCGACAAATCTTTGACAAATGCATCGTTTCGCAACCTATTCATTTGCCAACCTGCTTTTTTTTCTGTAACTGTAAATATTTCCGGATTTATATAAAACTAACCTAACCTAACCTATAGGGTTCTACACGATAGTCCTGACATAAATTCAGAATTATTCAGTGTCGGAAAAAAACGCGGGTTGTCAAAATATATGTTTGTGAAATGAATCATTTGTGAAACATTGGTTATGAAATGATAGGATACCGGGTAGAGCACCTAGTTCTCTAGCTGCCAACAAATCAAAAGACAACCACACCTGTCCGCACCCTGCTGATCAAATAGAGTGAAGTTTCTTCCGAACACCCTGTCAGCCGTCATTTCTGTATTTACTCACTTGTTTTTCGTATCGTTTTTCACTCATTGTATCCTTTAAGGTCTCCTCTTTCCACTATAGCTCAATAATCATATTATTTCCATAGTAAGAAATGCTAGTTTAGATTACGTTGTGGTTTATAATTAAAGTCGTTGTTTTAACAAAAGTGTTAGTCTATTGTATGTAGTTGTGTAATGTTAACTTAATTACTAGGTTATAGCCTGGCCGGACAGTTCTCAGCGGCTGAATATAGCATAATTAACGCTTTTATTCCAAGGCTGCGACACTTTGGTAATTTGTGATGTTCCGCGCAAGGCCCCATTTTCATTGAAAATTAATTCGTTATCAAGTTTTTGCACAAGAGGTGTTCATTTGGAAATCGAGTGCCGCTCGGGAAGACGAGTTAGCCGACAGTTGATTTCTGCACTTATTTCGCCTACGATTCCATCCACGTAGAAGTCGTTTCATTATTCTCTCGGGAACTGTTCTCTTCTCCAAGAAAAGTACCGTAAATCTGCGTCCGGGCTAACTATATCCTGAAAATAAAATCATACAGACTGAGTTTTTCATAATAATAAAAATCGTATAAATCGGACAAAGTTAGAGAGAAACGCTACCGTTTTTTGTATGGAATATAGCTTCAGAATTATCTCAAGTGGCTCCAGGCATTCCTGTCCTCGATCCAAATAAAAAGCTTCTTGATGATTTCGATATTGCGTGCGTGGATGAGGCTAAAGACGCTTGGTTTTAGGCAATTCAAAATCATTCCATACCCATTTCAACTACCTAAATCACAAAAAAATTGGGACGTGCCGCTTTGAAAGTTATGTTTAGACGACTTTGTAAATACTGCACGAGGCCCAACAGAGATCGGTCGTATCTTGTTGCCGCCGTGCCAGAGTCAAGGCTGCCTCCGGCGAAGACTATATGTTTGTGCCGTGAGACTCTTGGGCCTTGGGGGCCAGGCGCGAGGGAACTTTTTAAGGAGATATCCTCGCGCCCATGTGCCGTTTCGGGAGACCAGAGGGCTGGCAGCTTCATTGACCAAAGAATAAGTCTTGTTACTTATACACACACCACATACGCTAGCCTAGTTGGTAGTGACCCTGCCTTCGAAGCGTGTGTGTAATGAGCACGAGATGTTATCCCTGAGTCTTGGATGTTTTCTATGTATTTAAGTATATATTTCTCTATATAAGCAAGTTTATCGTTGTCTAGTACCCATAGTACAACTTAGAGCTTAGTTTGGGGCTAGGACAATTTGTGTGATTGTCCTGTGTGTGTTATTTATACATATAGTTACTTCAATAATTTAAGTTAATTTAATTAGTTTAGTTGTGCCTATTTAATATTTGATAGTTACGTTTATTTTTTATCCTAGTGTAGTTACTAAATAATAAATATCAGGGGACAATCTTACACAAATTGACCTAGTCCCAAAGCTCTAGGCTTGTGATATGGCTACTAGACAACGATAAACATACTTTTATAGAGTAATACATAGAAAACATCCAAGACTCAGGAACAAATATTCGCGCTCATCACACAAATATCTGCCCTTACCGCAATTTGAACCCAGGACCTTTGGCTTCGGAGGCAAGGGTCACTCCCAACTAGGCTAACGTGTCGTCGTACTGATTATTTATTATATAAACGTCATTCGCATTTATATTAGTAGTTAGGAAAAGGAATATATAATTATCCATGAATTCCTCGCTAGTATCAATAAAGCCGTTAACGCACTGAGAGCGTCGCGGCGCGGCGCGTTCCCATACAAAAAACACTTCCGTCACATTTTGGAAATGCTTTTGGAAATGCGCCGCCTTCGCTCTTGATGCGTTAGGCCACTTCCTGACTTGTTGGTAGGCTTGCAGTAAAACGTACAGGCGGCGTAAACGCTGCGCATTGATTGGTAGATGCCACTGGTTGCTTAGAAACCCTTACCGATTCTGTGTTTTACTGCACGCATACCGACAAGTCAGAAAGCGGCCTTAGATAGGACAAGAATAATAATAATAATAATATCACGGGACAATGTCACACAAATTGACCTAGTCCCAAACTAAGCTCTAGGCTTGTGCTATGGGTACTAGACAACGATAAACTTACTTATATAGAGAAATATATACTTAAATACATAGAAAACATCCAAGACTCAGGAACAAATACTTGTGCTCATCACACAAATATCTGCCCTTACCGGGATTTGAACCCAGGACCCCTAGCTTCGAAGGCAGGGTCACTCCCAACGAGGCTAGCGTGTCGTCATGAATGGTTAGTACTTGTCTTTTGAACGAGCCCGGCTAGCTTGTTGAACGCAAAGATTGGATCTGAGAGAGGACTTAAATTATGCGCCATTTACTCGGTCGTCACTTCCATCCTATTTACGTTTCCTCACTCAAAAATAAAGCTAATGTACTACGCATCGTCCAAAACCTAAACTCCAAACTTGCGGCCATACTTAGGCTTTAACGATAACTCAAGACAACGCGTCCGAACTGATTGTCCACCCCTAGCGGCAATTACATGGAGTCGTCTGCCGCACGTTGCATACGGCGACCGCAACAGTGTAAAGAACACGATAGTCGGCCACATTTTGCGAGCGACAGCTGCTCTACTACCGCCTTGTGTTTTCTAATAAACTAAATAGTCTACGATCAGAGTATACAACAACCTTCACCGAACTGGTTAATGGATGAAAAGTATTTTATACTAAATTAAATATTATATTATATTAATTATGTTACAATAGTAGATTGTTTGATTGAAAACAGACCATTTTACCCATGACTTATGGTGTGCATAATTAAGTCGAGGATAAAATGGGTTTTAAGGCCGAATTATACTCTCTGCTTTTCACTTCGATTACGAGGAAATAAAATAGTGATAATGTAAAAAACTTTTTCTTAGATTTAGGGGGCAATGTCTGTCCTTTACGTTCTTTGTATTTTTAACCTAGTGTGTCAGCATCATTTCACTTGACGACATTTTAACAAAATTCCGTAACACAACAAGTTTTGCGAAGAAAATAAATAATTAATTAATAGGTAGTCCAATTTATTCCAAAACGAGACAATAACCTCTTTACCACCACTGCTTTTTTATCTGCATGAAACTTTTAACTTAGGTCGAACGCAATACCTACTGCCAAGTCATACGTTGATTTAGTATATTTTTTGTTGTTCATGCTTGTTTTTTATAATTTTAAATTTCTTTTTGCTAGGTGCAACATTGAAGGCAAATAAATGAAAGTAGATGTAAACAAGTTTATTTAGTGCAGTCACCTCGTCTATCTGGCTGTAAGGCTGAATTGTCCTGGTCTATGTGACGACACCACTTTATGCACTAGTGCATAAAATGCGTTTTTATGCAGCCTATACCCAGCATAAAGAAGGAATTTACAAGCATGAGAAGTGAAAAATATATTGCAAGTGAATAGACTAAAAAAAAACAATCCTTTGATTTCAAGACAATAGTTTATTAGAAGACACAATAATTAATTACCACTGGACGCTCGGTAGTCGGTGCAGTATTACTCAATTCCAGTCAATAACAGAGATAGATATATATGTCTTCGGTAGCTATCTCTTTCACATACATGTAGGATCTATGCTGGCCGGCGCGTAAAATGTGCTTGTGTTGTTTCGCCAACGTCAAGTCCGGAGTGGCGCTTGCGTTTCATAATAACGTCCGCGTAACGTCAGTTCAAGGACGTCGACCGTGTTACGCTTTAATACAAATTCTCACGATACGGCGCGGCGCATGCGTTTTGGAAAATATGCCCATTTATTTAAGTATTAAACTAAAAAAAAACAACGCCTAGGTTAGCCTAGTGTAGAGAACATTCTTAGAATGCGATTAAGTTTCTGCTTTCCATAACGTTATTTTCGAAAATAGAACCATGTGTTCGTTTTTGCCAATAGGATGCTTTATGTCCCAGAAACCTTGACAACTTGCACGACGTCACGTTCAGCCAAGTCGGTGAGTGAGCCTATGCCTACGAAACTTACGATCCTGGGTTTTCTTCCCAGTAAGTGCAAATATTTGTGTGATGAGTGCGACAACGTTTTGATTGTTTTCTATAAATTTCAGTGCATTATCCATTTCTCTATTTGTATTTTTTTTTAATGGTTGTCGAGTACATAGGTTACTTACAGTTACCCCTTGCAGACCTAACTTAGCATCGTAAAGAATTTAATCGTATTGAATCTTCCTAATTAACATATCATTCGTATTATTTTGTTTTTAAGGTTTAAATTAATTAGTTTTTTGCTCATTTTTGAGTCTCGGAAAAATATATCATTCTCAGCTGTAAGGGATGCACTGCGGCTATAGAGTTATTTGTAACGGCAGGCAGCGGCACAGAGGATATAAATACTATCTAATTTTGAATTATTTACTTACCGTTACTTAACGGTAAGTAAATAATTAAAAATAGAATAATCATTATTGAACACGAGCTCGTTGCTCTATATCATAAGTAATTGTAACTATAAACAACAAACGTCGCAATTGTTCCGCTTAACAAGAAACCGTGAAACCATAAGTTTATGTCAGTTCATTATTTCACGTAACAAAAATAACTTTCTTCGCATATGATGCCATTACTAAACTCAAAATCGTACGATTCGTACAATAGATTGTATTTATCTAATTAGGTGTATGACCTTTAGCTCGAAAGGAGGTCTTAAGGTCGAAAGGTCTTCACCTTCCAGAACAAAAAGGAAACCAATTTGGTCTAAAATTCATTAATCAAACTTGCGTGTTAGCTTATTTTATTTTAACCCGCAATTGTAGAATTACGTTCACCGGATGAAAGTTTCTCTAATAATTAAATTGTGCATTACTTTCGAGTGTAATGACACTAATGACGGATTGCTCTTACCCAAGCCGGAATAATACTATTAAGTGGATTCTGTTTCATCATAACGTAGGATTGTCGTGAAGTTATGTCTCGAGAAACTAAAGGAACATTTTTCACATTACGAAGGTAGTCCTACTTAGAAAGATGGTCTGAAGAATTAGTCCCAAGAAGATATGTTGTGTATCAAATATAGGTACGTGTTATAATTTCAAAAGGTAGAGAAAGTTCATTTAAAATTTACCATTATATTCTTCAACAAATAAGTTATGTGGGCGAGAAGTCAATTCACCCATTTACTGGTAAGAGGTGGATTTAATTATAGCTTAATAAAATTATTATTTTTTCCTTGTCTTGTCAGGTATCCGCCATTTTTGTATCGTCATGTTATTACAAGTATAGAGACATTTATTAAAAATACAAGTTTTCGACCTTGGGGTGTTGTCGCGAGGTACGTCATTTGCGAAAAACAACAAGTAAGAATTTCGAGGTTTTTTTCAATATTAATTTAATAAATGATAACGTTTGGGTTTTAGATACAAGTGGTTTTCTAAAGGAAAATCGTCCTGTCCACAAGTTACTCGTATCAGTGCCTCGACCGAATATAATATTATGATTCTACAAGCGTTTAATGGTTATCTTTACTAACGTGAACTAAAATACGCTCCACATATTTTTTGACGATACTAACTTAGCTTTGTCTTATACTCTGGTAATTTACGTTTGTTTACGAGTGTAAATTTGGATGATTAAAATTCTGTCCTAAATCGACAAGTGCGTACACTATTAAGCAACAATTACGTGGCAGAATATGAGTATAATACCTATGTATGAGTTCTTAATAATATGTATGGCTGTCGCTTTAACAAATAATTTGTGAACCTATACCAGTAATAGTCTTAAAGTTTGCTCTTGAAACTGATACTTGCACCATCCTCGGAACGGTAACAGCCATTCTACGTGCTTGGAATTACAAAACGCGTTCAAAATTTCGAATAATAGCATTTCGAACTACTTAAGCTCAGACAATAACGATATTGAAATCAGTATTCAGTTTTTAGGGCGTATTGTAGCTATGCAACGGCTTATGTTTATGGAATTCGTTCTTCCTACGCGCGACATGCTTTGTCAATGTTACAATTATTTCGTAACTTGACCTTTCAAATCTTTCTTAATCATGAATATAGGCAAAATATACAAAGGAACCGTTTCGACGATCGGCTAAAGGATTTAAAGGTGATTGATGAAGGGTGGCATATTAAAACGCAGATGTTATCATTAACAGGTTGTGTTTTGAGCCAAGTGTTAAGTCATTGTTACAAATGTCAAATAAACTGTTAATGTTAACCGTAAGATAAATCAGCAGGTACTCTTGGAATGCCCAAACAGTCTCAATTAAAGATCTTATCAAATCAACTCAGTTGAGAATGCGAGGAGTCGCGAATCCGTTCCAGTTCTGAATAACAACGGTCGTCCATTGTTACGAATGCAACATTATTACGTGATGTCGTGATAGATAGATAACACGACACACAGAAAAGTTTTAACGGTTCATTGAAATCGAAAGAAGCCGGTGAGTGCGCGGTTACCTTTGGAACAGGTTCCGAGCGACATCCCGAGTCGCCCGCGCAGTGCTCTGCTGGCCGTTTATGAGCGTGCGCGTACATTCGAATATCGAACGCCCACGCGAGTTTGCCGCGGATTCCATTATACTTTTTTGAATTTTATTTCTGACCAGTGTTGACAATAACTATTGAGAACTATTACTGAATTTTAATTGTATTTTATTGACAGCCAGTGTTTTTTTCTTCTAATTATCTTAAAATACCTGCTGACCTTAGGACAGGTTGTGGACTGCATTTGGTGTTAGTGTTGGTGCCAGCTGAATATTATGTTACTGAGTGGACTGGCGGTTTAGTGGCAGCCATGGCCAGTTTTGATGACCTGTCCTTTGATTGGGAGTCGCTCTGCCAAGAGTGTCCCGAATGCTGGACTCCATCAGGTAAAACTTTAATGCAAAATTATTATCAATTCTTAAATAAATAATGTCAATGTTGTGATCAACAAATGTAGATTTTGCTAAGAATTTACTTAATCTTTATCCTAAAAATCTACCTACCCTCAAGTAAAGCTAAGAGTATCTACTCAATTTAAATGATTAAAATTTGTTTTTAATTTATTGTTTTTAGTCAGATTAAAACAAATAGGTAAAACACTGTTTGATATTGATACTGTAATCTTATGATTGCGTTGATTATACGAGTATTATATTTTTATCAGCTAACAAATTTGTTATCAAACTGATTTTAATTGTACCCTCTGGTTACAATAATCTTAAGTTTAAAATCCTTTATTTTAGGTATTCATTTACAGATTAAGAACGTTATTTTCTTAAATATTATCAAGACAACGAAGCTTAATTTACATAGGAACCTAACCTACCTACTTAAAATGTGTGAAGCCCTTTAACATCATTTCGCACTAAAATGTGTTGTTTTAGACAAGTTGTATTTAGTTATTTTGATAAATAAGAAAGTCTCACCAATCCGCAGCAAGGACGGTAATAAATACTATTAAATATTATGTACATTTTACTAAAATAATATAGTAATATGCAAAAAAATATATTTTACTGTGAATAAGTCCATCGATAAGAAGTGACAGATCAATAAGTCAATTGGGTTATCCCAAAAAAAAATACCACTAGTTTTTAATTTTTTTTTCGATAAAATAGACTAATTGAAGACACTAATTTCACGGTTTTTGCATTTAAATCAATATATTAATTTATTTTAATTTTTAAAGAAAATGTTTTTATGACGTCACTACAAGCTGGTTTGTTTGAGAAATGCTTTAAAACTATTGAATTCGTTTGAGAGTACGCGTTTCTGTCAGATCACGTAAAATGTCAATGTCAAGTCATGTCAATATAGGTAAACTAAAGTATTAATGGTATTGTGAACGTTATATTCATATACCTAAATCATACTTACATTAGAGATTTAGCTCCACGTATTTCAGCTACGTTGTGATTGGAGCTGTCTCCCAAGTATGTCAATATCCTGACTATATCCACTTTGGGTAGATTAGTGGAATCAGTCCTTACAAATTTTAATAATGTTTAAGTACAGCGTTGGTCGTCATTATAAGCAAGAATATCGGTATCCAAGATCTGGCGATGGTCAATATGTGTAGAATTTGAAGCAATGTTGTTAAAATGCAGAAAATCAGAAAACGAGTAGTTATATGTTGCACACCAAACAAACCGAAATTTTATTTTTAGTTCGTTGAGTTTGACAATTTCACCCACAGACTAGCCTACGGGCGGAGGTTCCAAAACGGACTTGTATTTTAATCATACCATTTTTTTAAAGATCTGACCTTGTCATGTTTATATACAGTTAAAAATTGTCTTAATTTTAATAAGCGTTAAAATAAAACATAAATAAATAAGACAAAATTCGATATACATTATTTATTTATTACTGCATTCCGGACTTATATTATATGCAGTACTATGGTTGATCACAGATTAGACTCAACTTACCAATGAAGATCGTGACGTCACTAAATTACAGGTCAAATAATGTCAAATGATAAATTAGAAATAACTATTTAATACTAATTTTGTAAAATAATCTGATAACAGGGAATGGTTCTACAACCCTTTTTCTCGAAATGGTTTTTGAATCACTATACATTACAAAATTATGGGATAACCCAATTCTCTAAAGAAAAGGTTATCAAACTTTAGTTGTTTAAGTCAAATAATCTTTATTTTTGCATTACTCAATTTATATTTTTTACATATCAATGAGTCTATTGAACCTAAAAGTTGCAGTATTAGGTTGTATGTGTAAAGCTAAGTATATAAAATTGTACCTATTATCAATTGCCTGTCATCTTGTTTTATACTTGTCTATTAGTTTAGTAACTTTAGTTAGGCGACCAAATCACACATTTTCCTAAGTCTACACCCGTTTCCCGATTTGTTTTTTTATGATTTTGAATGTTTTTAGTGAATATTGATACATTACCTCTGTGTAACATAACATAAAAATAAAAATTGCTTGAGTGATATTTCCACTGGACACGGCATCAGCGTAGAAGAAATAGTAGGTATATAAAATTTACTATTCAACAGTTAAAAAATACCATCGGGGACAGATATATTGGGACAGCCAAGTATAGTGTAGTAAGTGTAGTGTGTGTATAGTTTAGTGGTGGTAGGACCCTGTGCAGGGTCCGTCTGGATCGCTACCACCATCTTATCCATTAACCACCCGCTAAGCAACAGTGTTCGCATTGTTGTGTTCCGGTGTGGGGATAAGACAACCGGTGAAATTACTAGCATAGAGGCATTCCATCTTCGTCCTCAGGGTGGGCAACGCATTTAAGGTCTTAGGATTATAGTCTTGAGAATTCAAATGTCTATGGGTCTCAGATTCCACTTGGTGGCGTGAGTGCTCGTGTGACCACTTGGGCCTCGGTACATGAACGCGTTATTCAATTGTTTACAGAAGTCATTGACGCTAACAGAGTTCCAGACACGCTTTCGGACAACGACAAACAGACAAACTATGGTAATGTTATGTGACGATAACTTAGAATTTCAATACCTACCTAGTCATTTGTCATGTTATTGTTTTAAAATTAAAATATAATTTGCATTAGTCGAGTCGTTTTCTGTTTTCATTCCGGAATATATTATTACAGTGCCTCTATTCTATTCTATTTCGCGTTTGACGTGTTTTAGAATCGTTTATGACACAGTCGCCATTATTGTAAATTACCTAAGAGTCATCAAAACGTTGACAACACGGAAACCCGACAAAGACGATATCGTTATTACCGTGTTGAATCCCAGCCCTGTGGGGCTAGACAACACCTTGTCAATATGGAATTGACGTAAGTGTCACGTTACTATCTCGGTGGCTTACGTCAATTCCATACATTTATCAATCGAAACATAATCGCTAACGATTGTCGAATGCAACTTGTCTAGCACCACTGTTTAGTTGTAATAAGACTTATAAAATAATGATTTATTATAGCTTTACTCTCGTTATAACTCACTGCACCTGTATGCATAATACATACTTATTATGTTGATACATTAGTAATAATTATATTATATAAGAAACAGCGATAAAAACACAGTTGATGAGATGTACAAATTAAAGGAGACAGTGCTCGTCAGAGGGTTCCGTAACACCGTATAGTAGATAATATTATGAATTGGATTAACAATGAATTTAGCGCGAACTCCACTGGACCGGATGTTAGTATTTTCTTTAGTGTTTGTACTTTAATCATACCAATGTTGATGCTTGTACGTTTTACCAAACGATAAACATACAACAAAAAATACCGTTGAAAAAAACATTTCCTGTATGACGAAAAAAAACGATCAGCTATCTTAAGATTTAAATGATATAGCTCTTTACAGTTAACACAGATGGTCGAACGAACGGACGACATCATAGGCTTAGTAATATAGCCCTGTTCGACATCCTTCGTGCACGGAACACTAAAAATGTTTTCAGATATTTGTGTTCAGTTTTTTAGGGTTATTACGAAGACTCCGCTGTCTGTCCGTCTGTCACCAGGCTGTCGCTCATGAACCGTGATAGTTAGACATTTGAAATTTTCACAGATGATGTAGGTATTTCTGATGCCGCTATAACAACAAAAACAAAAAGAAAACAGAATAAAATAAATATTGAAGGCTCCCTTAGCTGTATATTCAGTTTAAGAATAAATAATGAAATTAAAATAAAGTACATATTTAAGGTGGGCTCCCATACAACAGACATGATTTATTGCCGTTTTTTTCTCGATCTTAATACAGACACCGTGGTTGTATAGATAATGGCACGGAACCCTTCGTCCAAAAGTCCGACTCGCACTTGGCCGGTTTTTTTTATCTAGTGATCTTATCATTTCGAAAACATTTTAATATTTGCTTGAAAATATTACCAGAACAGGTTTCCTTGCACTCGCTTAATTTATGAAAACGAATTATAATAACGTCTTTTTTACGATGTTAATTAATATCACTTCGTTTTCTGAATTTCTCCGGCTATAAACGCACCATCAACACATCGTTAGACGAGTAACGTTAATTAAAATACGTATAGGAGGACTTTTAAATAACGATAATAACTAGTAAGGTGAAATATAAAAACGGCAATTTATTAATGAAAGCTGAAAACTATTCAAACAATTTGCAATTTATTTTTTTCTACTCGCGTAGTACAATGTGCTGCTAACGATACCGCTATCGGTAATCCAATTAGGTGCCTTGTGTGATCGGAACGTTGACATTTCATTGTGAAACGTTTCACAAAGTTCTTTTTCGCATTGCAAATGGCGTGAATTATTGTTTAAAAAAAAAGTTCACCGTATATTATCAACAGCTGCTATTCTATTTTATTTACTCAATTATTGTTAAATCGACTTTATAGATTAATTATAATATGTATACACAAACAATTATTAAATAATTAATACTTACATAACGGACAATAAGTGAATTTAAGAGTTATTATAAAAAAATAGTATTTTAACATTTTTTAATTTGGCTGAATGACCTAAAGTTCCCGGGTCTTTTCTAAGGTGTACTGTAGTAAAAAATTAAACGTTTCAAAATAGCTGGAATTTGTTTTGTTTTGCTTTTGCACGAAGTTCTTGAAAGTTAAAAGAAAGAAGAGAGTTAATCACTTTTTATGTGTGAGAATGTGTGACTTTGGCGAATTAAGTGATGCGGAAATGTTGACGCCGCCAGAAATAAAACATAGGCGGCAATGGAAGTGAGCAGGAATTTGCTACCTTTAAAATCGAAAAAGGTCCTATATATTGGTATATTATACATGTTTTATTTTACGATTCCGCCCATTATACCTGGGCAGAAAATTTTGTGCTACTTGTAGGTACATATCCCTTTGAGCTCATAGAAAAAGTAATGTATGCAACTATTCATAATCAGCCATTGAGACACTCATGCGTATCTATTATGACATTCGGCTTCGCCTCATGTCATAAACTCGCACTCGTGTCTCAATGGCCCTTATTATGAGACAGTTGCATAAACTACTATTGCATGAATTTTACTTCGATCCACAAAACAAAGGTTTTTTTTGTTAAGGAGAAGGCACACGAGCACTCAGGCCACCTGATAGTAAGTGGAATCTGAGACCCATAGACATTTGAATTCTCAAGACTATTATAATCCGAAGACCTCAAATACGTTGCCAATCCTGAGGAATAAGATGGAATGCCTCTATGCTAGTAATTTCACCGGTAGTCTTATCACACCGGAACACAACAATGCGAGCACTGTTCCTTGGCGGGTGGTTAATGGATAAGATGGTGGATTTAACTAAATTCTTGAAAATTAACTATGAAACTAAGCATGCTTATTATATACTTAGATGAATGTTAGTTTTGATTGTAGCTGTCTAAGTATTTATAAAATACAAGCTTCTGTCCGTGACTAACTCCGCGTAGATTTCTTAGGAACCTTTTAAATTTTCCGGGATGAAAAGTACTATGTATGTTATTCCAAAGTATAAGGTATTGAGTGACCCTCCCTCCGAAGCCGGCGGTCCCGGGTTCAAATCCCGGTAAGGGCAGATATTTGTGTGATGAGCACGAGTATTTCTTCCTGAGTCTTGGATGTTTTCTATGTATTTAAGTATTTATTTCTCTAAGTACATATGTTTATCGTTGTCTAGTGCCCATAGTACAAGCCTAGAGCTTAGTTTGGGACTAGATAAATTTGTGTGATATTGTCCCGTGATATTTATATATTTAATCCAACTTAGATCCGAATCCGTCAAGCCGTTGCAGCGTGAAAAAGGAAAAACTAATACAAATCCAAACTTTCGTATTTATATTAGCGGGATTAAAAAAAAGTCACATCTTGTCTCGTAGTTTATGGTAAGACAATAGAGAACATGCATGAAACTCCGAATTGAGTTTCATTGATACGATTTAGGAGAAAACCTAAAATAGCAAATAAAACGCAATGTACTAAGTTTTAACTCGTTTTATAAGATTTTATATGGAAACAAAACTTGTTACAATTTTATACCTTCTTTTAATGTTTAGATTGTTTTTTCGGCGTCCTCAATATTTTAATTCAACGATAATGGATTAAACATAGTAATTTATGAAATAAATGCAAATTTCTTTATAAGGTCCTTATATTTTAAACGTGGAACAACAGCTGTGACATCATTCCTTTCGTCAATTTTGTATAGAGTATTATTGTGAGAGGCCTGAAATATGACCTTTTAAAACTTCATATTTTATGAAAAAAAAATCGCGTATACTGTTATTCCTCTTTTTTATAGCACTTTCCAAGAGCGTAAGAAAAAAAATGGATGTTCCCTATTACAAATCAGTCCTTTAATAGATATTACTACAATGCTTTAAACAATTTTCGCATGTCAAACATTATTATATCCGTGATTTTGCGTACTAACTCTTATTTAATCTTTGGTTTTTATGTCAGTATTGTGACTGACATGAACACGACATGGATATGATATGACTTCATTATAATACCCGTATGACTTAAATATGTGTTACATAATCTATAAAACGTGTTAAAAAGTCCAGTCGGTCAATCAGTTCAGAAATGCTACAAAGTTCACTAATTACATAAGTACATAACTTAGACACTTTAGTTACCAAGGTTTTCGCAATTGTTAAACTATTACCACAGATTATAATTTAATTCACGAGAATCAGAGTTTTTACAGCATTAAGATATCACAGGTAATTGACATCACGAATTGACTAATTCAATTATTTCACACCAAAGTTACGGATTACAATCTTGTAATAGAATTACGGGTGTTGGTTTAATAATTCGGGTTATTAAATAGTTCCTATTAGTATTGAGTACCGGTATTCACACGGCACAGTCTCACGAATGCATTTAACCTTTATTACCACGATCTACGAAAGGAGTCCATTTTATATAGAATCAGGGAGCTTGGCACTGGATTTCTTAACACATTCAATGCCCATGACGCTTGGGTGTGTCATTAACGTATCAAAAATGAGGGTCTTGAGCCGTGAACACATTTAATTGCATCTGTCATTGACCCCCGTTGGATCGCGATGCAGGTAATTTCGTGGCCCTGGTGATTTGGTTTTTTTTTACTAAAAATCATATTTTAATGGCGACCAAAAACAAGCGGTTAAGGCGTGGCGTGACTCATTTCGTAAATTTACATTTTAACGCTTAAAACGTTAACGTCCGTTGGGTTCTTGACTAGTTTATATAAATCTTGAAGTTAATAGGCGAAATGGGCGAAATGGTTTAGATGTTTTCCATGACGTATGGTATGGTTATGTGTGGGTGGGACTTACAAACATTACCTTTTAAAGATTTTTCAATATCATATTGCTACGATGGTTTAGTTTGTATTTATTTATTGCATTTACCGATGATTTCAAAAATATGTTTGAAATATAAAACGTTTATGTTAAAAAATAAGTTATACATTACGTTACAAAAAAAAAAATCGTTTATTATAAAAGCAATTTCTTACTCTAAAGCAAAAATAGGTACTTAAAAGTTGTATACTTACTCAACAATTTATTTCTTACGCGCGAAAACCTCTTTAATAAAACCATTGATTTCACATATGATTGAAATTGCAAACATAAGAACAAAATGACGTTTTTCAACCACGTTCCAGATGGAAAACCTACTTAGCGTCAATCACAAACGCATTACACTAACTATACACCAACGATTGAAAACAAACAACTCAGCTGGAGTAAAACTAACGGCGCGTAATAACAAACATTACAGAATAAAAATCACCGATTTGTCAAATAAAGTGGCGTTTACATCTTTTTTTTAAATCTTGTTACGAACGTGGACACGCCTTAGACGTTCACTACCGTCAATATGCGATTGTATGCAATTTTAATACACTAATCGTGTCGCCGGCGTTAAACGTGTTAACGCGTGAACTCTTCATTTTATTGAATTTCACTTCATCGATTTTATTATGTCATCGAATTTCATTTGATCGAACGCTATTTTCTGCAGAGTCCATTATTTTTTCAGTATATCTTAAACATTAATTATGTAGGTTAGGATAGGTTAGACTCGTGACTACCAAAAAAGTTAACTCATGCGGCGAGAAATGACATTCCCTAATGAAAATTACGCGTAAAAACGTTCGCTGAAAGGTTTTTCTTATATTATCTTGCTTTTATTTTATATTTCTTTTATAAATCTTAATGCGGTCACAGAATACATCTACTTACCAAGTTTAACAGTATAGTTCTTATAGTTTCGGAAAAAAGTGGCTGTGACATTCGGGCGGACAGACAGACAGACATGACGCATCCATAAGGGTTCCGTTTTTTGCCATTTGGCTACGGAACTCTAAAAAGCTGGTCAAGTGCGAGTAGGACTCGCGCACCGAGGGTTCCGTGCAAACTTATAGGAATGTTAAATTGTATTGAGAGACAATCTTGACTTTGCCGATGAAAAACTATACATCGACATAGGTCGCGATAATTTACCAACTGCAAACAAGTTGCAAGTTTTTTTTTGTGATGAAGCTACAAATTAACGATTTTTTTTTCCTTTACTTGTACTGTAAGAACTTCCTTCTTGCCAAATTTCAGTATTCTAAGTCTACGGGATGTACCCTATAAATTCCCTAGTTTACCCTACAAATTCCCTTGAGATTGTCTAAATATACCTTTATTGCGGCATACACGGCCGTATCTTTTTTTACGTTAACTTAGAGGTTTGATTGAGTTTATGATAGATAGATAGATAGATAGATAAAACGTTTATTTGCGTTTATGTTTTGTTTATGTTTATTGCGGTTATTAATGGTCTAAACTAAAATTTAACTCGATACTTTGACGAGCACCCGAGATAAAGGGTCTGGATAGACAGACGGACAGACGGACAAACGGACGGACAACAAAGTGATCCTATTAGGGTAACGGTTTTTTCCATTTGAGGTCCGCAATCCTAAAAATGCACTGTACTTAACTTTTGGGAACAGGAGACACAACTTTTGTTTCTGTGGCTGTGTGTAATTGTTTTTGACGCACCGTGCGCGTCATTATCGAAAAAGTGTTAAAATTGCTGGGGTGCTTAATTTGTGTATAAAATAGAGTCCATATGAAGTTCTTGGAATAAAATGTTAACGGCGAATTGAAATAACTGTACAATGAATCAAAGTCGGAGAACGTTACTACCATAGTGTCGCCTGAATTATAATGAGGGTCCGAATGGCGAAAATACAGTTGTATGATCGTAAACTAGTTTTGTTTGTTTGTTTCGTATTTTGTATGGGTTAGTTACATTCCATTTATCCTTTCAACAATCATTTTGCGCGGGAATTTTGCGATTTCTAAGTACCTAGTGGTATGGAATTGAGGTAAGCCACAGATATAGTCACGTGGTACTATTTCGGTGGCTTACGTCCATACATTTTTCAATCGGAACAATTGGTAGCGATTGTCAAATCCATCTTGTCTAGCCTCATATGTAATTTTATTGAAGTTCTCGACTGTCAAGCTACTTATCGAATTTGTAATGTACCTAGCTATTTCAAATTTGATGGGTAGGTACCTATACATTTAATGCAGTAGAGATCCTATGGGCACATCTATCTCCAAATCAGCTCTCAGACACCATGATGTAATATCATTATTACACTGCAGGTTTATATTATATTCTTTTTACACTCTGTTGAGTGAATTGCCAACCAAGACAAAATAAAATGAATACAATCGTCATGACTCATGATGTTGGCTATATCAACCAAAGCTGATAGTAACAGCAGCAAGTTCTTTAGTGATTCGACGACACGGTGGCCTAGTTGGGAGTGACTCTGCCTTCAAAGCCAGAGGTCCTGGGTTCAAATCCCGATAAGGGCAGATATCTGTGTGATGAGCGCGAGTATTTGTTCCTGAGTCTTGGATGTTTTCTATGTATTTAAGTATGTATTTCTCTATATAAGTATGTTTATCGTTGTATAGTACCCATAGTACAAGCCTAGAGCTTAGTTTGGGACTAGGTCAATTTGTGTTAGATTGTCCTCTGATATTTATTTATTTATTCAATATCTTAGTGGATGTAGCGTCTTGTTAGGCTCGTGTGGAATCAAGACGCTTATGCGCATCAATTATTTCCTTCGTTCGTTTTCGCAATCTTGTTAAGCTGGGTACGAATTTGAGCGGCTCAGCCTGAGGCATGCTGCGACGAGCTGCTCGCGACCCAAATTGTTGCACATAAACATGCGCGGGTGAGGCAGCGTACTTGAATGGCGTCTGACACGATGACAGCCGCGGCTGCGTTTATCATAAATTACCGAATTATTAACAAATAGAAGAAGAAATCGCCTCGGTAGTGGAACGGCTCAGCAACTTTATCAAATTTGTACGCGCCTCGCCCACAGACAAGTTAGAACTTGTCGTTCTGCCCGCGGCACGCTCAGATACACGTCAAAGTTACGCGAGGCACGCACACCGAGGCGCCTTTGAGTTGAGCAGGGTCAAGAGACCGACTCTCGGCGGCTGGCCTGCTCGCGCAAAGCGCGTGAGCGCGTACGAAGCAGAGCAAATTAGGTGAGCCGTGCGTACCTCCACCCGAGGCTGCTCTAATTCGTACCCACCTTTAGAAGCGAAAAGTTTTTTTTTTTCAATGTAATATTTATGTTTATGTCATGGTTATGACTTGGCGATAGATAATCCAACTCATCGCATTCAAAAGTTACCAAGAAGTTTAGTCTATAGAAAATTACAAAAAAACAGACATGCATAGGTACATACATAAAAGTATACACCCGAAAATGAATTTCCCTGTTTTCATGGGTCACCAGCAATGATCGGCGACTGGTAGCATTTGATACTATCATATTATAATGACTAATATCGATACCCATAGTGTTGTAATATTTTTAAAAACTCACTGAATTTAATTGGTTATAGTAAATCAACATATTTTTTCTGTGTTTGACATTGTCAATTGTTTCCTTTTGACATTGAGAATCCATTTACATAAAGAGAATGACCTTTCTACATCAACAGATGTGAGAGGTGCGTAGTTGTAAATGGATATTTTATCCGTTTGTTTATTAAAATAGAATCATATCCGTATTATACTTTCGTCGAAAAATTACTACCGGTCGCCGATCATTATTCATCAGGGAAACAAAATGTTTAAAAATATTTACTTAATAATAAACACATTCAAATTTTTCACGCACAGCAAACATTATTACCCGCCATTAACTGTTGGCTGAAGTGATGATGGTTTCAAATATTACTTCCTATTTTGATGAAAACGGTCATTAACGATGAACTTTGACTCTGACACAATTCCAATGCATTAGATATAAACGGGTGCCGAAAATGTCATTTACCTGGGCCTCTATTCAGGTCTGTAAAACCATATTGCTTTTGACATGTTACCGTATAGCTATTATTTACTTAAAGTAATAATAGGGAACGTGCATAATTTATTTTCTTACGCTCTCTGCAAAGTGCTATGAAAGAGAAGGATAACTGTATACTTACGTGAAAAATTGTCTTTATTTTTTCATAAGATATGCAACTTTTAAAGTTATATCATAGTTCAAACCCCCTGCAAAAACAATATTCAAAATCGACTATATGAATGACGCCACAGCTGTTGTTTCATGTTTAAAATATACGGACTTAAATAAATTTGTATTTATTCAGGAATTATTTTTTTAAACCAATATCGTTTAATTAAAATATTACGTAAACAAAATGAGGAGGTCGAAAAAACAATTGAACCTTAAAAGAAGTTTTAAAATTTTAATAACTTTTGATTCTTTATAAAATCTTAATCAACGGATCATTTTTTTACATTTTCTCCTAAATCGTATCAAGGATGGACTTGCAACCTGTCACTAATACACTGTTACACATCTGCCTGGCCTGTTTGTGCAAAATGTGGTAACAGAATTATCAAGAAGTCTTTTTAGAGTTGTTGGTATTTCTGTAGCTCTGCCTACCCCACTCTGGGAATGAAGGCGAATGATGTTATGTCTGTCTGTCTGTCTTATCAAGTAATTAATTCCGTTTTTCATACATAGTCCCTATACGATAACATGTCAAGGGCAATATGGATCTACAGAGTTGAATAAAGGCCCTGTTCCGTTTCTTGTAGAATTTAAATGATTACTAATGACAAATAACAAAAAAAGAAACAAACATGATTCGAAACAGAATGTCATGATTACTTGTAATGTGTAAAGCAAAAACTACTGTAGCAAATGCAACCTTATTACTAACGTGATAGGATTGAATTCGCTTTAGCTATTGAATTGCAGATACTGCCTATTGGCTTATGAGGGCAGTATTATTCACTGCTATTTCATTAAAATTATGATGCAAGCAATTGATTATGATAATCTAATTCTTATTCTGATAACGATAACCGATCATTACCTCGTATTATCAGTTACCCGATACTGTCTAAGATAATAACCATCTCTCAATGTAGCGAGTTTCTTATGGCTGTTTTAAATGTTAATAAGATACAGTAGCGATGTTATTAGTATTCAACAATAAAAAGTTAATATTAAAATCTTGTTTTTTTTGTCCATAACCTGCCAGGTCTTGGGATTATAGTCTTGAGAATTCAAATGTCTATGGGTCTCAGATTCCACTTACCATCAGGTGGCCTGAGTGCTCGTGTGCCTTCTCCTTAACATAAAAAAAAAATCAGGACCTCTAAAATTCACGGTAAAACCATATTGCATAAAGCCCCGGTAGTACGTACTGATCATATTCGCCTACTCGAGTTAATAAGCCGATTAATTAAGTTATCCTTACCTACATTTTGTACTCATGTCATATTATCGACTGATATTTTATAAAACCGAGGCTTCCATTCTAGCAATGTATTTTTTTCTACTCCGTTAGCCCGACTTGTACTTGGACAGTTTTTGGTTGATTATTAAGTTTGCGACAGACGTCATTAGAAACTTATAGACATACATCAAAGCTGTAAAATGTTATAGAAATTGAAAAGGCAGTTTGCGTTGCCTCGTAGTGTAAACTTATTTGAATAAGATTATTCCTGAGCACGCTAGCTGTTGTTTTTGCCTGCATTTATGTTTTCTTAACGACTTTCCATGTGAGGATGTTATTGAATACATCCATATGTTTATCGGGGTACTGTTCTACTGCACAAACGGGCTATTCGTACGTTTACAGGGATAATGTGATGCTTCTAAAGTAACTTGTAGAGATGTGTACATGGTTTTTTTAGCTGTATCTTGGTGTAGTGGTCTGTAACAAGCAGCATAATAGATACAAAAACTTGGTGAAAAAGAGTAAGGAAAATTAAGTGTTCGCAGTAAAATTGGCAACATGTATGATTCAACTTTTCCAGTCATTAGTGTCACAAAATTTCTTGCGGTTTGGTGTTTACTTTAAATAATATTTATATAATTATATTAAACTTTATTACCATACCGGGGTTTTCGGTGCGGGAATGAATGGCATTAGCCAAAGAGTAGGTACCTATTGACTTAAAAACAGAATGTACTTTACCTACATGAATAATTTATTCAATTTAAAGATACTTATTAAAAAATCATACGTTCATATCCACACTAGAATTTGAAATGGAAAGCGTATTTATTCATAGGTTGGATCCAGTTTTCGAGGGAATAGCAATTACCGACTTCTATGTGAACGGAGTCGCGGGCAATAGCTAGTAGTAATATAAATTAAAAAACATTTTGCTACTACACAACCTTGCGGCCTTGTGGTTAGAACCACCGGGGTGTTTGACGACACGCTAGCCTAGTTGGGAGTGACCCTGCCTTCGAAGCTAGGGGTCCTGGGTTCAAATCCCGGTAAGGGCAGATATTTGTGTGATGAGCACGAGTATTTGTTCCTGAGTCTTGGATGTTTTCTATGTATTTAAGTATTTATTTCTCTATCTAAGTATATTTATCGTTGTCTAGTACCCATAGTACAAGCTTAGAGCTTGGTTTGGGACTAGGTCAATTAGTGTGACATTGTCCTGTGATGAAATTATTATTATGAAATTTGAAATTGAAATTACTGTAAAAAACGTGGCCCTTTGCGCAAAACCGCCGCACCGTACGATCGTACCGCTACCGTTTCAGGGGCCCTAGCCAAGATGCAAACGCTCCTAACATTTTTCTTTTCTATCGCTCAAAATGTATGGGATGACAGTCGACCACGTGGTTTATCGAAACGCACTGTATGTCATCCCATACATTTTGAGCGATAGAAAAGAAAAACGTTAGGAGCGTTTGCATCTTGGCTAGGGCCCCAGAGCGTTGTCAGCGTGACTTATATTCTACACTAACTGACTTCAACCCCATTCAATTGTCGGAAAGGCTCGACTGAGTCAAAAGCAATATACATTATTATTCCCGTTAGAGGTCGATTTTTTTTCCGTATTTCGTTGGGGACCTAAAAGTTTGAGGACCAAAAAGTTAGACCATAGTTAAGCGTAGACCATACAAACAACGCAGGCGAAAAAAATCCGTTGTGCGACGAAAAGCCTTCTTACAATTAAAATGATATAGATATAAGGGTTTTAACAGTGTAAAATATATGCTAAGGAATATCAAAAACGTTGTAGGTCCATTGCGACATGTAACTAAGGACTAGGAGGCAAAGCTGGGAGAACGGATGGAAAGGCACCACTAGCATTATCGACGGTGGAAATTTCAAATGTCGTAAGGGACAAACGCTTACTTTTCAGGGGAGCCAGAAAACAAAATTCCACTTTTTTTAAATTCATAACTTGGAAACTACTCATCCCATTAAGATGATTCTTGGAAGCATACTTTTTAAATAACTTGGCCTACCCTATTTTTTTAATTGGACATCCATAAATACAGTGGTTTAGGAAATAGTGTCCCTTACAACAAAAAAATAAGAAGAAAATGTGTGTTACACCTCCGAAAACACAGTATTTATCTGACAAAATGTATTCTTTTTAGTGCCTTACAACGCAGGAATTTTAAAAATATTGAGATATACGATATTGCGCTTAATGAAACAAGACGTTATACAAAAATATTTGACCGATACAACATAGTGTTTTAAATATTAGGAAGTTACGACAAACTTTGACCAACTCATAACTTTTTTATTAGAAGTCATAATTATCGAAATTTCATTACAACAAATAGATAGAAAAAAAAATACTGACTTCAATGGTATATTTAGTGTACTTACGACAAAATGTCCCTTACGACATTTGAAATTTCCACCGTCGATATACAAGGAGCATTAAAATTACTTCTTTTAAAAGGTTAGTCCAACTGAGTTCGCCTTTTGGTTAAATATATAGTCGGACGCTGACTTCAGATGGACTGACCTATTGCCTATCATTTTACAAGAAGTTATTTCTTGCTTTTTGAAGACGGTTTTTAGTTTTTTAAAACATTTATTTTATTTCATACTTTTATCATCATAATAATATTGTTAAGTCTTCCACGTATATTTATTCCTATAATATTTGAGGAGTTTTCTCAATTCCTCACGGAACTCCTCATCAGATACCAAATTGGTATAATTAGTAGTGGGACCACATCGGGAATACACCCTACAAACGAAAAAAGAATTTCCAAAATCGATCCACAATTGACGGAGTAAGATATCGCGTAACAAACACAAAAAAAACATACAATCAATCATAACCTCCTCCTTTTTTGAAGTAGGTTAAAAAAACAGGGGACAATGGATCTAATTGATATAGTCTCTAACAAACCTCTACGTTTGTATGGGTAGATACTCAACAGAAACGAAAACTAAACAAAACAGGAGGCAATCTACACATTAAAATTCATCGAGTTCACCGATTACATAACATCATACGGAAATGTCATTAAAATGTTTACAAAAACAATATGCAATATAATTGAAGCTATTCCCGTAGTAGCGGCCGTTGAGTGGCCATTGACTTCGACTCTCACGCAGCCTCGCTCGAGCACACACCTACTAAGTAAAAAAGTTACATCTCAAAATGCGATGCTATACCAATTAACGCCATAATATTTTTCAATAAAGTTGAAAATTCAAAAGAGTTTCAGTGTGACTTGTGGTGTTGGTATTATTGAGAAAACGGCTTGCAGTCACACCGTCTCACGCATGTTCGGTACTCGAGTTACGCAAACTTCATGGGAGATGCTTTGGAACCTGCCAGTTTGAAACAATAGCCACAATGACAACTGTTTGTGGTCATCACAGTTCCATGGTTACAATTCTGGAACAGCTTTGATACTGGACAGGCTCATTCAAGTAACTTGACACGTAAGGGTTACGCAGAGGGTTAGGTTTGACTTTATGTGGTCATTACCGTTCCCTGGAACAGTGTAGGTGCATATTATTATTCAAGTAACTTGAGACGTTAAGGAGGTTAGGTTTCGACATTAGGGTGGCATTGAAATAAAAGTACAACATATCTATTTAGTTACTTTTATTAAATGTTCTATCTATCTAGATAACTAGATAGATAGAACATTTATTTGTAATGAATACACATAATAGTCTTGCATGACAACCCTAGTATTATTGACGATACACCTTTTCATACTGTTTTTTACATAGTTTAAATCGCTAGGTACGCCGACTACTCGAGAGAAGGAGGGTTATGTTTATGTATCCATATCTGATTCTTTATGACCTCCTGTGAATAAAATTTTTGAAGTATTTAGAAATCCCAGAGATTCTTTTCACAAAACAAATTAACAATGTGGGGATATAAAGCTACCTAATTGAGGAATAACCTTCCCTGTTTCCCCATTCATTCTTGTTTGAGAGACTCACCTACGGTATCGTGAGCGTTGTTTGTTTCGTGTACCTCAAAAGCGTTAATCCCTTGCAGCGATGCGATCTGCCACATCTAATTTTTTTATTGCATGGGTACGTAGTTTCAGATAATCTTTCACCATTTCAACGTACGTTTCGTAGAATTCATTGCATTTACGACTCGTAATCCATGAAACACCTGTACTCATGTACACAGGTGTGGTCTATACAAATAAGAAGTACAGAGGAGCGAGGTCAAAACGTAAAATCTACCGTAATGCGAACTGTTTAAATATTGATGTTGTATGTATGAATAATTTAGTTAATGCACTTGTTTCTTCTTTAACTTTAATGTTGGTAGGACCCGCCAAGTTAGTTGACTTACCGCCAAGCAGCAGTGTTCGGAGAAATTATTAGCATGGCACGACATAGCTAGGCATTCCATCTTAGTCCTCAGAGTTGGCAACGCATTAGCAGTTTTAGGATTGCTGTTTTAAGATTATAGTCTTGGCAAATCAAATTCTATGGGTCTCAGGGCCTCTTACTAGTAACGTTGAGTTTTTATCATTTACTGGAACACACCCAAACTCTGAGAACTAGCAACAATCTTTAGTATTTTTAAAAGCTGGTAATTATTTGACATTTGATCTGGTTTTGCATTAGGGTTGTCAGCCTTAGATTTTCTACGCGTATGTAGGGAAATAAAATTAACTTCAAGATTTATTACTTTGTTTATTTCAATAATTGTATGGAAGTATTTGCTGAAACAAAGTTTTGTAGGGATTTAGGTTTCAGGAAGAACAGTGAGTGGCTTCTTTGATAATCAAGTGATTAATTGTTTCGTAAATCAATAATACCACAGTTGGAAAGTAACTCGCTTCAGGGTAAATTCTGGGGTAAATATTGTGGGAGAATTTCTTCATCCGAGGGTGCTCCAAGGTGCTCCCGTCGTTGTGTCCTTCAGCCATATTGGTTAGATTGAGCTCGGAGGAAGCGGCGCTATTACGCCGTAACGGAAACTAGTGTTAAATAAAAAGTAACAATTATAGTGAAATTATTAAAATAATAGCCACCCGGCGTTTAAGTTGCTTAGTAATAAAAGGACTCAAGTCACACAAAGTGGAGTATGGAATAGTCTGATTATAGTCCCTAAACTTTGTCAAATCTGGTCCCGTTGCCGAATGTTAGGCCCACAAAAGGCCTGTGAAAACGTTTGCCATAAAAAAACTAGAGAAATGGATGCAATCCATTTAAGCACTTTTCTGCCCTCATAAGCCGATTCAATCCTTTGAGGCTAGTATTAAGGTTGCATTTGCTACAGATTTTTTGTCTGAATAACCGCCATTGTTAGCAGGGCAGTTTTATGAAGCCCAGTTGGGTAGTGACCATGTCTAGGAAGATAGTGGCAAAGGCTTCGATCGATAACAGCAATTATATATATGTTGTGTAATTAACACGCATATTTATTCACGCTTCTTGGATTTTTTCTGTATTGAGGTTTAAATTAACGTTATGTTTATAAAGTCTAATCCACCTAATCTTTGATTAAAATATTATTATATATCTTATCTTATGAGAATGAATCATAAATGTATTGTTATATTTGTTATTAGCTCGACCGCCATTACTGTGAAATAAATGCGATCTGTCTTAACGCTGAAAATACGGTAGGACACCGGATCACAATAATGCGAACACTGCAGCTGAGCGGTAGGTTAAAATGTACGATAACAAAATTTAAAGACCACATTTTGATGAAGAAATTTGTATAACGCCGATGGTATGTTGAGGATTAAGCTATTTAGTCTTACTTGAGTAAAGTTACCGCCACACCTTATACTTATAGTATGGGAGACAGGATGTCAGCGCGACCTGTTAGCTGCGCCCGCGCGCCAATCTAACCACATTCCGAGACTATATCGGCTATTCCAACAAATGTTGCTTCAGATTACTATTTACGAGTATATTTACTTTGATCGCAAGCTGCGAGATCCAGATAAGAGCCTCGGAGGGCCCACGTCAAATTTGTATAGTTCAAAAATTAATCTTGCGTCTGCCAACTAAGTCTAAAGTCACTATGACAAATTACTAAATTTAAGTCATTGGGACTAACGAGGTTTACGATACTACAGTCACAGCTAGCTTGTAGATAATCTAAAATAATTGAGATATAATATACAGTTATAATAATACCTAATTTATTTTCTTTTTTAGTATAATATGTATTTAGCCAAGTCCGTATGAGTTAACCACATCTTGCACAAACAGTTCAAGATTTTTACCAGTGTTCCTATTAGTGACAGGTTGCAAGCCCATCGCTTATCGGCACTACAAACCCTTATTCCCTTAGTCACCTCTTACGACATCCACGGGAAGACATGGAGTGGCACTATTGTATATCATAAAAAATAAAATTCTTTTCAGTCTGATGTTTAACGAGAACCATATCAATTTCCTTCGCTTGTTCTGTACTAGTACCTAAGTGCAAGGTGCAAGATGCAACCACTCATCTCGTCTTATTCAATATACTATTACGAAATTTTATGTTACGACTTCCAATTCCTTCCCCGTTCAAAGATCAATGGTTATTGTGTAAAGTGGGTTCTTAGAAGATTCCTCATTAGGTGTTCCTGAGCAAGCAATTTTCATTATTTTCAATTCGTAACGCTCCGAACCTGAAACCTGTGTTCTCTTTAGCTAGAAAGTAAATGAGTTGATCCTCTTAACATCTTTATGGAGAAGTAGCTTTTAGCCCGACTTTGTCCATACTATCAAGTATCCTTTTGTAAATAATTCCATTTCCACGGAGAATTAGTATATACATGAGTCTATAATGAGAAGATTAAGTCTATACACGCTTGAAGCGCCTACTCTTTCAGTCACGCATACAAATTAGATACGAATGTAATTAAAGTTTGGTTTTCCACAAACGTTTTGTTTCGTCAACGTAAACACACGTGTGAAATTAAAGAACTGTGTCGGAAATTAGGACCAAACGCTGATTGCATTGGAATTATTTACAACTTCTCCATGGAGACTGTTTTTTATGGCAAACGTGCACCAGAACAAATATATGCTTCCTAAAAGTAAGTGGTCTTCGAGACACATGGAGAAGCTCAGCACCTTGCCACTATCTAATAGTCGCACCGTTCTAAAAGGCCCTATTTGATAACTGTCAACTCAGTACAAAACATGTGTTTTAGCTTATATTTTGTATTGTGTTGACAGTTGCAAATCGGACCTCTTAGCCTTTTAAGACCCATTGAAATTGCAATCTTGTCGAATTTACTAAAGGGTGCATTTTGTGTTTGGTATTATGTCTTCAAGGGACAAATCTGGGGACTCAGGAGGTTAGAACGGCGTGACTAATTAGTAATTTCACAAAATATTTGTATTAGGCAGAACTCTAAGTATGCCGAATTTCATCTAGATTTAAATTAATGTTTATGAGCAATCGAGTTGCAAATATCTAACAATCTCTTATATTTAAGTAGAATTGATGTTAACACCTACTTATTTACTCTTAACTCTATAATTTATCTCGACGTTTAGTTTAATTACCTCAGACAATAGCTTAACGGAGATCAAGTATTGTTCACCCAAAGTGTACCAGTTATCTACCGATCTTTAATTTTTCATTGTCACATAGCTAAGTCACAATCTGTGCTACATTCCGTGAAATTTTGGTACATCGTGATATAAAAGTATGCTTAATACAAACATTCCCACATCGCACAAAGAAGTTTGTTCTATAATCATTTAATTAATATATTGTCCACAGTTCACACGATGTAACGCCGATCCCATTACACCATGATTACTGGCTAAATGCTGTAATTTTAGATAAAAGACAATGTTAAGTGAAATATCTGGAGTGGAATTCGCTTGATTGATCCAATTAGTTTCAACTACGAAAACCGTGTGAAAAATCAATGTTCAATTCACAATTAAAATTCCTATCACTCACACATTTTAAGTTGAGTAAGAATTGGCACTTCACTTGGCTTTCGATGCATGTTTCAATGGGGTCCTACTGATGTCAAATGTAAGAAATGTATTTGTCAAATACTACCAAGTGATGTGCCACCGTTATATACGGACGGAAACGGTTGCCTACTGACCGAGAGAAATTTTACTGCAAGTCATCTAACGTAAAACAAAATGAATCCGACGCGTCTTTCTAATCTTATCTTTATAATAACCAGTGTTGCCGAGCTCTGACATCGGTCACTCGTAGCAGTAGCTAAATCGCATGTTCAATGCTCTTGCATATGTGTGAGTAACCGTGCACTATCAGATGACAATCGCTGCGGAAAGATCACACACACACATCGCGACCTGGGTGTGTCCATTTTGTACTAGATCATTATTGCGTTAGCTTCACTCACTACCACACCCGCAACCGCAATCGTCATGTGATTTACCTATATTATTTCTACGAGTAGTAGCTTTACGATACAGGATATAAAGTTCATTGTTTGTGCATCGACTCAATAGATGCATGGTTCTTTGCATATTGGTTGGTGAAATGAATGTCCGTCACTTTAACTTGAACTTGCCTTTTGTGACGGCTCCACTGGACACCTGCCTAGAAGATAATAATGCTGCCAGCAATAGAACGATGTGTGTCGCTGGGGCCTGGGACGGAAACAAATGAATGTTGAATAGTGGTCAAGCCCAAAATATGTAACCTTGTGAATGATTAATAAGTTTGTAGACGATAATTCATAAACATTGCGTAATATTGGAGTTTTTTCTAATAGTAAGAGAAGCGACTAACACCAAAAAGATAATTTTAGATTAAGAGGATTATGAGGCGACGCTTAAATCGCGTTTCTGTCAAAATTTAACCATACAAATTTCCTTGCGGGGGGGGGGGGGGTTACATTACTCACCCCCTAAATCAATTCCAAGCTCCACGAGTTTTGAATATGTTGTAGGTAGTAATTATGAAAACCTAGATTCGTACGTTTTCGTTTTTTTTGTTTCTTTTCAACTAGACTATGTTCTTGGGAAGGTAAAGTTACACTGACCTAGTTTTTCGTAATATATACAACATATTAAAAAATCGTAAAGTCGGACTAGGTTTAAGGGGACCGAATCGTTGCCGCATTTTTTATGGAAATTTTCAGCCCCACAATCCTCTTAAGACCTAGGTAAAGTTTAGTTTTGTCAAAATGTTTTAACCTCTCAGTCTTAAATTAAAGACTAAATCAAATATCGCAAGTCCGAACTTTTGTTTCCCAACTGTTTCATTTGTCCGAAAATTAATTCTAAAAGCTTTAAAAAGTTACAAAATGTTTAAAGATTTATCTACAGAACCTGTAGTCATGTAGCACACGCATACAAATAACTATGAAGGTATTCACAGTTTCGTTTTCTACCAACGCTTTGTTTCGCCAACGTAAAGTCGTCAACACACGTGTGAAATTAGGGAACTGTGTCGGAAATTAGGAACGAACGCTGATTGCATTAACAGTTAACTATCGATAATCCACGATGATGATGCGTTTTCTTCCCTGTCATTAGGTAACTGCCATTGTTAGTATATACCTACAAATGATCAGTAAAATACGAATCATGTTGATGATAATACGGCAAACCTGACATCTTGTCATGGTCACGCCTGTGATGCTTCGTGCAATTTGTCTTAGTTTAGTTGTGTTTTGTATTGAAAAACCCGAGACCGTATCCTTTGAAGGCGCTTCCATACTAAAAAGCATTCCATAAGCGTGGTGGAGGCGTTTATAGTAAGGAAACGCGCCGCACCCCGCCGCCTCCGCTGTTAGTGCGTTCACTGTTTTATAGATTAAAAACTGCTTCATTAAAATTCATGGTAAGTAAAGTAAATTCAAGCATTACGTATTCTTTACTGTGTGAATTCGTTAACTAAAGCACTCCAAATACAAAAGTTCTAAATTGGAATTCGTTTTGCATTACTACAACTATTTTTTTTCATTAGATAAATTTAATAAATCTGTGGTCTGTTGATTGTACCCGGTTTTTTTTAGCCCGGGTTCTTTCTGTTGGTATCATTTATATGTATATTAACAATGTATTTATTATTCTTATTGTTTTATCTTTATCACGCACGCACGCCATTAGAAAAACATCAGATTTCGCAGTTATTTGCGTTATGACATGCCATACCTATTCGATTTTTTCCTCATAGGTCGAAATATGGAATTTGATAGTGGGGAAGAAATAATCTGTCTGATTCGATCGACAATGGAGCATCACAGAAAACATTAAATAGTGTTATACTTATTTGTGTATTCAGATTGTTGTTGTTGAAAAAGAATTAAAAATATCAATATCAATTTAATTTCAAACACCGTCCACTAGATGCCGTTGTCAACAACGATTAAACCGCCCTCATTGAGGTTAGGATATCAGTCGCCCATCTCGATCGTCTTTCCTATTACTTTTTATCGCACTTTCTACGTACTTGTGGTAATATAGAATGAACTATCATAAAATTGGTTCCGCGGTTGGCTGTTGGCTAAAGAAAGCCTGTCGTGCATTTTATCTAAATGTTACCACTGACTTATTTCAAACAGTAATCAGAACTCTAGCGTCGTTTGGGTTAAGTACGAGTTATTATAACAATGATGATGTATTCGACTAATAAATTTTTCACCATTCATAGTTTTTAATTAAATTTTTATAACAGGTTTTTATAGTGCGATTACATTTTTTTTTATAATACGAATAAATAGTAAATTTCTAAGAAAATTCTTCCTTATCTTTATGCTGGGTATCGAACTCAGGATGACAGGGCCACTGTCGACTTAGTGTATCGAGTCAATTAAGGCTGCCTAAGCTAGCGATGCATGGTTTGATTTCCGGAAAGGGCAAGATTGTTTCTGTGTAATATAATAAACGCTATTAGTTTCTTGTCATATATTTCTCTATTTAGCGAAAAGCTAGAGCTTAGTTTGGGATGAAGTCAATATGTGTAAGATTGGTCCCAGATATTTATTGTTTTATTTACCCACCATTATCCGCCAGCGATGCCAAACATTATCCGGAAAATTATGCACGAGACTTTTAACGCGTTGGTTTTCAAAACAGGAAATCTTAGCTTAAGGTCGACTATGTCCGCCGCGTAGGCTTTAAGCCGTTATACTTTACAATGGCCTTGATTACTATAGTTACCAGTTAGATGAGGCAAACTGCATTAATACTATTTTCAACATTAACATCAAGTTTTAAGTTTACAACCTAGAGTTTAAAGGTTTTATGTTTAAAATGTTTTATATTTACAATGTAGAGTATTAGGGTGTTTTATTTTTCACATTTTGCAATTTGGAATGAATTTACTCGAATTTATACTTATTTATATAAAAGACCAGTAAAAATTGTAATAAAATTAGTTGGTATTATGACAACTTTTTGAGTCAATTTCCATGATTACGAAGCCGTAGCAGGCGCGGTAAAAAGTTCCCCCTCCCTATCTCTTCCCTTTATTGTTTGTTATTTTTGAAAGAGTAATGTACATTAAACATCAGCTATTACATAAGGGGTCATTTTGTGCATTATAATGATAAATATTTAGGAGAAGTTTAACTTTGCTGCAGTGTGCTCGATTCTTATCTATTACTCAAGTATGTTTCTGAACTACAAATGTCACCTTTGTACTCTGGGATATTTAGTCAGCGATCTCTATCATTGGTATCATTACATAGAGCGGGTTAATCTCATTGTATTGTATTCAAATTCCAACGGTCTTGTAGCCAAGCTCTCCGGTCGTGTCCTTTGCGTTATGTAAATGTATGTGATTGACTTTAGATGACCTAGTTTCGTCTTGAAGACATGATTAGACCATTTTTTTAATTCTTTAAACGGTGTGTCATTGTCGTAACTATACAACCTCAGGATTCCCTTAATATAAAAAAGTAATAAATGTTAGGGGCCTCCTGTGCTAACGGCCTCTTGGGCATTTTGCCCGCTCTGCCACCTTATAGTTACGCCACTGAGTGTGGTACGGTTCTAACGTAATATTTTGCCAAACGTAAGCTAGCTTCCTATCCGGTTACATCGGAATCACTGACAGAAACACAGATACATAGACATGTTCGTGGGACCCCTGTTGGCGTTGGGGTTAAAAGAGATATTCGTAGAGGGCAGGAATAGGAAATTGCTTAAAATGATTAGGCGGAAAGAGGATAGTGCATTTCTTAAAATAAAACCCAGCTCATTTAGTTCTCCCAATTTTAACATTGAGGTAGATACGTATCATGAAATATTTTCTATGGTGTCTAAAAAAATAGATACTTCATTTATTGTTACTATAAAACGTTTAAATTACAACTGGAGTATATCGATATTTTTTTTTCAACACTTTTCGGCTTCAGGATACAATTATTATGTTCAGTGTCTTTGATTTCTCAGAGTTCATTTATGCATTAAACGGTTCGCGCTATTAACTGTTACGGTAAGTGAATATCACTTCTATTTAATAATTAAGCGGTTAAACATCATTGTAAAATTGTTTACCGCTACTTTAGCCGAGGGGGTAATATTTCCCAACCTAACAATTATAGGTACGGTGAGTCGTATATGACACACACCCACACACACACACACTAGAGTGCTTTGACACTTTAACAGCATGTTAAAACTGCTATACTATCTGTCGATAGCGTTAAACCGACACGGTATTAAAGTATGCAGCTACTTACATGGCCGACTGTGCTATTTTAATTCTAATCGTCTTGAATTGTTTAGATAATTTTATAGTTACACAAATAACTTAGTCCTTACGTAGTCCTTATTCAAAAGAATAATTAAATATTAAAGTTGGCTTTAGGGGATGTTATGTTAATCCTCACTGAAAACTGCACCCGCGTCTACGGGTTTTAGCTTCCTTTTCTTATTAGGTGTTGTGGCCTCGGTTTTACGTTCGTGACCATCAAGAAGTGGCCGCGATTCTAACTCATCGAAGAGATCCCTCGGCATAAAGCTCTTCCACTTGTAAATTTTCTGCAAATCCCTATAAAGAAGGTCTTCTCTAGCCATGAAATCTTTACATAAACCAAGGTGTTTCGCTCTCACAGGTATATAGTTCCTAGCTCTGTCAAGTTCACACATGTTAGCATAAAGCTGGTCGTCTGTCCCACAGATTGGGTTCCAATCAAACTTTTCTTGGGGTGAACATGGGCAACCGCCGCTTCCTTCAATTGATAGCTCTGGATTCTTAGCCCTAGCCTCATAGTATTCACAGAGGTTTAGATACGTTACTGCGTCAGAACCGCATAACACATTGTCGCCCATTTCAGTACAGTCCACAAGGCGACCTTTTGGTTTTCTCGGGACTCTCGCTGAAGATTGCAACAATACACCTGGAATAATGATAACCGACAGGCTTTTTAGGAATAAAACTATTACAAACGCAAACTGATATTTTTAAGTGATCTTAAAACAACCCACATTTCAGTTCGACAACGAAGTATTAACCGGAAAACTAAAGTGGCCCGCACGTCAGGTATAGTTAGGTGATCGAGTTCGAGTCAAACTAGTACACAAAGTAGCGGCAATGCAAATAAATACACTTTGCAAATTTTAACTGTCTACATATTACGGTTCGTGAGATACAGCCGGTTAACAGACAAACGAACGTACGGACAGCATAGGGTCCCGTTTCCCTTAGCAGGACAACTGATAAGACTTTATTTAAGGGAACACCTAATGGGTAGTTTACTTACCAGAGAATATTATAAATAACAAAGCTCTCATGACGTTAAAAACCATATGCGGTCCGTCAGATTGAGCAGTCACATTGACGTGTGTGCCGCATATAATTAGAAATGATTAAACATTTAACCTAGGCATTGTGACTAATTGTACATGAAGCTAATTATTGTTTGCAGCGGGCCTAATGGTCATATTTATCGGTGTGGATAAACGTAGATAAAATATCTGTCAGTACCTAGTACACCCAGGAGCAAAGAAAACGTGTCACTTTCTATGGAAATTCTGTACTAAGTGACCCGTTTTAATTGCTTTTGACTATATTATGAATTTATGATCGCTTTTATCGCGGTAGATAAAGCATCCTTCACTTTTGCACTTAAGGTACATACTGGTCAGAAAGCGATAGTTTAACGGAGTTTATCGATGTAGATAAAACATCTGTCACTCTCTGACCTATATGTAAGTGCGAGAGCGACGGATGCTTTATCCATCGCTATAAAGGCGACCTTAATACGTGCCTGGGGCCTTTAGCCATTCTAAGCGGTAAAACAATATGGCTTTTAACATGTTAGCGTATTGTTTTTAACTCGGCCGCCGTATCAAGTAAATAAGAGTTGTCGTAGACTTGTCGATATGGGTGATTCTTATTCTTACGTGTTTTTGTGTGATTTGTAAGAATTGAATATTTTTTTTAGAGAAATCAATAAATTTTATATCAATTTACTTAGTAAATTACCTGTAACATCATGTCTGAATATAATTTTTAAAATAAAATGATTATAAAGTTGTTTAAAAAAAATTACAACTCCAAAATGTCACGGACCGTGTAGTGTGAGATTGCCAAATTTGGAAATAATATATTTTTTTCTGAAGAAATTTGATTTGTTTTCGCGTAATATTACAGCAATCCCGCAAGACTAATCTATGTTCTATGTGGCTGTAAAAATTTAAAAAATAAAAAAAGATCCTTTTTTGATTTTGAACAACATAAAGTTTGTGAGTAATTTTTGTGTCACGACCATGTGCGATACTTTAAAAATGTGGGACTCGGTAGAAAAGTATCTTTGATGCTAGTAACCCTTTTTAATATTTTTTAGAACAGCAACACAGTCTTCATACCAGTTTTGCTAAGGGCTGAATGTAGTGTGTCTCACAAAAAAAAACAACTCATTTACATATTTGAAAAAAGGGACAACCTTAACACGTCAACGCCGTGTACGATTTTTAAAGGCAAGTGCCAGTTTCACGCTATTGTTTTAAACATAATTTGTACCTCATACAGTGCTTTTTAAGATAATTACTTAAGATTTGCTAAATCATGACTAGTTTATAGGTTATACCGAACACGTTTCAAATTGTCACGGCCATGGTATGTAAAAAATGTCACCACCATGGACTCTTTGAGTACATGGTCGTGACATAACAACGCGTGGTCGTGACATTCTATGTTATTTCAATAATTTAATGGTAAAAAAGGTAAAAAAACTAACCCTTATGGTAAAGAATTCGGTGGCTGTCTGTCCGTCTGTCTGTCTGTCACAGCAGATTTTCTCAGCTACTACTAAACGTATCGAAATTTGGCGTAGTTGTACAATTTGCGTGCCCGCATCTATTTACAAATAATAATAGACGATTTTTTTTATATATTAATTGGAAATGGGTGTAAAAGAGGGTTTAAAAGAATTAAAGTAAAGCGGTTATACCAAGTGAGTATCACATGAAAGGGCTTGTTGAGTGAATGAGTCCCGATTTGATACTCGATTATTATGTTTAATATTTACTAATAATACACTCGTAAGCAAAAATATCGAATCACTTTGCATTTTTTCATGTGAACCCAATATCTTTGTAAATTGGTTTATTTTTCTAAATTACTTAAATGTAATTACGTTTCTTGAAATATTAGCTTTATAAAAAGCTATGAAACACAAAAATTGGCCCAGAATTTTTCAGATTATGGGCAATTTCCCGGTTTGTGAGCCTTTACTCGTTACGACGTGCACGACTTGCACTATCCTTGACCCCTATATAACGGGGGTAGAGGGGGGTTCCTTATCAGTCACTTATCAGAAGTCGACCGGTACACATCTCCGCAAAGCCACTGAAGCTCAAGTCGCCGTAGTCGTCCAGCTTCTGCAAGAAGGGCGTAGTCAACGTTCAGTAGCTGCCGAGGTGAATCTGAGCCAATTACAGTTTGTAAACTTTACCAGAGGTTCCACCAAACTGGGTCTTCTACTTCAAGACCAAGAAGCGGCCGCAGAAGGTGCACATCAGAGCGCGACAACCGCTTCGTTGTACTCAATATCTCTCCGAGATCGTCACCAGACTGGAGTTACCATCCAGCAGCGTCTGCGTGAGGTGCGAGGAGTGGTTGCCAGCGAGTGGACAGTGAGAAGAAGACTCAAGGCAGCGAATTTAACACCCAGGAGGCCTGTGACGGGGCCGAGGTTGCTGGCACGGCAACGTACAGCCCGAAGAGCATTTGCAGAAATTCATAAGGATTGGACCCTTGAGCAATGGACCCCAATTCTCTTCTCGGACGAGTGCAGAATATGTCTGAATGGCTGCGACCGAAGGGGAAGAGTCTACAGGAGATCAGAAGAACGATATGCTCAGTGCTGCTTCTCCGAAAGAGTCACCTAGGTGGCTCTGTTATGTTTTGGGGCGGCATCTCGTACGACGCGCGGACCGAGCTGGTTTTCGTGCCTAGCGGTGGTCGTGGCGGTGGATTGACTGCTGCCAGGTACATAACGGAAATTCTGGAAGAGCATGTCGTCCCTTATGCTGGTATTTCTGATTAGGGGTTCATGCTAATGCAGGATAATGCCCCTTGTCATACCGCAAGGGTCACCGCTGCCTACCTCCGCGAGGTGGGCATCGAGTCCATGAACTGGCTAGCGATGAGTCCGGACCTTAACCCCATTGAACACATGTAGGACTATCTGAAGAGGAAGGTTCGGGATCGGGATACTGCTCCTGCCACTGTTGACGAGTTGAAGATAGCTTTGCTGGAGAAATGGAATGGAATGGGATGCTATTCCTCAAGACTATGTTAGAAAATTAATTAGATCGATGAAAAATCGCTTAAACTGTGTCAGCAAGGCTAGGGGTGGCAATACCCAATACTAATTTAATAATAATAAATCGTATTGTATGTTAAACGAGCCTTTTATTCCGCCTACTTCCGTTATTCGTGATTTTTTTCAGCCTTTGGGCCTTGAATATTAAATTAGCACATTTTCCAATGCGTTAAATTATTAGCTTTTATTTGGTACCATAACTTTCAGATTCGGGTGGGAAATTACAAAGATATTGGATGCACATGAAAAAATGCAAAGTGATTCGATACTTTTGCTCGCGAGTGTAGGTAGATTCTATGTGATATCGAAACAATGCTGCCTGTGATCAAATAGTTCTAAGAATAAAAGGCTGATTTATCGTATTAAGCAGATGATTAGGTATGTACCTGACGGTATTTTGACAAGATCTCAATTGTGTGTGATTTAATTATTTGATGTTCTCAAAGAAGTCATAACAAATAAAAACTGTTGATTAAACCAATTTAGTGTCCTTTATTGTTTTCAATCACTTTAAACTGGGATGACATTAGTTTAATAAACTTAATATTAACATTTAGAGTGAAAAATATAGAACTGTCACATCCATGTCATACAGTGTCACAGCCACGATCAGTAATGTCACGACCGAGGCACAACCTGTCACATCCGTGTTTATGTACCATTTTTTTTTACCTTTCCTGACGGCATTAAGCTTGCTCATATGCATCGAAAATATGCTTTTGGTATATACTTTCGATGTACATCGCAATATGTCGTGAAAAATAAAGTTTGATTTTTTTAAGTTATCCGGAGTATTTTTAAGAATCACCCATATAACATGTCAAAAGCAATATTTTTTATCGCGTAGAATAGAGGCCCTGTGCGAAAGTGCGAGAGTGACAGATACTTAATCCACCGCGATAAAGGTGACGCTACACTGCACTTAGTCGTTAAAAGACTCAACTATAAAATGCCTGAAATTACCATTAACTTTCTTAATTAACCATGTACCCTATTAAAACTTTATAACCCTTTTAGTATCTTGGCATATAATTATTTTGTTGGTTTTACCTCTCTTACAATCAAGTGACTAACTTTGGAAGAGAGCAAGCCTTTTGAACATGAGATTGCTATTATGTGTTATGTTAACGGGTGCGTATATAAAAGTTCCCAATTATCATTAGTTCTACATTGTTGATTCGAATTATGTTTATCAGTTATAAGGATTAATTGAAAACTAAAATTTACGATAAGAGAAAGAGTTTGTTTCATAGTTGTTTATAAGTCAAGAATTAATAAATAATGAAATGTCAGGGATTAAAAAAATACAATATTCTTTCTAAACCCAATATAAACTTACACAGTGTAAAAAAGATACGGTCTCCTTCCTTGAAATAAAAAACCTATTAGGAACTTGCATCATCTGTTATGTTAGGATACAATGCCATATTAAATAACGTTTTTTATCGGAAAAAATTGGAAAAAAAGAAAAATCTACCTATTCATTAATTTGTTGTCACTCAAGAGGTGTTAATTACTTTTGTTATAGACCGACTAATGTTTTGTTTTTGTGTGTTTTGTGTAACTTTATACGGGGCTACGTACGAATGCGGAGTTTTTTGTTAACATTAGCAACCATGACATGTGGGTATGGGTTATATTTCAGTCTAAACGAAGCCTTTTTATCATGGACATTCGACACCAAAAAAATAATATGTAGCCAAACGGCCGAACATATATTTTTTCATTTTATAACTTACAATGAAATTAAATATCGCTAAAGTCGAACTTATACAAACACCTTATCGACCTTATCGTTAATAGACGCTCGAAAGAAATGGAAGTCGACTTTTATGTTTGGCTGGCTATACTATTCAAATACCTACCTAAATTAAACATTTTGATGAACGGTTTTCAAAAAAAGTGTACATCGTTCAGGACAACAATAAAGAAAATTTAACTTTTCCATTTCGTTACGAAAATCAGCCATACATTGAGATACGTTAATTTTCGTAACGAAAGGGAAAAAGTTGAAGTTTCTTAATTTTTGACCTTAATGATGTACACTTTTCTAAAAACCGCCCTGATAATGAAATCTTATAATCCATGGGTTGTTCCACTTGTCTGTTCTGTATAATTAGGTATAGCATTGTAAAATAAGTTGTATCTATTTGTCTCCTTCTTCTTTTCCCTTTTCTTTCATCTTCTTCTTTTTCTTTTGTTTTCTAAGGGTTATAGTAACATCGCCATCGCGTAGTGGTCGTGATGCAAACTCGTCAAAAAGATACTTCGGCATAAACTTCTTCCACTTGATAATCTTCTGCAGGTCCCTGTAAAGAATGTCGTCGCTCTCCAAGAATTCTTTGCACAAACCAAGATATCGTATGCGCAGGAATCGATCGTACTTCCTCGCCCTGTGGAACTCGCAGTTGTTGGCATAGAGCTCGTCATTCGACCCGCAGGTTGGATCCCAATCAAACTTATCTTCGGGCGGGCATGGGCAACCACCTCTTTCTTCCATTTTTAACTCCGGGTTTTTTATGTATGCCTGGTAGAAATCACAGGAGTTTAGATACGTTACTCCATCGGAACCACACAATAGATTGTCGTCCATTTCAGTGCAGTCTACTGGCTCTCTTGTTGATCTCCTGGTGAATCTTCTCGCTAGGACTAGTTCCACCCATACACCTGGAACAGCAATAATCAACGGACCAAGAAAACCTGTTTTCAACATTGTCTATTACGAGAAAAAAACACATAATTTGAATCCTACTACCATACAGATAGAATATATAGACTCCGGTACGTAAACTAAAAGGCTAAATGTATATGAAACTGGGCATTGCGATGGATTTAGCAATCCTTACAGACTAATTTTGTGACACATGAAGTCATCTATATGTGTTGTATAAGAGCGCAAATTCAAATTGAAAATTCAAGCATGTTGGTCTTCATCCCCCTTTTCTAAAAGAATGAGACAACGAGGCTAAAAAAAACTATGTATAAACCGACCGTTTGCCGACGTCATAGCTAAGACAATGCCGATTTTTTCATGATGTTTGTGCGGTACAACTCCTTACTGACATTCAATCTTACCAAGCACCGTGACGTGTGTCGATCAAGTTTTTTTTAAGGCATGGAGAAGGTACGTGGTCACTCGGGCCACCCAAATTCAACTGATGGTAAGTGGAATAGATATTTGAATTCTTAAGACTGCAATCCTAAGAGTTCAAATGCGTTGCCAACCCTGACTTTTCACCGGTTGTCTTAACCCCACTCGGGAACAATGTGAACACTGCTGCTTGACGGTAGGGTGATGGATAGGATGGTGGTAGCGATCCGGATCGACCTTGCACAGGGTCCTACCACCACTAAAACCACTAGTTTGTTCTGGGATTTACCTAGTTATCGATATCGATAGACCGCCTTCCTCGAGTGATTTAGGAATGCTGATATAAGTATGGAACATGTTATGTTACTCACCCGTGAACATTACACAGAACAACGATCTCATGTTAAGAACAGAGGATCTGCTCACGATCAGTAGCCATCGGTATTCAACGAGTATTTATACGTTAATTATATTAAATTGCCGATTTTTCCTTCGTCATGTACGTGGTGCGAGTTTATTACTTATTCACCAACTTCTATTTTTCATTTAGAGTTACAATATTTTCGAGATAACTTTATAAAAATGAAGCTGTGATCAACGAAATGGTTGTTTTTTCCATTCATACTACGAAATGTTCAAACTGAAAGCAAATTTTATTGTTTGTTTACGATAAACGTATCATTTTATTAGCACTTTACGCTACGTTTGAAAATGCGTTTATACCACAGGTTAGTTTGCAATAAGCTAGGTATATTAATAAATATAAGTGAAAAGAAGAGCAAATACTCTGCGAAAATGTATAGGTACTTACTTCTAAATAACCACAAAACTATACATAGTATTAAAATTTATTAAAAAAAATATAGTAATTTAGATACGAGTACAGGTAACCTTTTCTTCCCCCTCATGTTCTTTCTTTTCCTTTTTTTATCTGAAAGTCATCGTTGAAAATATTCCTCCTAAAAGTTAAGGATATATTGGTCTCGAAATTTGAATAGTTATTTGCGCATAGTTAGTTGGCATAGAACTGGGGGGTTATCATGACATAAAAATGCAGTTCTGTTTACGTACAGAGAAAAGGAGAGAGCTATATAACTGTCATAGCTCTGTCCTTTTCTCTGAGTCTGGTCGTTCGTTCCACATATTGAATCCCAATGGAAATTTTCTTCGTTGCAGCCCATGAATATGCATAATCACTGCATAAATATTTTAAATTTAGTTTCTGATTCTGTAAACTTTGCTTTGTACTTATGTCTACACGTTGCCACTTTTTGCTTTTCTTATTTTCTTCAATCACCCAAAGGTTAGCTGCCAGAGATCCCTTAAAGGCATAATTTCGCCTTTGTACATTCATATCCTGTAAACATTGTATTTGAGTTTCTTTATGTACAATAAAGAGTTTAAATATATACCTACAAATCACTGAGATTAACTCCGTCAGAACCACATACTTCACAGATGGTCTTCCATGTTAGTAGTACTAACTAGTACTAGTAACTGCCCAGTGACTGTACTAACTTAGTACAGTCACTGGGCAATTACTTCATACTAAATACGCGCGGTGCGTGTACTTTTACAATGTCAGCGCGAGGAACTCTTATTCTAATCTGTGGCGCGGTGGCGTTTGTCTGTTTGTTTCCTCGAACTGGACTTCTAAAAATTATACGTACAAGTTACAGTCAAACATGGATGGCTGGGCCACAATGAAACTATGTCAAAATGGCACAACAAACCAAATCCTGAGATTTTTAGGATTGGATTTACTGCGGCAATTTGACATATGGCCAAACCCTATATTTAAACCGCGGACAGATAGCCTTACTTCGGATTAAAATTTGACATATTTTGTATGGGCAAATGTCAAATTTCACCCAAAGTAAGCCTTATCTATCCGCGGTTTGAATATAGGTTTCGGCAGTAAGTCACATCATAGATAATGGTCTAGAAATCCATATCCATTAATACTTATTTACACAAAATACCAAGATGCCGATGAAACATTATAAGTTAGCACTTCATTGGGCATTATTTGTACTTTCTTAGATCCTGAAACTCTCCGAATTTCTGTTTGTTTACGTCTTGGTGTCCGGGTCTGCACTCCACACATATGCCCCTGTGGCAATGAAGTTGATTTTCTGGGTCACCACGGACTTTCATGCCAAAAAAGCGCAGGCCGCTTCTCTAGACACGCCGCGCTCAATGACATTATCCGCCGGTCTCTTGCATCCGTCAACGTTCCCGCTTTACTGGAGCCAACCGGTATCGCTAGGGACGACGGCAAGAGGCCTGACGGTATGTCTTTAATTCCGTGGAGTACGGGGCGAGTGCTGGTTTGGGACGCTACTTGTGTAGACACCCTAGCCTCGTCACACCTCCGCGGAACAGTAAATAAACCAGGCGCGGCGGCTGAGGCGGCCGAAACAATGAAAAATAATAAGTACAAGGGTCTCGGCGCAGAATATAACTTTGTTCCTTTTGGCGTCGAGACCCTTGGTCCGTGGGGACCCGGTGCCATTAGCCTTTTTAAAGACATGACAAAAAGGCTAATTGAAACAACCGGTGACCACAGAGCTGGCAGCTTCCTCGGACAGCGTATTAGCATTGCTATACAACGAGGAAATGCTGCCAGCATCTGTGGTACTTTGCCACGGGGGCCCTCACTTTTCCAGTTTTTTATTTAGTTTTAATTGATTTGTATTTAGATTAGTTATTTAATTATATTATTTTATTTTAGTTTATTACGTAGTTAAGATTATTATATTTTTTATTCCTGTGTAATTATATAACTATAATTTATTATAATAATAATTTTATAAAATAATGTATTTTGCCTTGAAAAAAAATGCGGGGTCCTCCATATAGATCGTAATACTAGAATTACATCTCGTACATTTGATATTCGAATGAAAGAGACGGAAAAAAATATTTGACAAATAATACCCAAGTGAAGTCCCACAATTACACGCTTGGACGTGCGCAAAGTGCTTACTGAACTGATAAAGCACGTATAGTTTAGTATACGCAAATAAAAGTAGCATCCTAGTATGTAGGTAGTTAGGTACTATACCTACCTATAGGTAACCTTCTGTTGGTATGGTTTCGCAATATTGATAAACGTCTATACACCGAACAATTTACCATTATACTTGTATTGTCAGTAGTATTCCATAAGTAATAGTTATCATAAGTAACGTTTTTTTATTTTTATTTATTTTATTAATGAATAACTTAATAAAGAGTTTACAATGCTACAAAATAAAATGTACGTTCGCACTTTCGCCGGCCGTCCGACGTAGTGACCATCACTAGTAATCATCAATCGTCGCTTGCGCATTCCCAGGCAGAAACTGAATCCGGTGCAGGGCGCGGAGTGGCCTGTCTGTATGTAGTGCTATTATTGTATTCTGTGGTTACAGTATTCGTTGTTGTGCTTATTTTTGCTCTAAATAGATCATACAGGCTATATAGTAATGCATCGTTAATCCGAATTAGAAATGTTTTTTTATCTCCACATTTTATTGTGGCGAGCCGAACTTTTTAAGAGAACTGACGATGTTTTTATAATTTAGGAAATTGCTCGTAAGTTTTATAGTAAAAAGTTAGTAAAGATACTAAAAAACGAAACCCTTGTGAGTCTAATAATCTACTTACATTCTTAATTATTATATCAACCGAATTTTGTTTATCAGTACGTTATACGAGTATAACTAGGCCAAATCAAGGGATGATAAGGGGTTTGATAGGGATAGTAAAGAGGGGAGGGATGCACCTTGAGCCTCCAGTGCCGCTCATCCCCGTCCATCGAAGAAAGTTCCTCGTTTCCTGTTTCAGGTGTATTGAAAACGGATCAAACGTCTGTGGACAGAAAAGACTGTGTTATAGATGACTTAGACGAGCCTCGGGTATGTGGGACCAACGGGGTTACGTATGTAGACTATTGCGCTTACCAAGATGCTCAGATCGATGACCAAAACATACAAATGAAACAAAAAGGCCCTTGCGAATGTCCGGATGAGGAAAAAATCAAGTGGGACCCAATCTGCGGGACTGACGCACAGTCTTACGCCAACAACTGCGAGTTCCAAAAGGCTAGGTTGTACAAACACCATTTGAAATTAATGTATTGTGATATATGTCAAGAATCTTTGGAAAGAGAAGCCATTTCTTTCAGAGAACTTCAGAGGATTACCAAGTGGAAGTCATTTATGCCGGAGATTCTTTTTCGAGAATTAGTAAACCGACCGGTTTACGATGCCTCAAAGTCGTGGTTTTACAACTATACAAATTGGAGGACTTCCACTGGTTAACAGTGGAGCAGAATCGATAAAGCAAGTACAAATTATCACAAATGTTTCTACATAGTTAAGCGAATGTCATATGGGATCCGTTCGACTCTCAAAACAAATCCATAGGTAGGTAACTTCCTAATATTTATTATAACTGTGTGCTTTCATGGCTAAACCGCTGAACCGAATTCGATGTAATTTTTACTCGCGGTAACAACTATTTCATAGAGTGGTGTGGACCGAGCCATCTAGATGGAGTCAGCTGCCTCATGGGGTCGAGGGATAGTTTTTTGAACGTAGGAGCGAAGGCTACTTCACGCCCGTGTTCCAACCATTTTTTTTAATAGCTAATTGAGGCTGCGAAGTAAGCTTTCACATTTACGCGTTGTTTCCCATGCCAGAAATCAATTTAATAATTCCGACGTACCTCAGCCTTCGCGCAGCTCCTATTACTGGGTGCACCTTCATATTTCGATCTAGTGACAAGTGGGAACATGCTCGAAAAATATACGACTGGAAAAAATACGATCGGGAAGAAATGCGAATCATGCCGTAGAGATGAAAATATTTTAGTAAAATAATCTAACAATACCGAGCTGCATGCGGCGCTTTCCTATGAAACACTTTCCTTCAATCTATAAAAAAACATAATGTCTTCGATGCGCCCGCACTTATATTTTTTTTATGCTAAGGAGAAAACACTCGAGCGCTCAGGCCACCTGATGGTAAGTGGAATCTGAGACCCATATACATTTGAATTCTCAAGACTATAATCCTAAGACCTCTAATGCGTTGCCAACCCTGAGGGCTTAGATGGAATGCTTCTATGCTAGTAATTTCACCGGTTGTCTTATCCCCACACCGGAACAAAACAATGCAAACACTGTTGCTTGGCGGGTGGTTAATGGATGAGATTGTGGTAGCGATCCGGACGGACGTTGCACAGGGTCCTACCACCACTAAAATCATCTTACTCTAATTTTGTGTAGGCTTACTTGTTAACTAATAGTAGGTATTTCAAGAATAGTTGGGATTGTTTGGAAGAAAACAACATGACAGATCGGGTTATCATTTATTCAATTTTAAATTATATTCTAAGAACTAACTAGAAAATCTTAATTTAAAAAATCAACTTATAGTAAATAGATGTACATACACGTTCATTTTATGGACTAAACTATAACTATTTTACTATGCAACCTGTAAACTCTCTAACCTAAGTTGGTTAATCTATCAATAAACATACGGAAAACGACTTATAGTCTCAAACATATATGATTCCCCGTGGTGCTTTTATTTGAGTTTTTGTACTTACTTTTTATTCTACATTTTTACAAATAATTGGATAAGTTAAAGAGAATTGTATAAATGAATTAGTAAAGTTAGAGAGAATTAGTCTCATTGTTGGACAAACAACCATCTCGGAAACAAAAAATAGACATAAAAATAGTGATCAAATAACAAGAATTCCGACAGAGCTAAATTTTAGTAGAGACCTTGGCTACACCAGTAGAAATAAAGTGCCAAAAGACCCTATTGATCCCATGTGTGCTAAAAAGTGATTAAAGGTTAAAGTCTTTTTTTTCTCCAAAACGGTAAGTTCTATCATATTTTAAATATAGCCCAGACAAAAATTGTACATCATAAATTTATCTACAAAAAAATCCTCTTACTTTTTTTCATAAGAATCCCCACCCCTAAGATATCGCCATTATAAAAAAATAAGGAGTTACATTCTAAATGATATGCACATATTTCCACACCACCTATGAGTAGGCCACTATCGGTAGGCCTATTCCACGATCCGTTCATGGCGGAGTTTTGTGGGAAAATACTGTATTTATTGATATATCATTAGTAAAAAAAGCTATCCACACTTTACATACAGGGGAGGTACCACAAAAAAAAACAAGATTTTATTCTACCACTTGCCATGCCAAATAACAGCTTTCTAGTACTTAGTGTCTGAGCTAAGCTGTGGACGGACGGATATGGAGAAACTATAAGGGTTCCTAGATTGACTACGGAACCCTAAAAACGCTGACGTCATACGTCTCTCTTTAATATTGCAAACGGAAGACTTGAGACATTTTGAACTATGCACTCGATAAATAAAATGGAATGGCGGAAAAGAGGAGAGGCCTTCGTCAATCAGTGATACATAAGTATACAAAAATAACGTTAATTGTTGTACATTGGAACAGGAAAAAGATCGCTACGCCTGGTAGGAATTGGATGAACTAATAAAATACGTAATGTGTGTATCCAGAATACAGCAGCACAAGCTGATTAAAATGCACACAAAAAAAGTAGCCATTCATAAAATAAAACCGACGCGAAACAAACTGTTCCATGTTACACACCTTTAAAAGAGTACCCAACTTATTTTAAAAAGTAAAATACAACAATCAATTAATCAAAGTTATCATATCACGTTTACGAACATAATACAGATTAAATCGCTTCGCTTTAGCTAAACAAACGCAAGAATCCGTGCAATAGCTGTTTAAAAGTTTTTCAAGTTGGGGTAAATTCGGTTAGTCTCACAAAGAACATATGAGAGCAAGTGAGAGAGGAGTACAAACCATAGGTCGTTTTATTGGTTATTGCACTGTATTTATACTGTGTCGAGATTATTTATCTGCGTCAGTAATCCATGTCCACATTCACCTTTAAACCTTGTCTGCTAGTACTTTTCCTTAAAACTATATTTTGTCTGGACTACTGGCTACTTTTTATTCTGAAACCCACTGGAACAGTTCTCAGAATAAGCATATTTAAAATGCAGGGTCTAAGTTATCACCACTCCAAATTTCATCCAAATCCGTCCTGCCGTTTCAGCGTGAAGGCGTAACAAACATACTAATTCACACACACACAAACTTTCGCTTTATATTACTCGCCGTACTCAGATATATTTTTTAGACCATCTCGTTCCTTTTTAGAACCTAATGGGTAAAAAACAGATGAGATTATGTCATTAAATGTACCTAATCAATTTTCCTTATAATATAACCGCCCAATATAACGTCATTTTGAATTTTTGAAGAAGCGTCAAGGGATATCAAGGGATAAAAAACAAAATATGACAAGTGCCTTTTTATGGTGTCGAGAAGGTAAATGAGGACACCTGATTGCAAGTGAACATTTGCAATAGCCTCAGAGTCCACTTACAATCAGGTTTTATATGAATTAATAGATGGAATACATTTATTCTACCCTGAAACCGAAATAAGACGGAAGATTTTACTTCAGGACCAGGTTAGGTAGGATTCAGGTTCAGGATAGGTAGAAGGAGAAAATAGATAACGCATACTTGTCCAATTCTTGTCCAAAAAAATCGTCATCGCCTGTCGTAATAGTATCGTCGGATGCAATGCTCTCTTATTTTGAGATATAATCCTAGCTTTTTTCATTGCTTTTCGATGATTTTAGCATAGCTTTTATACTTTTGTATAAGCTCCGGGTTAATATTTTGTTTATTTTTTTTGGATTGTATTTTGCTAGATTTAGTGCGTGGCTCGCGTGCTGTGCCCTCAGCGATGATCTCGATAACACGCTTTGGGCTTTGCGTTACCGTGTCCATGAAATCTGTGTCGTTAATTTTCTTAGGTTTACCTTCAACTTCTCTGATCTCAACTTGATTCTTTTCTCTATCAATTGCATCGTCTCCACTCCAGCATTTACCGACATGAAGGACTTCCAGTGCGGTATGCTTTCTTGCTGCGACTTCTAACAAGCACAGGCTCGAGTAAGTGACTAGGTCGTTACCACAGACGGGCTCCCAGATGTCCTTGCAGTATGTGCTGCACTTGCCGAAGTACCCTATGTCCAGCATGGGGTCGAAGACCCTCGCCACCTCCAGCTCGCAGAGGGTCGGGTAGCTTACACCATCCGTGCCACACACCGTGCCGACCGACCGGTACATCATCGGGCAATCTGTCCCGTTCCCACGTTTACTGAACAACAAAACTAACACTGTTGTCACAACTGAAAACACATAATAAAGATCATAAAACGACTTATTAATTATGTCAAAAGGCCGTTAAAATAAATAAGCAGCTGTTAATTGAGAGCATGCATGTTAACTTGTTATACTTACAGCATCTCATTGTTTAGTTTCGTTTGGAGATTAAAACCGTATAGTGAATTAGTGACTTAAAACTGAACATATAACATAATATATAACTATAGACTTCAGCTTACTGTAACGACCGACATGTCTCAGAGTTCTTCAAGAATAAAATAAATGCATCATCCACTCTTTAATTTATAGAGTGTGCGGAGCATTGTCATATAACTAAGATGAAGTAATAAGTATGAACAATCGGGAGGATTTAAAAACAATAGGATGTTTTATCCGATTCATAAATTTTTCAATATATATCGTGAGTGCAGCGGTTGTGCGTAATTACAATGCACCGACACTCTTACGATGCAGACATAAACCTGCGGCGTGTAGGCACACATGTACAGTACCCCAACGAAAATGTTAAGCACTTCCTTGTCATAATAAACTTAAAACTGAACATCAAACGACAAGCTTCACAATGCCAATGACAACCTCAATGAGAAGGTTCTAAGTATGCTCAACGTTTTGATTTGGTGACTGTTCTGTTTTAAATAATTCCTTAATTAATAAACCGAATTCCCGATAGTTAGAAAATTAACGAAGAAAAATCATATATTTTGCAATGCATCGCAACGTAGTACATTACAAATTATCAAAATAATATATAGATATAATTATTTACTACCGATAAATGACTTAATTCCATAGAATTAGTTGTCACATTCTGACGTTTCAGGAGTAACATTTTTTTTTATTGTTGATGTTATTGACAGACAGAAGTCATTTGAACTTGTTCCCTTTCATGAGGCAGAGTAAACGTATCTTAGATTAAGACGAAGATTTTCATTAGCATGACGCAAGTACATAAATTACATAGCATGGTTTGCTAACATAAAAATTAAGCTTAAAATGAGCACTGGGAAGGTATTGATTGCATAAAATAGGATAATTATTACAAAATCATCTTTACAAGTCACAGTATTATTAGTTACAGGAAATAAATACAACTTGACTTATGAAAACCCTTTATTTTATTTATCATTTAAAAAAACCAAGGCATACGGGAGCAAACACATTGGAACATCCAAGTTAGACGTTTACCTATGACGACGGCATTAATTTGGCTACAGTTGACAACTGTCATATCACAGTCTATTTTTCCTTTCCAAAAATATTTTTAACAAATTAAAAACAAGACAAGGATGATAATGATAGGTACATTATTAAATTTTAAATTCAAATATCAAATCGTAGAAATCATATTCTATATTTATTTATATTTTTGCACCATAGTAAGACCAAGAAACGTCAGAATTCAACGGAATTAAAAATCAAGGTTTATAGACCATTAACTCGCTCCTTTTTCGTCACCGCCACTTTCAATTTTGAAACAAAAATAAACTTTAGTCTCATTGAAATAAAGTTTAAACTCAATTGTCTAGATTATATACCTCCTAAACCACACCGGTCTCACGAGGTTAATCTGCGCTAATGAAACAAAATAAGAGACAAAGAAAAATAATAATACACCGTTTTAAAAAATATTCCAATAATCTAAAACCGTTAAAAACACTATCACGAGAACTAACAAACGAATCATAAACACGCAGAAGAAACGGTTTTAAACCTAATACTTTAAATGTAAGCAAGTGCCGTAACGTATCTATAACAATATCATAATTTCAAAAAGAATCTTAATTACATTTTTTTACTTCATATTTCTTACATTGACAATGACGCAAAAAGGCTGAGGATATTGTTTCAAAGGCCATTCAAAGATTTTTATCCCACAGCAAGTGTCACAACTTTATCCTAAACTATTAAACGAGCAAGTGTGTGCAACGGTTGACGGATTTAGATGAAATTTAGAATGGAGATAGTTTACCCTGGATACGATTAGGCTTTTATACTGGAAAATTGAAAAGGGCCTTATATAACGGCGCTACACAATCACATATAGTAGTTACAGATGGCAGGTAGTAAAAAAGGTGTGAGCACAGCTAGGCTGAATTTAAACACAGCTGAGTTAAAGTTCTTATTATCTTTTAAAGATAAAGATAATATAGAGCGTGGTAAAGTTTGTTTTACCCCACCCCTTGTCCCCTTTAAATGTCAGATTATTTCGAACAAGTGCAACCAAACAGCGCTTATGAGATACTTGAACGATGTTGCAAAACAGACTCACGACTCGGTTAGCTTGGACTTTTAAATATTTCCCGTTTCTTTAAAGGTGAATGATTATCAAAATAAATATTACGTTTACCTTTGTAGTTCATTTTTGGCACCTACACTTATACAATCAACAAACAACACATTTATATAGTGACACAATAATAAATACGTTCACGTAAAAGTAAATATTTTGGAAATGGAACGCGCTACGAGATCATTTTGTTTTTCTACTATATTTTTTACACATTTTGGTCACAATTTGGAATGGTTTGTGTAATAGTAGGACATTGTTGCTGAGGGTAGAAAGTACACGATTTATGAATACTTCATATAGACCTTTAGTGTACGAGTCCATAAATTCCACTTTCTGCCAACTACTGCGAGGATATATTTTATTTATTTACGCAATGCCACCATGCCGAAAGCCATGAACAATTTTATTTTGTATGAAAACAGTACAGTACAGTGTTGAGAAGAATTATCAAGTAGTTTCATGGTAAATACCAAGTACCGAACTTCCGTGGTTGGTTATATCGTTCAAGGAACTAGTGAACGAAAAGCAATGCCAATTTATCATCGTTGTTAAGTGATATTACACATGCTGGTCACGCAACTCTTGGTATTCTATCTTGATGATTTCATCGTGATGATGACACCGTTTGCCAAAACGAAATTGCACGCAGGCATATCAAAATTAGACGTTTTGTCTCCAATTTACAAGCATCATTGAATGTAAAGCAGTTTCATAAATGAAAAATCTCTGAGTTGTGGAATGAACTATTTGATTTACATAGCGACGCTTGAAAGGCGAAATGGGATAAGCGACATTTTTTGTTATATTGAGTTACATAATTATATCGTTCAAATCAGAATAATCTGCTGATTTGATCGATATATGTAACACAATATCAAAAAAAATGTCGCTTATCCCTTTCACCTTTCAAGCGTCGATAGGTCTATCAATCGCTTTTTGGTTTATTCCTGTTTTAATCATCAAAATGAGTTTTAAATCTAAAGTAATCTAAGACTTTCCGTCCCACTTCTTCATTTTCATATTGATGCAACCAACACTTGAGGGACGTGGGAAACACTATACTTAAAACAACTACAAACAAACGATTTAATTAAGCAGTTTGTGACGGTAATTTGTGATTCTCTTACGTTACTTTTATGTGCACATGCTTTGACGGACCAAAAAAAAATCGGGTCATTTTTAGATTAGACCCCTTGGTTTCTTCATAATAATATAAATAAAGGTGAACGATGTGCATATGTGTAGCCTGTAGTTTTCTTCCTACACTGCACCGTTTCTCCTAAAAGGTTCAAAAGCACTAATAAATATCAACGGACGTTTCGTAACGCACCCCGTGAACTGGCGATTGGCATCGCTATCCCGATAACGAGGTGTTAACTCGTGACGTTTGAAAGGGAGTCGATCTCGTCCGGTCACGATTCGCGTTCGATTTTCGAAAATGTTAACGATTTGCGTGGGCGCAGAAAGTGAGCGCGAGATTATGAACGACACCATTGTTCGGGAACAGGTGCCGACGATTGGGAGTTCCGCTCGTGTTTTCTCACGTTAGTGTTATGTAATGTTCTTTTCGGGTCTTGTAGTGGACACGGATTTCTTAATTTATTTGTTAACGGTTGGCTTAGTGGTTACAGTGATTGAGTAAGAAGCCAGACGTTGTGGGTTCGAATTCGACGGAATCAGATAATCTTATTATAATTTATCCAATAGCTCGGTTTGTAAACGAATGTTTCCGAAGATAAATAAATAAATAAAACAGATAAATTTGATGAGAATGATGGAGTCAGAAGGTGGTGACAGGATGAGCTTTCAAGATATTTAGACATATTTGTAGCTGAACGGGACTTAATCACGTAATTCAAACTTTCAAACGTGATTAATTTTTCGTTTAACCTGCGGAACCTAACTACTTTATTTTACGTACCTACATATGCATCTTTGCAACTTCATTATTTTGCTGCTGAGTAATTTTGCTACTTCACTAGATATCATCATCATCATCATCTCCTTTCCCTTATCGCAACGCAATTAATTGGGGTCTTTGACTATGCTGCTACAGTTGTGGAATTGTTTTACGGCTAGCGGCCTGTCCTCCGTGGGCTCGTCCCGATAAGAGAAGATATTACTTTACAACGTAATTTCTAATTGATTTGCAAATAACTGTAACCTCTTAACCTTTTCATTTCATTTTATCGCCAGTATGACGTTACAATTACAACATAAAGCAGATATTAAAAAATCGCGTGTCAAGGATATCATATTTCTGCCGTAATACTAAAAGGTGGCTAACTGAAAAGTATAAATAATCATTTTACATTTTATGTGGATACTAATAGAGGGCTTCGACTACTTCATTGTAGTTAGCTGCCTTCTTTGGTATTACATTTTGCATTTTCTGTAGGTGGTAATAAAGTGCACAAGATCTAAACAGCTGCTTTTGGGAACTGTCCATAAAATGTACTACTTAACGAGTAAACATATTATTTTATTATAGTCTTTTTATTTTTTTATACTCAAAAAGTGCCAACGGGACACTATTACAAAGCCTCCGCTGTCCGTCCGTCTGTCTGACAGCGGGCTGAATCTCATGAACTGTAAACCGTAATAGGTAGATAATTTAAAACTTTACAGAGTACTTCACAAAAATTAAAGGGGCCGCCGCATGAAACCTTTGTGTGCAAATTGTTAATGCTGCTTGGCCCATTTAAGAATAAAATGGGATGGCTTCCTTTACTTTTACGCTAAGGACGTGAGATGATGATAGTTTGCTGCGTCAGAATCGAATAATTACTATTAACTATAACAGCACTATAAAAAAATGGCTTTCCCAGGATTAAGAACGTACCAATTTTTTTGAATCAAAATCATCGTTTCAGGTCGTCATTATGCACACAATATAAGCTAAACTACTACTATTGCAGAAACCAGACTTCCTATCCTTTTGGCGACCAAGGTCTATAAGAAAAAACGACTAGGTATAAATATGACTGGTAAGAAAATTGGAGAGAAGTATTTATTGACTAAGCATAAAGATGCCGACATTTAATTACGTAGGTAGGTTTAGGTTATGTCAGTTTTGCAGCTGGCCCGGAGGGCCAAACCACCAGAAATAGGAGCTCCGCGGTCGACACTACCCAATTTTAAATAATTACGTACCTATTTGAATGTTGGCATATTTATACTTAGTCATTAAATCCTACTATTAATTTTTACTTATAGACCTTAGTCGCCAAAAGGCTTTCTATATGTCAAGCAATAAGTACTCACCCGAATACAAATCTTCGGATCTGCATAGAAAGCAGACTATATCTAAGGCTAAGCATTCAACTTTAGTACTTTCAGCGCCCACCTTTCTAATCTCTTCAAAAATCGACTCGAGTAGGAGTTTCTTGGCAAGTAATGCATTAAAAGCACCAGCATGCAGCTGCTACTCTGTTCCGGGAGGAATGCAGTTCGAACTTCCGCATTAGGATAAATGGGAAACTATGAACGAATAAATCAAGATAACTACTTAATAGCCGCTTTATGTAACAATAGCAGACGTGAATTGGCGCAGAAATCTAAATAGGGTACCACAGAAATTTAGATAGTATTAGATTGTCTGTTACAATATGGGAAATGGGAAGTTTATAGTACAACTAACTCGCTTTAACCTAGCGTTTGCATGAATGTCTGTAATGCTACGGCCACATTATCGGGATTCGGCGAAGGTTGGTGTCAGCCTCTCTTTCATTATGATACAGAAAGAAAGAGAGGCTAACGCGAACCTTGATCGATCCCCAAAAATGTGGCCCCGGAGTAAGCTAAGCTAAGGACAGTGCAAATCTTTATACGGACAAATGAATTGATCTAGTTTCAAACTAAACTGTAAGCTTGTACATATAGTTATGTATGTGTAGAAATACATAGAAAACGTCTAAAACTCAGGAACAATTACCTACTCAATAATATTTACTCATACCGGGAATGAAACCCGGAACCGCACATTTCGTAGGCTCAATCACTAACAACGAGTCTAACCATGTCGTCAATATAATTGACATTAATTCAACATGAGCGCCGTGACGTGTGCGTTTCTGATTTTTTATGGCATTACCACTGTACTCAGAAACCAGGATAGTCAAGTAAATTACATATACTGCGATTGCTCTGTTGATTGAGCTCAATTGACTGACTATTCCTTAAAACAACATACCTTTTCATTAAAATTCAAGTCTGGTACGCTGATGGTCCACTCCTACATTTTGGCTTCGGTGATTTTGCATTGTGTACTTTCTGCGATTGTCACATGGGATATAGCAGCTTGAGACTATTCTGAGTCATACAGACGCGTATTAAACGTGACTGAGGGCACAAATAGGTTGAAATTAGCCTAGATCTCGAGTTTAACAAACTTTCCGGTTTACATATTAACTGCAGGAACTTCTAATGGAAACAATGATCGGATAACGACGAGAACCAAATATTAGCGACAACTCTATAGTAAGTAGTGACACCAAATCCCAATAACCAGTCCCGGACTCATCTGTGGTAACAGCACTTTGCTACCGTCCTAAAGTAAAGTGTGGAGATAAGAAAACTGAACTGAAATTACTAAAATAGAGGCGTTCCATCTTGAGCCTCAGGGTTGGCAACGCATTTGCGGTCTTAGGATTGTAGTCTCTAGATTGTAGTCGTGACAATGCAAATGGTGAAAAAAGGAAGTATAAGAGTACCTGTGAAGTCCATTATATATACCGAGTGTTGCCTGTAATAGGAGCAATAAATTTAGGGGTCGTTTCCACACCACAAGCGTAATAACATTTATTCTACAACTTTTGAAAATAACTTGTTGGTAACTAAATATGAATGAATTTAGATTTTCCAAGCAAGCAATGTATTGCGAAAACTACGAAGTTTGTAGGCTGACAGTAGATGTCAACTAGACTATTGGATGGAGTACATTGAAAATACTATTTAGTTTGTTCGAAAAAATCCCAAATAATAAATTACATATTTTTTAAAGTTGTAGTACAGATGTTGCTACGTTTATAGAGTAGAAACGATCCCTCAATTTATTGCTCCTATTACAGGCAACACCCGGTATACGTATACTGCTTTCTTGCTATAAGCGGTGGCATGGTTTCATAACATTTAATACTATTTGCAAAAACAAGCGGTCTGGCGTTAATAGGAAATGTTTATGCAAAAAACCGTTTTTCATTACGGAATAACACCTTCGATCAGCTAATTACGCAGTATTTATTACTTATGTTGCGGTATCGTTTGGTCAATCACACGCTCCGAGTTATAACGCTCATGACGTAAAACGACGAATAATTGAAAGTGAAATAAACATTTTACTTAGATACAATTTCACCAATTTAAATTCTTCAAAATTTCACTTTTTCTTTGCACACACAATTATTTTGGTTAAAAATTAAAATGTAAGGTGGGTGAAACGGTGCAGCGCGTATAGCCGTTCAATGGTGGAGTGATTGCGGACGATGCGTGTGCGCATTCTCGAACGCCATTTGAAATTGTGATGGCGTGTTATTATACTTATTATCCACCGGCTATGGCGAAGATTTATCTGACCATACATTTGATATGAATGGGAAAGCTTGGAGTTGTTAGCCCGCAGAGTAATATAAACAGTTTCACCCGCTGTCAAAGAAGCCTTTATAAATCAAACCTGCAGCCGCATTAATAGATTATCATAGTTGGATTAATCTAGAATGATCCCTTTGATAGCTCATATAAACATTTATTACACTTATTTCCGTGACTTCATAAATACTACAAACCTTGTGATGACGTTCGTAATTTTAATGATCTATACTTTTTAAACGGTAACTCATCACTTCATCGAATGTATCATTTCATCGAACGCTATTTTCTGCTGAAAACATAATGTTTTTAAACAGGTTAGGTTAGATGATTGTTGAAACATTATGGTTTCAGCAGAAAATAGCGTTCGATGAAATGAAATTCGATGAAAGGTGTTCCGATGAAATGATAGACACCCTTTTTAAACGTATTGCTTGCAAGTAGGTGTAGTAGATGTTTAAAATTACAAACCACCTGCACTTGCATCTGGCGTTCCATAGTCTCAGCCTACCCCAGCTGCCTAATTGAGAAGGCACGCGCTAAAATGTGTTTTGTACGTTCCGACGGGGCTTCCTAAACTTGCCAGATACAACTTCACTAAGATCGACGCAGCGCTGTGTTGAGAGAATCACCATTGTAAATTTACAAAATCACAGGTTGTCACAGATATCATCCCACTTCAAAGTAACTAACTATAGCGCATCTATGGTATGTTAAAATATTTTGAGGAATTGATGGACTTAATCTATTCAGTATAAAAACTGTTAGGAGGCTGTATTCGAAGTTTTGCCGGTTTTGCTTATTTTTGTGAGTTTACAGATAAAATACTGCTTTTCTATAAGTTTTAATGCAATATAATTTCAGTTATGATCGAATAAATGAGTTACGGATGAATAAGCTACTTTTTATTTTTTTCGAGGATTATAATGCGAGATTTAGGTTGTTTACTTTTTATATTGCCATTTTTTTTTTTCATTTTATGGAGATTTTTTAAGGAAATAGATTGATTTTGAACTGAAGTTTATTACTGTTGATTTAATTTTATGAACGAGAGTTTTAAGTACCCAATATCAAAATCAATTTTTTTTGTTCATTTTCTATAAAAAAATACCAAGTTAATTATTGTTTTACACAAAAAATTATATAAAGGTGGTAAAAAGTGATCCATACAATTTTTTTGACGACATTTACAGCAATAAATTGTAATTTTTTCATACCTTTTAGACGTCAAAATGATTCGTGAATATGCGATATTCTAAACCTCTTACAGCAAACTTCACAAAACAGTCGCCGGTATGAGGTCAATAAATCAAAATAAAATAATAAAAAAAAGTAGCTCATACATTCGTTGAAAATTGAAATTATCTTCCGTGTTGCGCATTAAAATTTGTAGAAGTAAAGTATTTCAACTGTAAAATCACGTAAATCAGCGAAATCGGCAAAATTTCGTATACGGCCTCTTAAGATGATGGCTATAGGCAAGATCCTTTCGGTGAACGTTATCGTTATCGAAAATGTATAGGATTTACGCGAGCCGCTGTCATTTTACGAAGATCGTTTACGTTAGCGCTAAGCGTTATCTAAGGCCCAGACACATTGACAGGGAAACGTCTGCTCCCGATACGTTTTACGATAGATACGTATAGGGCCCGGAAATGTGCAATAAATCGGACTGGTCATTAGATCGGATTAATTTACTAACGGGCTCAATTTATAGGATACTTTATATAAGATATTAGTTTATAGGGTTTGATTTCAGCCAGTGACAGAACACGTAACATACTTAAATGCATGTATTATATGAGTTTATATTTACTAGTCTGATGTTTCCATTTTAAGTATGATGAATAAGGCCCTTAAGAGTTACTTTAAGTCCTTAAATTGACTATTTGACTAACAAAAATACAAATGTGGTGCTGTAACAGTCGGTATGTAGCTGAAATATGTATCATTGTGCGGATTGAAAACAAGTTTTCCCCAAAAAAAGACCTTAAGGATGGCTTTTTGGATAAAAAAAACACTGAAATAATGAGCATAATCATTACATAATCTATTAATATATTAATACATATATACAAACGTATATAGATATATACATATATTATAAAAACAATTGCGGTGCGTAAGTTTCCAAAAAAGTCTAAAACGGTTCGACCGTGATATTTTGGTAATTGTGATGACAATTAAGATTTGATGAAAAAAGAATTCCCCCGAACGACGCGAGGCACAAACAACAAGTATAAAATAAGGAAGGTACTTCGTATTCTGTCACATAACTTTGTATTTATCTTGCTTTCAGGGCGTCTATTCTACTGGGTTCCATATTGCATTTGACATGTTAACGTTTTGTTTTTAACTCAGCCGCCATTACCTTCAACCCCTTCAAGCAAATTAGAGCTATCTTAATGTTAGCAATACGATAACATGTCAAATGCAATATTGTGTTACTGTGTAGAATTCAGGCCTAGTTAACTTTTTTTACCTACAGACCTACAGCATTCGCCAAGGCGCCTAGTAAGATAACTTAATAGTTTACTTAAGACTAGAAATAACATTAACAATAACCAGGGTACAAAATGCACAGATATATTTCAAGTTTATGAAACCGCTTAAGGCCAATATACATAATACTAGCTGTTGCCCGTGACTCCGGCAGCGTGGAATCTGTTTAATTTTCAGGGATAAAAATTATCCTATGTACTTCCCTGGGACCTTAGTTATCTCTATACCAAATTTCATCTTAATCGTTTCAGTAGATGCAGAGATTACCCCCTTCAACGTCACAAACTCACAAACTGTACCTCTTTATAATAGTAGTATAGATAAGGGCACTTGTCCGCAAACACGTCGGCCTCCCGGATCTCTGGTGGTAGGAGCGTTGCAAGCGTGTCAGGTGCGCATCCTCTTCAGCAAATTAAAAAAGCCACCTATCGAGGACACGTTGGCCTAGTTGGGAGTGACCCTGTCTCTGAAGCCAGCGGTCCTGGGTTCAAATCCCAGTAAGGGCAGATATTTGTGTGATGAGCATTTGTACCTGAGTCTTGGATGTTTTCTATGTATTTAAGTATATATTTCTCTATATACATACATACACATACATAACATCACGCCTTCATTCCCAGAGTGGGGTAGGCAGAGCTACAGAAACACCAACAACTCCAAAGACCTACTGATATTTCCGTAACCACATTTTGCACTAATAGGCTAAGAGGTTTACTAGTGTATTAGTGACAGGTTGCAAGCCCATCGCCTAACAGTACCACAAGCCCTTATTCCCTTAGTCGCCTCTTACGACATCCACGGGAAGACATGGAGTGGCACTATTCTAACCCGGCAACCACACGAGTATTTCTCTACATAAGTTCGTTTATCGTTGTCTAGAGCTTAGTTTGGGACTAGGTCAAATTGTGTGTTTGTCCCCTGTATTTATTTATTTATTTATCGCAAATACGAACTTAGTCGACAAAATACGATATCGTATGATAATTCACTTTACCCTGGGGGATGATTCTCTGGCAAGTTTAAGAAGTCCCGTCGGAGCGTACAAAACACATTTTAGCGCGTGCCTTCTTAATTAGGCAGCTTTATACGATACTGAACTCGACTCACCTGCCTGCTACCTAATTGAGAAGGCATGCGCTAAAATGTGTTTTGTACGCTCCGACCGACCGGACTGCTTAAACTTGCTGGATAAAACTTCACCTTTGAGATCGACGCAGCGCTATGTTGAGAGAATCACCCCCCTGCTATTCTTAACACATCGTCAAAGTAAACTTAACACTATTAAACCCATCATTCCGTCGATCGCACCTACATTGCGTGATGTATCACCTCCCACATAATGGCACATTTTCTCCAGCACAAACAACTAACCACACACTCCACTTAATTTACATGTCAGCTTATCTGTAACAGTTTTGTAATCATGCAAGCCCGATTATTTCACATCTTGTAACATGATGCTAGCCTTTCTTGCACATTATGTGTGAGTGTACAAACAAATGACAATTGCATTTGACATCGAAGAACGCGTCAGTGCGCTGGCCACGTTCAAAAACTGGGCATGCTAGCTGAGCATAGTTTACACGAACCATTTCAAGCCATTTCACGCCACCTTGTATCTCAAAATGTATTTTATGTATGACGTATTATTTTATCGAAAAACCTTTCAACCAACGTATTATAACGAAGAATTTTCATTTTATCGAAAGACATTTCACGCCGCATGAGTTTTTTTTGTAGTCACTAGTATAGTCTAAGGTAACCTACGCAACTAATGTTTAAGATATCCTGAAAACATCAAGTCGATGAAATGCTACGATCGATGAAGTGAAATTCGATAAAATGATCAATCATGTTCTCATGTGGAAATTTTATTTCAAGTCCTTTCCTATTACGATTAACAATAGTTTCAAAGTTATAGTTTTTCACGGACACTAAGGCACTTCTAGCAGGTCTACAAGTTTAGAAAAATTGGTACGAATAAATAATCGCAGAAAAATCACAAAACTGGAAGTAAGCAAGAGTGAACTTCTCAACATAATTAAACTTAAGCATAAACATCTGCCACGTTTAAAATACCTACAAAATATATTTATTCCAAGTAGTTCACTTTAACCTACCTAAGTGTAGGGTCGAGGAAACGGGAATAGCGCCTTTGTATTTGGCACAACTTTTGATTACAACACGTTGCTCGTTCAATTCAACCATGAAGAACATGGTTTACAGATAATGGTTCTTATGGGATTCAATTTTACAACGAACAGCGTGAGCGATTTGGCGTCAATCATAACTTTAACATCACACTGAAAGACCGCAAACTTAGTGAACTACGTATAACGTCGTATGCTATTTGTAAACGACAAGACGTAAGTGATGAAATCGCACTAAAGTGCTAAAACATGGGTTAGGACGAAAACTTTCCTCGATACAAATGACGCTAACTTTCGATATACGAGTACCTTTCGCTTATTAATAACAGACATGACAATACATTGTTGTGATACAAACGCAGGTCTTTGACCAGCGCCCAAGATGGTGAAGAAAGTTGAAATGCCGTCCTAGACAACGCCCGACTTAGCAATAAGTCAGCATATCTAGAATAGACACATCGGATTTACTGCGCACGAGTTCAACGAGCGAACTTTAACTTTTTAAAAGCATTTTCTGTGCATTCGTTCCAAGTTCGAAGGTTGTAGCTGTTTTCAAAGTGGCCAAAGACCAGAATACATAATTTGACGGACTGGTTTGGCAGATAAAGTGTGGCCAGATATGTATGTATGTAGGAAGGTAATAATTAGAAATATCAGATTGTTACTCGCATACAAATAACCTATGTAAGACTATGTTTTCTTGATTCTCAATCGAACATTGTAAAAAACGGGCCAAGTGCGAGTCGGACTGGTTTTTATATTTTAATTTGTAATTATAGCGACACACTCTGAAACATTAACCTGCCTACCTATTACGGTTCATGAGATACCAACCGCTGACGGACAGACAGACGGACGGATGGACAAACGGACAGCGGGGGTTAATTGGTAAATAGGGTCCCGTTGTCACACTTTGGACACGAAACTCTAAAAAGGCCCTTTACTCGTGTAGACAAATACCACTTTCATAAAAAAAAAACTTGACCTATTTCATACTAATTACGTAGATTAAAAAAAAAACCTTGCAGTAGTTGAGAAAAGTACTATGTCTGCCTCGGCAGAAAGTACAATTTATGGAGTCGTACACTAACGAAGGCCTCAACTACGTTACGGCTCACTATAAATGACTCGTCCATAAATCGCGTATGGCTGATGTAGGTACGATTGATCGAATGCTGTAAAACAAAATATTACTATTGAAAAACAATATGGTAACAAACTACTAGTATAGGATAACCCCCGTATTCATAAACGTACAATAAACCTACTTTAATTAAAGTATGCTTTATCCCTTTTCGGCTAAATTTAAATGTCACTATAAAAGATAAGGAGAAGCAAAGTTTTATTATTGTGCGTTTATGAATAAGTTGGTAAACATTTTCACTTTTGGAGTACAGTTTTTAGGGTTCCGTAGTCAAACTACGAACCCTTATAGTTTCGCCATGTCCGTCCGTCCGTCCGTCCGCAGCCTAGCGCAGATACTCTTAGTACTAGAAAGCTGTAATTTGGCATGAATATGCATATTAGTCACGCCAACAGAGTGGTACAATAAAAAATAAAAATATTTTTTTTTTAGGGTACCTCCCCTACACGTAACGTTGGGTTGTATTTTTTTTTCTCGTCTTCCCTATATTGTGGGGTGTTGTTGGATAGGTTCGTTTAAAAATATAATGGGTATGTGAAAACAGTTTTTCGATGAAGTAATCCGTTTATGAAATATAAAGCTATAAAGCGCTATTTACCCTAGCGCACTTTAATCATCTAAGACGGCATAAATTGACTTTAAATAGCTAGAAAATTAATTATTACTTGTTGATTTTTATGTTTGTAGTACTTAACGGCTTCGGAACCCTACACTGAGCATGGTCCGACATGCTCTTGCCCTGTTTTTTAATATTAATTTGTTCTTATTTATTTGCAGGTACGTCTACAACCTCCGCTACATCTACTGCGACAAATAAGCAGTTGGTTTAAAGATCGTCGAGATAAGTTAAACCGACTATATCTTGTGTAACGGAAATTAGTTCGTTCATATTAACTGATGTTTCCGATCAGAGTTACGAAGTTACCTACTAATAAATGATGTAAATGGATGTTTATGTTTGAAATCAAAATAAAATAGGTATGAACTGTTTTTTATGAACCTATTTACCTATTCATAATGAAATAGGTACCGGCAAATAATATATCATATTTGTACTTACATTTCATACGAATACATACAAATGTGACTCACCAAATTGACAAGTAAACTAGAACTAGTTGACCAATTGTATTCGTTAGCTGATTAATTATGGTTCAAAATGGTATATAACAAATGTTCGTACATATTGTAGATTAAAAAGTTAAGTATTTAAAAAACCATTGCTGACATGTTCATACAAATCTCGTAAATTTAGTATTAAAGCGTTGGCAATGGTTTTTTAACTAAGTATACTAAACTAAACAAGATTTTTGTGAATGAGAATTTGTATCTAGCTAGCAGCAAGGGGTTAAAGTTAAAATAAGTTGCTCTATAACAAAGAAAAAATAACTTTATTTCCATTGAAATTTGGTTCAAATTAAATTGCCTTGATTATGTACATTCTATTGTAGGTACATCGGGCCTTAAAAGTCACATGATGCGTAACGCTATCGTAAACGATTTGCGAAAACTGTCAAGATGCATGGAACTGACAACGATCGATGCGACCGTCTGGGAGCGCTTCCCTTATAAGTCAAAAGGCAGTATATCAAATTTAATAGCCAAAGCAGAATCAATTCTCTCTCTCAGTAATAAAGTTCAGTTTTCTACAGAGGTTTCGTCTGAGATACTGCCGTTTGTCTTAGTAGGGCAGAGCTTACGTTAATGCTATACATTTTTGGTAACGATAACGTTTATCGAAAGCATATTGTCTAGGGCCGTGTTTTATGCAGTACTATTTAGTTATCAGCCCATCAGCGAACAATCGCACCATCGTAAATTTCCATTGTTCTAAATGAAGTTTAAATATTATCTTCGCGTATTGTTTCCAATTTGAAATATTATATAATTTTACAGTATTGTTATTTTTATTGTTTTAGCACGTTGAGAATGCAATGAGGCGTTGTATATCTCAATTTGGTAATTCGAGAACAGAACGATTTTATTACGCATTGAACCTGAAAACTTTCATACATTATTTAGTGGTGATAGGACTCTGTGCAGGGTCCGTCCGGATCGCTACCACCATCTTATCCATTAACCACCCGCCAAGCACAATGATCGCGTTGTTGTGTTCCGGTGTGGGGATAAGACAACCGGTGAAATTACTAGCATAGAGACATTCCATCTTAGTCCTTAGGGTTGGCAACACGTTCGAGGTCTTAGGATTATAGTCTTGAGAATTCAAATATTTATGGGTCTTAGATTCCACTTACCATCAGGTGGCCTGAGTGCTTGTGTGCCTTCTCCTTAACATAAAAAAAAATAAAAATAAATGCGATAATGTTTCCTTCTCCCTTAAAGTAGATGATTTTTGAAAATGTTGTAGGTGTTGTATAAAACTAGGTTTGTAGTGTTTGATTTTTAAGAAACATTGCACACCTTTAAACTTTTTGAAGATTATATTTTGTAATCAAATTGTCATTGTCATTGTCAACGTTACGATAGCTCTTATTTATTTGACAGTAATGGCGGCTGAGTTAAAAACAATACGATAACATGTCAAAGACAATATAAATAAATAAAAAATATGACTTGACCGTATTGAATAGAGCCCTTTAAATGCTTTTAATGTCATTCCGTCCGATATATTTATTGGTGTACAACGGTCGTATGTTGTAAGGTTGTAACCAGCGGCGTAAATAATTGAATCATACATTTCCGATACACATACGGTACTTCGGGCCATTACACCTTAGAAAGACCGCTTTCACCACTTCCCGGTCCAATCAGAGCAATACTCGAGCATTCGGAGGTTTTTAAGTACCCTCATTTTCCGCCAGTACTCGTACAAGAGTTTCCTATCTTGTTTTATTGTCTTGAGGGTCGCTTATGTATTTTTATACTAATATAACAAAATATTTGTATATTTTTAACGAATAAACTCAAACCCTCTTATAAACGTGGAGTAACCGTGGGGTAGCTTATGCCATGATTTGTCCTTATCTGTAATATGTGACATTTGCATCTGACAGAAAGTGACAAAGCATGGCATAAGCTACCCCACGTTTATAAGTAAAAGGGAAAACAAAACTGGACCGATTTGGTAAATTCTTTCATTAGTAGAATGCTATATTGTCACTGAGTACCTAACATAGGCTATATCTCATTTTTATATATGCAGACGTAGTTTTCAGTGACTTTTTTAAACCTGACTGCTACGTAACTACGAGTATACTTATGAATGTTACATGGCACGAAGGGCATGTTTTAGCCTTTGGATGAATATTACAAATCAACATAATGTAGTATTGTTAGCAAAAAATACTTGCAACGACCATTTTTTTTTAATTAAGCTGGCGATTTTAAATTGAATCCATGGTAATCGACTGTTAGTTCATACATTTTGACAACTGTTAACGCTCTAATCGTCTGTTAAGTGGGTAACATCGTATGGTGAAATTGGTACTAGAGATACCTATGATTTGATGATAAGATAATTCATCCACATAGTAGGTATGTATATGAGTTACTTTTTATTATCTCATAGCACCTTCACATAAACGAGTGAAAATTATTATAACCCTTTCTTGCGATCGGGTTAAAAACTTAACAAAGTAAAAACACAATTCTTAAAGTTTAAAACATGCCTATGAGTCGTCTTGATATTAAGTGCCTAGTTTGATCATTTACTCTTCATCTATATTTATAAAAATCGATGAGTGTATGTTCTCCACTGACTCCAATAACGCTCGACCGATTTTTGTTAATATAATCAGGCAATCTTCGGATTGGCCCAGCGGGTTACTCTGTGATGTTTGGTAGCAATCGAAACGGTAAGAATTAGAAAACACCCAAGCGACGCCGGGCACAAACAGCTAGTACCTATTAAAAATAAGTTTAATTCATAAGTTGTAATTTGAAATCAGCCTGATTATTTTCCACACACGTTTAGAAACGTTGAAGTGTCGAGTTATTCAAGTTTTGGAGGTGAGTCGGTCGCACAAAAACCTCCGTCGGAGCGTGACAGGTTCACATTGACCACTTAATTAACACTTTATTCGATGGCACTTGAATGCAATTCTTTTGTATTGATTTCTTTAGGGTTCCGTACCCAGAGGGCACCAATAGGATCCTATTAGTATCCTATTTTCTTATTTTCCTCTGTAGGGTCCCACGGGATCGCTACCACCATCTTATCCTTTAACCCTGCTGCCTAGCATCAGTTTGCATTGTTGTGTTCTGGTGTAAGGACAAAACAACCGGTGAAATTACTAGCATAGAGGCATTCCATCTTACTCCTCAGGGTTGGCAATGCATTTGACGTCTCAGATTCCACCTACCATTAGGTGGCTTGCCTTCTGCGACCTTGGGCGGAACTCGATCTGTGAAGCGATGAGTGAAGCGTGCATTGAATTGCTCCATTAAAATTAGCTCGTCTTAAGTCACAAAACCATAATAAACCTCATTTTTCCATTCCTAAGGAAAGAGTACTGGAAAAAACCCAGATTTGATTCTTATTATCCTGGCTACCTTTTATTACCCTAAAAAGTAATAAGTCCTTAGAATTAAGGTGTAAGTATTTTTATTTCCAAAACCTGACGAACGTCAAAACATCGTAACCCAGTAGGGCTCGTGTTGTAATATGGATTTCTAATAACCACTTGATTAGATCTCCAGTGGAGTGAAAAGCAGGTGCGCACGCGTCCTGCACACATGTTGTGCAATCTGTCGCCTGCGTCTGCGCAACCTGAGCGATCATGCTGTCAAAGGTTATTTGCACAATAATGGATGAAGTGTTTACATTTTTATTACATGTGTTAATGAGGCTTTAAACGCCATAGACTCTAAATCGCGTTTATATTGTATTTAAATTAAAGAGCCTCGTAATTATTCTGTTTAAAAACACAAACATTCTAGAATTTTCTTCACGTATTGACTGGCTTCAAGTTTGGTGATTAGTTAGGTACAAAAGTTTTAATTACAATAATCGTCCACATTGGTGAAGGAATTCCCAAGGAAATTTAACTACGACTGGACGGAGACGGAAACAGGGTACTTATCACGGAAAATAAGACAGTTCCTGAACAGCCATACTCAACTATTGAAAAAGCTAATAAAGCGTAATTATTTTTAAAAAGTAATATAAACATCAAATCCCAATTCCAAAAAAGTAGTATCATAAATTAACTATTTCGCAATCTCGCTCCACACACTCACAATCACACAATATTCCAGTTTTTATTCCACCACTTTCCATTACGTCTAATGTGTCATTAAACCTATCCATATGGTATGGCATCTAGTCCTATATCGTGCGAATATTTCTGCTAACTGAATTAAACATTGCCTTTTTATAGGCTATCGCGTTGCTTAGAAAATAATTATCTTGACGACTTGTCTAGTCTACAGCCATATGGAGACTGTCGGTAATTCGGTATGACAATCACGCAGCAGGATAAATTGAATCAGAAGACAGACTTCTGAGCCTAAGAGCCATATTCAGCGTTATGGACGTCAATCATAACTTGGTCTATCTTCTCGTAAACAATACGCAGCATTAGGTATCTGCTACGTTGGAATGGCGATAATTTTAACGCAGCTCTATCAGGATTAGGTGATTGGCGAGCGGCGAGGTCCGGAATGAGCAAATGTTAAAGATATTTTCCCTAAGCGTACAAACTGCAGCAGATGCTAGATAATGTAGATAGGTAAGATATAATGCTCTGCTAAGGCAAGTGACGGTATCTCAAACAAAACTCCAGCAGCAAGTGCAACCTCATTGCTAACAGGAGAAGATTGAATCTCCCTTGGCTACCGCCTATTGTCTTCAGGGCAGTATGTACAGATTTATAAACTTAAACCCGCTAAACTTACATCTGTTCGTAAACAGGAAACATATCGTATTAAGTGGCTTGTTCTTAGCCCGACTACACACAACGAAAGCCCTAGTCTAGCATACTTTCCCTATTTATAACATAAGTAAGAAAGAGATAAATGGCTAGTGCTCTAGCTTTCGGGAAAGTCTATGGTCTGGATGTTTAGGTGATGAACTTTAGCTAAGAGATAAGTTCTCGTGGAACAATGATCTTAGGAATTAATTGTTTGATGGCGATCAGTGCTTTCACGGTAATTGAATTTACGCTTTTATCGTAGACGGATGATGGTATCAGAAGTAGCGTAAGTTTACTTTGCGAATGCGACGCCCGCGAGCGTTTGTCAATAGTAATTATTTAGACGTTGTTGCAGCCCGAGCTGTTAAAGAAAAGAAAATTATAGTTAAATGAAATTACGGTGAGCAGGTTGGTATTAGTACTTCAAAACACTTAAGAGTAGACGATTCCTTATTTTTTTATGGTATTGAGAAGGCACACATCACACCTGATGTTAGGTGGACCCTTAGACATTTTCAAGACTACAATCTTAAGACTGCAATCCTAAGCCACAAATGCGTTGCCAACCCTGACGACTAAGATTGCATGCCTCCGTGCTAATGATTTCAACGATTGTTTTACTAACACAACACTGCGACCACTGCTCCTTGGCGGCAAGTTAAATCTGTTTCAGTATATTTCACAAAATATTGCTTTGCCGATTTTTCTTTTTCCAATGAGAGGTTATCCAATTGTTACTTGGCTAGACCATCTTTTTCATCCTGGCGACTTGAAATATTTATTTATGATATGCTAAAAAATCACTAATCCTTTGCCTTCAAAGCATTTAACAGAAACGTAAATAAAGTAACTACTGAAACCAGAGAAAGTTTCCCACGTTAAGAAGACATGGTGCAGACCGTTTATCGGATAACTTTATCAAACAAAAAGATGTAACTGTACTTCATTTTGCATATTTCTAACGTAAACGACCTAACTAGGTACCTATATGATACGCAAGTGAATAAAAGACAAGTTTGCGTCACCGCATCTTCGCAAAACAATACGTTCCATTTTGACCCACCGCGTGTCTCAAATTCTCTCCTTTTAATCGGGTTACATTCAAATACAATTTATAATATTTCCAAACCTACTTTGAGAAATAGGCTTATAAGGTAGTCATAATTTTTAAATATGATGATATGACAAGTTGTTCGTATGTTATTTTGTGACTTTTGTTTGCCATTTGGATTTTTATACAAAAGAAAATGTGTCCCAACTTTTTAAAACATTTTCTCGGAAGAAAAAACGTGATTAAAATGAATGACATCTTGAATGGCATAATAACTTCCTGAAAGTGGTTAATCCCGTATCATTTATCTTTTACAGCTCAGTCAACGAACACCGGGGGGTTACCATGACATAGGAAGGAATTAAATTAGCTTTATTAATTACAATCAGTTATTTTTTCTAGGTTAGTACCTATTTGAGATTTTCATGAAAAAAACAAAAAACACAACTATTAACATCTTTCTCACCGAAAGCACGCGGCTCTATGCTGAGGAGTTTTAGTGTGTTATGCCTGGTTATTAGCCCTACCCTACCACAAAACGATAACCCAGACTACACGATTTATTACATTTATTTTTGCTTCGTTGACTTTTACTCCGATCCGAGCAATCAAAAAGTCTAGGTGTTAAAGCCAGAGGAAGTAGGTACAAAAATTCTCATTACATTTTTCATCGGTTATAAAACTTATAGATAATGAGCGGAAACGTGTCAGGCAGTGGGCATCCATGGGCCGATAACCGCTGAATTGCTGGGAGCAGGTTTTGCTATTAGAGCTGATCAGCTAATCCATGATGCCCTAATTTGGTCTGTTTAATTTCATTTAAGCGATTTTGTTGAAGTCAAGTTTAGGGATCGGTTCAGTAAACGCTTGATAACCAACTCAAGACGCGTCAAAAATTATTTAATAATTATTTTTACAGCCTAGAATAAAAATATTTAGTACCCTTCAATTCTCCAATTATTGCAGCATTAGAAACGGTTTTTCTTATTTATTGATTCACCCAGCGTGTTCTTTACGACGCACTCTTAAGTAGCAGTATAACCGTTAACTTTATCAACGATCATTATGACAGAAATTCATTATAAAATAAAATAAAGCGTCCCTAAAGGAATCCCTAACATTATTTTCAAAGCCGATACCGTTGCTCAAATCGTAGACAAAGCCATAATTCTCGAAGAAGATTCAAAGCGTGAATGAGCATCATTACTCTCACAACACGTTATAAAACCAAGATTCCTGTCCCGGTTTCCGTCACGGCAAACTTAGGGACAATTTATCCGTCAAGATCAAAGTTACGGACGTCCAGAGTAAGACTAATCGATTACGAATCGAACCCGTCACGACTCAGTCGTGCCGCCATGTTGAAAGCTCGATGGTATACGGGGAAAGCTGTGGGAATCGATACTGTAGAAAGGATAGGACTGATCCTATAGATACCTAATGCTCTTAGTGCCAGAAGCATGCAGCAATACTAATTGAAAGGTCGGTTCGGTGCGCACGAAACTAAACATGCCCTAGGATTTAAAATAATCAACTACCCTTCTAGAAGCAGTGTTATTATAGTTTTCCAGTGTTGGGATAACACAACATGTGTAATTACTAGTATAGAGGCATTCCATCGCAGTCCCTAAGGACATGTCGTAGTGTTAGGATTGCGGTCTTGAGTGATATTGTAATGTTAAGAATGAAAATTTCCATGAGTCTCAAATCCTAGCCATTAACCAGTCATTAAGTAATATGCCTACAAAGGATTTGGAAATAAATGACAGTTGTGATTAAAAAATATTTAATTGTTGGCAAAATAAGAGACCGAGAAGGGTTACCTAATTGATTGAGTGGTTGAGTGGTGACTGTAAGAACGCTCCAAAAGGAATAGTTGTTATCAGTTTTCATTTACTTGATTCTCATTACGATTTCGTAATACTTGTTAAGAAAGTGTTTTGTCAAAGCTCATAGATACAAGTTATTTTTCATTGCTATACCTACTCATTGTTATACACCGCCGTGACGCTAAAGAAATCGAATTCGTTTATCATGCCACACCACACGTTGCTAAAACCCATTCGACATTTATTTACAGCCAAATGTAGGTACAAATGAATGTGTTATAAACGGTAAAATATTTACGCCCGTATTTTAATCCACATTATGGCGATAGCATCTGTACATAATTTCTACGTCCACCCACAGTTATACAAATAAACGAGCTTGCTTTCATGCCGTAAGACAACTCTACAAATTGCTTGCCTTTCAAACGTTAGATTTAAGATTTGTCTCGATTCGTCTCGGAAGACAGATATCTGCGGAACTTGGGCTTTCCTTAAGCAAACCCTTTGTTTTCATTGTAAATGGGCCTTAATACTGTTTCCTTGTGGTTTCATCATAGGCATTTTGTAATAAAACATAAATTTATATGTCTATTTACGGAAAAACGATCTTTTCCGGCAGCAAATATGCAAACCTATTCAAGAATACGTACAAGTTTATACGTCCTTCATAAATAGTACAATCCTGTTTATATTATACATGTGCAAATAATTGTACCTACCTTTTATTCAAACCTACTTATGTTGAAAAAAGGATCATCACTCATAATATGGAGTTAGTTAAAGACACTCCCATGAACTTATTAGAGAAATAAGTAACGTGAAAGAGTATTTTCTCTTGTGGACTTCGTTCCCCATATACAGACAGTAGTTTTTTACATATGCACAAAATCAGTACTTAATTGCTGCAATTCATTGCATTTCCTTGCTTCTTGCCCATACCCTTCCACTTTCCACGCTCGCTGCGGGTGAACAAGCCGACAGTTTCCGTTCTTAACTGATATCTAATTAAATATCCACTAGCAAACCGTTATCTGCATGTACAATCTCATGTTTATGTTTGTAGCATTTATGGGCCTCGTTATTTCATGTTGCTTTATTAAATAAACTACAGCTATAGAAGCAATCGTATCTCCGTTTCTCTCGCATCTAACTCTGCGGGCATTTTAGAAGCTCCCGAAACATAATTGGGATACATAATAATTTAATGTAACTATGGTTACCCACATTTAAATATCAATCGAATGGATTTTTTCCGCAAGTTATTCGCATTTTTGTGTTTTAAAGCTTTAAGGTCTTTTAAGCTTAAGCCTTACCTAATAACCAGTATACTCGTAGTTTATCTAGCAAACACTGACGCATGGCATACTAGTTACGTTATCAATCTATGACTAGAAGGGAATCAGGATAAGAAAAACCAGAGTCTTGTAATTACGTGACGTTAACGAGATGGCGCTGTGTTGCAGACACCGACAAATCTGCCAATTACAAGTAGGACACCTCTAATTCAAAATAAAATCAAATCAAAATCAAAATGTTTATTCAGTAAATAGGCCCCATGGGGCTCTTTTAAACGTCGGTAATATGAAGTGAATTTACTAGCGCTTCAGATAAGACCATTATTGCGGAGAAGAAGCGCCAAAAAACTCCAGCAGAAGGTCATTTTTTCAAACATAAAGTACAGAAATACTTAAAAGTAAGTTACAGTACAAGTACTTAATAAAGTAATAAATAATAATGATTAAAGCTTGAACAAATAAAATCAATACAAATGTAAGGCTAATAACATTAAACTAAAAATAATAAGTCTAGGAGAACAACACGACGAGGTCTCTACGTCAAAAAATTCCAACTATTATCAATGCTTTTCACTCCTGTTAAGGTGTACTTCGCCAATTTCGAGTTACACTCCCATGAACTTATTATAGAAATACATACATACATACCATCACGCCTTTATTCCCAGAGCGGGGTAGGCAGAGCTACAGAAATACCAACAACAAGTACAAAACGGAATGCGCAAGTAACTCTTAGCAATTTATTTAATTACGGCGCAGAATGTTTATTCGAAATGAAAGTTATACAAGACTGTTTATGTTGCGTTATAGGTCTTTTGATCTTTTTGTGCAATTATTTTTGCATCAGCAAAGTAATAAACTAACGAATGGTTTAAAATAATTGGCTGCTAGATTATAAAAACGGTAGCCTTTATAAGATATCCAGATAAAACTTAACCTATAATTTCGGGTGATGAAAAGGCATAATTACTTTTTACTTCTATTGCGATTAAGATTAAAATAGAGAAACAGCTAAATATTATTCTTCGCCACATTTTAAAATAGTTAATTTACTTATATACCTAGGTTTTATTTCACTTTTGTTTCAATGCGCCGTTGTATTCAAAACAAATAAAACATTTACATTATTCCAGTCTTGAACTAGTTTTATAACATCAAGATTGTAGATTGTTGACGTTTAAGGTCATTTTATTAATGATCGCATTTCTCTTATACGGAATAATAAATATCCATATTGATCAATTGTCTCTTACTATTCATGATCGTTGTAAAGCCTAGACCTACTTAATCGTACTAATTTATAATCGAGTCAACCCTTTGAAAGCCAATGACGACTAAAGTAGTCATGAGCTGTCGTGCCTACAACGCCACCGACACTTATAGCTGTCACAGAAACAGTTAAAAAGAGACATTATTACGTATGGATTAAGGTAAATATTGCATAACATCTAATACATGTTTGGCGTGTGAGCGACGCATCTGTATTAAACGTAGAGCGTTGAAAACGTTTAAAGAATCCCTTCACCTCTGACACTTCTTGGGTCTTTTATATGAATAGATGGTGTGATCTGACTAGTGTGTAAGTGCAAAAGTGACAAATGCTTTATCCACAGCGATGAGTAGACCCCGGATTTTTGTCGCAATGATGTCACAACAGAGTAATTTGGGGAGTAAATGGAACGGTGTTAATTAATACTGCAACCCAGTCTTAAAGGAATTAAAATGTTCATATACATTTCCAAAAATCCTTTCTTAGTAAACCCGTAGACCTCATAAATGAGGCTAGACAATTTAATAAGCGATTTTCGAAAGCTGACTAAATATCGCGTCGACCTCTTATGTCAATACCATACATATTGTCAGGATTTTAAAAATCCCTAGGGTTAAGTCATTTATGTGTTGAGCTATGACGATATACGTTACAACTTGTGTGTTAAATAAAGAAGTTATTATTATTATTATTATTATTATGATTATTAATATGGGTGGGAATCATAAATTCAATATGAATATGTTTTTACTTGGCCGCCATACTAATAAGTAAATAAGAGTTAACAACATGATAACATGTCAAAAGCAATTAGCTTTTACCGAATATAATAGATCGAGGCTCTATTCTACTTTGCTTAAGCACATTTGAATTATATTGTTAACTTTATGCTATTGAGCCCTAACGCTTATTATTGACGAAATTTTAAATTTCGTGCAATCTTTTCTCTCGATGACAGCGAACCTGCAACATGGCGACTTGTCATTCGTACCTACTTATTAAGTATGCCGATAAAAGAACCTTGTCTTATAAGGCGAATGGAAGCGGGTTGATTTCGTAAACGATTGCGTCCCTGTCGCACGACTTCTTCGGGAAGTACTTACGAGGAGATTTTCATGATATTTTAACTTAAGGGTCACATATGATGCCACGCCCACAAAATAATAAAAAACCGGCCAATCGCGAGTCGGACTCGTGCAAGAACGGTTCCGTCTATACAATATCATCTATACAACATTAGACACTATATTATAACCTTTTATTTTTACAGTGAATATACAACTAAATATTGAATAAATTGAAATATTGAAATATTTCAAACATCTACCTACTGCCCCAACATTTTGCTACATCACTTTCGTATAGATGCCCCGAGATTTCCCAGGTAAGATGATGATGAATCTTATAAATATTACATTTTATCCCAAACTAAGCTCTAAGCTTGTAGGCATTATGCATGCTTAGATAAATACATAGCACACATCAAGACAGCAACAAATACTAATTTGCCCATACCAATCGAACCCGGGACCGATAGCATCGTAGGCAGGGTCACTACAAAGGCCAACGCGTCGAAATAGACGCGCGCATTTGTGTAAGTTTTTTTTTTATTAAGAATGGGTTTCCCTTAGTCTCATCTGATGTTAAGTCACGACAAGGTCGAAGGTGGCTGTAATGTACAATAAAGTGTTTACATACATACATACAAATATTTGGCCTGAGTCTATCGAGTGGCATAATCATTGCTTGATATAACGTAATGTCTTGGCGAAAACATTTTTTCAATCAAAATGTTGTTTTCTACTTAAAACATACCTAACATCCTGAAATGTTAACCCAAAAGCACTTAAAGGGTATTTAATAAACGATTATCAAACAAAAAATATTATGCATTTCAACGAGCTCCCATTTGGCCAACTAGGCAAACCGCGTCGTGAAGTAATAATTATCAATGGACACCGTTCTAACAAGAACTTATAATTATAATTAAGATTTGGACTAAAACTATGATGTAACAACTAGTTCACACAGTAAAGATCATTACAAATTGACAGGATAAGTACTTATTCATAATAACTGTCAATAAAATCAGTTGCCTTTCAAGAGCCATTATCACACTCTTCAGATTACAATCATCGAGGCAGATATAGAACTCGATTGCTATCTGTAAATCGATTGGATTACGCGTGTGTTATGCGGTAATAGCTTCGCGCCCATTTTGCACGCCTATTTGTGGGTTAGCCACGTCCTGTGCACATCACTAAGTGATTTAGGTTTCATTTAAATCAGATACAGTCCGCTAAAGAATTTAAGCTACAAGGTGGTCATTGGTTTTGTTTTTAGGTTTTCACTAGAAATACTTCTGGGTAGAAACTGTTGGGCCCTGGACCTCAACTTAGTGGAAAAAGTGGTTTTCGACACTTTAGACTTTTTAAAAGATTTCTCGCGCTCATAGCTATGAATTTGATTTATGACCTAAGCGCAATAAAAAGCCTGTATAAAACGATCGATCCAATTCAATAAAAAATGAAGTAAATTTTCTTAGGATCGTTAAATTTTACAAACCCTATGATAAACGCAGCTCTATATTTTTCTCATCTTTAATATTTTCATCCACGTTGTCTCTGCTGTTTTCTCTGCTGACTGTACGTGTTATTGACACGATGATTGTGCAGTTCAGTGTACGCAAAATGAAGTGTGGGCCCCGTATAACGGAAGCGCATTCATCCGCACCAATAACCCAATAACATATTCAATTACTTGTTTTGCATGCCGTAGCTTACGTCTCGGAATGATATGTACACATTTTATACAATAGAATAGAATAAAAAAACGTTTATTCGACAAACACATCAACGCAAGGCTACAAAGTAGAAAAGATACAATGTTAGATTAAGAACGATACGATATTAGATGTGTGACGAAACGGTCTCCATTCAGCAAAATGTTTGATATGAGGATGTCACTCTAGGTGATTTTTAGGAATGCCAGACGGGTTGCTTGTGACAGCGTACCTACTGTGACTTACGAAGGACTTTTACGATAAGTGCTTGGGCGACCGCGCTCTGGGCTGGGATTCAACACGGCAATAACGATATCGTCTTTGACTTGTTTCCGTATTGTCAACGTTTTGATAACTATGACATTTACAATAATGACGACAGTGACATTAACGATTCTAAAACACGTCAAAAGCGATATCGTCATAACGCAGTAGAATAGAGGCCCTGTTTGGGTGTATGTAGATATAAGTGTTACTAGATATTGTAGATTGTCAAATACCTCGGGCCCGATTTTTCGGCAGATCCCGAATTTTCCCGAAGATGACAATTTGACAGATAGATTTAAGCCCCGATAACACACTATACCGCAATTTTCATCAAAATCGTAAGAGCCGTTTTCGAGAACGTGATTAAAAATATGTTATTTATGATATACAAATATTGATATTGTTTAATAAACAAGTAATACCTAGTTTCTATTAAACATAACTAGCTTTTACTCGTGATTCCGTCCTTATAGACGTTGTTTGCTATTCCCCGAGGAACTGTCAATTCAGGATCAAAATTATTTGTACTTTTTCGTGCTCTATAACTATCTTTGTAGCAGAATTCAAATCCGTGATCCGTGAAGACTGAACAAACAAACAAACACGTATTTGCCTGGTTAATATTAGTAAGCATATCAAAGGATATCAGTGTAATGAACCTTACTAACACTAGCTTCAAAATTAAAATTAGCTGACAAGCCTGGAACGTATACGATCAACTGTTTAACTAATTCTAACAAACCTACATTCCAATGTCAGAGAGCAATATGGATCTAAACTGATCTGCTACTTTCAACCTAAAGTCATTAATCAAACTTCATAATACATGACGTAATAAAGAAGTAATTATTTAGAGCAAACGCATGTTTACACATTCTGTGCCAACAGACCGAAATTTCCTTGAAAATGCACCTTTTTTGGAATCCTTGGCATGGAGTTAGTTTGAAGACACCACTTAGGAAATACGAACGGTCAGGAAAATTGATAATTGCATGGAGAAAGGTGGTTAATGGGTACGCTTACGTTTACTGAGGAGGGCTATAATAAAACATAACGAGTCTGGCCAGTAAATTGGTTTATTATATATTTTTCCTAATAAACACTCAACAATTCAAATGCGCTGTTGAGCAGCTAGTTATCTAAAATTAAACGGATCTTAACACGATAAGAAGTACAATAGTTATTTGTGCAACTAGATAACAAAGTTAGTTTGTGCTGCGAGTGATGATTTTGAATCCCGAGTAATCGAAGGATACTATAATTGAATCAGGAGCGTTGCGAGCGAGCGAAGCAAGAGATTCAGACACGAGATGCAAATAACCCACCTAGCCACCCACCCATTTATGTACAATTCACCCAGCACGTTCTCGGTATTAAAAAGAATACTTAAAAAGGTACTTACTTTGTTTCACGCTCGCAGCAAAAAAACACCACGGACATCTGATGACCACCATTGTCTGAATAACACATATTTACCTACTCATAAAATTTGGACATATTAGAAAAACTTTCTTTCATCTATTCTCCGAACCCTGCTGCAGTTTTTTCCCCAGTAAATGAGGATAATTTACTAAAATTTTCGTGAAACAATTAGTTATACAATTTGAGAAGACAAGTTCCTTGTCGGTACAAAGCTAACCTGAAGGTGCAAGGAAGAGGAAGTCTAAAACAAAGTATAACGTAAAATAAACTTAAGCATTATTTTACCCCATTTGCAGTATTTGTACTATGTACTAATGTTTCAATAAACAAACAAGATATAGCACCAATACTTCGAGATAAGATAAAGAATACTAGGGCTCTCCAGTGCCGGTCGTAAAAGTTATTTTAAAACAGTTGATAAAATTCACATAATAGCCATTTATGGGTAAGACAAGCGTGGGTATCTCCCACAAATACTAATGGCGTCTACCGTACTTCCGAATTGGACTCTAACGAGAATATTATTTTAATTGTTATAAAGTTTAACAAGCAAATTAAAGCTGTGTTTTAAACTGCTGTTTAATAATAAAGGTGTTACAACGATATAACTAACAATTCTGCCGTCTTTAATGCACCCGTCGATAACGATTACGTTAATGTGTATTCGAAAATGCATATTCTTATTGATATTACGTATTTTCGGCACTCCGCTTTCGTTTTACCTATATAAGATGACTTCGTTGTCCGTCTGTCCGTCCGTCTGCTTGTCAAGACCCTGTTTCTCTAAAACGGCTAATTAGAATTGGTATTTTACGATGATATTATGTTATTTCAAACGCTATTTAGAGAAGTATACCTACACTTAATTTTTTCATAGCTTCTAATAACATTTTTTTGTGAAACTTAATTCGATTAACAAATTAAAAGATATTAAAACGCCGTCATCTATAAAATACACTATGAGCAATCAAAATTATTTGAAAACGCCACTGAATGAAATGATTCTATGTAAATAATGACTTTTGCTTCAGGTGTATCCCAATTGTTTCCCAAACTAAATTCTCTACTTACCCTTAACGAACATTGTCTTGAAACAGAACAATACTTTTTTCCGCGGTACCCTGAAAAAACCCACAAGTTCGCCATAAACGGCACTTACACCGAAGCTCACGACCTCTTACACAACGCCGTTTAAGAACGTTACCTCTGTAATCGCCTCTCGTCTTTCACAAGAGGAAGTCCGCCGTCTGGCGTAGTCTAGCAAAAAACTCTGTGTGACAGAACTGAGGGTGAAGTGACACTTTAGCTCTACATAGAGTTCAATCACAAATAGCGCCAATAAAAGCGCTTTACCAGCGTCGCGGCGCGCGGCACGGCAAAGTATTAATTAGATTACTCATTTCGAGGCCTGGCGAACCTTGCGTGGCATCCTGTGGTTATTAGTGACGATGTCAACAAATGCTGAGTGAGTGCAATTAATGCTATACCCGAGCAAAGTGCCTGTGGGTGGGCCGAGCACGCTGCCACGGGACAATTTTCGACATAGGGTCGGGACTTTAATTCGTTTATTCCATATTCCAACGTAAGTATAAAGAACTAAGGTTTAAAATAAAAGTGTGTATTGTGTGATTTGAGTTCTTTTATTACTAAGCAACTTAATCCCCGGTGGCTGTCATTTTAATAATTTCATAATAATATTTGACACTAGTTCCCGTTTGACGTCATTTGACACTTAGTCCCGTGGCAGCTTGTTCGGCCCACTGGAACGTTGCTCGGGTTGAAAACAAATTCCTCGAAGATGACCACTTGACGATCGATTTTTCGCCCTTCGTAAACCCCTATATTGCAAACTAGCGACCCGCCAGCGGCTTCGCCCGCTCATTTTTCTACACTTTCAGTTACATTGTTCAAATTTTACCAAGGATCCCTATTTTTTTTCAAAATGAAATGTAGCCTATGTCAAATTGGAAGAATGTAGCATTCTATTGGTGAAAGAATTTTTTAAATCGGCCCAGTACTTTTTGAGCCTATTCATTACAAACATACAAACATACAAAAATAGGTACAAATCTTTCCTCTTTATAATATTAGTATAGATTTCCTCTAAATCGCTAAAGATTCGCTAACGGCTCAAAAGTTATTTTCGAGAACGTGAAGAAATATATATACATCTCCGTCCGCGTAGAAGTCATTTATTTCTATTTACTCAAGAACCGTATTTTTTTTCGGGATAAAAAGTATCCCATACCTTCCCCGGGACTCAAACTATTTCCATGCCAAATTTCATCTACAAGGCTTCAGCGATTTATCCGTGAAAGCGTAACAAATAGACAGACAGACAGAGCTACTTTCACATTTATAATTTATATCGATGCACCCTTGCTTCGCTCCGGGTTAAATTATTATACATATAATCCTTCCTCTTGAATCAATCTATCTATTTAAAAAAAACCGCATCATAACCCGTTGCGTGGTTTTAAAGATCTAAGCATACAGACAGCGGGAAACGACTTTGTTTTATACTATGTAGTGAGATAATAGATATTGCTCGTTTAATAAGGAATAGGGTTAAAAAACATTTCTGCCTATATCCGCAAGTCTAAGCAAGAATGACTAGAGCTAGGGCCCTAGTCAAAATGCTTAACGCTAAGATAGCGATTTTCGACATGACATATAGCGTCAAACGCTTATAGAAAAAAGAAGAAAACAGAAACGTAGTAAATCTAGGAATCTCAAATAAAAACAAAATACTGTCTACAATTAACTTAAAATTAATTTAGGCACGCCGTTTAGGTACGCCAGTAGGTACATAACTAACTGATATCTTACGTATCAAAATAATTAACTTAAAGACGCGTGTATCATAGAATTAATAAGCTACTGGTTACGAAAATCTCCGAGTGATTGACGAGCTCTAACGAATCAATCAACTTCCTGTCGCGAACTTTCAAACACGGATAAATCATGTATCGATTTTATCTCACGTATCTATTTCTTTGAATTTATTTTTATTACGTTTGTCAGCTAATTAATTATGTTATTTCGATTCAGATATACTTTCTTTTGATAATGTGATAAAGTAAAAGAGCCGTTTTTTTCGTAGGCACTTTTAATAGTTTTAGTTAATAATGCACGTGAAAATGCCTGTCGACAAAATGAAAATTCTGCGAAGTAAAACATTCTATGAAATCAGTGTCGGTGAGTCTTGGGCGTTTTCTATGATATAAGTAATGTATTTCTCGTATGTTTAAAGTCATCTAAAGCCCATATTGCAAATTAAGCACCCGCCAAGCAACAGTGTTAGCATTTTTGTGTTCCGGTGTGGGTAAAAGACAACCGGTGAAATTACTAGAATAGAGGCATTCCATCTTAGTCTTTAGGGTTGGCAGCGCATTTGAGGTCTTAGGATTATAGTCTTGAGATTTTTATATTAGATATTCACTATATATTGTATCCTCTACTATTAACTATCTATTATGTAAAAGGAAGCCTCAAAATTTACCTGCGTAGGTACTCGGCTCTTCTGTTGCTACATTTGGCCAATCCTCTTGTATGGATGCGAATCTTGGACTATTATGGAAGCACTCAAGAAACGTATAGAGGCATTTAGAATGTGGTGCTATAGGCGAATGCTAAAGATTAATTAGACGCAGAGGGAGACCAACGAAGGGGTCCTACAACGTGCCAAGCAAAAGCCACGCCTCTGGAATATTATCCGTCAGAGAAAAGTGGCGTACTTGGGACATGTGTTGCGACATGCATGATCGATACAGTCTTTTGCAACTGATAATGATGGGTAAAGTCTAAAAAATCTGGCACTCGCGATTCCTGTCCACTCCCGTATTACCTACCATCGCCCATCTATTTCGCCTCGCGAGAGATAGACTACGATATTCGGACCTGACCGCCAACTGCCAACCGTCGCGAAGGCGGAGCGACACCTTAAGAAGAAGATGTAAATGAAAAGTATAGGTGTTGGTATTTTTCCCATTTCAAGAGTATAACGACATAAACCAGCAGAAAATATAAAATTGTTCAGGGGTGCGATTTTTGAATCTCATCGACAAAAAATTATATCTTGAAAATCAAAATATGCAGCGAAATAGATTTTAAAGTTAGTCATTTTTCATCGGTGAGATGTAAAAATCGCTTCCCAGTTAAAGTATAACAGGAGCAAAGGCAGAACAATCAAGCTTTATTTGATAACTAAGACAATCATAACACTATAACAATCATATTACACACAGAGGCATTAAACCAGGAAATTCTCTATCAATCTATAACCGGAGTAATTAATAAAAACTATGTTCGATTCTTAAGATAATTCAGAGGTTACATAATCCCTGGTCATTACCGCATTTTGGAGCTTGTACTTAGGATGATTAACGAGACCATTGTGTAGTAGACTTGAATCGATTACTTTCATTTAATCGATACCAGTCCAGTCGAGCTGTTTGCTTCAAGATTAAGAGTACTTTAGTACAAGGACGTAGTTGGCTAACGCGACATCAAACCTGCCAGTGGATTTGTAACGTTTATAATAACACGAAAGCTTGACAGGTTGCCACTATTATGAAAGATTTCATAAAGTATGGTACGTGATACTTTAACCTACCGCCAAGCAGCAGTGTTCGCACTGATGTGTTCCGGTGCGAGGATAAGACAACCGGTGAAATTACTAGCGAGAATTCCTTCTTAGTTCTCAGGATTGCAGGAATTTGGGGTTTTAGAGTCAGTTCCTCGTCATCGTACACTAGCCCGTCGTTGAAGGCAAGCATGAGGTGAGGAACATAACCTTCTCTCGGGAGAACTATTATTAAAACTAGCCCATGTGACTTTGCTCGACCGATCGACCGTTTAACCTGCCCTACACTCTCGCGTGAGAGCCACGAACGGCGTGAACCGTAAGTATGGATCCATTTCACATATCCTCCACTGTTTCGCGTTTTGTTCCTCGATTCTCGTCAAAACGACCGCGGACATCACTGAAATTACCGTGAATTAACGCGAGTGTGGATTCATGGTTAACTCACTAACACGCCCATAATATTAGTATGAATTTAAAAGCCACTATTGACAGACTTTTGAGATGAGCAGGAATGTCCATGTGCTTGATTAAATCAAAATCGAGGAGTGTTAGACGTCCAAGCTAGAATATACTTATAGTTATGTCCTACCATTGACGTATTGGACAGCTCGTTAGGACCACACAGAGAGACGGTGGGACCACGTGGGTCGAAGCTTTATTACGCCTGGCTACCCTACGCGATCTTGTGCATAAGAAATACTCCATTGTAGTTGCAAAACTGTCCTCCTACGAAGTCTTATGATCACTCTCACTTGCCCTGGGCTGTAAGATCATAATAAATAATTATCACTATAAGCATTCGACTGTGATATACAGACCGATATAATGAGGCGATGACATAATTGTGTACTTAAACATGTAGCTTAAGGCAAAAACTTAGATATATTAGCGCGACTTAAACATCCTGGGTATGCAAATAATCTTAAGGCTCCGGCACACCAAACGCATCTCAGAAGCGACTCGCGTCGAAAGTTACCTATCATTTCCTAAGATGCGTTGAATCTGCGTAGTTTTGTTTCGTTTTTCTACTATCATTAAACGTTTTGCACCACGCTATAGCCATCAGCTTTGACAGGATAAAGACAAGAACAAAACAATAACTTCCTACCCATCATCCATTTCCCGAGTGAAACCAATTTCGATTTCTGCCTCATCTGCCTGTTCTAATTCATCTGTTACTTTGCAGTGGGAATATTCCGTGTTGCTATTCTTAAACAGCAGAACTTTCGATGTCAAATCATCTAACCATTCTTGATCCCTTAATTGAGAGTATCTGTTCTAAATTGGAGATCAATTTAACTGGTGCAGTTGGTAAATGTACGTGTAAACTGTTACTGAATAACACCGGTGGTATCTGGAACAATGGAATCATTTTCTAGTCCCACAAGTATCACGCAAGGCCATAAAAAGCATTTAATAAGTGCAATCGAGCAGTATCTTCGATCTGATCGGAATCAATTTTATGGTTCTTATTGTTTTTCATAGACGATGCCGTATCTGAAGGTGTTATTGTTCACGCTGGTAAATTGGATCGCATCTCTAAAGTGTGTGCTTCATATGTATAAGAGCACGTCTTGTATGTTCTCGTTTGTCGCTCAGTGCGTCGCTATCGTTAAACTACTTAGAAAAGGATATCCGATAGATAACTACCTCGCGGATAACTCGGGCTAGCCTTCATGGTTATTTAATTTGTGTTTCTTTCAGGGTGAATTTTCTCTGCAAACATATCAGAAAAACGCCTTTAGCAAAAGTCGTCATGCATGGTTTACGAGTATGTCCCTTGAGCCAACAGAAAAAGCAGGCGTCGAAATCGTATTCGACTGTAATTATTGATTTCAGACTTAGTGCTTGGTGCTTAGTGCTTCCAGACTGGGTGCGATGAAATAAATCAGTGGTGTTTAGGGTTCCGTCAGTCAGCAAGGAACCAATATAGTTTCGCCATCTCCTGTTTGTCCGTCCGTCCGCGGTTTAACTCAGAGACTCTTGCTACTACAAAGTGGGTGGTAAAATAAAATCTTGAAATAGGTAACGTTATTTGTGTACCATACTTTTTACGTTATGGTATCGAATGAGGTATCATTGGATGGCTCTTAAAAAACATTATATACCTATACATTTTATGCTCAATTTTCAATTGAGCACCCTTTTTGAAATATTGATCTCTAAATGTGTAATTTTCCCGTTTAGAATCATTTTGAAACTCTCAGGCGAGCGAAAGCTAGTAAGTACATCAAATATTATCATAGTCATCGGCTATATAGAATTATAGTCAGCTTATACAAATATAATCTTGAACGTGTGTTTAAGATTACGTCAAATGCCGTAGATATCTATGTTAATATTTCGAGTTCAGTGAGCTTTAAAGTGTTATTCGGATGGTTGAGCTTTGAACGGTTGACTTCATCGTTCTTATTGATGTCATCTGCGTCACTTGAAAAGCTTTAAGTAGCAATTAACTTAAAATAAAGTAGGTATCTGATACTTACAAAAAAGGTGATGACTGAGTTCATGCATAGCATTTCTATTTTAGTTTCATCCTTAGTTATTGTAAGGAGGAACTAACCACTATGTAATAAATAATCTACAACAAATTCAAATTAGAAAAAAAAGACTCACCAAACCCTTATTATCTTATGGAACCCCACATCCCCGTCGTCGACTTGCGAAAACCAGGCCGCTAAACCTATATGGAACCCCACATCAATGTTCATGAGCGTATTTTTATCTCAGCTGTAGCTTTTGCTATCGATTTGGCGGAACCCTGATGACTTTTCCACGGAACCCATAGGTTCGCTGCGATACATAACGCCGGCTCCTGATCATCAAAGTTCGAAGTTAGTTCCATGTCATTTTCTCGATTTAATCACGAACAAACCTTGAAAGGGATGGGGCTTTAAGTTTCCAATTAAGGAACCGTCCAGATAAATTCCTAGCACTGTGTCGGTTCGATCGTAACCTGCCACATAAGACAAGAATTTAAAGGCTCGGGTGTTCTTCCTGGTTCCAAGAATAATTCCGCCGTTCAAAAGAAAAAGGCAGTGGGTATAAAAGTGTGAAGACCATATGCGGATATACTACATTTTAGCTTCAGTCAGCGGAGTTAAACCAGAGTTAAACGGTAACGCTGTTAACGACCTATGATAGCTTTCCAGATGTGCCGGCATTTCATATTTGCAACTGTAGGCCTAGCCAAAATGCAAATGCTGTTATCGTTTCTATATTCTATCGAGTTGACTTTAGCGGTCGATGCAATCGGTCATCAGCTTATGATTCTTCTGAAATTAAATAAAAATAAAAAATATTTATTGCTTATGTTTTGTCTTCTGTCAATCTTATACAATTTATCGATCTTCGAAAATCGCTAGCGTTTTTCATCTTGACAATTGTCCATCTTGAACACTCGCGGAAAGGAAAGGATTTTTAAAACAATTCTTACATATCGATAAAGTGGAAAAGAGAAAATGCGGAAAATCCCCTATAGCCATATGTTGCGATTTGAAGAGCAGGTTTTAAAGTTCTCATGAAATATATTTTTTCAGTCTAAATAACAGTTATTTAGACATCTAGACCGGATAACTCTGTAAATAAAAAAAATCTTGTCTAGTTTTACGTCTTTAACGGCAATAGTAACGACTTAACAGACACAATAGGTTGTCTCAGCATGGCAAAGACATTGCGTGCTGTTATCCAATGAAATTGTTTTTATTAGCTGATGGGTGATAAGAACAATGTTTCTGTATTTATGGGGCAATTAAAACCGTGCGAAAATATATGTTCATAAAGACATTAAGTCGTTATTGAGAATAGGTGGAGCGCCGAAGTATTTAGTTATTAGCACGATCGAGATCTAGCGTTACGTAACGTACGTACGGAAATTTATTTTAAGTATGTATTTTAACTTGGTTAATGAAAATTAAATTTAAGTTTTATTAGCTTAGTTATTTTAAATGACGGTGAGAAGTCTGTAGGTGGTTTAATTTCGAATTTTATGCATGTAGTTTAGAGTACGGCTCTTTGTTATCGTCGGATTAAACGAGCCGATGATGTAAGTCATTAGGTTTGTCCATTAATTTGGTTTTAATAGTCGTTTAGATACTTACGCAAGCGCACTGTAAAATAATGTTACTATTGTGTCGGAGAGAACCTTTGTTGCCCGTGGGACGTAACAGATTGCGCCAAACTTTCATGCGATTAATTTGTCGCAGCGATGTTATCGCTTTGCACTTGACTGTCTAACCGGCAAAGAAACCGGCGTCTAATTAATTTATAAGCCTCCTTTGTTGCCTTGATTACTATCTTGTTTGAGATAACTGCGGTCATTTTTAAAGCATAGACTGATACGTCGATGATCTCACTTGAATCTTAGTAATTGATTAATGTTGTAAGTATCCGGTTTTTATGAGTTATCGTTTTTAGAGTTCTGTTTTAATTTAAATTTGCAGTTAAAGCGTCAATTGTGATGGTCTATATATATGGGCCAACATTTATTTCACTGCAATCCAACTCACGGTTTTGTTTGAAATATATCCAAACAGGCAAACAATGTCGAGTGTCGATTTCCGGATGGATAACCTCATAACTAAGTTTTAAGTCAAAAAATCGAAAATCAAAATCAAAATATTTATTTGTTGAACATAGGTAATTATACAGTTGGTGACGTAAACAAAGGGTCTTGCCAAGTTCTGCTGCTGGGCGTGCAAACTTGGGTGTTATACACGGTTTATTTATATTACTTATATTTTCCTACATTACAATATACCTTTATAAAAATAATTTTATATATCATTCTTTACAATTTTATCATAATTACTACATTTCTTTTCAATATTTAACATAGTATTAGTCCGAATTTTCCAACATAAATTAATTGATTGAATAAGCCTTATTAATCGAAAAATATTTCAAAGCGCTTTTGAAGTCGATAACACCGTCTTTCATAACAATACATTTTGCTAACTAATTAAATATTTTTGGCGCCATAAAGGAGTCCAGCAAATGCTACAAATACCAATATTATTAATGAGAAATTACTCTACACGGATACAGGCTTCCCTAGTGTGGGGACTAGGAGGTATTCCTCCGGTCCTTGTACCTGTAGTCTCTAAGAGATATGTACCTATCCTAAGCTTTTCACTATTGTATGTATTGGTGAATATCGATAAAATAAATATTGTTTCATTTTAATTTTTCACTCTGTTTGTTACGCTTTTACGGATAAACTGTTCAACCGAGATTTAGATGAAATTTGGTATGGCGATACCTAGTTTGAGTCCCGGGGAAGGACATAGGGTACTTTTTATCCCAAAAAATGGGACTGAAGAGAGTAGCGATAAACGGTTTCTATGCGGACGGAGTCGCGGGCAACAGTGTGTTGATAAAGTGTACGGAACCCAACATGTGCGAAGTCCGACACGCACTTAGCCGGCGTTTTATTAAACTTGGTAAAAACTGGGAAAGAATCTTGTATATATACAAGTATCGTAAACACGTGTGAAAGGACATTGATCTGTCAACATCAGCGATTTACAGAATAATGGTTAGAAATAAACTTGACATCACTGAAGTGTAAACTAAAACTTGTATGATGTCATCTGCGATATCTTTGTTTGCTATTGTACTGATTCTTTAAAACTATTGTATCGTCATGGATGTCTTGATCGTATTATTAAGACTTAAGTTGTAGTCGTTGACGGTCCACCGCTTAGCACGGAGCTGTTCGCAATTTAATTTAGACACGTGTAAAGTGGGTTTTACAGACTAACTGGGCTGGGATTCTACACGGTAATAACGATATTGTCTTTGACGTGTTTCCGTATTGTCAACGTTTTGTCGTTTACAATAATGGTGAGGGTGACATAAACGATGCTAAAACACGTTAAACGCGATATCGTTACAACGCAGTAGAATAGAGGCCCAGTTCACCTGTACTCAGCCTGTCAGGCGTCGAAGAGTCTATAATCTGTTAAATGTCATAAGGATTGTGAACCAACGATTAAATCGCGTAACTGAAAAAAATCCATACAAATTCAGCTCCGGGCGATAACGTTTCACGCCCCCGAAATCGAATCCGCTTTCTACGATTTTATAATGGTTTTTATGAAAAAACTAAGTTTTTTTTCGTTTGTATCTCTCCAAGAAATATTTACTTGGAAAGGAAAACACACAGCAAAATTTTCATAATAACTATAATTTAAAAAAAATTGTGATAGCCGGGTTAGAATACTGCCACTCCATGTCTTCCCGTGGATGTCGTAAGAGGCGACTAAGGGAATAACGGCTTGCAGTACTGTTAGGCGATGGGCTTGCAAGCGGTCACTCATACACTAGTAAACTTTTTGGCCTGATTGTGCAAAATTTGAAAACAGATTTATATACAAGTGTTTTTAGAGTTGTTGGTATTTCTGTAGCTCAACCTACCCCACTCAGGGAATGAAGGCGTGATGTTATGTATGTAAAAAATTCAAAAAACGGACCAGGATTAAGGGTGGAGAAGTTTTCGCTACAAGAAAAACGCTGGATTTGGTTCCGATCGTAGCTTCTCGCGCTACTTAGCAGTGAATGTGAAGAGAGAAACCGATCGTGCTAAGACGAACTGACAAGCCAATATCGGCCATGGACTGTTGTTAGTCTTCGATGTCATTTAGGACTTTAAAACCTGGATACCGTTAAGGGGCGAGTGGATCGGTGCTTCAGCTCTCAGCATCTCCTGAAGCATGCCTCGTCTTCGACCTTTCAGTCATTTACCATCAGGTGAGGTTGTGCTAAAAACTATAGTGTAAGTGGTTGTGAGACATTTGATTATTCTGTCAGCCTACTTTTATATTAGTAAATATGATCAACTTTCTTTGAATTCACAGATATTTAACTTAGGAGATTTTATTACAGTGTCACGTTAACTCTTAAATTATGTATTTTGTCTATAAAAACCCAACCTTGCCTTTAATATCGTTAGTGTTTGGAATAGTTGTTTTTATTCCCAACGCTACATTTAACGGTCATCATCATTTCAGCCCACACCTACCCACTGCGAGTTTTTAGTTTTTACGCCACTCTATCCAGTCTCAATTAATATTCTAGCGTGTTTATACCGAACTGAACTTTAAAATTGTGCGTGTCTCTTTATCCAGCTAAGTCATCGATTTTTTTTCTGTATTTAGACATCAATCGAAAGATTAATCCCGTTTACCAACTTTTCAAACTTTTAGGTTATTCTTAATCACGTGGCAATTACAAAATAATCCCAGCAACATCGGTAAATAACATTAAAAATACAACAGTTCAAATTTGACGCCTGCGCTAATAGTAATAGCAACTAGTCACGGGTTGAGTCGTTGATAGATAGCAGGCGCTTTTAACAACTTTATTTTAACTTTAAACTTAAGTGAACTGTGCTTTACGTTAATACTTTACAGTTGATTTTAAATGTAGCCGTGTAGGTCATAAAATTTAACCCTGATCCAGTTTTGAAGAAAAAATATTTACGTCGAACTCGATTGACTGGACTCTCAATCATAATCTAAATAAGACCTTGATAACTGCTTAATTATCATCTATGATATCAGCGGTCAGTGGCGCTGGCGTCCTGCTGTCGCGTCCCCGTCCATAAGCGCGTCGATATCGGCGCCGAGCCGCACGCATGCGTGGTACATTCCCAAGCACTGACGCATGCCCACCGCGCCGCACAGACTCGACGCAGATACTTGCGACACCCGACTCCTCTTTGCACGGCCCTGTCGCATAATGAATTGATTGTCCATTCGATACTGACATTGAACGGGCAGTGCACGACGGTCGACCGGGTGATTACGGCCAGTTATTTGCGTTCGGCGCCCGCGATAACGCGCGTCGGCGCGACCCCTCGATCAGCTGGACGTTGACGGACGCCTCGGTGTGTGCTTGTGTGTGAAAAATGCCATAGTGTCTCTGTGACTCAACCATGGATGTCGCCAAAACCGCTAAGGAGGAGTTCGAAGAGGATGAGAAGACGTCCCGCCGGTGCATGCTCGATGGTAAGCGATTTAAAAAGTTCTGCTGATTTGAAATTCGAAGAGCGAAGTACAAAGATCAATGCAACGACGCGACGAAGGCCGGCCCATTGTGCCAGCAGCGGGATGATATTGATTTTTCCCAGATGACATTTGAATGTTGTTTACATGCGTCATTAGCTCCCTTGTTCCTACTAAATGTGAATTCAATCAACCTTATTGTTTTTGCGCTGTTCATATGGTAAACATGATTCTTCGATTTTCCTTTTTTTAGGATCGAATCATCATCTTCAGATGACAGCAACAGCAAAACCTACAAAAAATATAGTCACATTAGTTAACCTTATTAGCAATACAAGAACGTCACTTTATTTTATAGCTATACCCGCCCGTTTAGAAGGTGCGACGAATCAATCATTGCTAAAAATAAAACGCGATTAGTGTCACTGCTAACCTAGCATCAAATCTTACCTAACAAATTACGTATTACAATACCATCGAGGTAACAAAGACGGTTGCCGTTTCGGAGGCAAGAAGCGAGTCTTTCCTTAGTTATTGGGTTACAGGACAGTCGGTATCCTGTTTTGGCAAGTTAAGGTTTTTGTATTGTGTTCAGATCCCGCGTGCCGTCGCGAGCATTCACCCCGACTCCCCTAGCTAACTTTTATAGGGTTTTAAAATCGATAAGTCTTTTAGCCAACCGGTTAAAAAGTCTGCAACCCTTCGCTTTACAAATTAATATGTTAATTTTAAATACCGGCTGCTTGGAAAGTTATTGGCCGAGTTAAATCGGTAAACACTGGTCATCTATAAATAATGAATCATTAAAAATTACTTAGACCTTTAATGTCTGTGAAGTCTTAGGTACAGAACTTCTAGCATCTTAATAGGTAGTTAAAGGCAATTTTAATTTTTGTATGTTTTACGAGTAACAAAATATTCTGTCAGTTAGCTGGGAGTACTGGGCCTCTATTTTACTTGGTAAACCATATTGCCTATGACGTGTTATCGTATTGTTTTTAACTCGGCCACCACTACTGTCAAGTAAATATTTCAAAGGCAATATGGCTGTACTCAGTAATGAATGACTCAGAGAATAAAGGCCCTGTACAAGTGAAATGCATTAACATACTACATCGTATTTTGCCGGAAAAGTTACCGTCTTGCTGTATCTATGGGGACTAGAGCTGTCTGAAAAAGCCAAATAAGAACGAAATTTTCCGACCGAAAACGATCTCGTATATTTAATCACTTCGTATGCTACTACTATTGCGTAGTTCTCAGCTGTCTTAGGTCCGCAGTGCATCAATGCACTCTCAAGGCTAGAAACATAAGTCGCGCGTGTTGCAAACTCTTTCAACCTAAACATAAAATGATGTTGAAAACAATATGCCAATAGTTTTAACAAAATATCCTTGCATTTTTTGATTAATTAAATTTGTCCAGCCACGTGCTTAGTTCGGCATTGGTGCAGTAATATAGAGGATTTTAAAGCGACATGTTACGTTTAAAAAACGGCCAAGTGTGAGTCGGTCTCCCACACAAATTCTTGTACACCTTCAATATTTTTTTTATTATTTGTTATAGTGGCTAAAACATTATAGGTTATTAGGGTTTGATTATTTTATGAGTTCTACCTAATTTTGGTTCAAGAGATTCAGCGATCGTTATGGTCAAACAAAAAATGCCGAAACATCGCTTTTCATGTATTAAATTGTATGGTAGTGTACACTAGTAAACATCTCAGCCTACTTGTGCAAAATGTGGTTACAGAATTATTAACATGTCTTTAAAGTTGTTGGTATTTCTGTAGCTCTGCCTACCCCACTCTGGGAATGAAGGCGTGATGTTATGTATGTATGTAAATTGTATGGGGATAGGTAGGTACAATGTGAAATTGTGACTGGCTCTAGTTTTATTTTTAAATTATTATTATTTTTTATAGCGGTATTTATGTGTACAAAAAACACACTAGGTATCTAAAAATTTCAAGTGTATTACGGTATCATTTCTTTTATTTTCAATTGAAATTTCCAAACAATATTGGGACCATTTTGGGCCCTATCTTCCTGGAAAAGGAAGAACGATACAAACGTAAGCAAGCAATTTAGACAATGCTGTCTGATTCAATAAATTTCAAATACTGCTAGTGAAGCTTTTAATAAAAAATCGCTTAGATTAACTGCAATACCAATAGAAATAAAATACGTGACCACTTTCTTTTCCTAATGCATCAAAGGCCTTTAATTACGATTACGAACAATTACAAGGATAAATTACTTAGCTAGGTATAAATCGAAGATTAAATTTATTTATTACTTAGTAGATAATTCAGTATCTATAGAATAATATCCGGGACGTAGTATTAATAAGCACTTTGTGCTATTAAAATCCTGTGTTTATAACTAACTGCGCGAGCAGCGCTAGCCAAAGTACATAATATTTAACATGTTTTCCACACAACCTGTTTAAATATTAAACATATTCTAATAGCTGCTGACCTCTTTATTAAATGTTTGTAAATAATTTCAACGAAACTAAACAAAATGCCTACTTGTTATAATTGTCGCGTTCTAAAATAAACCGATTTGACAGGTGTCAAAGTAGTACAAAATATAACCATAATATGTGTTTGAGGTTATATTTTGTACAGCGTTGACATCTGTCAAATCGGGCCTTTTAGAACGGCGTGACTATAAATAGATTTATTTTCTTATTGTACTTTTGAGCTAAGAACTTAGAGAATGTACAATATTAACAGACGCTCTAATTTTAGTGTTATAAAACAGTATTTTTGGAATTATGTTAGATACTTTGATCCTGGACTCGCACTTGAAGGGTACTTAAAGTTAAAAGTTAATAAAGTTAAAGTTTCAATACCTTGGCACAACGAAACTCCAAGAGACAGGTAGTATACTTAGAGGTCGTTTCATAATAACTGCCACGAATGGATCGGATGAGTAAATAAAAGTATAGATATGTGTAAAGTAAATACCTACAGGTTTTAGATTTGTAATTCAAACTACGTTTAAAGCATGGCACTCACACAATTACAGGGGAAATCAGTTTATTTCGTTCCTTTTTTTAATCACCTATTGGTACCTTGAGGTATAGGTTTCGGCACGACAGTTGAAGCCACAAAATTGTAATTTTACAGCGGGATTATGAAATTAGTGTTCTTTTTTCGTACCGATAACAAGTTCAACAGCAAACTGCCATAAGGACTAAAAGTCTCTTCAAGTTTTTTAGTTTCAATTACATTTTAGAAAAAATAAACTGATTTAAATAAAACAGATCATCACTACATAGTATAGGTACAACAAAGTCGCTTTTTCTGTCCCTATATCCCTATGTATGCTTAAATCTTTAAAACTACGCAACGGATTTTGATGCGGTTTTTTTTAACCGGAGCTTTAATCCGGAGCGAAGCGACGGCGGGTCGCTAGACTAATATATAAAATTCTCGTGTCATGGTGTATGTTATTGAACTCCTCTGAAACTTCTAGACCGATTTTAATAAAAAAAAAAAAAAAAAAAATTGTGTGTATACCGGGTAGATCTGAGAATCGGCCATCTATTTTTCATACCCGTAAGTGATATTAAAAAAAATGCAGCGGGCGAAGCCGCTGGCGAGTCGCTAGTAAGTTTATATAATTTTACACATCTACGCGATAATATACGCATTTTTATCATATAAAGTTTAATTTAAATAAATAATTATCAATCAGATGAAGATGTCGAATGACTAATTTATTAAAGCATATTTTGGTTTTCCTGCTGTATTACCTATTTTTTGAAAATATATAATGCAATCGTGCACTTAAATGGGCGTTTTCCCATATACATTAGTTTAGGACAAAAATTAACAACGCCAAAATTACGAAAATTAGTCATAAAAAAAAATATACTGCCCTCATAAGCCAATAGGTATTTCAAATTAATAAGTATAGCAGATTCAGATATACTAGAACTTGCTACAGGAGTTTTGTCGGAGATGCCACTTTTTCTTTTAAAGCAGTAATAGTTAATTTTCGCGACGTAATGAAAAATTTACCGTTGTTAATTTTAGTCCTTAACCATTGGTACTTTTTCGGAAAATGCCTAAATCACATTCACTCATTCGCTCATTCATAACCTTTTTTGCTATTAATACTCTATGTAACTGTGTGTGTAATCATTCAACTCAATTCTCGTACCGATACCTTATACCTTGGCTGGTAGTGACATCACTGCAAGCGTCATAGGATTCTTCACGGTTATTCCGTTCAGTTTACACCGTACCCGGTATGTCAAACGACACGACAATGTTGTTGTCAATATTGCAACAACCTTTGAAAACAAATGTCACGCCAACGAGTTGACTTGACAAAGACAATATTTAAGTTGATAACCTAAAGAGTGGCCATGGCTCCGTTAACGACAGCCTGTAGAGATTGTGTAGACATTCTGTAGACAAATGAGTTTTAAGTTAATTAATACTAGTTAATTGAACAGGCAATAACGAACATTTATTTAGGTACCTATCTACTGTGAATCATAAATCAAAATTATTAATAGAAAGCAAAAACTAGATGCAGTTGAAATAAAAGAATGCATTTTTTGTCGTTATTAAGCGCTCTATTTTTAGGGTCCCGTAGTCAAACTAGGAACCCTTATAGTTTCGCCATGTCCGTCCGTCCGTCTGCAGCCTAGCGCAGAGACTCTTAGTACTAGAAAGCTGTAATTTGGCATGAATATGTATATTACTATCCTATAGTAAGGGGTGTCGTTGGATAGGTCTTTCAAAATTATCACGGGTTTCTTAAAATGAAATATTAACCTTTAAAGCGCAAATTTTTGTTAGACTCAAGTGTCGTCGTCACCTTACTGCCAGAAAGTACAAATACTAAAAATCTGAATAAAATCTTAAATGAAAGAGCATATAACGAATTTTAAAGGAAAACTATCACGACTAAGTAGAGATGATTGGTTCTTGAGATACAGGCGATTAGTTTATACCTACTAAAATCATCTAGACGGCACCAATTGACTTTAAATAGAAAATTATTTATACTAAAACAATACCTCTTATTGTAATGCAAATTGTATGCAAATTCATAAATTAAAACGTCAGAGGTATCGAGTTGTGCTGCTATCATTTTAATGGTACAGTCAAGGTAATAAATATGTATACACTTTATTACCTTGTCACTTTAATCGCTGTGACAATTTCATATGGCAGTTTAAACATGACGTTAAATAGACAAGGTACTCAAGTGTATACATATTTATGACCTTGACTGTACTAGTTTCGTTCGCATTCTCGTATGACGCGTAACGATTAGTTATGAATTGATACAACAGCCGTTACTTCATCTTATCTGTACACAATCTCTATAGTATTGTTCTGGCTGAATGTTTTCAGTTTTGGTAGATGGAGGACTTGAGATAATAACGGTAAACGATTCTAGAAAACTGACAAAACAATTGACGTAGCGGCCGATGCGATAAGTCGTCTACCAACGTCGTTTTCTTAGTTTTGACGAAAATCGCTAACATCATCGTTATGAATCTATCTAGAGAGTTATGCGGCAAATACACTGAGTCGTTCGCCGCATATGTTCAACACATTTAGATCAATCCGCCTTCATCACGCCTTCATTCCGAGTGGGGTAGGCAGAGCCACAGATATACCAACAACTCTAAAATGACTTGTTTACAATTCTGTAACCACATTTTGCACAATCAGGCTAAGAAGTTTACTAGTGTATTAGTGACAGGTTGCAAGCCCATCGCCTAACAGTACTACAAGCCCTTCTTCCCTTACGGCCGAACCCTATATTCAAACCGCGGACAGATAGCCTTACTTCGGATTAAAATTGAACACATTTAGTATGGGCAAATGTCAAATTTCAACCCGAAGTAAACCTTATCTATCCGCGGTTTGAATATAGGGTTCGGCTGTTAGTCGCCTCTTACGACATCCATGCCTTAATTTAAAGTTCAAATTTGAAACAAATTCGTTTAATTGCCGTATTAGGCCCTATGTGGCCCTATACAAGATGCATTCCGAAAACGTTGTCGCTATCAAAAATGTGTAAATAGGATTTACGTCAGCTGCAAGACTGTCGCGTCGAGCGTGCATGAAAATTCCGCGACTAATTTTGCTAGTATCTCAAATAACAATGTAAAACCAAACTTGTAATATTGTTACCGCTTTCGAGTATTGTTAACGATATCTTGTCTGGTTCGTTACCGGCATTTAAAATAATTAAATAATGTGTCATCATTACTTTTTTAATAGTCTCGTTATACCGGTTTTTGAAGTTCGATTAAGTAATACGGTGTGATACGTTGATGTAACTAAGTAAGTATATTTCTAAGCAATTCTGTCAATTTCCACTCTTTTATCTTGGAAACTGGCGTTTTATTATTAATCAATAAGTACTGAAATATAACATTTATAAATACGTTTATAGGTTTTATCGAAAACAAGGTGTTTAAAATCATGTAAGTAGAACTATTTACAGCACTTTGTCTTTCTTGATATACAAGCATAAAGTTACTATCATAGCGTTCCACCGATCAAACGATTAATAGAAAACAGAAACGATGAGATGAGAGATTTTACGCACCATAGCATATGTGTACTAATCAGTACCTATCTTTACGTTTTCTACAATTGATAAAACAGAGTACATACAACTTATCTACGCTTACTGATGGCTAATTATTATATGGTCCGAGAATGCACAGATAAAAAGAAACCTGAGAGTTCTTTACTGAGATACTTGGGTCATACACAGATTTAGGTTACCGTCTTTCCTGTGGACACACCGAAAGTTAACGTTTTTAAGGCCTAATATTGTGGCTAAACCCATTCCCGCAAAAACGCCGTCAGGACTGCTTTAGACCTATCATATAAAAACATAACTTATATGCACACAAGCTTTTAACTATTGACCACAGGAGAGACAACTTTTGTTGTTAATAGTGTGTATGACCCTCTTAACTGATTCTTCCAGCTACCAGCTTGCATTTCGTTCGCATAAACTGGCGTGTTATAGCCCATTTGTGTACTGAAGAGCTAAAAATAAGTACAACGATCGTCGATTACAAACATCAATGAGTGTAGAAGAATACTACTTAAAGCAATTGCTATTTTTGGTTAACAGCGGGATTTTCGATAGAATTGTTAGTTTAGTAAAGTATTTTAATACGTCGTCGCTGGGTGCGTAATTTTACGCACAACGAATTTCGATTTTTAATTAAATTGTCTTATATTTGATGCTAGCTTTTGCCCGCGACTCCGTCCACGTTGAAGTCGTTTATCGTTGCTCCCTCGAAAACTGTACAATTATCCGGGATAAAAACTATCCGTTCCCGGGACTCAAACTATCTCCATACCAAATTTTATCTAAATCGGTTCAGCGGTTTAAGCGTGAAGAGGTAACAGACGGACAAACAGACACACTTTCGCATTTTTAATATTATTATGGATTTAAATCCACAACGTTATTACTCCCCCTTATTTCATACCGGTTGGCCCAAAACTATTACCATCAAAGTTATCTAAGAACCATTACTAACTAACTTCGAATTAAAAAAACCTGCGTTGATCCGGTCCATCCGTTTAAGAGCTATGAAGCCGCAGAAAGACAGCCATAACACCATACTATTTCGGGGTATTACATTCATAACATCACTCCTTCATTCCCAGAGTGGGGAAGGCAGAGTTACAGAAATACCAAGAACTCTAAAAAGATTTGTTGGTAATTCTGAAACCACATTTTGCATAATCACTTAATCAGGCTGAGATGTGTTCCAGTGTACTATTATTAACAGGTTGTAAGCCCATCGCCTAGCAGTACTTCAAGCCCTTATTCCCTTAGTCGCCACGGGAAGACATGGAGTGTTACTATTCTAACCCGGCAACCCCACGGGGGACTGTTTCTGGGTATTTAAATAACACAAAGCGAATTTGCGTCAGTTAGAAATATAGTCATATAATGGTAAAGAAGAAAATCTTCCAGCCAGCCAGGGCAATGACATGCATTATCAGGGTGTTGATATAACTCGGCCGCCATTACTGTCAAGTAAATAAGAGCTATATCATAACGTTGACAATACGATAACAATATGACAAAAGCAAAAGCCTCAGCGCTTTGAAAAAGATTCCATCGTTGCTAAGAAACGCTACAAATGTGCAATAAATGTACAGCATCAAATCAGATATATAATCGAGCCACCATGTTTTAAATGTTACAATGACAAACTGTAATAAATAAAATAATTTATTAAATACGTTGAAAATACATTAAAATAACCAGTAAACCGAGCTACCATGAACGCAACCAATTAATATTAATGTATACTTTATTTTTATTTTTTAAGTTGCATTGAAGTTGGTTCTCAAGATCATACCCTTGAACTGACTGGTTCAAGACGACTCCGACCGGTTTATATAAATATTTTTCGCATCTTGTTGACGAACAGTTATAATCTGTGCACTGTAGGATGGTGCCTGTGACGTCCGTATTTCGTAATTAAAATCACTTACTGTACTCCAAAGCGAGGTATTTAAAAATAGTCGATTATTTATTTAAATTCCTGAACGGCGTTGCTAGGTTTGTACCAATGTCGTTTTTATGAAAAGTTAAAGAAACAAGTGTAATACGTGTTTAAATGAGCTGTCACAGGCACCATCCTACAGTGCACAGATTATAGTTTTAAACGGAAATAAAGTAGTCTCTTTTCTTCTCATAGGTAAGTATGGTTCAATGGCCCTTAAAAGTCTTACAGTTTCGAGAAAAATCGGTTAGACTAGCAAAGGAGCGTATGCGAGCGTGGGAGAGAAGAACAGTCAGCTGCAGACAAAAGTAACCCCTCTTACGGCTCTTACTAGTAACGAATATGCACGGTGTGATACTTTACAGCTGACTGTACAAACCCGAAAATCTTTTTAAAAGCTATTGCACTATACAAACTTTTTGCACAGACGTGTATTGCAGTCAATGAATAAAATGGTTTAAGTCAAATTAAAGTGACGTAGGAATGATCGGAACTCGAAATTATCCTCAGATTGTAAAGTAATTCTGCACCTAATCTTTTATTATAAATATTATGAAAGTAAATTTGTCCGTCTGTTTTTTACGCTTTTACGGATAAACCGCTGAAGCGATGTAGATGAAATTTGGTATGGAGATAGTTTGAGTCCCGGGCAGGGGCATAGGATACTTTTTATCCCGAAAAATTGGACGGTTCCCGATGGAAGAGCGATAGACGACGCGGAAGGAGTTACGGGAAACAGCTAATTCTACGTAATATGACGATGGGTGGGGACTCCCGGGGAGCAGGCGGGTGGCCAATCATTACTTCCGCTAAGTCATCCCACTTTACTTAAAGCTTTGCTTTAGTTAAAGCGGGGTGACAGAAAAGTATCTTTAAATACGTAAAAATGTAATGCCATAAAGTATTGCCCGCTATTTCGGTTAAGGAACAATGGTTATCTTCAGGTGTATTGGTAAAGGCCAACTCATCACTTCATCGAATTTTACTCCATCGAATACAATACAATACAAATATTCTTTACTGAACACCAAATACAAATACAGCATGAAAAGTAAAATATACTTAAATAAAAACTTACTAAGTGAGTGAATAGGCGGTCTTATCGCTAAGTAGCGATCTCTTTCAGATCTAGTGTATAATTTCATCGAATTTAATTTCATCGATGTTTTTAGGGTATCTTAAATATTAAATACGAAGGTTAGGTTAGGTTACATGTTTCAGTTATCCTGAAAACATTATGGTTTCAGCAGAAAATAGCGTTCGATAAAATGATACATTCGATGAAAGGTGTTACGATGAAATGATAGACACTTGTGAGAGTTAGTAATAATTTCACCATACGATGTTAAGGGCCTGTTTCACAATCGACAAGTAAATTTATCTGTCACATAAAGATGTCTCTCTCCTTGTCTATTTTCAAGTGTCAGAAAGCGAAAGGGCTAAGTTTATCTGTCAAATAAGCTTTACTTGTCGATTGTGAAACAGGCGGTAAATGTAATAATCAATGTCAATCGACTGTTAGTTCATAAATTTTGACAACTGTTAACGCTCTAATCGTCTGTTAAGTGGGTAACATCGTATAGTGAAATTGGTACTTGATGTGTTACTATCGTCATATTGGTAGGTACATACTTACCGCACCTATCCAAACGAAAAACTAAAGTGATATATTAGACTTTAAAATGCTAATTAGGTAACGATGCATTTGTTTTGAAATTTTGATCAACATGTTATTATTGAGCGATGTGGACCTTACGACGCTATCAGTTGATAAACATAATAATTACTATGAAACAATTTAGACATTAGTTTAATCACTACTTAACAAACTTAGACTTTGCTTTTTGTTTATGCTAACTATTTAATTCACTATTTCTAGAACGTTATTTATATAACGTTAATAATCATCAGAGCAATTAAGATGATAGGTATTTAATCAAATATTTTTACGTTACTTTATATGAGAATCATAGTTTTATGAAATTACGAAAGCATAACTTCGGGCAAAATTTAGGCTGATACTTTGTTTACCAATATAATAGTACCTACCTAAAGATAAACTGCCATAAATATACACCGCTTTAAAGATAACTTCATTTTAACGTAGTAACGATGTTGTCAATGCGATAATCGTTCAAATACTTAATAGGGAACAATGTCTAATAAATTATACTATTAAAGCAAGTATAAGATCATGGCCGACGTCGGTTTTCCTTATCTAATTATAAATGTAAGATAGTTCAACTGTTTGACTATTATAAGCGAGAGGTCGTGACTTTTCTCTTAGTCTCCCATCGTTGTCGTATAAATTTATGAACTCTCCTCTGTATTGTATTGTAATATCTTTAACTATACAGGATGCCCTTTAATTTATTTAATCCCTTTTACAGGATCAGTTTAAAAAAAAAACTTTTCTTATGGCACCTCTCCTACGTCTATATACCTAATCCAAATTGAATGTTTTAACATTATATACTCGTAAATTAAAACCGGGCAAGAGCATATCGGACCATGCTCAGTGTAGGGTTCCGAAGCCGTTAAGTACTTACTACAAACAGAAAAATCAACAAGAACCTAATAAATAATTTTCTAATTATACTCATTTGGTGCCGTCTTAAATGATTTTAGTAGTTATAAACACTTTAATCGCCTGTATCTCAAAACCAATGTCTGTTAATTTTCCTTTTAAATTCGTTATTATGTGCTTTCATTTAAGTTTTTTTCTGATTTTTAGTATTTGTACTTTTGGCTGTAGGGGCAAGACATTTCACTCTATGAAAAATTTGCTTTTTAAAGCATAATATTTCAAAAACGGATCCCTTGATCTAAAGTTGTGAAAACTAGTTTTCACAAACACACAATATTTTTGAAAGACAGTTCCTAGTTTGACTACGGAACCCTAATAAAAACTGCGTTATCTGTCAGCCAGCCAGTCAGCAAAGCATCAGGGGGTTGATTTTAGCACTCGTACCTGAGTGCCTAACTATTACGAATCCAGTAAAGTGAGTAGGTATAATAAACACTTCACTCGTAAATTGCTAGTGGAATATTTTTATAGCTTACTGTCTTCTGATTTTAGATATAAAACCACTTACAACACCGCTTACGGTCATAAAAATATTACTTATTTAAATGTTCCACTGGTAATGGTAGCCATGAGACTTCAACATGGCGTCCCAGTTGGCTGTGAGTCAACACAAACACAGATGTGCCCTAACACGCGAGGCTGACTTGTAATCGGGTTCAAAGGATAGGTACCGTGAAATATTTTTGGGCTTTTTATAGCTTCTGTAAAAGGTTGCTGCGTATCGGAAAATCGGATACTGATATATTGTAATAATATATTCTTTGGACTTTTTTTTTCCAATTCTAATTTTACATAATCTAGTTGTATAAAATAAATCTATTTTAGTTAAAGTATGTTGGTTTACAATCCACTAAGATACTCTTAAGGGGGCACCGAGCTTTTTGCGCTCATTAACTTTAGGTATTTTATGCACTCCGTGTATGTGTGCGTATCGCACACCAGCAAGGAGCGAGCTGGAGCCATGCGCCGGCCGCGCGCCGCGCCTGACGAGCCGTGCGCCGATCCACTAGGCGCGGAGGTTGCTAGTGTTGCTACCAATGTTTACAAAATAAAAAAACATAATCGACTCCGAATACTTTTATTAAAATATTCACTATAAGAAGTTAAAAACTTTTTTCAGCCTACAATTTTTTTTAAATTGGTTGTTTACTGTCGGTAGGCAAGGTAGGATTGAATTACTTTTATTAGGTACAGTCAAATCACGAGATTGTTGAGCCACTCTAGAACCCTATCACAGATAGATAGATAATTTTTAATTAATGTCGTTTGTACAACTAAGGTGTATTTAGCTAGTGTTAAGTTATTTATAATATTTATTGGGCAATTGTTCGGCTAAAGAGAATAAATCATAAGTAAAAGCCGTACATGTTCCAATCGGCCATCTTCCCTCTCCGAAGGTTACCGGGAGAACCCTTTCATAGAAAGTTGACGGTAAATTTTGACGTAAATAATTTCTTTTGCGTGACTTGACGCTGTCATTAGGACAGAGTTCTGGTGGTGGCTCAACAACCCCGTGATTTAATTTGACTGTATATTGAAATGAAATAAAACATAATTACCTTTATTGACAATATTCTAAGCACAAACTAAAGTGAACTTAATACCTAATGTAAAGTAATAGAACGGCTGAGTAGGGCAAAAATCCCAGTCATCGACCCTTTCTTCAAGTTATTATTTTTAACTGACTTCAAAGAAAAGGAAGTTCTCAGTTTGACCTGTATGTATGTATGTTTGTCCGCGATTATCTCACGTTTGGCTGAACCGATTTTAATGCGGTTTTCAGAAAAGTATTTGTTTCACATAGGAGAAGGTTTGGTATTTTAACCGTCTTTAAAAAAAGGGTCTTAGTTTGACCCTTATGTACGAATGTTTATCCATGATTATTTCCGCAAAAACTTCAATGTCTGATTCTGATCACTATAAAGTATAAAACTAAATTGATGTTTTAAAAAACTAAAAACTTAAAGCCGCTGTATCAATCACATATTTAATGTACACACACACATGTCATGTCATGTCATGTGTGTGTCACATGTTTTTTTACTTAATGTATGTATGTATATAATGTAATGAATAATGTAAGCAGGTATCTTTAGAAAAAAATATTTGACACAAGAAACAACAATAATGAATATCGGATTTTACTTCACGGCATTATTTTGTCTGTGTGAGTAAGCAATGTCATTGTCTATTTCTCCACCCACTGAAAGACAAGAAATTTGGTCCATTGGCATCCTGTAATAAAACAGAATGTTTTGATTTAACTATAATTAATTTATTAACAGAATTGGTTTTTGGATGAAATTTTGTAATCCTCATTCTATAAAAATAATTCGTATTTGGGACTTACAATTCCATTGTGTGGTAAATTTTATAATCGATGTCAACCAATTCATTTACCCTTTAATTTAAAAAAAATATAAAGATAATGTGGAAATTCATACTAAATTTATTAAATGTTTTCCTATGCACCTCTTACTATTTTTACGCATACCTCACCGGTTATTAGGTAACTATTCGTTTTGTAGCGAAGTGCCATCAACTGGAACATTAACCCTATAAATAAAAAAATATGAATAATTTTGCAATTTTACTCATTTGTTGAAATATAGTTGTTAGGTACTGAGTATACTTACGAAGCAACAGGAGTATTCTCTTTGTCTTCAGATTTCTGGAGATGTCTTGCTCTAGAAATATTGAAACCATCCCAAGAAGTAACAATATTATATAATTAATTATAGTAAAAAAACCTCGGGTCGTTCTAAGAAGCCTGTTTTGCCTGTAAATGTGTTTTTACAGCTAAACTATTTCTATATCTTGGTAAATATTCACCATAGAAGTGTATTTTTTATATACCTACTAATTGAAAGAACTTCGCGTTGTTTAAAATTACTTGTGTAAATAAACCAATTTTGGCCCAAAAAGACATCAAGACTACAACTAAACGATTACAAAGTCTTAAATACAAATCGATACATCTCGAAAATCAGTCTATGTTGCTACCGATTTATTTTCTCCTCCCTTAGCGTGGCATTTTGACAACTGTCAAATCAGGTTTCTTAGAACGACTCCACTATCAGTAGGTTTACGATTTTAACTTACTTCAATTCTTCACGCAAGCGTTTAGCATTGTGCTTTTGCCAACCCCTTCTCTTCCTTTTTTTGGTTGTGTTTGTTCCCCATTTAAAATAAAGTGAATAATCACAAAAATCGCGATAAACGCAACCAACCAACAAACGACACAGCCTCCACGTCCGACGGCCGAAGCAGGACTAATGCGGACATGGGGGAAACGTGACGGCTCTGGCTAAAATGGACGAAACGCGTGCGATTTTAGGTATTTCCTTCATATTAGTAAAATAAAAACACATTTTAAAAATGTAAAGTGTAGACGTTATAGAAGACGTGTAGTTTTGTTGTAAATCCAAAACTGATGATCTTCCGTGAAGTAATTACGCCGTACTAAGTGTTTATTTTGTTATGTAGAGGTATCTTTAAAACAAAATTCTATCGAGGCAAGTACAAGTAATCGTGTTTCTAAAGTGTATGATAAATAGAGTGATTCCTTAAATATCTTACATATGAATTGCATAACTAAAGCTTCAGTAAAAACAATGCAGCAGGCGATCAAACGAACGCATTTTTTTCGTAATTACGTATCGTTGCCTCGGCGCACTCTTAACAGTATCTTCAACTTTCATTTGAGTTTACATAAAGGTAAGTTTTAAGGCGTGTCTGAAATTGAAATCACTATAAGTAAATAACTTGTCCCATCATTTTTCCTACGTAACGGGTGATAACAAAAAAATGAGAATTATTTGCAAAGCTGTAAAAAAATACTTATGTAACATTTTATCAAACTTTTTTATAGTAAGGTTATAAATACACATTTAACTATTTACAAAATAATCAATGAACAATAAGGCCAATAAGGCCCGCGATCAGCTGTTCGACGCAGTTTTGACATAATGCCCGAACAAAACCGTTGGACGGCATTTTTGTCCATTTTTCGCACACAATTTTGGATCCTTTTAATTAGTTCGGCACAATTTTCTACTCTCCAATTATTTTTGTAAACCAGACTGTTCAAATGACCAAAAAAATCTTCGATAAGCCGACATTGTGGAAGGTTTGTGGGATTTCGGATTTTCGGTACAAATGGCACATTATGGGATTCCAGGAATTGCAATGTTTTTTTGGCGTAATGCGACGATGCCTTATCTGGCCAAAATACATATTCTCCATCAGGGTGATGTTGGCGAATAAACGGTATAAGTATTTTTTTCAAGCATTCACTCTCATATTCTTTTTGATTGACCGCTAAACCACTAGGTTTGAACCACAGTTTTGACACACCTTTATCGGAAATAGCCACATAAAGCATAACTTTCTGCTCAAACTTGTGCTTATACTTGTGTTTTATATTGTCTGGTGTTGTTGAAATATTGCTGGTATAGTACCGATCATTTCCAGGTATATGGGTTTTGCTCAAAGGGAAATAACTTTCATCATCCAAAATAAACGATTTTCCTCTGTAATTTCTAACCATCCAGCGGCATTGTGACATAATGTTAGATTTTTGCTGATCGGTGTATTCCGGTGCGGCACTCCAAACACACCTTTTTTAAAGACCTTCTTGCGGCACTCCAAACACACCTTTTTTAAAGACCGGCAAATGTACGGTTGAGAACATTTAAATACCTACTTTCGCGGCATCTCGTTGGCTCATGGAATCACTATCATTGAAAGTGGTATGGAGTTTCTTCAGTCTTCCCTTGGTCATTATTTTAGCTGGTAGGTCAAGGATGCAAGAATTCTATATATAGTAGAAACTAATACATTTTCTTTGGTAAAATGATCTACTGTGTACTTTTTCCCCATGTTTATATTTTTATTATAAAAATGTACAACGCGTTTTCGCAGAGCTTCTTGTTTCGACGTCATTTTGACAATTATAAATGATTGAAAAAATAAAACAAATGAAAATCAAGAATCTCAAAAGAGGTAAAAATAACCTCATGAACAACTTTTTTGTCTATGACAATAGATATTTTTTTTAAGACTGCTGAAAATGATTCTCATTTTTTTGTTATCACCCGTTACGTGTTTGTTAACTTTACAAATTAAATTCGCAACTGACATTTAAATTGACACTTTGACGTATGTGTAGGTTTGTCAATTTATTTCTGTAAATATGTTGCTAACCTAACTCTTAAGTGATTTTCGTTTAAAATTATGATGTTAATTATAAACAGCCTGTACATACGGCTGACTGCCCTGTGAGGTAAGACAAGTTGCATTCGACAATATTGTTAGCGATTATGTTTCGATTGAAAAATGTATGAATTGATGTAAGCCACCGAGATAGTATCACGTGACTATCTCGGCGGCTTACGTCAATTCCATATATTTGTCTATTAAAACGTAATCTCTAACGATTGTCGAATGCAACTTGTCTAGCCCCACTGAGTGGTCCGACGTTCGTCAAGATGTATACATGTGTGTGTAAACTATAAACATGTATAAGTAGTTGACAAAATAAAGTTGACATTTAACCTAAAATATAATTTGCAAGATCATTAAATATTTTATAGTTATCTTGACACAGGGTGTTTGTGTGTACCTCAGGCGATTAATAAACTCATTTTTTATGGTTTATTGGAAGATCAACAGCGATTACAAGGTGTTGTACACAATAGTAGAGATATCAACAAGTACAGCTACTTACAGATCACATAGAAAGTTCTATAACTACTAAATAAATAGCAATTGCATGATTGACCTATTTGATGTCCTACAAATGTCAGACAGACAGACTGACACTCCTACTATTTAGGTGCCGATAAAGACTTACACCACTCCACATTTCTCCACTGTACATTTTCTAAGCGTATCTAATGTCAAGAAAAAAAAAGGCTTAAATAAATACGGATTTGACAGAAGCGCGTGGTGCTTCTGTTTAGTCCACAAGAGTTCTTCCTTAACCGAACAATGTCCTCGCGTGTGATATCCATGGACTTATTTCTGTAATAAGTCCGCGGGAGCGTCTATAAAAACTCGACATTGGTGAAATTCACCTTAACAGGAGTGAGAGCTATTGATTATAATTAGATTTAGAAATTAAATAAATTTACTATAGCAAAAAAGCTTAGTTGCTAGTGACACTGCCTGCAAAGGTAGCGGTGCCGGGATCGATTTCCGACAATATATTTATGTGAAAACAAAAGTATTTGATATTGAGTTTTGAAAGTTTTCCTATGTATTTATTAGTATCGTTGTCTTGTACTCATAGTGCAAGGCTTTGGGACTAGCCAATTTATGTGTCATTGTCCCCAGAAACACCTATTTCATTTGGGAGGTTAATAAGGCTGATAGCACAAACCCACCCTTAGCTTTAGTGTCCCACTGCACTTGACTTAGCAAAAAATATTTCAATTTTATTTTGCAAACGACAGACCATAGACAGACTACTTTCTAAAACAAATTGATTCTACTTTCGACAAATTGAGCCCGCGGCCGCTTCCCGCAATAGCCTGACATTTCATTCTTACTTCTCCTGTCTCGCACTTCAGAAAATTATTTACTAGAATTCTAGACCTTATATTTGAGCTGCCGATGATAGTGTTTGCAATGTAATGTTTCGGGAGATAGGAGTTTGGAAAAGCAACATTCCAATTGCGGCTGTGGCTAACTGGCCACGTAGTTACTTCCTACTTTAGAAAAACACTGTTTTACATGATAGGTAGGTACTTCTTATTTAAGCCTTCTTGGTGTTCTAATTTGGATTTTTCACACGGCATCTTATTCAAATCCTATGTTTTGTACAGTGCTCGACACACTTTTACCTTTTTATAGAATACCTACCCGCATCACTTACGTTTAAAATATCCTTCAGTAATATTGTACAAAAATGCCAAACCTGACATACTCACAAATAGTTTGTGGAATTCAGGATTGAATGAATGGCATTCCGAGTGAATGGCGCGTAAAGTGCTGCGGGCTGGCGGGTAATTAATAGGTCATTATTAAACTGAGCGGGCGTGTGCTCCGTATCGGTTACTGTAAATTGTATCTTGTTTCTCAACTATAGAACTCACTTTAAAGTGTTTTTCATGCTAGAATTAATTCTAAAAGTTTGTAGTGAAGAATCAAGATCAATGGCACGCTATGTTTTTAAAAACTTGAATGAAAAATCAGAATTTCAGAGGTGGATTGTCTTTTGGGAGAACAAAAACGTATACTGACTTGTGATTCATTGTTTTGATTTGTAACCATCTTATTAGTTACCGCAATCCAACAAAAACCAACTAATTCCGAAAATAACTTGTCAAAATCGCAACAGTAAGCTACAAAGCAATTGTACTAATTTCACAATGCTTGAGTGATTATACCCCGCAGTAGGCGATACGTGCATTAAGCAAAATACTTATTTTGAAACGGTTATGTAACTGGCCACATTGGTACAGGGGACGGTGATGACTCTCATTAAAAACAAATGCCGACCTAGTCTGTGACTAGAGGAAAAGAGTATCATGTCATGACCATAAAGAAAAGGAAACGTTAATGTAAATGGCCAGCGGTAAAGTGCTTTTGAAAATAGATCTACTTTTAAGTTTCTACAAAAACAAACGAACATCACTGGTGAGACAATAAAGGAAAATCATAATAAATACTATTAATGCCCTTTCATATAAGATTTGTGTCTACTTTCTAGCGAAGAGTAATTAAAACAGAAATAACTTCTGTAGACATGACGCGACTGATAAGTGATTATCGCACCGTAGCTTCTTGTTTCTCTTGTAGATTTTAAAACCAATCTGACACTACGTTCTCAGTCATAATCGTTATACAATGCATTATACAATAGTATTTTCAAAACACGATTGCTAGGTTTTAATTCTTTAATTTAAAAAATACATCAGCGGGAATTATCTTATATCGCTGAAAAATTCCGTTACATTCAATATCTCAAACTAAGATGACAAAGGTCATCTTAGTTTGAGATATTGAATGTAACGGAAGTAATTTTTTTAGAACATAAAGATGTTCTATCCATGGAGACAGACATGAATAGGTCACTAGACAAATAAAGTTATTATGAAACGAGTGTCTGACTCTAGGCTGTAACATAATCGAATGATCTTTGGCTTTATAGTATATGTATTAATAAATAAATACCAGGCCAACCGGACGATCTAAAACTTTTATCAGACTACACGGTTAATACACCTTGTTTGTGACTTTTAACGTAGTGTCAACATTTTGATAGCACTTACTCGTAGTAGGCTTGTAGTTTTAGCTGTAGGGAGGGGACACGCAACTGTGGCAAATGACACTTTTTAGGGTTCCGTACTCTAACCTCTAACTAGGACCAAGTGGACGTATAACTATACTAAATTACAGCTTTATTGTACCAAAAGTCTCCGAGTTATAACGCGGAGAGACGGACGTGGTCAAACTGTAAGGGTTCTTTGTTCACTACGGAATCCTAAAAAGACACTGTCTCCTTTTAATTCTACTGGGGTAATGGCCCAGCTAAACAGTAAATGACGCCGTAAGCAGTCACAATTCACAAAACGGGAATGTTAGTCACTTGCTACTCTTTATTATAATTACTCTAAATAATATACATACTGGAAATAAGCATATAACAGACGGAACCTGATTTGCATTACACGGCCAATATATGAACAGTGGCAAGTGTCTCAACAATTCCTTGTGGTTTTTGGGTGTAGTGACGTAGCCACAGGCATTTGTTTAGAACAGGGGGGTTATTATGAGCTAGCTTTGCAGTTCATTTTACGGTCAGCGTAAAGGACAGAGCTATGGCAGTTATATAGCTCTGTCCTTTTCTCTGAGCGTAAACAGCACTGCAAAGCTAGCTCATGATAACCCCCCTGACGTGCTTTAGCACTTGTGTAACATGCAAAGTCAGTTGCTGTTGTTGAATATTCATACATGTTTACCTAATTTACACACATGCATCAGTCATTCGATGGTTGTACCATCCTAAAATCCACCTTCAAGTCAGGGGCCGTTAATGTGTCATAAGCTGTCACGTTCCAGGGAGCGAAAGGGACAGCGCTATAGCAGTAACAATCTTCGTCCGGTTCACTACCTCAGGTTCCAAGTCTACTCGGTAAAACCATGTTTTTTTGACATGTTAAATCATCGTATTGTCAACGTTATGATAGCTCTTATTTACTTAACAGTAATGGCGGCGAGTTAACAACAATACGATAAAAAGTAAAATGATAAAGCAATATAGTTTCACCGAGTAGAATTAATAAAATCCCTAAAATTCGGTATAATTTGTCATAATTTTGGCATAATATCGCAGCCTCTTGCAATGCTTCCGTTATTTAGCGTTAGCTTACTTAGGTTTAAAGTTGGCTTGCTTCCATAAAGGTAGAATGGCCTGCTTACATCTCCTGTACCCTGGTGGGTACGGGAGAAGTATAATTTGTCAGCTATAATTGTATCTTTTGGGAAACACCCGGTCACGTCCACTAGCGAATCGCGACGTGCGTGACTCAGGAAGGATGGTTGGGATGGATGCGATGTGTCAACGACTAGTGTTGGTGCAGACACCGAAACGACTTTGAGTAACGCTAATTCAGTTGTATCTACCATAGTGACGACTGACGACGTGGTGGGCCTAGTTAGTAGTGACCACAGACATTAATCTATTAATTAAGTAATTAGGTTTGAGTCTGTAGTAGTTTGTCGATGGTGGTAGTGACCCCACCTGCACAGCTAGCGGAGAAGTTTTTGTCGAGTCATGGATGTTTTTTATGTATACACACACATACATACTTACATAGTCATACATAACAGCACGCCTTCATCCCCAGAGTGGGGTAGGCATGTTTACCAGTGTATTAGTGACAGGTTGCAAGACTTGCAAGCCCATAGCCTAACAGTACTTCAAGCCTTTATTCCCTTAGTCTACTCTTACAACATCTACGGGAAGACATGGAGTGGCACTATCCTAACCCGGCAACCACACGGCACAAATGTACAATCATAAAAGTATTAATTTATAATACAAGTATGTGTATCGTGGTCTAGTACTCAAAGTACACGCCTAGAGCTTAGCTTGCGACCAGTTTAATTAGTGCACGATTAAGAGTGTCCCCTGGGCCCGTATTATGATCGCCATTACCGCGATAGATAAATTATCTGTCACTCTCGCACTTACATACTGGTAAGAAGGTGACAGATGTTAAACACGACCGTAATAAGCCAGCTGATATTTATTGCATTACCTTAAGATACTTGTAAAAACTTTTGTAGAGCACTTACTTTACTACAAATGACTGTCGTGGCAGATCGCGGATAGACAAGTAAAGCGTGAATCGTCTCCATGTCATAGACCACTTATCGATTGGATAACCCAAACAGCTAAAAAACTCAATAATCTTCATGATCATACGATCCTGTATCGGACAACAGAGGACCTTAGATTAGCTATCTAAGTTTATTACTCATTTAGTTACCTACAGATAAGTCTTAATAATCACTTTTGATATGAATAATTAGTTTTTTCTCAACTCATCGTTTTAATCATCTTGTTACGTTTCACGTCCGTTCATTGTGGCCCGTTCCACTTTGTTGCCTCTGGGATTCCGCACGAATCTGCGAAGTTCTTTCTAAATCGAAATCAGCTGATCTTTAACAGTTGGCGAATAATTAATGTAATTAGTATTTAAAGATTACAGTGCAATATTTTTGTTCTTGCACAAAAACAGTTTGTGCGGTCTTCTCAACCAGTGTCGTCTTCTCTTGTCAATCACTGATACTAAGTATGATATGTAAAGAAGTAAATCGCTTTTATTAAGTATACTCGAAAAGCCTAATTTGACGTTACGCTATCTATGAAGTCAATAGACATTTTCAAATCTTTAATCGAGTTTATAATTCCATATAGGATAAGTGAACAGAAGACGATTGTACGTACTCCACCAATATAGAATTACCAGGTCACTGAATGATTGCGCAACCTGTCGGTCTATGACATTTGGGGCTATATCGGCCATACACGATTGAATCAAGACTGAGTGCATTCAACCGACTGGCTCGATCAAGCGCATCGGGTGCACCTGTTGTCGCCTACCGGAAAAAAAGCTGCAAAATGAACAGGCTAAAACTGCAGCTGCCTGCAGTTAAGTGCAGTGATCTTTTAACTGTTAGTCTGAAGATTAATTATCAAATCGTAATTTAACTTTGTGTTACTTCATAGATAAAAGCTGAGCTACAATTATTGACCTTCAAACATTGAGAAAGCACTGCAAAATAAAGATTAACCGACGTCTGATGTAGCGATAAGTGCACAGTACAAACATAATTTTCGCGAGCACACACACTCAAAATCTTGATTGATGCGGCAACTCGCCAAATCACTTTCTCCGGTTTTTTGTTATGTTACATTAGAAGATAACGTTCGTTAATTTCTTCTGGTATCGGCGAGTAATCGAAATGCTTGGGGATTGGTTCGGTGCGCGGCCCGCTTGCACCGCACTGCGGGCGTCAGTCAGTTCTGCGCCGCCAGCGAAGGTACGCCATTCCGCCGTCGAGTTAAAAAAAACATGGCTGAAAACGCCGCTTCATAGAAAAGTTTACTTGTAGTTCTGTACCTATGGAAAATGAGTGAGGAACAGGAACAGTGCGACTCTCTAAATTCCTGGGAGCTTAACGGGCTGAACTCCTTGGACCTATGGGATTACACCGTCGAGCTGGAGTGTCTGCAGGGAACCGAAGGTCAGATTTGCGCAAGGCGAGAGGCGTTCTGACGTTTACTGGAGCGGTTGCGCTCGGATCGCCTTGCGTTGCACCATGAAATTGTTTCACTTGGCTATTTTCATTATTTTAACGGTGAAATAAAATTAGTCTAAACCGCGGTTTTCTTCGGTGTAAATTTTTCTGTTTGTTCTTAATGTTTAGGTGTTTTTGTTACAAGTTTTCTACGTCATTTGTACAGATGTATAGACTGAGTTACAGGTCAAAAGGTTCTTTGTGTTTGTGCTGTCGAGGTTTAAGCAATTTTTTTCCCGAAAGCCAATACATTTCCTCAATTGCTGCTGCTTCCTAGGGCAATGAGCTACAATGGCCAGAATTAAGCTATTAGAGAAACTAGGTCTGTTTTATTGGTTTAATCGCGTTGTCTTGTTTTAATTGAACTTCCCGCATGGTCTATATTAAAGTCACCCCTTCAAATACAACCGGCATAATTTCTTACATACCTACATACTCAAAGTATTTTTCAAGATAATTGTTATTCTTGTACCTTGTCATTTACATTATTTTGGCGATTACGACGATAATACAATTAAAGATGTTTGTTAAACCAGGGCCTCTATTCAGGTGCGTTAAAACGATATCGTGTTTGACACGTTTAAGAATCGTTTATGTCACAGTCGCCATTATTGTAAATGACATAAGGGTTATCAAAACGTTGACAATACGGAAACAGGTCAAAAACGATATCGTTATAACGAGTTGAATAGAGGCCCAGTTATGCATACAGTATGCGGAATCTATTTGGATTTTTTGTTAAGGGTTCTCGTCTGAAGTCTAGCGAAGAAAAGATTACGAAATTTAGTATGACTACTAGAATTATTTAGGTTAAGGTGTTCTTATATTTATTGGCAGTCGCTCATGTTATCATACAATTAGTGGTGTCGACTTAACCTCATAAAGAAGTTAATCAACTAGATAGGTACAAGCCTGATAAGTGGTCGCTCTGCTTATCATCGGCGCAGACGCATTGTGTAACTCCATTATGATTAACCTGCCAGGTTATAGTGACTGACTTTGTTGATTGAATTTGCATACAATACAGGTATTACCTGTATAGGTACAATTTTTTTATTTATATGTAGTACAACATTCCTTTATTTAGATTTGTGGTTGTGTCGTAAGAAAATCCTCATTATTTTACTTTTAAGAGCTGCTTCATTTTTTATATTTTAGTGGAGGTAGGACCATGTCCGTCTGGATCGCTACCACCGTTTTATCCATTAACTTACCGCCAAGCAGCAGTGTTCGCATTGTTGTGTACTGGTGTGTGGATAAGACAACCGGTGAAATGACTGGCATTAGGGTCCTCAGGGTTGAGTCTTAGGATTGCAGTCTTGAGATTATATAGTTTTGAGAATTCAAATGTCTATGAGTCTCAGATTCCACTTACCATCAGGTAGCCTGAGTGCTCGTGTGCCTTCTTCTTGCGATAAAAAGTACTTATTCCCGCCAGAGGTGGGCAACATTTATTCGAATGACGAATAACGAATAAGAATAACCAAATTGTTCGCGAATAACGAATGAAATTCTCGAATGATTATTCTTATTCAATAAAAATATTACGAATTATTTTTTATTCGAATAAATAATTATTCGAATAAGGGGCCCATCTCTGAATTTCCCGCTTTACTCGATTCGATAGGTACGCATCGGCATTGTCCGCGTCTCTATTTATTCAAAGTTACTCAGTATATATTTTCTTTTTCTTTCTTTTCTCTACGATTTTACCCTCCAAAATAAATTGAGAAATTAAGATTAATTAATTAATTTACTAAAAAATTGTACCGAATATACCTGTATTGTATTTGTGTTATACCGAATAAGGGGACGCCTAATAACGTTATAAAGCAGAAATAAGCGAATGTGAATGGTACCTTTTCGTTAATAACAAACCGTCATTTACCTAATACGTGCAAAAAACAAAAAACGCCATACGATCGCCTCGTGATTACCTGTAATTACCTAGAGTACATGATAGTCCATTATTTCTACTTCCGTATTTCAAAAATGGTAAACACGTAAAAAACATTGAGTACAGATTTAAATTAAATAGCTTTTATATTTAATTGTTACGTGCTTTTAGCTTTTAGTGTTATTGACGTTTGGTGCATCACCCATAACGCCACAATTAGAAAAATCCAACCTTATTTTAATTCCAGGAGGGTCGAATCTGCTATGATTTTAAATTGTAGGTGTGTCCTATAAACAACTTAAGCCAAGTTTGGGAGTCGGGGAAGATACGATACAGGATGTTCAAAATTAAATTGAACCTTCTTCACAAAACTAAAATGAACCTTTAAACAAAATGTTACGACTCTTGTTATTGTATTTTTGGTTAATTAAGAAGATTCAATACATAACCCATAACTTAATTAACTATAAGAATAATTGTTATGAACATTGAAAATTATCCAGAACTAAATTGACACACGTCACATTGTTAGTGAGAGATAGAATGTTAGTTGCGACTGTACATTTTTACACACACGTATGCCATGCAAGGCTAAAGTGATTAATGTACATTCCAAATACCTTATCTTTAGAGGCTTTGATCATAGGCTAAAGCGATATAGCATCAACTAGACATAGCATTTCTATGCTAATCCGATAATAACGCAACAACTTGCAATAAAAACTAACGTACCTACTTTTAAAAGAAAAGGTTGAGATTTCATTAGAATCAGTATAATTAGGATACAGAAATTTAGGTAGCGTACCTACTTAGCTAATGAAGCTAGATTGTTTATTTTGATATTAGCAGCAATAACAATTTCTTTAATTTCAAACTAATGAATTGAGATAAATGAACAAATATAAGTAGGATAATAAGGTAATGAACTTAACCAAACTTAACTTAATTAGGATAGATATGATGATAGGTGTTGTTAATGAAAATGGAGGGGAGTTTCAAGACTATCTACGTCATAGATAGCCTATAACTACCTACTTAGATGTTTCTTAAACAATAGAAATTGAAACTGCCAATCACTACAACATAATTTTAAGTAGATATTCTTAGGATGCTTCTTGCCTCGTGTTTTTTTAAACGTTCAACACTTTCGTACAAATTTCTTGCAACGGCTAATAAGTTTGAGTTAAAAAGTCTTCTCGCGGTGTGTCGGTGACAGGCATGGCATAGCAGGTTTCTAAAGAATATACGTATGAATATACGTCAAAAATCATATGGACCCTATACATAATTATCCTCGCTGCTCTGGCGATGCCGTTCTTTAGGCAATGCCCCGCAATGCGGAGCTTTCATATTTTTTCATCGAGCCTTTAGGAAAAACATGAAAATCTCCTGATGGCTATTTTCTGTCTTTATCTCTTTTTATTTTTTTTCAATTTGTTCACTCATTAGTCATAAGCCAAATAAATCTACGCAAATCTATACTGAGTATGCATTTACGAAAAAAACACTTCGAAGCGCTACTCGGCGAAACTTTGTCTGCAAATCGAGAATCTGCAAATCATTTGTCGACGAATCATTAGGTACTTACCCGTTTTTTATTTGTTCTGATCACCATTGATGGGTTTGTAAGAACGTTTAGTTTTTCTATAGATTATACTAAAGATTATTATCCCCTAAGCAAACCAGAGCAGCATTTTATAAAGGTAGAATCTGTGTCTTCATTTTAAACCGACTTCAAAAAAGGAGGAGGTAATCAATTCATCGGGATATATTTTGTTTTATTCTTTATGTATGTTTCCCGATTACACAAAAGCGGTTGGATCGAATTGAATTTTTATTTGTTCGTTGGTGTATACTTTCTAGTTGGTCCCATTTCCAGCACGTCAAGATCTGATAATAGGATCTTGGAGAAATCGAGGGAACTCCTCAAATATTACAGGAATAAATATACGTGGATGACGTAACAGTATTATTATGATCACTAAAAGGTATGAAATAAAATAAATGTTTTAAAAACCTCAATACCGTCTTCAAAAAGCAAGAAATAACTTCTTTTAAAGTTATAGGTAAATGGTAGGCCAGTCCAACTGAAGTCGGGGTCCCACTACATTTTTAACCTATAATTTTAAAAGGAATTATTTCTTGCTTTTTGAAGACGTTTTTAAAACATTTATTGACGTTTACTTTAAAACTTAATTTTTATTCTCCTTGCATAGCAAACACAACCTCATAAAAATCATGCAAATTTAACGGCCCTTGGCCTTCTACCATTGGCAGTGAAAATAATCCAGTCAAACAAATTACAGAGAAAAGGCACCGATTATGTGCTTGCGCATCCAAACCATTAGATCAGCCTGAGAACGTGCGAGAAAGTTATCATACTAACCTCCATCCGTTATTTCATAGCCGATGGATAGAAATTGAGGCATTGTGATACAACAATTTGTATTTGAAAGTTACGTTCGCTGATTTAAGACACCAACAATAGCGTAACAATCGAACAATCCCAGACCTGTAATGGTCTATATTATATGATTGGATTATCAAGGAAAGGAGCCGTTTCCTGACTGCATTGGTGCATATCTAATGCGATTATATTTTGTGCGGTTGCGTTGAAACGTCACGGTATAACAATTTTGAACCTGTTTTGCTACAAACAGATGTAGAATTGTAAATTTTATAACAATGTAACCAATTAAATCTGTATTTTATTTTTTTATTAAACGTGGTCTACTGTTACGCAGTGTTAATTGTAAAGTATGTGTGGTCCGAAGAAAATTAAATATAATTACACGTTAAAGTTATAAATGACTAAAAATAATGAGTGTTTGTATACATGAATATAATACCCGTAAAATTGCAAATTTTTGCTCATTCAACCCGCTGTCATAAAGTGGAAATAGCTGATTTTTAGAGCGCAAAATATTTCCTTATACGAACTTACCTAATATCCGTTCATAAAACTGTCTCGCAAAGCCTTGTTGAGTAGCTTACATTATATTCATACACATAATTTTCATTGTTGCTAGGACTATTATTTTAGGAAAGTTAAAATATGGGAAGCAATTTCTCTACTTACTCTTTGTTCCATCAAGTAGGTACAATTTGGACTATTTTGTAACATGTTATTAAAATCAATTGTCATAACAGTAACTAACTGTAACTTGTTACTAGTTTACAATCATTGAATTTTATTAATTTAATGTTTATTGCAAAGGCGAACTTAATAACGTAAGGCATTCTCTACCAGTTAAACTTACTCACTCTGTATGCGATAATGTGCGTTGTATACCGCCGTATTTGGAGATAATTATCTTGGTCTATTTCAAACTGGGCCCGTAGTGTATTCGCCTTTATCGATGTGGATAAACGTGGATAACACATGTGTCACTTTCTGACCAGTATGTCAGTGCGAGAGTGACAGGGTCCTGGTGATTGAAAAATTGTTACCAACGTACAATCGTTGTTAACTGACTGAGTGCGTTTTTGCAGGGAGCTCGTTGTTTCCCATGTTTTTTTTGGTCACAATGTTAACATAATTATTGATAATCATATTTTTAACATCGCTGCAACCGTAATCTTTTTTTTAGAACTTTTAAAAAGCTAATAAGTGTTGAATACTTTATGAATTGAGATAAAAATGATCTTAAACACGTTGTGATTAATAATAATTATGACAGACGATTTTTGTCACAATGCATTTTTTCTGCAATTAACTAAGATATACTCGTACTTAAACGGTCTTCAAGTATTATTCTCAAAGACTTTACTTTAGACTTTTACGTTAGTATATCTACAGTTTGTGCTCCTAGTCTTTGTCCAGCAGTGGCTATGTATTTCGACTGACATGATGATTGAGATACAATAGAACCAGTTTTATTAATTACTCTTGGGCAACACTACTCATTCATCGGTTTGTTGAAATGTCATCCAACATGCCTTGAAGACACCTGATTCTAAAATCCAATTTTTACTTTAGTCGCAAAAACATTTCATTGACCCCAATAAGTCCCAGAACATAAATAGGCATTTAAATGTTTTGTTCGCCGCCAAGGTTAGGCCAAAGTAAAGAACGCCTTTCACGTGAGTTATTACCGATATGCACGAGGCGCTGCGCGGTCAGTTCCAGTAGTGGTTAAATTGGTGGGCAAGAGGACGCAATATGCATCGTTGTTATGAAATGACGTAGTCGTCTAGCACGTGACTCTGTGAGTCAGCGGAAAAAATCTCGTTGCGACTGCGCCGGACCATTAACCGCTTCATCAACGGCTGTCGTAATCCGCCAGGCTTGAGCTATACCGAGACAATAATTACTTGTCTCAACTCACCACGTCTTTCACTGCCGCGTTAGCGTCGCTCTCTCCTTATTTATGCCATTTACCTACAAAGTCACCCACTTTACGAGACTGTCTCGGTTGTTACAGACCTGCAGCTCGCGGCGGAACTCGGCAAGACCCTGCTCGAGAGGAACAAGGAACTTGAAACAGCACTTCGTCAGCACCAGAATGTCATCGAGGACCAGACCCAGGAAATCGAAGTAAGAAACACGTTTTTTTTAAATATTTTCACGCCATGTGACGTTACGTAAACCGACTTGCGACTTCTAATTCGAGGTGAACAGCTTGATTACTTTAATTGTACCCTCAACACGCTAGCATTTTGAAACGAACACGTTCCTAATCTTATAATCATGTTTACACATTGGCTGTATTGCAAAAAGCGACTAAATAGACATTTTTTTACTTAATTTCAGTACCTAACAAAGCAAACAGTCGCACTGCGTGAAGTCAACGACTCAAGATTGAGAATCTACGAGCAACTCGAAGTGAGCATCCAGGACTTGGAGCGCGCCAACCACAGATTAGCCGTCGACCATGCCGGCGACAAGAAACACATTAAGACGTGAGTCGTTTACAAGCCTATACAACCACTACAGACAACTATACACCTTAAACCAATCAGCACAACATTCAATCAAACTAAACTAGCACGTAGCGTGTTTAACTTTTTCTGCGTTGAATTCGAAATTACACAAAAACACATTTCTCATAATTATGTATGAATGCGTCGGAGCATTAATCTCAGACAGCATTAGCGTCAGCTTGGAGATGAAACAAATTACTTACTTAAAACTACTTCCTCTTATTCCAGTTTGTGCTCAAACATCGAAACGCTCGAAGGTAGATGTGAGGAACTACAAAAGACTGTGGACGACCTGAATGCGCAGTTGGAAATCGCGAGGCGGCGTGCAGAGAGGAAACCAGAGAGCACTGAGAAACCCAAAGAGAAGGAATCAAAACCACCTGAGCCCATCACACCTAACTCGAAAAAGCTTGACGTGAGCAGCACACCACTAAAAATCTTCGCCCCTCTCCCAGAACTGACAAAAGAGGATGAGGATTTGCTCAGGGTAAGCGACGAGTTACGAGAAAGCAAGGTAGCCTTCGCCCAGGAACAGAGGAGAGTCACTGAACTTGAAGAACAGTTAGCATCCATGGTCCAAGAGAACAACAGAATACAGGATCAGTTGCGGAATTGGAACCAAAAAGATGATGAGCCTAAATCGATGCATGAGGAATTCGCGATCTTAGAAGAAGTCAGGTAAGACTGAATATCCACAGGTTTGTATTTCTTAATTACAACCATTACCCCAAGAACTTTTTCAAATCCCTTTTCATTGCAGACAAGGTCAATTATGCATCCGTTGTCTGAGGGGCGTGGAGCGAGGGGATGACATGTCTTCCATGCTCGACGGAGACGACGATGACAGAAGTGCCATCAGCTCTCTTATTCTTAGTCCTTCCATCCAGGGCAGTCCCAGAGACGAAATTGTCACAACAAAACTCATCAAGTTTGACGTAAGTATCTGTACAAAATTTTATTTAAAATTCTATTCTTTCCTAGTCTTTTTCTTACCCCTTCTTGAGCCTGTTTTCATTGTCAATACCCTTGTCCTATTAACTTTCTGGATAGTCTGTAAAAAATACATTTTAATTAATCTTTTATCTAACTGCACCGTCCTGAAATTATCTGCAAAGTAACTAACAGTACTAACTACCGCTGGACTAATCTTAGTTTGGATCATTCCGAAATTATTTATACTTACGTAGCCACGAAGTCCCAATTGGAGTTTGATTGATAGTCTAGGAGCCAAATGATTAGAATACGTATCACGGATTACCTTTGGCACTCCTATAGATCTCGCATGCGAGCCATACATAGTCATGGCATTTCCCTTTATCTGAATCTCATTTGGATGTTTCACTCGTTTCTAGGCGGCAATGCTTTTCCAACTGCCCCTGATGTTGTTGCTCACGCTTTGCATATGCATTATGAAGCGCATTTGCAGTAGTTTTCTTTGGATTTATCGTATGTAGTCGAAGGTACGTCCATTACTGACACGTTACTAGACTAAGCGATCAGCACGCTAACTGAATGGTGAAGGTACTTGTGACGAATATCAGTATTGGGTAAACCGCACGGCAATTGACTTCAGTCACAAATGAAATGCATGGTCTTTTAACTCTTTCTACTAAATATCTTAACTTCTTCCATATGTACATAATTATGTATATTTAAGGGAAAACTTACTATAAAATTTAATCAACGGTCGCTTATCGTGTGTCTAATAGGTATTTGAATGTGGAGTAATGGGTGTAAATTTGACTAATCATCTTCAAAGATTAAAGTAATACGTTGTGTGTTCATTCATTTTAAAATCTACATGTCACTATGAACATGGTCAATCAAGTATTTATCTATCTATAATTTTAAACGGTTGCTATTTCATTATTTATTAAATTTGAAACATCATAATTTTTAATTATTATCATTTCAGTAACACACATTATTCAACCGAATCAGATCTCTCATACATTGAGAATGCAATAACACATCATCGATTGTAATTCATACTTACAAACTCGTTACATTATATCAGTTTCACAATAACCACTTTCCGTGTTTATGCTGCAGAATGCGAAGGAAAAACTGCTTCAAGGCATTTGGGCTAACAAAGAGGATGGCCACGACAACCCTTACCGAGAGCTCGTCCAGAAGTACGAGGCGCTGCTGGAGGTCCAGCTGTCGCAGGTGAAGAACATCCGCAAGAACAAGCCCAACACTCTACCGGCGCAGTCCGGGCCCGTCTCCCTGCAGGACGAGTTGCAGACTTCTGGAGATTTCTGTCACTTCAAAGACACCGATGAGGAGAGCGGCCACGGTGAGGAAGCGCAAAAAGAGCTCAAGAAGGTCGAGACGGCATCCCGCAAGAAGTTCATCCAAACACCCGACTTCTCCGAAGCAGAGACTTCCAGCTCCGGCTTCTCAGACGAAACCAGCAACAAGGCCACGCAGACGGAGCGCGAGAGGCCCGGCTCCTTCCTGTGCACCATCGCCGACGGCGAGGACTACCGTTTTAGCATCTACGACGACGTTACTCCAATGGACAGCCGGTTCCGCAACCGTCCGGAATACCGCGAACTCTTTAAAGAGATATTTACTATCCTCAAAAAAGCAGCCGAAAACAAAGACGAGGGCGAACAACTCCCTCTACTAGACGATGCCGTAGCCGGGAAAGTACCCCCGGTTACCCCCGCCAACGAGGAACCTGCGGGTAACTTCACCGATGACACGCAAAGCGTACTTTCTTCTGCTATGTCTGAACAGTCGATTCCAGTGTCTGATATCACTGCTCCAGAAACTCCAACGCTCAAACCGAAGGAGAGACTCGCTCCAGAACCAATCAAAAAGAAGGAAATCGAGAACAAAGAAAATAAACCGGTGGAAGGAACTTCCGCCGTGAGGCCTAAAGATAAGAAGGAGCCCGAAAAAGAAAACGCTTCAGAAAAGGAAAAAGAAAAGGAGCGAGTCTTGACTCCGTTAGTTCGTCAACCTTTGGAGTACATAGCGGCCACTAGAAAGAAGTCCAGACATCGCAATAGGAAACACAGTCAGGAGCGGCAGGGTGCCGATTCACCGGTGTTCCCGTCGCCTCCGAAGATCACCTATCAGAAGTCATCGAGTAAGAAACGGAGGGACTACCGGCCGATCGAAGTGAGCCCGCTAGTGCGGCCGGGAGAAAGCGCAGCAGAGTGGAACGGCGCCACGATGCAGTTCTATAACCGCAGCATCAACTCGCCTACGCCCAGCGTCAGCGGACGAACCGGGAAAATTTACCAGGGCTGGAACCCCGAGACGGACTCCTGGGACATCAAACAAAGCACAGCCTCCCAGGAGATCCACAAGCTCCGCAAGTTAGAACTCTCCTACGCGGAAGTGCTCCGGAACGCGGACAAAACCAAACCGCGGCGCAAGAAGCACCAGTAATTTATTGATTTTAAATTTTTAATACATCGACCCCTCTTACTCATCAGTAGGAGCCGAGTGATCCAAACGCCATTTGTCTTTGCCAACTGGACATTTAATTTAGGAATATTTGTTTGTGATCTGCTAGTTTTACTTTATTATTTGTACCTATTATATTCGAAATCTAAAATTGCCATAATATGAACCGGTATATTGTTTGTGTATACCTCGATAATCAAAATCAGAGGTCTCTTAATAGCTCTGATATACCTACTATACTACCCTCCGAAACCCAGAAAATGCGTTCCTTACACGCGACTACAACCTTGCATTTATGTAAAACAAAACGAAGTTGAACATGGCTTGAATTGAGTACTGCATTTTATTTAAATTCGACATTTACAAGAATTTTAAAATTTTACTCTGGTTCTGTTGCTTATTAGTCACTACTATAGTTGTATATTATGTATTCGTTTGATAATTTGTAAATATTATTTTGATTAAGTTAATTATATTTTTTTAATTGCCATGGATATTGAGAGTACTCGAAGTTTGTATGGAATCGTATGCTGAAGTATTTAATGAAGACGGAGGTTGAAGGTATAAATAAAAATTCGCATTAATATAACTTGGCCTTTCTTTTGGGTCCTACCCACCTACCTACCTTAATATTTGGGTACAACCTAATTAAATTGTGTTTTTGTGGTCAAGTCATAATAAAGTAGGTAGTTCAATTAAACATTATACAGCCTAAACCAAAATTACTGTTTTAGAAAATACTATAATTAAATTACACTATAAAAAAAACTGTTGCAAAACAAACAATATTGGTATTATAGTGAAAAAGACCAAACGATTCTTCCAGTAGAGATTAGCTTTAGCGCGGGACTCCTCGTGCGTCCGTTTTCTCGGGACTCCGTTTTACCTAACTGGCGGATTTAATTTTTTGCACAAATATCGTGGTTATTCCGTAATAAAATTATTTCCTGTTCATAAATGTAACACCTGTATCAGGATTTCCTTAAAGTTAAGTTAAAGAAAAGCTATTTGATATATGGGTCATACACAGATTTAGGTTACCGTCTTTCCTGTGGATACACCGAAAGGAAACGTTTTTAAGGCCTAATTTTCTGGATAAGCCCATTCCCGCAAAAACGCCATCAGGACTGCTTTAGACCTATCATATAAAAACATAACTTACCTATATGCACACAAGCTTTTAACTATTGACCACAGAAGAGACAACTTTTCTTTTTAAGAGTGTGTATGACAAAGATTAAAAAAGTCCTGTTTGTCACAGATCAAAAACTAATCGTCACAAAGCTGAAGTTTCGTGCACAGTTTAGCTAATTATAGATTTAAACCGCGAACAAATAATAAAAAAAGTTAACCTCTCGCCTAAATATCAATTATTGTGGTTAAGGGATTGTTGGAATCTCTCAATTTTTTTCATCATTTTAGCTAGAGTAACGTCGCACTTTTAGAAAGGTAGTGACTTAATTCAACATTTAAGCTTTCGATTTTGAGTCATAAATTAGTATAGAGACCTCAGTCGAAATCCAAAATATTATGTGGATTAAGTGCGACGTGTTCACCCCCAACAGCCAATACTATATGCAAATAGGTACAATTAGAGTCATAATATATACACGTTCCCAAGATGTCTAGATATTTATGCTTATGACTGTATCTAGTTAGGAATATTAAATTTCAGTTTTGTGAAAATTCGGAGTCGAATAAATACACTTACTGGGCCCGTAACAGATTGCCACGAAACCGAAACGGAACTGGACCGAAACCAGATATTTTAATCAAAATTTTACTTTATCGCAATTGCTTTTTATTGGTTTGGGCAGGTTCCAGTTACTTACGAGTACTGCGGCAGTGTGTTAGAAGCGCCTACCCATCTAAACATTGAGAAGACCACAGATATCTATACCTACTAATATTATAAAGGGATGTACTGAACCGATTTTCAATATTATTTTACCAGGGCCTCTATTCTACTGCGTTATAACGATATCGCGTTTGACGTGTTTTAGAATCGTTTTAGAATTTGATATCGTTATGAGTTATCGTTGTGTTTTGCATTACGTTACAGCCGCCAGTACACCCATTACCACGACCACATCACCACAGATAACAAAATTGAATTTTATAATGCTGGTCATTGCCAAACGGGTTCTGAACGCATTATAGAGAACTTACGAGGGCGGTGTTCAAAAAATGTGGACTTTGTTAAGGACAAAAATTAAGAAAACTTAACTTTTCCATTTCGTCACGAAAATTAGCGTCTCTAAATGTATGGCTGATTATCGTGACGAAATGGAAAAGATAAGTTTCTTAATTTTTGTCCTTAACGAAAAACACTCACGATACATGTGTAGATAAAATAACAAATCCTGCGGGGCGAGCCGGCAGTCACTTGCGCAGCCTCTATTCATTTGATCGCTTGAAGTCGGTGATTACTACGCGTAGTTACATACCCCTGTCTAAACTTTCAAATTCAGAGGCAGGAGGAGATCGTGTGGGTCTAGGGGGGTCACGACCCCTCCATGAGCTACGATACAAGTGTAACATTTCGATCTTTGCCGATAAAAGGTCGCGTTTGTCTTATATCGCGAACCGTGACGCCCTCTAAACCGAATTCTGTCACTCACACACCAAAGTCGTGAAGTCATACAGTTTTGTTTGGAACTATCTAAATTGATGAATACCGGAGCCGTATCATAAAATCTTGAAATGTGCGAATTTCTAGTCAGTCAATAAGGGACTATAAGAATAAACAAAGGAGTCGTTTATGTCTGTCGCTTTCACTGCCTGGAACTTAATAGGTTTGGACAGTTCCTTGCCATTTTAAGACACACGGCGGTATCTCAGACAAAACTTGTGTAGCAAGTGCAACCTTATTACTAAAGTGAAAGGATTGAATCTGCTGTGGCTATTTAATTTGAGATACTGCCTTATTGGCTTATGAAGATAATTCTGCTTCAGATCAGATGCTCTACCATGAAAGCCTACCAAGGAGAAGGATGAAAGGAGAGTACATGTGGCGGAGATGCAGATGTTACGATGGATGTGTGATATCACTAGAGTGGATAATATTAGGAATGAATATATTAAAGGAAGCTTGAAAGCAGCACCTATAATAGACATGTCATGAGGCCCTCCACGTGACATGTCTATTATTGGTCCTTAGTCCCTACTAAGGAAACATAAATAGGAGAATTAATGGAGTATGAATGTGGATGGATATAAGGGTAGAGGACGACCGAAAAAGGTATGGATGGATTGTTTGAAGCATGACATGTGTATGAAAGATGTGAGTGCAGAGTTAAGAGCGGATGAAAAAAACATGTTGTGCTGTCACCTAAAGTCAGACAAGGGCAGGAAGATGATGTTTAGGTATATCAATGGCATGGAAAGGCTTAAAAAGACGTAATGAAAGGCGTTGTATATTACAATAATATAATTTATGCATACTTTATACAGTCGCTAGGTAGCAGATTATATTTATGTCGTATTGTCTACTTATTCTGTGCTTCGAGCTCCTTCTCGACGATTTTCCGGTACTCGTCGAAGCCGCCCTCGATGCTGGCCACAGAGCCGTTGCCGCAGATCCAAAGTTCCTTGCACACTACTCGTATTAACCGCTCGTCGTGGGAAACCAGAATAACACCGCCCTAGAACAGTTATTAAAAAATATAATTCATGTTTCTCTTATCAGTAGATTAAGGGTTGCTCAGATCCGTTATATGTAATTATTCATTTATTTCTCTAGTACGGAAAATGTAAACCTATCGTTTACATCCAGTTATTAAAAGCATAGTTATTATGACTTTGACACTTCAGTTGGTCTACCTCCTTAGCTCTATTTTTATCGAAACACCTTGCAACAAACGTATCATCACGCAGAATTTTCATTTCATAGAAAGGCATATCTCAATCCATGAGTTATTTTTTTGGCAGTCACCTAACGCTAACCTAACCTAACCTACGTAACTAATGTTTAAGGTATCCTAAACACATCACGGTTGCAGCAGAAAATACCGTTCGATGAAGTTAAATTGGTTGAAATTATACAATCGATGTGAAATTCGACAAAATGATGAGCCTTTAAACGTAACACACGACATCCCTAATGCAACTCCAATGTTCGATTTTGGGAAATATACCTTAAGCTAAACCTAGAGCTAAACTTTAAATAACGATTGAGTCATCAACAAATTATCGGAATAGATTGGGACAATTTGGGGCGAACGACCTATTACATATAGACATACTAAATCTCACTATTTCACATCAACCTACGCTACGTCAAACACCAAACTCACCGTGTACTTATTAATCCCTTTGCCCAATGCCTCGATGGTCTCGATGTCCAAGTGATTCGTCGGCTCGTCGAGGACGAGGAAGTTGGGGTTCCCCATGCACATGATAGCGAAGGCGACGCGCGACTTCTGCCCTCCGGACAGGCTCCCGATGGTTTGCAACGCCAGGTCGCCGCTCACTCCGAAGCTACCCAACTGCCGTCGGTATTCTTCTATCGTTTTACCTGAGTATGAAAAAATGATAATTGAGAAGTTATCGTGGAACAAAGAAATTCACAAATATACATACATGGATACTGGGCCTCTATTCAGGTGCGTTAAAACGATATCGTGTTTGACACGTATAAGAATCGTTTATGTGACAGTCGCCATTATTGTAAATGACATAAGAGTGATCAAAACGTTGACAATACGGAAACAGGTCAAAAACGATATCGTTATTACCTTGTAGAATTTCAGCCCTGAAAACGTTACACTCCTTTTTATGAGCAGTCGTGTAAATAAAAGTTAACTGCAGAATAATCTTAAGATGATAAGACATAGTAAAGTACATTTAAAATAAAAGCAGGGTTTAGGATTTTGATGGCATACCATGGTTCCAGAATCTATGGAGTTGCTATTTCCTAATTTTTATATATAAGTAACAACATAACATCACGCCTTCATTCCCAGAGCGGGGTAGGCGGTGCTTCAGAAATACCAACAACTCTAAAAACACTTGTTTATAATTCTGTAACCACATTTTGCACAAATAGGCCAGGAAGTTTACTAGTGTATTGGTGACAGGTTGCAAGCCCATCGCCTAGTAGCAGCACAAGCCCTTATTCCCTTAGTCGCCTCTTACGACACCCACGGAACGATATGGAGAGGCACTATTCTAACCTGGCAACCAAATGGGGCCATTATAATAAGTTTTTTTATTATTATATAGTTAAGGGTTAAAACAAAATTTAATTAATTCCTTTGTGTAACACAAGTTACCCATATGGATTGTATGACTAACTTTTGTTACACAAAGGACACGATCGTGATTTTGTTTCATTAAGCCTTTAACTATGTAAAAAAATATTGAAAACTACCCATATACATACCACCTTGATTTTGATCTTCAGTATTATCATAAATACATAAACAACTTAACTACTAGACATTTTTGGTTCGGTTTAATCAATACTAATGTTAGTTTTTTACACTTCATAGCATATAAAAAAATAAAAAATAGAGGGAGTTATCCTCCATACCAAAATTCATTGAAATTGGTCCAGCGGTTTAATTTCTTTATTAAATACGAAATATGATTATAATGAAGGTCAAAATCAAAGTCGTATGTGTATAATAATTAGGAAATAGCGACTCCATGGATTCTTGAACTACGATTTCTGATGAAACTAATCATTGTTACTTATTTGTATAGTTGCGATTCGGCACAAATATTCCATTGCATGCCCTAAATTTAAACAAAGCGTCTCGATGATACACCGTGTAATTACAATATTATACCTAACCTAACTTAATATTAATCTATATGCCAGGGCTATAGAGATTGTGCGAAATAATTAATTATTACATTCAAAATAGGGAGGAAAACCCAAGCTTTCTTTAGCCAAATAAGACAGAAGGCCAATGTTACGTCGTATCAGGTGCGATAGTTAGTAGAGACTTAAGATTACATTTAAGTTACATTGGATAACAATAAACAAAAAACCAGGCAAGAGCATGTGGGACCATGCTCAGTGTAGGGTTCCGAAGCCGTAAAGTATTACAAACATAAAAATGAACAAGTAATAACTAATTTTCTATTTAAAGTCAATTGGTGCCGTCTTAGATGATTTTAGTAGATATAATCACTTTAATCGCCTGTATTTCTAGAACCAATGTCTACTTGGTCGTGATAGTTTTCCTTTAAAATTCGTTATATGCTCTTTTGGACGTTTTTTTTTCAGAATTTAAGTAATGGTACTTTTGGCTGTAGAGGAAGGGGAGGAGAGCACTTGAGTCTAACAAAAATTAGCGCTTTAAAGCTTAATATTTCATAAAAGGACTACTACAACAGGGTAGACGAGAAAAAAAAATCCACCCCCACGTTAGGTGTCGGGGAGGTACCCTAAAAAAATGTTTTATTTACATTTTATTGTCCCACTTTGTTGGCAAGACTAACATGCATATTCATGCCAAATTACAGCTTTCTAGTACTAAGAGTGTCTGCGCTAGCCTGCGGACGGACGGACGGAGGGACGGGCGGCCGGACGGAAATGGCGACTATAAGGGTTCCTGGTTTGACTACGGAACCCTAAAAACTGTTAAGCTTAATGTTGTTGATAGTCAACAACGATATTTACCTGGATAACTCTTCTGCAGCAGTTCTACGGAGTTGACGTTCATCTCGAGCTGGTCCACGTGGTGCTGGGAGAAGTAGCCGAACTTCAGCCCGCGGTGCACGTTCCGGATCCCACTGCTGGGCGACAGGATGCCCATTATGATCTTTAGTAGCGTCGTCTTACCGGCGCCGTTGTCGCCCACCTGCGCAACAAATACAAAAAGGGCTTATCGTAACGTCAATTTACTACTCCAACTATATCTGTATTGAATTTTACGACCGGGTAAGCCGTTGAACAATGAAGAAAAACAAACGAATATTTAAGTATGTTGTTTTAATGACTTGCCCCCTATTTCACCATCTTGACAATGACATTTGACAGGTGACAATTTGGTGTACATTGCAAAGATAACACGCAGGTACATCACTGGGTTCCATTTTAACCGCGTCATGTACACTGAAATGTAAAATGTCACCTGTCGGCAACATGTCAACGGCAATATGGTTTAACTGAGTAAATAGAGCACCAGACCTCCCTTATATATAAATAACCCAAAGAAATCGATCTATCAAGCTGTCATCTTGGTCAAAACTCGGTTTCATCGGATTCAAAGCATTGAGAAGGAAATGACTAAACTTATTTTTAGACAACGATAAACTTATCGAAAGTTCTTAAATATTCATACACTTTTGCATCTTATTATATTATATTATAACTTAACTGTACTTTCATTAAGTAGACCGCACTCAGGGTCAGTTAATGACGATTAAGTAGTTCGTTAGGGATTTTTTACACAAGTCTTATCAACCAACGAGTTAATTGTCTCTTAAATGTGCCTGAATATGGTGGTAAAACCTAACCGTAAACTAGATTAATTACATGCAAAGAAAAAACTATATGCCAATGTCACGCCTTTGTTTAGATTATACCACGGCCCGACATGATATTGATATTGAATAATTGCAGTATTTAAACAGTCGAGTCAATGCACACTCGATTTTAAAATGTGACTTTAACGTTACCCGTGCATCAAGATTATCAAAAAGGTACACAAGCATAATTTAGAGTTTTTTTTTAAGTCCCATTCATATGGCCACAGTAGGTACATACAAACATAACATCACGCCTTCATTCCCAGAGCGGGGAAGGCAGAGCTACAGAAATACCAACAACTCTAAAAAGACTTGTTTATAAATCTGTAACCACATTGTGCGCAATCAGGCCAAGAAGTATGGACACAGTATAAGCAGTAGTTTGTCTTGAATCAAAGGTATATCGCGCGGATTGCATGTGTGCGTGCGTCGACCGTAAGCGCCGCAAGTCACCACAAGCAAACTCAACAGGACGCACTAAGTCGGTTTAGTCAGGGTCGCGCCGTTGTGTGTCGTGTTTGGTTGCGTGCGTATTAAGTATCAAGCGACGCGCATCGACGCAACCCAAGCGGCAATAGATAACAGAAACTCTTGGACAAAACGGACAACTTTTTTTTCTATTTATACAACGGTATGGGTCAAATCTTACTAGTCTATCTTGATCCACTATCCGCTATCTTAAAGGGCTATAGGTAAACCCGATGACAGTGCTAAATTATGGTATCTCTTAGCTGATCTGATGGAGTTGGAAGGTGGCGACAGGATCTGCGCTATACTTTACGTAGATCCACCGTGTTGGGGCTCGTTAGTATGGTCTTGATAAGCAGATAATGACTTTGACGGTTTAGGTATAACAGTTTTTACCGTCAAATTAATAAGAGGAGTAACTGAACGTCAATGACGTCAACAATATGGTCAAGATATCGAAGCAAGATAGTGTAATACTATGTGGAACGTGGCTCAAATTAAATCAAACACACTTTATACACAAGAGGGTCGGTGGAGATCTTCAGGGAAGGCCTATGTCTAGCAGTGACGAGTTTTGGCAAAGATAATAAATGATAAACGTGAGGCTATTAAATTTTACAAAATACAACAAAATAAAAGATTTTATAAATACTCACGATACATATCCTAGATTCCAATGTAGCCCCAAGGTTAACCATCGTAAAAATGACCTTATCCTTAGAGTAGTAGAAGCCAACTTCGTTGAGTTGCAGTATAGGCGGGGAGAGAGGTTCAGTTTCTGGAAACCGTAGGAGCACTTCTATCTCCTTTTCAACTGGCCTAAGTTCTGGGCTGAAAAGAAAGAGAGAGACTGTGAATATCTTGTGATACTTAAAAATAAAAAAAGAATAAACTTCTTTATGAAACTACTATACATTTTGTTTTAGTAAATATTTAACAAGATTTTCGTATAAATAAACATGTCAATGCCCAAATTACCATTAATTTATTCTCTCATCTAACATCTGGACATGAATGAACTGAATCTGAACGCTGAATATGAGTTAGTACGCAAATTTCTGGAATAAGTTTTTTATCAATTTGATATGTTATCAATAGTTTGATATATGGCACGAGCAAGTGTACTCACAGCTTCTCCAGCATCTTGATCTTGCTCTGCACGGAGGAGGCGCGGCTGGCGTTGTACCGGAAGCGGTCGATGAAATCCTGCTGCTGCAGTATATAGCACTAGCAAGTGTACTCACAGCTTCTCCAGCATCTTGATCTTGCTCTGCACGGAGGAGGCGCGGTTGGCATTGTACCGGAAGCGGTCGATGAACTCTTGCTGCTGCAGTATATGGCACTAGCAAGTGTACTCACAGCTTCTCCAGCATCTTGATCTTGCTCTGCACGGAGGAGGCGCGGCTGGCGTTGTACCGGAAGCGGTCGATGAACTCCTACTGCTGCAGTATATGGCACTATCAAGTGTACTCACAGCTTCTCCAGCATCTTGATCTTGCTCTGCACGGAGGAGGCGCGGTTGGCGTTGTACCGGAAGCGGTCGATGAACTCCTGCTGCTGCAGTATATGGCACTAGCAAGTGTACTCACAGCTTCCCCAGCATCTTGATCTTGCTCTGCACGGAGGAGGCGCGGTTGGCGTTGTACCGGAAGCGGTCGATGAACTCCTGCTGCTGCAGTATATGGCACTAGCAAGTGTACTCACAGCTTCTCCAGCATCTTGATCTTGCTCTGCACGGAGGAGGCGCGGTTGGCGTTGTACCGGAAGCGGTCGATGAACTCCTGCTGCTGCAGTATATGGCACTAGCAAGTGTACTCACAGCTTCTCCAGCATCTTGATCTTGCTTTGCACGGAGGAGGCGCGGTTGGCGTTGTACCGGAAGCGGTCGATGAACTCCTGCGTGTGCGCGCGGTGCTGCTGCTGCGCCTCCCACTCGCGCTGCTGGTTCTTGTGCTTCTCCGTCTTCGTTTTGTGAAACTGCTCGTAGTTCCCTCTGTAATCGAAAGCAGAAAATTATGAATTTAAGGGTTGATTATGAACTGTCAAAACCCGACGAGTTCCCGAGAGGAACAGAGCTGGAGATATAAATTATTAATAATAAATACCAGGGACAATCACACACAAGTTGACATAGTCGTAAACAAAGCTCTTGGCTTGTACTATGGGTACTATACAACGATAACAGAATAGAACTCTAGGACAAATATATGCTAATCGCATTCGTTTCCAATTTTCAAAACACAGATACTAGTATATTTAGTTGCATTGGGTTAAAATTTGCGTGACATAATTCAGCCATTTTATCAAGTGTTCAATTACCAATGATACTTAATGAACATTATAAAACTTAATTACCTGTAAGAGTCTATCCTCTGTGAGTGCAAGTGTAAGATATCTGTCGGCACCGTGTCGAGGAAGTTTCTGTCGTGAGACACGACGAGTAGGGTCGTGGGCCAGTTCTGAAGATAGTTCTCGAGCCAGATGATCGCCTTTATGTCCAACATGTTAGTCGGCTCGTCGAGTAGCAGGAGGTCAGGTCTGGAAATAAAAACTTCATGAGGACTAATCAGACTTTAATCCTAATTAACGTAGAATCTGGCGTGCATTTTCGTAGTTCCCACATATTGCATTTTTATACTGAAAGCATTGATTCTTCTAACTAAGATAATTCTACAACTAACTCCACTGGAGAGTTGTAGCCACTTTCTACAATGCAATGACGAAGAGTTGCTAAGTGGGACATCTTCTATCATCCTCGCTTGTCGCTCAGAGAGACTAGATAGAGGGGGGTTACTAAACGACACACTATCAGTGACATGTTTCTATTCTGAAAGCTTGAGTGTGACGAACTCCACTTGAATCCATTTTTTTACTCCCGACGCATACAGAAGGATGTAGTAAGATTACTTTGGTCATTAGTCATTGGTTTGCTTTGGTGGTTGGTTGGTTGGTTTGGTTGGTTCTGTCTTATTGTAGCTCCCGAACGAATGAATCGATTTTTTAAAGAAAGCTAAATTCTTTGGGCTGGTTTTCAGCTTGGATTCATGAAAATCAGTTCGGTACTTTAAGAGATATCAGCTGTGAAAGAAGAGGATGCAGTTTTGTTTCGAAAATTATATCTTACTTAGAGAACAAGGCCCTGGCTAAAGCCAGCCTCATCCGCCAGCCTCCAGAGAAGGTCTTGGTGGCCCGCGCCTGCATGTCGGGCGTGAACCCCAGGCCGCTGAGGATAATGGACGCCCGCGCCGGCGCCTTGTCGGCCTCCATCGCTTCCAGCTGAGCGTAGATCTCTGTCAGCTCTTGAGACAACGTAGCGTCTGTTGAGCTGTAAAATAATTATACATTTTTATGAGGGAAAATGTCTTAGGCCTTTTGTTTGTGGGTATGTATGTATGGTTTTTTCTTCTCTGGTTGAGGCTAACGAATGGCCCCGACAAACCATGTGTCTTTTAGATTCATCTTAGCGTAGAGAGTGTCACTGGGAACTTTAACTTTTAAAGAACACAGAAATGGCAGATGATTTGACGACCTGGTGAATGTTGCAGGAGGCCCCCGGATGCGGGCAGTACAGGACCGATCGTTGTGACAATCTTTGGGGCTCCATAGCCGAATACGATCTTGTTGCTACGGCCTCAAAATCTATCTGATATATCTCTGAGTAGCGGCTGATTGAGTTAGTAAGAACAATGGGCATTTTGGTACCCGCTTAATTACGGTGGTGTCGTTGAATAGATCATACAAATAGGCACAGCAAATGGAGATATGTGACGTGGCTAAACTTGTACTAAAAACCTAACCTTTCCATTGATATATAAGGAGAGTAGTTGACTTTATGGTAACTTTTAATGGCTTCACTACTCAAAAATATCAATAGCAACGTTTATCAATAGCAACAGTTAAAAACCAGACTACCCCAGCAGCATCAAGACTGAGGAGATTCTATTATTGCCCATGACATTCCTTTGGTGAATACCAATCCAATAATACCCTGCACTTTGAAATCTGTCAAGGTTTCTGTTTAGCCTAGAGGATGCCACAATGATACATGGATACACTTGAAAAATATCAGGAGGGAATCTCATACAAATTGACCCAGTCGCACACTACAACAGTCGGCTCTACCGGGATATGAACCTAGGACCGCTAGCTTCTAGGCAGGATTACTACCAGCTCGCGTGTCGTCGTTGTGGTAGTCAGGTAAGAATAGGATAGAACGGAATTCCGTTTCATTCGGAAAAATCTATTAATTTATTAGAAAAAATATATTTACCCGTTATTTATAGCTGTCGTGATCTCCTTCTCTCTCCTTATTAGTCTCTCCCTGACGGTGTCGCACTCCAGCACGCTCTGCAGCGCTATCGTGTCGTCCCCCACCACCTCCTGCTCCACGTGCAGGATGGATATGTGTGACGGTATCTTTAACTGCTTAGCTGAGATCATTCTGAGGACCGTCGTCTTGCCGAGCCCGTTGCGACCAACGAGACCGTAACGTCGGCCAAATGCTAAAATGAGATCCGCTCCTTGTAATAATACTCTGAAACATAAGGAGGAAAATAAATTAGATCACTTTGTAGGACACATCAGCAGACTTTCAAGCTGATGACTGTCACAGAGTTGTTTTATTGGTGCATCTAGTGCTGCCAACAACTTCTTTGTTTGTCCCATGATAGAACTTCTACAGAGTTTACAACGCAAAGGCTCACCAAGCTACAAGCAAGAAAAACGATTTGAGTGAGCTAGCAAGCAGTGGTGAGCAGGTGGCTCGGTGCTCTAACAACTCTTGAAACAGATTTAAATACTACATGGGTTAATAACTCACCTATCACCATAAGCAATGTCAAAGTTCTCTATCCTAATATCCTGTGTCCGATTGGTGCCCTTAGCCTCAAGTTTGCTGTCCTTTTTGGATGTGACCTGTGAAGCGGTGGCTGTCTGAAGCACAGGAGCAGCCACAACCACTTTCCCTTCCTTTTGTTTATCCTTTTTTTGCTGTAACTTGGCTTCAGCTTTTTCTAACTTCCTAGCGTCTACTTTCTGAAATTAAATTTAAAGGTGACAACTAGTTGGTATACATTAGGTACAAACAACAAAACATTTCAAGAGTAAGTATAGTTTAAAAATATTATAACTGATAAAACAACATGCTATTTTGTGATAATAGTTGCGAAATATAGTGTTCTTACCAAATTATCATCCCTAGTTTGAAGCCATATACTTTTAAGGTCTTCAGTGGGTTCCTGATGAGTGGTCATGGAGGCAAGGTGTATGGGAGCATCCAGCACTTTCCGGGGTCCATTGCTGGTCTTTGTTTTATCAGGCTGCAGCATTTGCAGGAGTTGCTCACAGATATCTCTGATTTAGAAAATAAAATTCAATATTACAATAATTTACTCACATACATACCACTCCACACCACGCCTTCATTCCCAGAGTAGGGTAGGCCGAGGTGCAGAAATTCCAACAACTCTAAACAGACTGATTGATAATTCTGCATGTTGGACATTCAGTCCAAGAAGTTTAGTAGTGTATTAGTGACAGGTTGCAAGCCTCACCTAACAGTACTACACTGCCGTCCTTAAACTAAAAGGCGACTAAAGGATCATACGACCTTTTTGAGTTATCTATACAGCGCGATTCAGCTAATTATTAGCTATCGATCTATCTAGGTTTGGTGCCAATATCTTTAAAAACCACCGAGATACAGCCTTCACACTAGCGGCTAAATGACGATTTTTTGGGCTATTGCTACTAAAAAGGCAGTTATTTGACACTTGCTTAACTTGAAGGTGATTAAAGGTTGATAGCTGCCAATTTTACGTAATACTGTACAAGACTTAAAGGCGGCTATTTGATTTTCAACGACTTAAAAGCGGCTTTTGGACTTTTGCCGCCTTAAAGCTTACAAACACAATACTCACCTGCAAAGAGGGCACAGATTAAAAGGCGGTCAATTCGTGTATACTTAAGAAAAAAGCGGTTAATGTCCAATAGCCACCTTATTGTTTTATAAATAAAATTTAATTTTATCAAAATACATACCAAAAATGCCGTCACGGCTTTAAAAGCTAGCAATAATAGTAATAAAAATATATCCCTGCTTAATTAAATCACAGCTACACGATATTGCCTAACTAGAAGGCGGCAAGGCGACCCCCGCGCAAGAGTCTCGTTTGAAATTTTCTGCAAGTTCCAAGTATTGTAAATAATCCATAAACCGTATTGTAGCGAATTTAGTTTCTTTATTTTATTTATAGTAAAACTTCGCTGTTAAACCCAAAGTTTATAACATACAGGGTGCCCCAGATATTGACGTAAATATTATTACATACCCATAGTTTTAAGTTTCTAATACGTTAGTTAGTTTTAATTTTCTTATCTGTTAATTAGTTTACAGGTATTAAGGTTTGAATGATTGTTATAAAAAATGTTACCTTTGCCTCCCTTGGCTAAAATTGCCTATAATTCGTAATTCTATTTGATATTCAATTCTCAATGACGTAAGTAAATTGCATTAAACTATTATTCCAAAATATTGACGTATTCAGAATAAATTCATACTTTCTAAGCCATCACAACATTTCTCGTTTTTCATTCAACAACTTTTGACTTTTCGTACAGGAAAATTAAATTCTTTCGACCAAGGTGGCATGTCCTCAAAAGTTGGCGCAGTTAAACAAAATTTCGAAATCGTGTTCTACTTAATATGGGTAAAAAATAATGTTACAGCTTGCTTTTCTTCTAAGTGACCGAATTCAATCGATTCAATTTCGTACCCATCCGAGGTACTCAGGAAATCTTGGTTTGGGTCGTTTATTGCAATATTAAGTACTAGCGACCCACCCTCGCTTCGCTCCGGGTTAAATTATTACACATATAAACCTTCCTCTTGAATCACTCGATGCATTAAAAAAAACCGTATCAAAATCTGTTTCGTAGTTTTAAAGGCATAAATAGGGACAGACATCGGCAAGCGACTTTGTTTTATTATGTATGTATTTTGTTGTATTATGTAGTGATATTTTTAAACGTTCAGACCTAGTTTTAAATAATATATCTACGACATATTCAACGGTCATCGTCAGAAAATCGATTTCAGCCCAGAACCTTTTTAAGTTTAGGAATCAAAAAGAAGTTGCTGGGGGCCAAGTTTGGACTTTACGGTGCGTGAATAATAATTTAGAACCCAGATTCAAAAGCAACAGCCTCGACAATATGAGCAGTATGCACAAGGGCATTGTCGGGCAGAAGCAGAACATTCCTTTTTTGATTACTTTCTTTAACTGCCGTTAAATATTAGCGTAGTACTGTCCTGTGATATTTACACGCTTTATCTCTATAATCATAATCCCTGAATGTTCTGGCAAAGAGCTTGTCAGCTGAAGGGACGACCTTGAACTTCTTGGAGTGAGGTGTTCCTTTAATGTGCCACTGCATGGACTTTTGTTTGCTCTTTCGGCCGTAATGATGAACCCATCTTCAGTAACAATCTTTTGGAGTACCTCATCAGGATTTTCATTGCATAGCTCAGTTAAAGTCAGATCAACAAGCAACAGGAATATCTTTCTGAAGCGTTGTCAGCATTCGCGGCACCCATTTCACACTAACTTATGTATGATAATGTTAAGATGGTCAAGGACGATATCGTTATACAGTAGAGGTATACATTAATTAATAAGAATTGGTTGTTTGAGCTACCGATTTTACCTTCACTCGACCATTCTCCAATATAATTTTCTCCACTTTTTTATAAATTTTCCTGTGAAGTAGCTTCGACAGGCCCTGCAGGTCTATGGTCGTCATCGTTGCTTTCCCTCCCACGTTTAAATTCACTTGACCACTTTTGAATTTTAGATAGTGAATAAGCAGACTTATGACATTCATAAACATAAACATAATCCATCCGTCTCCTGATATTTGTATTTAATTTAATTAACATTGCAAATCACTCCTGTAATCAAGTTTATTAGGTATTTGCAGAAAATCAAACCATCGAATATTTGAATTTAACTTTTTAAAATTTTAATGAATGATACTTAGTGGCCGTATTAAAAAGTTTTCTAAAAAGGTTGAAAAATATCAATACCGAGAGCTTATTGAAGGTCCCTCGCATTATTAGGCTGTATTTATTTATTTATGTATGGGTTCAGCTGAAAACCAGCGCTGCTGCTTCGGCTGCAGCACTGAGCATGTGCTGCAGCCAGAACAAAAGCTGGGTCCTATTTGACTTCACAGTGCAGTGCAACAAATGGTCTAATTTTGCTTTTTTGTACCTAATAATAATATGTCCGTTCTGTTGTAGTGTATTTTTGACCAGTAAATTAACCTAGTGAGTTATAAGTTTTCTTAGGACTGCATTTAAATTTCCAGCTTTACAGTTCTCAAGTATTAGAATTACAAATTACATAATGTTTTTAGCCAGCGGAAGCAAGGGCTAAAAACATCACGTACCGCAAGGTTATTTACCAGTATCATGAAAACCATTATAACTATTAAGTTAATTAATATTATTAGAAAGTTAAAACTAAATTCTTGACCGGTATGGAAGAGGTTTTCTTATACGTAATATTTGCGTTAAATTCTGGGACACGTATTTTACGTATTACGCAGGTAGCACAACTTTCTTTTCCTTGCATAATGTAGTTTCACACTCCTCTAAGGGATCCAAATAACATTGTGGCAGTAACTTCCCCAAGTCATTGAATAAAAAAACATATTTTGATTGCAATACATAACAAAAAAGCAGTTATTGTGATTTGTTCTGTAATTAACTGCCTTTTTCTCAAGCATTGAATATTAAAACTATATGTCAGATTCCACCTCATTTACCTTTTCTTAACTAGAAGGCAGTTAAAGTCGCGTGGCCGTTTTCTAGTCATGTATTTTTGCATAGTTTTAACTAGACATACATAGCTAAAAAGTGGCTATGTCATATAACCGCCTTTTAGTTATGTTTTCTATATAACATTTGATATATTTGTAAAATGTAACGCAGATAACCTAAATTACTGAGCTAGAAGGCCGCTAAACATACTTTAACCGTCATTAAGCTATGTAAAGTATTACATTAAATACAACGGGTCCATAGCTAAAAAGGAAAATTAAAGATTATACCAATAAAAAATGAGTAAAAAAATATCAAATTCATATACAAATATAAAGCAACCCTCATTACTTAGTATATAAAAAAAATTACTTCGATATCGTGCACCAGTTTGTAGAGACATAGTTTCAAACGTTTTTTGGCCATAACTCAAAATGACCCTCATGCATTTAACGGCTTTTTAGTTTGAGGACGGCAGTACAAGCCCTTGTCCCTTAGTCGCCTCTTATGACATCCAGGCGAAGACATGGAGTGGCAGTATTCTAACCCAGCAACCACACTGATTTACTTTATCCTGCCTACTTAATAAATATTATTTGTATGATCAACACCTCAACCAATTTATGTGAAATTTGGTACAGGCATTGATCTTGGCCTGGCGACAAGCAGAGGTTAATCTTTAGTGTAGAAAATCAGATGATTCCTGACGGATTAGTGTCAAGCAACTGGACAAATGAACTTGCGGGCAAAACCTACTATTAAGTTTTTTTTTTAAATAAACATTAACAAAACAATCCCACATAATTCATTAGTAGTATTGAACTATATATATTATTACTATATTATAATAGTATTGAATTATATAATATTTTTATTTTATGAAACTAAGAATGTACAAAAAAAGTTCTATACCAACTTTTCAATTTAATACTCCTGAGTAAATATCATAATAGGATCCACTATTGCATACATTGCCACAATATTTAAAACATGCAAATCAGTTACTACTGGGCTTTTTTTCTACACGCTAAAACATTATTGCTTTTGATGTGTTATGGTGGTATTGTTTTTAGCTTGGTTGCCATTACTGTCAAGTAAATAAGACCTTGTGTAATTTTGACAATATGGTACCTATATTATGGATCAAATAGAGCCCAAGTCCTAGTCTATATTGTAGGCGCAAACTGCGCGTTTTTTATTATAAGTAAACAAGCAAGTCTGTCTAGATAGACAGACCTCATACTAAGCTTAGCCTAGATAGGCTAAGCTTAGTATGAGGTTTATTGTTAACATAATAATTGTTTATTCAACTTTAGCATAAGTACCTTTTGTGAAAATCTCATGTAAATCTAATAAACATAATTGCAAAAAAAAACTTAATTGAGGACGAATACACAGAATTAATTAAGAGCACCACATGCTTAAGCTGGGTACAAATTTGAGCGGCTCAGCCTGAGACATACTCGCCCCGTGCGACGAGCTGCTCGCATCCCAAATTGTTGCACATAAACATGCGCGGGTGAGGCAGTGTGCTCGACGCGACCTGACATTTTAAAATAGCGTCAGACATGATGACAGCCGCAGCTGCGTGGCACGGCTCAGACACTTTATCAAATTTGCAGGCGCCTCGCCCGCAGACAAGTTACAACTTGTCGTTCTGCCCACACGGATACACGTCCAAATTACGCGAGGCACGCACACTGAGGCGCCTTTGAGGACGGTCAAGAGACCAGCACACAACGCGTGAGCGCGTACGAATTTGAGCAAAATAGGTGAGCCGTCCGTGGCTCAACCCGAGGCTGCTCTAATTCGTACCCACCTTTACATTGACACTTATGGCTGCATGATATTCACTAACTGAACCCTTTACCTGATGTCATCTTCAGATTTTTCAGAAATGCCTTGAAGCACTTCGCCGACGGCTTCATACACTTCCTCTGTGTCCTCAAACTCTCCAGCACTGTTATCAAGGATATCTGAAATCATTTAATCAACTTTCTTCAACTACTTCAATCAATGGAACATGGAAGCATTGGCACTTCGTTCATGAAAATCAAGGCCAAAACTATAAAACATTTTGACGTGACGTTCACATGTTACATTAATTAAGAAATAATAATCGAATCACCATATTTACAGTTACAACACAAAAAACTAGCAGCACTAATCATAACCTCAAGAGTACACACCCTCAACATATTTCTTTAACTCTTCATCTATTAATGGGAATTGACTCTTCAGAAATTCACCACAGCTGGCCATTGTCAATGGAATAAATACTTGGTAATTACCAAGCCAACACTACTGCATTTAACATTTATTTATAAAAAAAAATAGGTACTTTAAATGCACGAACCGATGTCACGTCACGTCAGTTCTTTATCTGTCATAATTTCATTAATGTCAATTCGACGTCGTTCGCCGTCGGTCGGTCGGACAGAGACCAGCTTGTTTAAGGTATTTTTATAAACGCCGATAGTATAATTCTTTGTAGTTTTACAAAGTGCAATATTCTGCACTCAAGATGGAAGTCTAGTCTTACACTTGAGTTGAGATATTATTTGACATAACGTGTAATGGGTACGAGAAAATATTGTTTGAACAATGTAGGCACTATTACTGTATGTACTATTTTACTTTTTAAGTAAAACACGAACTATTTTATCGATATCGACGAACGACAGAAAAAAGACCAGCGTAACAAAAATATCGTAACATGACATGACATCACTTAAGCAGGAGCTTGATTTGACTTGATCGCTGCAGCGCCTGTGGCGTAATTTGTGTCGACACAGAGCCAAAGAGTAAGGATATATAGCTGAAACAGCACAGAGCATCTTTAGACATACCTTCTAATCTGTGACACAGAGAACTGGTTTGTTGGACATTACCGACACAGTGTAACTTGAAATCGACACAAAAGTGTTCAACAATGGAAATTGTGTGAGCTGCAAGTTTCCAACTGACACCTTATCAACTAAACACGGTGCATTGGTGTATTACTCTTGTTGGAAAACTCCCATTTGGCAAGCAACATGGATGAGAATAATGTTGCCGTCTTGGCTATTTTAGACAATCAATGTGAGTAATTAAACAAAAAAATAATAATGAATAGAACTAAAAAAATCTAATGGAAATCTATGTTTACTATATAATATTTTCAATATGAAAGTGAGTGACTATCATGATTTTTTCTTCGATTCTGCTAATCAGAGGGCGGAATTTCTCATGGCAAAAATTTAAATGTCATAGGTATAGAATGAAGTATTTTATCGACTATCAACAAGTAGTTCTGGTTCATGTAGCGCAAGATCTTTTACCAAATAATAAATTATACCTCCTATCGATACATTACACTTAGCAAAATAATTTTCCAATATAATAACAAATGCTCTCTGTTAGCAGTATTTTAGATTAATATAGTTTTTGATAAATGTAGTAGTTTTCATTATTATTGTATAGTTCTATGTCTTAGATCCCTCCAGACTAGTCCAGACCCACCGTACCCCTCGGCCGTACCACTGGTGGTACTTTGACCAATTATTACTATTAAAATCGAATTTAATTCTGGGTAGTTTGGCCCTCCGGGCCTGCTGAAGAACTAACATAACCTAAACCTACCTCATATTTATGATACAAATTTTGGGTCAGTGGTACGGTTTAGGGGTACGGTGGGTCTGCACCTGTCTTAGATTTAGCTGTATTTTCATTTGTTATTTACCATTAATAAAGATGTGTGTTTTAGACAAAAATAACACAATATTTACAAATCAAATCATAAAACTACACCTATTGTTGAAAACAATAACTAAATGTGAATCAAGAATGACATTAACATTTTTATATAAAAGCAAAACTAAAATAACAAAGAGATTATTGATTACACAATATTGATAACTGGAAAAGTTGATAAAGCAAAATGTTCTATCCCTATGACATTTAAATTTTTGCCATGAGATATTCCGCCTTCAGATGATTAGTATATTTTTGAAAATATGTAAAATCATTAATTAGAGATACTTAACTTACACTATTTCAAACATAGAGGCATTCCATCTTAGTCCTCAGGGTTGGCAACGCATTTGCAGTCTTGTGAATGCAAATGTCTATGGGTCACAGTTTCCACTTACAATCTGGTGGCCTGTGTGCTCCTTTGCCTTCAAATACCATATTTTTTTTTAATAATAATTAGGGTTTGGTTAATAAATTCTATGCTGACTCAACATTCAAAACAGATACTTAGTTATCTACTTATTAATAACATAAGTCGCAAATAAAATTGAAATTATACCTATAATTTATTATTATGATTAACACAATATGCAAATATTAATAGTTTCAAGGAGGTCATTTATCCATACTACATATAAATTATCACCCTTGAAAGTGATAACGGGATTCAGCAAACATACTATAATGCTGCCTATAAAGCAACCAATGCTAATTCACAAGTTCAATTCCCAGTAGGGGATAATATTTGTGTGATGAGCACAATTTTTTTTTTACTTACATTTATATGCATATGTATTTGTATAAAAAAGATTCTTGTCTAGTACGCATAATACAAGCCTACAACTGTTTGAGACTAGTTACATTTCAGCAACTATGATTATTTAGAACAGCAATTTTATTTATAGGCACTCCATCAGCATCTCCGTATAAGCCCAACATGGCCCTACCCACCTACACCCAGGCGCATACTTTGACTACCATGCCTTCCCATGAAGATCCCGAGCCTAATGAAATTAACAAACAAAGTATGTGTAAATTATAATTAATGAATATGAGATTAGTTAACAGTGCTTATTAAAAAAAAACTCAATCCCTTTTTTTTTTGGAGCCGAATGGCAAAAACGGAACCCTTATAATTTCGTCATGTCCGTCTGTCCGTCTGTCCGTCCGTCCGTCCGTCTGTCCGTCTGTATGTCACAGCCATTTTACTCAGAGCCTATTGGCACTATATAAATGAAATTTGGAGGATAGATGTATTCTATGAACCGCTATACAATGATGTAGTAAAATTAAAAAAAAAAAAAATTAGGAGTGGCACTCCATACATGTAACAAGGGGACGAAAAAATTTTTTTTGAGTTACATCAGCGTGTGGGGTATTTTTAGATAGGGCTTCCAAAATGATACAGAGGTTTTTAAGTGACTTTTTTACGTAAGAGAGCAGTTGGCAAGATATACGCTTCTAAAGTCGTAAAAATTCTGTCCAGGTGGGTAGCTTTTGAACTGTTAAATAGAACATTCTAATAAAAATTACAGTAGTAGAACATACGAAATACTTCCAACCAAAATTGTTTTGAACACAATGCGCTGTGAAATTTTTGAGATTTTAATAAAAAAAAAATAAAAAAAAAAAAAAACCATGACCATTCATCCCAGCTACGGAACCCTTCACTGTGCGTGGTCCGACATGCATTTGGCCGGTTTTTTTTGTCTTTAAGGGAATTAAATAACAATAACTCTTTTAATTTTAGATGTGATTTGGACCAAGAATGCCACATTAATGCTTTTAAGTTTGTATGAGACTAAAATGCATGTGATGGACAACCCAAAAAAGAAGACGAAAATGTGGAAATCAATTGCTGAAGAGTTAAGGTCACTGAATGTTGAGGTAATGAACTAACAATGAATACTATAAACATTATACACATGATTTTTTAAATTTACCTTCTGTTTTATAGGTTACTCCAGATCAAGTAAGGTGGAAAATCAATGCACTTACAAAAAAGTATAAAGATTGTATTGAGAATGGACAGGGGCAAATGACATTTAAGTATTTCAATGAAATGCATCAAATCCTCGGACGGTTCAGTGATGACAGTGTCACCTACAGATTGGCATCAGGGGTCATACAAAACCAAGAAGATACTGATCGAGACCCATCTTTATTCAACAAAAAGAGAAAAGGATCAATACCATTCCGAAATTTAAGGTTAGAACAGAGAGCCAAAATTCACTTAGATAAACAATGGGTAGAATATTTAAGGAAACAAGAAGAACAAAAACTAGTCAGAGATGAAAGGTATGAAAGAAGCTTAAAGTTAAGAGAAGAGGAGTTACAACTTAGAAGGAAAGAATTAGAAATGAAGCAAACACTGGCCTTTAAAAGATTACAATTGAAAGAAAGGAAACAAGAAGAAATTCTGAGAATCGAGAGAGAAAAGTGTGAGTTATTAAGAAAATTATTAGCTGAGCAATAAACTTGCAATATTGTATAATTGTCCAAGGCTGGTCCTGTATTATTTTCAATAGAGCAACAAAAAGAATAAATATAATGTTGTAAATATTATGTATGTATTATGTGCATACACTACATGAGTATGTACTGTGTACAAGAAAATAGACCCTATAAGGTCACAACTTTAATTTACGCATTTTAATTAAATGGACAAGTATATACAGTCCGGGTGTACCAAAGCGTAACCAAACTAACCTAACCTAAAGTCGTGGTTAGTCTTTGTTTGGTACCCCATAACTGAATATACCTCCAAGTATATTAAAAAAGGGGCAAATAAATTATGTTATAATAAGACTATACTTTGTTGTAATACTTACTTTATGTAGTCATTAAACATTCTACATATATATATTATTAATCTACTTTGTTTTGCTAATCATTCTCCTCTAAATGATCATTTTCGTTTATGCAATAGTTGTGTAATATACATGCTGCCACTATAGTATCTGTTATAAAAGCTATATTTCTATACACTGTAAATAGTTTGATCCTTCGAAATCTGCCTTTGAGAAGATTAAAAGTCTTGTCACTCAATTTTCTGGTAGCTGCATGTATAGTATTATAACTTCTTTGGTGAGGTGTTAGACGTTTGTTCTCCCTAAATGGTGGCACGAGCCATGGCAGAGCTGGATACCCAGAATGACCTATGATGAAGGTGTCTTGAGGAAATAATGAATTTCGATTGGCTGTTGCCGTATTATATAATGGAGATTTCCTCAATACACGGGCACAGTTTGAAGAACCTGGTTCACCACAAAAAATGTTTGTAAATCTCATATTAGAATCAACAGTTGCTTGAAGGATGATAGAGTAGTACCCTTTGGGATTGCAGTAGTCCCTTGCGTTTTTTGGTTTCTCTATCTTAATATGTGTGCAATCAACAACTCCTAAAGTGTTTGAAATTCCTGTTTTGATTTGAAATGAATCACAAATTGTCTTGATTTCATTAAAATCCTGTGGCCATTTAATTGCATCATTTAACTTAGTTAACATCCAAGCCACTACTCGTCTTATAACTCTGAAGGTAGATGAGATTGAAATATCAAATTTTGTGGCAATTGGTGTCAGTGGTTCTGTGTTTGCAATGAACGAGAGGAATATATAAAAACACAATTTGGGTTCTAATGGCTTGAGTCCAAATTTATGTGATGCTATAAACCCTGATTTCTCTAAATCATCTGAAACAAATGAATTCAATTACATAATTATACAAATAACAGTAGCTAAAGGAGTTGTTTCTTTATATTCAAGTTATTTTACCTATAAGCCGGTTCGCAGTCTTTCGTGAAAGCCTAAGGCGGTTTTTGAATTCTACATCAGTCCACGAATCCACAATGTGAAGGTAGTCGTCAACTCTTCGCCGTCTCAGTCTAATTAGATATTGCATTAAAGGGAAAAATAAAGTATCCGTGTCTTCATCTTCACCTTCGCTCTCTGAAGAAACATCGTAAGCTTTTACACTACATACATCACTCCAACTTCCAGTATCACTATCCTCACTGCTGCTAACTTTAGTTTCTGTCAGCCAAAGTATAGCTTCAGGGCCAGCCATTTATTAAATACACCTGGAGCATATAATATTACTATACGAGTGAAAAAAAACAATACTCGTACATTCCACCACACAACACTCTACATTCTACCACAGACTACTAAGAGATACTACGTATCAGACTACCATCTCGCGAACAAATTCTGCTCAGCGTAGGATTCTGTCAATTTTCCATCTCATATGACATTTAACAGTTTTTTTTTTTAAATCTAGGCTCTGGAACGTCTAAACAATACATCCCAGTTTTTCCACAAATCGCCATCGGTGTTTTTTTCTTCTAACGAATTAAGACAGAGAAACTTCTAAATTATACAGCCATTTTATTTTTCTTAAATTTTTTATGATGGTTTTTTAAACCACATTTAGACTATGGAAATATAGGCAATACTGCCTTTATATATATATATATATATATATATATCGATTGCTGCCCTATCCAACTTCGTAAAACCATATTGCATTTGACATGTTGTATGGAGGGCAATTTTTGAAGCAGACAGACGAAAAAATACTAAGTTTAAAATCAATTTGTGCAATGATTAAATCTACGAGCGGGCCTACCTTTTGGATTTGATATGATAAAGGCTTAATGATATCAAATGCAAAAGGTGGGCCCGCTTGTAGATTAAATCGCTGCACAAATTGATTTCAAACTCAGTCACTTTTTGTCGGTGAGCTTCAAAAATCGCCCCTCTGCCGCCATTACTGAAAAAATAAGTAAACGTTGACAATACGGGTGTCTATCATTTCATCGAACGCTATTTTCTGCTGAAACCATAATGTTTTCAGGGTATCATAAATATCTAACCTACGTAATTCATGTTTAAGATACCCTAAAAATATTATGGTCTCAGCAGAAAATAGCGTTCGATGAAATGATACATTCGATGAAGTGAAATTCGATGTAGTGATGAGTTACGTGACAATACATATATGTCATATATGTCAAAAGTAACATGGTTTTCCCGAGTAGAATAGAACCCCTGCTAGGATACTGTTGGTAGGGTGCAGACCCACCGTACCCCTAAACCGTACCACTGACCCAAAATTTGTATCATAAATATGAGGTAGGTTTAGGTTATGTTAGTTCTTCAGCAGGCCCGGAGGGACAAACTACCCAGAAATAGGAGCTCTGCGATAGCAGAGCTCCGTCGACAACGTTAAATTCGATTTTAATAGTAATAATTGGTCAAAGTACCACCAGTGGTACGGCCGAGGGGTACGGTGGATCTGGAAGGCTGTTGGTAATGCCGTGGCGATATTTACTACGTGATTTGGTGTTACTAGACGCCTATACGGATATTCGCCGAATCCCAGATTGGCACCGGCATGAGAAAATAAAACGAATCCAAATATGTAATTGTGTATAGGTACTTTTAATTGTTACAATATTACAATTAGAATGCCTTTATTTTTAGAACATTTATGAATATTCGGAGCTTGCAGTGGAGACGAGGGATTGTGGTGGTAGTTAGCTGCCATTCCCGTAGTCTGTTAAACATGTTTTTACTACTCTGAAGACGCACAAAAAAATACAACAATAAAATAACAATGCAAGTAGCAGGAAAATTACAAAATGTGTGTAGGTAATTGCGGAGTGAAACAAGTTTTAAAGAAGGAATCAAAGGCATGAGGGCAGTAAAAGATGATGGGACTAGCACTTCAAATTGAGTAAATGCAATAGAGAAAGTAAATTGTAAAATTAATTATATACATATTACCTACCTACTATAACTAGGCAAAAAAAATTTTAAACCAAAATCTGATGCGGAACCAGAACGCTGGTTGCCAGGCAAAATAATAATGTAAGTACTCCACCCACCACCGAATTCCCCATGTCAAACTAAATCGTATTGCCAAGCTAATAATAAAACAACCAAGTATAAAAATTACCGTAGGTACTGAATTCAGTAGGTGCCGTAGTCTTATTAATATTAAGCCTGGACCATATCTGCGGTATTTGGGTGTATACGTGATGGTGTACCAATCTTTCAATCATTGTATGAAAAAAAGAGACGATAACATGGATACTCCTGCAGATATAGCCTTAACTATTTAGGCCTATTTAGGTTGTTTTTAGGGACGGACATACTATGGCCTTTTATGCTGCTGTGAAATAATGAACCTTTTTATTACAAACCTGATCGCCCAGGTTTTTACACGGTTGCCCAAAAATAGGAGTGTAGTGTTTTTTAGCTTGATCTGCTTCACATTTGTAAGAACTTAATCTACTGCTAATACGTCGCCTTCTCCATCTGTAAATATAAAAAAATACTGCCTCCAAGCATCCGTTTCTAGAATTAAACAACACTAGAAACTCGCCCTTGTTTTGCTCTAGTTGATAAGAGATTCAGAGTCTTACCCGGAACCCAAGAATAAAATAAAATTTAGTTAATATAATTTGAGGTAATATAGTTTCCTATTAGTGGAGAACAAACGCACAACCTAACCTCCTTTATGTATTATATCATAATTAGTCTAGATTACTTTTTCAATATTATCAGCGCTTACTTTCTGGCTCATGTCATGTGTATCGTAATAAAATACCAAATTTAACTTTCAAGCGAATGTCTGCAAAGCCCTCTGGTAATTACGGATGTACTAGGTCTTCGCCGATAGGTGCTGTACCTGATATTATTGTGGAACTATTTACATTAACAGCGAAACTATAGGTACCCGATAAAACTTCGGGGATTAAGGAACTCTACTCCGCTAAGCTATTTAGTCAACAAAAAATATTAGCACTGTTATGCCAGAGTACAATTATATCAGTTTTTAGACACAAAAATAGATGCCTAGCACTAAAAAAATAACTGTGTATGACTCTCCACTCTGCTCTTGGTAATAAAGCGGACTCGAATCAACAAGCAACAGTGTTCTTTACTGGGTGGGTAATACCGACGGTAAAGTTAAAGTAATTATGTAAGTTCTAGGGGTATTAACTATTATATCAATACAATAAAATTTCAGCTATTAGGTCGGTCATGAGCTGAAGCCAATATTTACTTTGATCCTACCACTTAACCTTTTAGCCGCCGTAGTCTTGATATGTAAGACACACAATGTCCAGACACTATCGCGGTAAGTAGTCCTAAAATTAAGACAAATTTCTTATATGTTTTTGCAAGGTATTCTACACTTCTGCAGAGCTTAATAAATAGCAACGAAACTGAAATGATGCTTTAGTTCTACTTGCCAGCTGAATAAAAATATGAAATTAAGCATTATATTTAGTATATTTTACATCAGGGCTACCTGCCAAAGTCTTTGTTACGTCCCAATGCCGTTATGTTATGCAAGTTAAAACTGCCGTTTTAATTTCTGAAAGTTACTTAAATTTTGGCCATAGAAATAGCCTTTAGGTATTAGTCATGTATTTTCAAAATCGGATTGGCAGTTCCAGAGATTACCCCCAAAATTCAAACAAACAAACAAACAAACCAACAAACATACGATACATTATACGCCCTAACCTGTCCAATTATTTTTACAGTCAGGTCAGTATGGAAATATCGCGGGCGCATAACTTTTAGATCAATATTTTTAAAAACTTGATACACTTTGACGACACGCTAGCCTAGTTGGGAGTGACCCTGCCTTCGAAGCTAGGGGTCCTGGGTTCAAATCCCGGTAAGGGCAGATATTTGTGTGATGAGCACGAGTGTTTGTTCCCGAGTCTTGGATGTTTTCTATGTATTTAAGTATTTATTTCTCTATCTAAGTATGTTTATCGTTGTCTAGTACCCATAGTACAAGCCTAGAGCTTAGTTTGGGACTAGGTCAATTAGTGTGACATTGTCCTGTGATTATTATTATTATTATTATTACTTTCACATAACTCTCAAGAGTTGAAGTTTTTTAAAGTTGTAGCCTATTTTTCTCGTCCGTTTGTATCTATGAATTTTGTGGATTCCAGCCTTTTATTTGCCTACTGCCAGAATTCATGAAGGCCTGACGATTCTCTAACAGCAGTCCACAGTAATTTACTTATTTTAGTGGACCCTGCTGCGCCATTAATGCTATTAAATTAGTTGTCAAAAAAGAACACCGTCTATGTTGCGTTTTTAAAGTTTAGCTCACGGGCCCTCCATCGACGTTGGCTGGAACAGATGTAAAAATAATTATTCAAATCTGATGTTTACAATTACATTCACAAAACAGTGTAAAGATATATCATGGACTTTATGTAACTACTAGCAGCTGCTTCCCAGAATTTCGTCCGCCTAGTCGTTTATCGATATTTCCTCAGGAACCATCCGTTTTTCGGGATAAAAAGTACCCTATGTCCTTCCACGGAACTCAAACTATCTCCAAACCAAATTTCATCTAAATCGGTTCAGCTCTTTATCCATGCGTAACAAACAGACAGACAGATAGACAGAGATATTTTCACATTTATAATATTACCTAGATAGTAGGATTATATTGCTCTTCCCTTGGTAACAGTTCCAATTTTGCAGGATTAAAAGTAAATTATGACACTTTCTTGGAGTTTAAGCTATCTTTATAAATAAAGACTAAGAAGGTACTACATTTCATCGAAATCGTTTTAACAGTTTGACCGTGAAAACGTAACAGATAAATATCTTTCATTTGATGTCACATGGTTACTACAGTGTGAAAAAACTTGTTATTTATTTTTCATCTTGTGAACGAAGCATACGGACGGACGGACGGACGGACAGAGGGACGGACGGGCGGGCGGGCGGATGGACGGACGGACGGACGTATGGACGGACGGACGGACGGACGGACGGACGGACGTACAGACGGACGGACAGACGGATAGGCAGACAGACGCATAGATGTCGTGATTAAACATTAGTTGGTATTTATATGGGTTTTTCCATCAGCTTTAGTACCTACTGATAAGTTATGTACCTAATTGAGAAAGCAAGATGAAAACGAACTTATCTGACAAAACACGATGTCATGGGATTATGCACTATGTTTTCCATGCGGGCATACGAAACCTTAACATGTTCGCGGACGGAAATGCTATAGCATTGGAATTTAGCAAAGTGTGCCCAACAAGTATGACTTTCCTGTCCGTGAACGTGTTAAAAACAGCGTCGTAATCGGTGCATTCCTTTAGAAGCTAAAATGCCAATGGCACACAAGTACACACATACACACATTAAACTAAATGATGCGGGTGGTAGGACCTTATGCAGGGTCCGTCCGGATCGCTACCACCATCTTATCCATTAACCTACCGCCAAACAGCAGTGTCCGCATTGTTGTGTTCCGGTTTGGGGATAAGACAGCCGGTGAAATAACTAGCATAGAGGCATTCCATCTTAGTCCTCAGGGTTGGCAATGCATTTGCAGTCTTAGGATTGCAGTCTTGTGAATGCGAATGTCTATGGGTCACAGTTTCCACTTACCATCAGGTGGCCTGTGTGCTCGTTTGCCGTCTCAATGCCATAAAAAAAAAAAAAAAGCGGACAGGCGAGTTATAAAAGTATGCCTATTTTCAAGTTGTTAGCTTCTATAGGTGCTGAGAAAAACTGCTGTCACATATAGACAGACAGCACCGAATTCTCATCATAAGGGTTCCTATTTTACCATTTTGGTATTCACCCTTAGAAAGGGGACAACCTTCCACAAATTTACTTCTTTCCGAACTATGATCTAGCTTTTTACTATGGATACTAGATAGAGATAAATATACCTACTTATCTAGACAGATAAATTAATACTTAAATAAGTAGACAACCCCCAACTCAAAAATAAAATCTTCATCCTCATCCCACAAATATTTGCCCTTAACGGGGATCTAACCCTGTGGTACTGATAATTTCATAAGTATGCAACATGGCTACAGCAGCAGCTTGATCCTATATAATAAAACCTGAATAAGTACTTTAATTTACCAGTATCCAATTCTGGTATGTATGGAACTGGCTTCTGCAGTATAAAGAGTTGGGTAGGCTTTGCACAGATCCACGCACCAGATGAACAAAATCTGTTTTGAAAATGTATTCCGCAAACAAAGGAAGTTTCTATTTCATCTGACGATGATCTGATCCATAAATTTTGAAGGCACTGCATCCATAACAATATCTTTAGTCTGTCTATGTTGGAAGGAAATTTATATAATGTAACGTCTTGAAGCTTGGAATTGCACCTGAGACCACAGCATGTGAAATAAGACATTCTTGAAACACCTGGAATAAACAAGCAGGTGCTAATTAAGTTTTTCCAGCTTGCAAACATGCAGTTTTAAGGTATGTTATATCCTATTGGCTATTAAGTGGATAAAAGCACCACATTATGTTAGCCTAAGAAAGGTCTAAGTAGGTTGCAAACAGGATTTATGCAAGCAAGAACACATACGCAGATAGAAGAAAATTGAAAACATTGGATGAAAAGGTGTTTTAAGTAATGTTAATAACAAATTTATATAGCGAAAGGGTACTTCACGAAAACTTGCACAGAAATGTCCAAATTTATTTCACTTTTATTTTATTAGATTCCGACTATGTATGCAAAACACGACTGTTTATCATTTATCATCATCATCAGTATCATCACTTTTTAACAAAGTTGTTATATACGAGTTCCGACACTAGCTGTAAACAATGAACCAAATGTTTTTCATAATTCAGTTGCTGCTAAGTAGGTATACCCAAAAGACTGAAAATAATGACAAATAAAGCGCTCTTTCTCAAATAGTGAAGCGTACTATTGAGAGTAGTAAATACCTATTTTTGTACACTTACGTCTTACAGATATCCAATATTATTACATTAAACTTTAATAACAGAATAGTATTACAAATGGTAGGTCATACACAAAAAACATACCATTTTTTTTGCAATAATGGCTTCATAATGATCATCTTTAGGTCAGGATTGGAGGCTTAGGTTATCGGTTCTTAAAAACATCAGAAATACAGCGCGTAAAGGTAACTATTACAAAATACCATTTTTTCTTCTTTTATCCAAAAAAATGGCGACTGACTAGAGTGACAAGCAGAAACCACAGGTTATGGTTATATATAGGGTATGTCAGAGTATGTCTAAGCAGAAAGAAACTGTTAACAACTTATCAGTTCAACAGACAGTCATTTGGTGCCGATAATTTATTTATGGCGGCTGCGGTAGTTCATAATCTGTGGCTAATAAGCTACTAGGAGTCTTCAGTCTGTGGCTGGTGACGAAATGTGAGTTAAAATGTCATATGGCTCCGAAAATTGACAGTTAGTAAGCTGAGTTTTTTTTCTATGCAGTTATAGGGCCGTGATTCTACAAAGATAACATAAATCTATGACAAATGTCAACTTGACATAATGTTATAACCAAAAAATAAAATAAAAACTAAAGTTGTAATTAAAAAAAAAACAATGAAAGTTGCACGCGATAAATGGCTACTACAATACGCGTCCATCTTTTTTTGTTAAATATAACAGGGATAAGATATAAAACGCGTTTTGTAGTAGCTATTTAATCGCATGCAATGCAATTAATAATTATATTCTTTGGTTCCAAGTAAGTGAGCGATTCGCGCACGAACGCGAAGAGTACGTTAATCGATAAATCAATGTCATTTAATGATAAAGGCCAACCTTAAAATTAGCGTGGCACAATGATAAAGGATGAAATGGATATGACATACTTACAGAATAAACGTGCCTACTAAAACTACCATAGCAAACATAAAATGGCGGACTGTCACATGTTTAAGTGCTGCCCCGATTCGATAGTAATTATAAAGTTATCGATAAACCAACCATATGGGTGGGAGGTTCTCAACTCGTCTGTTCTGTACGTTCAGTACTTCGCATGTCCTGTATAAAGATGCAGTAGCAGTGGAATACCTGAAGGGCGTGCAAAATGTTGTCTTGAGCACAGCCAGCTGTGGGCCCTTTCCACCTTAAAGGAAAGGAAAGATCGTAAATGGTCCCATAAAAAAATTGGAGTGATCTGATGATGGAATCCAAGAGTAAACGACGGAACTCCTCAAAAAATTCGGTCACGGTAGTGCTATCGTATACATGACCGCGCGTGCCGCCATGCATCGCGGGAAAGATCTTGACACGAGCCGCCTGTCATTTCAACGCTTCGACCGCGTGGAAGCGCGTTCGTGTCAACCTAGCTTCTTTATTTGGTAAAGTGGAACCGATGATGAAGACTAGAAATGAAGTATTTCACGGGTTCAGTAGGTAAATATAGTTTGAGTGAATTAATATAAATAAAAGTACAAAGCAACAAAAGTATAATTTACTTCTTAGTTATTCCTTTCATAAAAAAGACTCATTAAGTTCTCTTGTAATACAGAATCATAAACAGCAACAAGAATATTAACAATAATTATATAATTATGTTTTTATTTAAAACAGTGCCACACGAAGGTAAGTTATGTTAGAGTGCCAATAATCTAGTATCGAGTATTACCACTCTTTAACTCCTGCATTTTTTTACCAATATGACTTGTTGCATTATTAGACCGTAAAAAATATCCGCTCTTATCGGGATTTGTACCCAGGACCGCTGGCTTCGTAGGCAGGGTCACTACCAACTAGGCTAACGTGTCGCCAAGTAAACAAATAAAAATATTTGATGCTGACTTAGATGATTTTTAGTAGGTATAAAACTTTAGTCATTACTCATTCCGGAATAATATATATTTTTTATTTTAATAATTTTGGAATGGAACTTTCTCAGTATACTAATATGATACAATTACAAAAAAAAATATATTTTAACATTAATTGTCATGATGAGATATTTCCAAGTTATTTTCGATATTTTAAGAACAATCTTAGTGTCGGTTTGTTTACTTTCACAATAATGTAAATAAAAGGCAAATCGTATTATAATCTTTAATTAATCTTGATCTATAGATTAATAATAATTTACTACATATGTAAGTCCTCCAATAATGACAAAACTGACCAATATTTTAACAAAAACTTAAACTTACCGATGAAATGTTAAATATTTCTGGTTTTTGCTTTATCCTGAACACATCCTAACAAATTACACTTAAGAGACATTTGAAGTTTTTCTTTCAATCCATGTGTAACTTTTGGCAATATATATATAATACGGAAAACAAGATATTAATCATTTTTAAGCGAACTCGGCACGGTTGACACATACTTATGACAAGCTAACTAAACATGGCAGACTATGTACGTACGTTACGTATTTGTATGAACGTCAAATTATAAATGTTGCTATTATTGCACTGACTGACGTACTGTCATCCTTTTTACTTGGGAACATAGAATTAAGTTAAAAAGAGATAACATTATTTTTGAGTGTTTGATATCAGAATGCATAGTATTTACACAACTCATTATTTGTATATGTCAACGTGTATTATTCATTGGCTTCCTTTATCATAGTTCTGTACTAGCCGCTCGTGGCAGCACAGTCTATGCATGCACATTTGACCATAGAGTGGCCACTCTATCTCCTATACTATTAATATTATTTCATTTCCTGAACTTATCACATCAGTGTTGGAGTATCAACTGCGTTTATTCAGTGTACAGTTACTGTAAACAGCTGCAGGTTTTTTGAAATTCCCGCTGGTTCTCTGGGACAGCTTTCGTTTGACAGACTCTAACACATTGTCCCAAATTGGAGTTGCGTGGTGGCAACACTGATAACATATCACAAAATCGATATCACTATGACACTTCCATCACAATACCCTTTTTATCTGTGACTTCCATAATTAAAAAAGAACACTTACTCGTCTTTACCTTCTAATCTGTGGTCTTTGAATATCGTCGAATCTTTTTAGATGTGTTTTTTTATGCGCTTTGACTTTACTAACTTTAAAGGTGAAGAAGACTTTACTAACTAGTGGTTTAACTTTTAATCATGGATGGACACAACGATGGCTTCGTTGAAGGAATACTACATGAAGGTAGAACCCAAGATAGCAAACGACCAGCAGGGATATTCTTTTACAAGTAGCGTTGAAAGAGCTTGCCATGTTTTTACTTATTTTCCAGGTGGGCATATGGTTCCAGAAGTAACAGAGTATAAGGATATATCCAACATAACGCAGAACGTGACCCAAGAAGGAGAAAAGAACAGTACAGGTGAAAGTTCGGATAAACATAGTATGTCTCTTTTTAGATTTCAATGTTTTCTTCAATATATTTTTGTACTTTTAGTTTTTCTTTGGAACTTACTTGGTTGCCTTAAACTTTAAAATAGTTATCTTTCTAAGCATACTACTAATAAGACTTGTGCTGAGCGAGGCTAGGAATACTATTGGTGGTTTTTTTCCTAGGACACCGCTATTCCGCACAGCTCTGGTGGAAATGCTAACTGGCCAGCTGGCTAAAAGTACTTTCTTTTGAGAAGATGCTGAATTGAACTATGGCTTTTAAATTTGACCCTGGCTAATGATAATTATGATAAAGTATGAAAAAATAATTTAAAAAAACCAGGCAAGACAGATGAGGGGTTAACTGTAGGCACACTAATAATTATTTTCCCAATACTTAACTAATATACTGCGCAAAAATAATAACTATGATATTAATTTATAACTACAATATTATTTTGATGAATTATATTTATAGGTGCAGTTTGGACTACCAACGCAACATTGACACTCCTAAAGCTTTATGAATCTAACATTGAAATGGTGGAAACCCCGAAAAAAAAGACTAGACTGTGGGCAGCTATATCAGATAATTTAAAAGGCTACAATATAGAGGTAAAGTAATGGTTTCTCTTGTAAGTTCTTATGACTTTTTTATGATTGTTATTAATTATTATAATAATGTTTAGATGAGTCCAGACCAAGTAAGATGGAAAATTAATGCACTTACAAAGAAATACAAACAAGCGGTTGATAATGGTCAGAAGAGGTTTAAGTATTTTAAAGAAATGAACAACATTTTCGGGCAATGTGAGGATGATGAGGATTGCCCCACTTCAGAACAATTTCAAAGTAAGAAGAATATTCGCAAAAAGCACTTGAATTTATCCATGACTGAGTCCGGTCATGTCTATGAAAGTAAAGCCACAATTGAACTCAGAAAAATTAGGTTAGCAAATAGAATAGAAGCTGATAGATCTCAAAGTAAGATAAATTTGGAAAAGCAGTGGCTGGTATTCCTTAGAAGACAAGAAGAACAAAGGCAATGGAGGGATGAAATATTTGGTAGAAGCTTAAATTTACGAGAGAATGAATTAGAACTAAGAAAAAAGGAATTAGAAGTTAAAGAAGCCATTGAACTGAAAAAACTTTGCTTAAAAGACAAGGAACTAGAAGAGATGCTTCAAATTGAAAGAGATAAATGCAATATTCTTAGTAGAATAGTGGAAAATAGAAGGTTAAGAAATTTACATTAAGTAATTTTTTATTAAGAAGTAGGTATGTTGCCTTATTTTAAATATATGAACTTGAGATTAATTCATAATCATAAATACAATGATGTTTAATTAGGCATTATTATGTGTCAAAAACTTGTTGTATTGTATTAGATATAGTTATAGGTATAAGTACTGAGCATATATAGACGTCTCCAATCAAGTAGTAATAATCATCCTTCTTCTGATACACAGTGTTTTTACTTAGCTCCTAGCTCTCACCCTACATGGCGACCCTGCCATTTAGGTCGTCGCGAGGCTAGCTCACTCAGTGAATCTTATATAATACTAGTTGACTAAAAATTATTCAATCTGAGAATAGTAAAGTGCTGCAAAAATTTAAGGAACTTACATTAAAAGTAAAACAATATTTGTGATTATTTGCGCCGTCGTATTGGGCATCGTATTCATGTGCAATATTTTTTTTTTTTTTTCTTTCTCTTTTCCGCTATGTGGCAATCTGTTGTAAACAACAATAAGCCTCTACTCTGTTTGATAATCTTGTATCTGTTTGGGTTCTTAGCTTGGTGAGACACTTCTCAGTTGGGTGTCTCATTCCATCCTGACGAATCTATCTAGTAGGGTTGGAACACTATGTCTCTTCAATCTCCTATAACATGTACTTTTGTCTCCCCAAAGTGCGAGGGCAAGTACATTTTTATGATTTGCAAGTCTCTTCTGGTAGTTAAAGCTGTGATTCATAATCTCCTGTTTGATAGTTGGTAGTTTAAGGTCGAGATATATAATTTTATTACTTATGTACCGTGGTATGTTAAAGATGGATCTTAGCGTTTTAGTTTGGAATCTTTCCAGAATCTCAATATTGCTATTGCTGGCTGTGCCCCAGAGCTGGATACCGTAGGTCCAAATTGGTTTTAATATGGCTTTATACACTGTCATTTTGCTGTGAGAGTTCATTTGCGAGTGGCGTCCTATTAACCAGTACATATTGCGTAGTTTTAAATCAAGTTGTTTCCGCTTGGCCCATATGTGTTTTCGCCATGTCAGCCTTCGGTCCAAGTGCATGCCTAAATATTTCGCATGAACATCTTGCGGAATTTCGTCGTTGTTGATTGTCACTGGAGGACAATGGTCTCTCCTGAGCGTAAATGTTACATGAGTTGACTTACTTTGGTTTGCGTGCATTCTCCAAATTTTAAGCCATTCCTCAATTTTATCAATGTGATGTGGTAGGAGTTCAGATGCAGCAATTGGATTTGAATGTGTGGAGAGTAAGGCCGTGTCATCTGCATATGTTGCAACAATGGTGCTGTCTGTTGTTGGTAGGTCAGCAGTAAAAATGGTGTACAGAACTGGTCCCAGTATACTTCCCTGAGGTACTCCTGATTCAATCTCGTATAAGTCCGAAAGTTCATCACGTAATTTAACTTCAAAGCATCGTCCGTTGAGATACGAATGTAGAATATGGTAAAAAGAGTGGAGCATCTTTTTCACCTTATATAATAAGCCCTCGTGCCAGACTTTATCAAAAGCCTGGCTAATGTCTAAAAAGACTGCAGAACAGTACTTCTTTTCCTCAAGTGATCTGCTTATTACGTCAACAATGCGATGTACTTGTTCGATTGTACCATGGTTCTCCCTGAAGCCAAACTGATGGTTTGGAATTACGTCATCAAGGTGAATCTTCATCCTCTTCAGTAAAATCTTTTCGAAGAGTTTACCTATGATTGGCAAGAGGCTAATAGGTCGGTATGAGTCTACTTCATTAGGTGGCTTACTGGGTTTCAGTATCATTATTACCTGAGCTATCTTCCACTGTGCTGGGAAGTGGCAGAGCCGTATGCAGGCATTAAATATCCTGACTATTGCGACAATTCCTTTTTTTGGAAGATTTTTCAGAAGAGTGCTGTCTATAAGGTCGTATCCCGGTGATTTTCCATCCTTTAGGTATTTTATTTCACTGGCTAATTCAGTAGGACTTACGTTATTTAATGGTAGGCACAGTTGTAGTGTGCTTTCTAGGTAATTTTTAATTTCAGTGCCTTGCTCAGGTCTCAACTCAGGAAATGGTTTAAACACTTTACTAAGGTGTAATGCAAATATTTTTGCCTTCTCCCTGTCAGATCTGGCCCAATTTCCGTTGTTTTTTCTGATTGGAGGGATCTGACTATTGGGACGTTTTAATTTATGTGTTGCCTTCCAGAGTGAGTAATTTGTGTCTAAGCTTGGAGTCAGCTTAGAAAGGAACTCTTGTAAGTTATTATTGTTGAACTCTTTAATCAGGTTTTTCAGTTCGTTAGATGCTCGGTTGAGGTTGATCTAGTTCTGTGCCATACTTTCCTTAGATTGCGACGTTCGATTATTTTTTCTTTTATATTTTTCGGGTATTCATTTAGCATAAGAGGTAGTTTTTTTCGCACTTTCGTGGAGGTTGTAGTTGCTTTGTGTATGGTTTTATTGAAGCTTTTTATTGCCTCTTCTATATCTTCTACTGTTTTAAATTGATTCACGAGTTTAGTTTCCATTGTGACAATTTACTGATACATTTACCAGTTAGTAGCTTTGTTGTATAGCCTTACCCGAGGCTCAACCAACACCACCCTTGTATTGACATTTAGTATGACTGGTGTGTGATCGGATGATAGATCCATACACGTTTCAGTGGTCATGTAGTTACGACTTATATTTTTGGTGACAAAGAAATCTAGAAGGTCAGGAATTTTACTCCGATCCGTTGGCCAGTATGTCGGTTCTCGTGAGGTCAAACACTCGAGATTTAATTTTTTTTACTATACCGTATAGTTGCCTTCCTCGGTGTGTAATTAAACGTGATCCCCAGTGAGTATGTTTAGCATTCCAATCCCCACCACATATAAACCTGGAGCCGAGAGAAGTGAAATATGAGTTTTAGTTATTGTGTGTCTAGGTGGACAATAAACTGCAGACAATGTTGTCTCAACTTTATCATTGTATACTTTGATTGATGTTGCTTGAATTTTTTCAGTCTGGAATTTCTCTAGTTCATAATTTTTAATGTTATTTTTAACTATTACTGCAGTTCCTCCATAACTATTCCCTGATGGGTGATTTGTAGTATACACTGTATAATTCTTTATCATAAAGTGAGATTTCGCAGTAAATCTTGTCACGGATATTAATGCTATGTCAACTTTTTCTGTTTGGAGAAATGTTTGAAGCTCTTGACGTCGTTCCGTCAAGCCATTGGCATTCCAGGTGACAATTCTGAGTGTATGATTAATTTCGTAATAAGGCTTGAAACCAGCTGGAACATACGGTCCATCATTTTGTCCATCATGTTGATCATGATTTGTTGAAATTTAGCGAACATTAGTTCTAGTCTGTCTGAAATTTTTTCTGAATTAGTTAATCCTTTGTCAGGAGGTCTGTCTTTAGTTACATCAGCATAGCTCCTTTTTTCTTCCGCAGATTTAGTAAGTCTTATGTTCTGTTTTGCTGTTTGTTCTGTTATTTTAATCTCTTTTGCGCTTCGAATTTGGCCGGTATCTTTATTAGTGGTTTTGGTTCTTAGTATTTTTTCCTTATATTGTTTATATTTTGCACAGCCTTTATAGCTCGCTGGGTGTTTTTCTTGACAGTTTGCGCATATTGCATCTGTGTCTGGTGTTTTGCTGCATATTGAAGTAGGATGTTCATTACCGCATTTCACACATCTAAAAGGTCTGAAGCATTGATTTTTAGTATGACCAAATCTTTGGCATCTTTTGCATTGTATGATTTCTTTTTTTTTATAGGGGGCTTCAAAAGTCACTTTCATTTGGCTTAGATATCTTAATTTAAATATATCCTTATTATTTTTGTTGGGTTCTAAGTCCACAAAGAACACGGGTAATGCTTCTTTAGTAGACCTGTGTAGAACATTTACTATCTGCCTGACCTCATGTCCTTGCTCTTTCAATTCTTTTTTAATTAGAGAAGTATTTTCTGTAGCATGAAGTCCTCGTAGTACCACTCTATATGCTCTCTCGCATTTCAGTTTGTATGTGTAGTGAGCTACATTGTTTGTTATGAATTGTTCTCGTATTGTTTTGTAGGTCTGTATATCATTCGGCATTAACTTAATGATATGACCGGATCTTAATGTTGTCATTTTATATTGATTATTGTCAACAATTCTATTTAGCATATCTTATAGAGATGTAACATCCATGACTCCTGTCACGAAGATAGGCTCAGGCTTGGGTGTGTAATCTGCAACAGGTTCCTCAGATTCATCGTTGCTTAGGATGTCAAATTGGTTGAATGTAGGCACTGCAAAGATGGTTGCGTTTGTGTTTTTAGTTTTCTTCATATTTTCACTGTGTATTGGGCTTGTCTCCTTTCTCTTTTGCCTTTTAATAGGAGGCACTTTATCGTTTTGCCACGAAGTTGAAGGGTTTTCAGTTTTATTTTCTGAGTCTGTGTCATTTATTTGAGTTTGAATGTCACTAGGTTTACTTGCTGCGACTAATGGTAGGCTGTTACATATTGTTAGGTTTGTTTGGTGTTTTATTATTTTCATTCATTTTATTCCCACGAGTAAGGACGAAATAAATTGTCCCTTGAAGGGTGACGCCTATTACTTCAAGAAGGCTCAATACAACAACGTTAGCCGGGTCCGTTGAGGTTGGCGCACGCGACTTGCTACCTGCAAGCCATACATCCTCTTAGCACGGTCCCACCTTAGGATTAGGGTGAATTATTAAAGAGGCTTTCTACCTCGTGACACGGGCGGTGAAGCCAATGCCCCCGATTCTAAATTTAATTCCTGGAGTTGCGGGTTGCGGAGGTCATTTCCTACCCCAGCAGGACACTGCTTATTAGGCAGGCTGAGTTGGGTTAATTACCGCCGCCCAAAGCTCGGCGTTGTTGCTCGTTTTGCACCACCCATGGGAGACGTGTAGGGTGAGTCTGGAAAAAGATGGTAAGTCCTACGGACGCGAGCAACTATCCTCCCCCTCATGTGCAAATGAATGCTATTATTTAAATGCTACAAAGAAGTGAACAAGCACGTCCCTTCAAGACTCGCTACAGAAAGTCGCAAGTATCCAGTTTGGTTTACTCAACCCATTTTTCATTGTTGAGACAAGAGGTTAAAGGTCTGGAAGTAATTTGTTATGACTTGTTTATATCGCGTGCTGAAAGTAATATTAAATATAGCTCTATACAATTTTGTTCATTCGTAAAATGTAAGCAATGCAACAATGTCATCCCTGACTCCATATATATTTGGATAACCAAATTGTTTCGGACGGCCAGAGGATGGCAGACGCTTTTTTTTTTTTTCAATCCGTATTCAAAGTTGACGCGACGTCGTTCTTTATCCGACCACGAATCGAATAAAACACTTATTACTCTTATTAGTGTTGATATTAACCCCAATATAATTGTAAGATATATTTGACGCGACTTGACGCCTCTAAGGGTAGTGGTCCAGATGGACTGCATCCTATATTTTTAAAGCAGTGTGCTAATCGATTGACTTTACCCTTGTCAATTTTGTTTGGAGCATCTTTGAAAAAATATATTTTACCAAGAACTTGGAAAAGGTCTCTCGTTGTTCCCATCCATGAAAATGGTGACAAGCATTGTCTAAAAAATTATCGCGGTATTTCCAAGTTGTCTGTTGTTTCCAAACCATTTGAAAAAAATGTGTATGACTGCCTTTTTCCAGCTGTCAAAACTTTATTAACCCCAAATCAGCACGGTTTTGTCAGAGGACGCTCAACAGAAACCAACCTGTGTGAATTTTTTGGACATAATTCTCGAAGCTATGAGCAATGGCTATCAAGTGGATGCAGTGTATACCGATTACTCAATTTTCAGTAAAAAAAAAAAAACACCATGAGCGAGTGATGTCATGTAGTATTAGATAGATATCGTCACTACTTTGAAAAAACCTCGTATCTCATAAATCGTCATGCATGATTTTAAACTTAATTACAAAAAGAATAAAGTTTAAAATCGTACATCATAAATTTGTGAGATACGAAGTTTTTGTGACGATATAGTTATAGGTTTAAGTACTGAGCATATAATAGTCGTCTCCGATGCATAATCAAGGAGTAATATAAATCATCCTTCTTCGGTACCTACACAGCGTTTTCACTTAGCTCCTAGCCCTCACCCTACAAGCTCTATTTCACTTATTTGATTAAAATTGTATGCGAAATGAGGTATGGTTTTAATTACAGATCGCACTAAACTTCTGGACCTCTCAGAGGCACTATTCACAACTTCGAACTTCGGATCTCCCCGTCACTTTCTTGCAAATTAGTTACGCGGCGAGAGTAAAAGGGATAGCAATAGACGGAGTTCTAATAGTGAAGTTTAATAAAGTAGGGCCCCTGAACATACAATAAGAGAAAGATAAAAGATAAAAAAGAGTAGTAAATAGTAATTCCATGGTGAAGAGTAAGAGAATAGCATCTAGTGAAAATATTGGGTGCAGACCCACCGTACCACTAAACCGTACCACTGACCAAAATTAGTTTCATAAATATGAGGTAGGTTTAGGTTATGTTAGTTCTTCAGCAGGCCCGGAGGGCCAAACTACCCAGAAATAGTAGCTCTGCGAGAGCAGAGCTCCGTCGACTCCTTTAAATTCGATTTTAATAGTAATAATTGGTCAAAGTACCACCAGTGGTACGGCCGAGGGGTACGGTGGGTCTGGAAGGAAAATATTTATAGCCATTTTGTATATTGCTAACCCCGTCGCCGCGCATCAGTATGCAGCATCGTAGCTCCCACACTGATGCTCCCAAACGAACGGACCGACTCGGAGTCGGACGCGTTTTTAGGGTTCTGTAGTCAAACTAGAAACCTCTAAGTAGACATCATTGGTTCTTGAGATACAGGCGATTCAAGTGTTTAGGTATACCTTCTAAAATCATCTAACGGCCGAATCCTATATTCAAACCACGGACAGATAGCCTTACTTCGGATTATGATTTGACACATTTTGTATGGGCAAATGTCAAATTTAAACCCGAAGTAAGCCTTATCTATCCGCGGTTTGAATATAGGGTTCGGCCGTAAGACGGCACGAAATAACTTTAAATAGAAAATTAGTTATTACTTGTTGATTTTTATGTTTGATGTATTTAACGGCATCGGAACTCTGCACTGAGCATGGTCCGACATGCTCTTGCTCATTTTTTTTAATAGAATGCTAATTTAGTTGGGGTGGTTCTTAGGCCGGCATTAACCTCTATGTTTTGAGACGCAACTATGGGTAAAAGTGAGTTGCAAATATCTGCATCTGTTTCAAAACTTACAGGTGTAATGCCGGCCTAATGAAAATCGGTTTGGCAGTTTAATAAGAGTTATTAGCTCTGAAAGTATGGGCACAATAATTTCGGAGGTTCTTACAGTAATAAGGCGGTGGTTTTATACAGCTTGATAAAAATCTTTTGACGTTTTGGCATTGTGGTGGAACAAGGGCAATTTTTGAACCTCACCGACAAAAAATTACTAACTTTAAAATCAATTTGTGCAGCGATTTAACCTACGAGCGGGCCCACCTTTTGGATTTGATATGATAAGGCGTTATGATACGTGCTAATACAAAAGTATCTTCATCATCGATGATTTTTATGATAATCTACACTCGCGTGAAGTTTTATTTAAATGATTGCCTTTTTCTGAGTAACAGAAAAACAGAACGAATGAATATAGCTTTATGTATTAGCCAACATAATAATTGAATGTTTCGTAATAATTGGAAAAGGTTGCCATGTATTAATAATAACACTTTATTTTTTTGCCAGTGACAGCGTCAGTAATGCCAACATTATATCCCGCCGCAACGCAAAATTCTATGGCGATTGTTGTATTATAATCGTCTTAAATTCTCGTGAAACAAGTTATGACCGACTTAATTTACAAACGATATGAAAAATCTTTGGGCCTTCTTACGACACGATTCGTATCGCTCTTACAAAAAGCTAAGGATGGTGTATTGGATTTAAAAATCGTGAGTACGCGATGTCGCGTTCTGTCAAATTGTATTGGCACGAAAATCAACATTTGAATTAACAGTTACATGTATATTATATCGTTTTTTAATTGCTTTTAGGCTACTGATTTACTTGCGGTAAGGCAGAAGCGTCGCATTTACGACATAACAAATGTATTGGAAGGCATTGGTTTGATAGAAAAACGGAGTAAAAACAGCATTCAATGGAAGTTAGTACATGTGTAATATTTCATAATTCTTCTTGTTATTGCATTTAAAGTATATTAGTTGTTATCACTTACATGAAAAAGGTTGTTTGTTGATAGAGGTGCTGGTCCTGATGGCACTGCTTCAGACATTGGCGAGAAAGTGACTGTGCTACGCAGACAAATTGGACGTCTTGAAGAACATGAAGAATTGCTTGATAAGTAAGTTCACTGATAAGGCTAATGTGCTTTATTTATCTTTTATTTGTTATTTCGTATTTCTTAATGTTGCTATGCCTGGCATTAGAAGCCCAGGTAATCCAGTATACCAAATTGGTTCTGCGGTTTATTCGATTAATGAATTTTTGTTTAACGGGTAAACTTATATGATTTTAAAATATTAGACAATACTAAAATTAAGAATCATGGTTACATGTACGTAAGAATGTGCATGAAAATGTGCTACCAAATGTCCTAACCCTAATTATAATGTATTTGTGTAGTACTGGGGATTTTTTTTTCCATTGAAGGACTACTAAAATCAAACTTACTGGTTTATCTCAAAGAAAATTTTTGAAATTGTTTGAGAAATGGGGGCAAATATGTTGTTAAACCACCTATTTTCCAAGCGCTAAAAGGCACATAATGTTGAATTGCAGAATCCACCTTTTTTTCTAAAATCATGCTTAGTTACAAACACATAAAATAATATATTCTTATATTAATAAAATATGCATTTAACTTAACATAGTGATCAAACTAATGGACTGTATTGATAAATAAAAAAGTCTTGCGGGTTCAAGGAAAATTAGTCATGAGGGTGTATGTTAGTAATTGATAGAAGTACAAAGCAAACCTGAGGGTTGTTATATGTGCAATTGCGGTTTATTCCCATCTTCCAACCTATCCAACCCAGGTATATAGAAAAATTTCCATATACCTACCTGGATTGGATAGTTTGGAATATGGGAATAACCCGCGATTGCACTGTACTTGCCTAGCTGTATAGTGTTTTAAGTGTTTCAAATTATCAATTTCAATTAATCTTTTACATATTTTTTAGACAAATTCATTGGATGGAGCAGAGTATCAAAAATGTATTAGAGGACATTGATAATGAATCACTTGTTTATGTTAAAAATAATGACATTAACAAGCTGTTTGATGAAAGCCAAATTCTGGTCTTGGAAGCACCGCTAGGTGCCATTTTGGCCATCGGAACAACTCCTAGCAAGGTAAAGATTATTTATAGATTCTGGAATTCTTGACCAGAAAGTTGAAATTTTTCTGTGCCCTTGTTTTTGAATTGTCTTTTTTTTATTTGTTTTTAATTAGTTCTGTTTGCCTCACTAGGTTTACCAGGAGTTTAAAAGAACCTTGTTATTTGAGGGAAAGTGAACTGTCTTTTACAAACAAATGAAAAAAATATTAGTTCATTAAATGGGGGATTTTAGTTTTTCTAGTCAGGCTGTAATCAGGGGTTCTGATAACTCTGTAACGCCTATATGATTTTTACATGCATACATACATAACATCACGCCTTCATTCTCAGAGTGGGGTAAAAAAGACTTGTTGATAATTCTGTAACCACATTTTGCACAATCAGGCTAAGATGTTAACTAGTGTATTAGTGACAGGTTGCAAGCCCATCGCCTAACAGTACTACAAGCCCTTATTCCCTTAGTCGCCTCTTACGACATCCACGGGAAGACATGGAGTGGCACTATTCTAACCCAGCAACCACATGACTTTTAAATGTAAATATTTGTAATATTTTTGTAACATAGCATAGCTGGGCTGGTAGGCTGCGTGCACGTTGTAGACTCGCAGACTGCAGCAGGTTTATGAGGCATAGGCACATTACATTTAAACTGTATGGCAATGGAGGCGCATAATTCAATCTCGCCAGTGGCACTTAAGAGGCACTCTTAACTAAGAGGCTTGTTCATAGAACCATTATCTCCTTTCAGGGTAGAGAGCCGAATTACATCCTGCATCTGAAATCGGCTGATCCAGTAGGAGTGATCCTGCTTTGCGACACGGAAAAAGAAAAGGTACTATTTTTCAAACAGTATTCTTCAATAAATTATTGGAAAATCTACCCATACTATCTAAGATTCTAGTGTGTTCTAGTTATACCTTTTGGCTAGTAAATTTAGATTTGTAAAATTTATATGTAGTTTATTTTGATTTTTAGGAAGTTGAAGATGCAACTATGGATATGGATAGTGAAGTTCAGGAACTTACTGAGGCCCATCTTAACTCACTAGACAGAGAAAGTAAGTTGTTCATCTATTTAAGCATCTCACAATTTGTAAATTTCAATCTTCTACTGTTTAAGCACCATAGGTAGTTTAAAAAAAAATGTACATAGTTAAAGGCTCAATGAGATTAAGTTTGGTTTAAATTATAGCCCTTTTTTTATAACTTTTACAAGCAAAACATCGAGCCACTTTAATATTGGATAGAAAGTGGCTCGATTTCGTAGCTCCCAAGTATACTTATGGGACATTTTTAAGTACCTACTTACATTATATTTACATACCTACGGAACACAACTCCTTTGCAAGCTTAAACCTTTTAAAAGTTCTACAGGGTTTAGATTGGGTCCATTCACAAAGCGTGTGTACGTAATATCTAGCTGTATCCAAAAGAGAAACGAGCATTCTGTATGTAAATGGCAGAGATTGAATAAGACACTGATAACAATATTGTTCTTGAAAAATAAATATTGTATAAACTTTTAAACGCCGAAACCGGCAAATCATGTCGTCAGATTTTCGGTGTTTGTGCGGTCAAAAGGTTAAAGGAAGGCCGTGAAATATAGAAAATACTAGCTGCCTGCCAGTGGCTTTCGCCCGCTTCCGACTTTCCTGGTGGTGGTGAACACACGCATGACTAACAAAAATTGGCGCTTTAAAGCTTAATACATATTTCATAAACGGATCCCTTAATCGAAAAATCAGGCCAGCAATATTTTTGAAAGACCTATCTAACGGTATCGCACACTATGTGGTAGAGGAGAAAAAAAATGAAATCTCCCAAGCTACGTGTAGGGGAGGTACACTAAAAAAAATGATACTTTCTGGATTTTATTTGAACACTTTGTTGGCGTGACTAATACGTATATTCATGCCAAATTACAGCTTTCTAGTACTAGGTCTCTGAGCTAGGCTCCGGACGGATGGACGGACGGACGGACACGGCGAAACTATACGGGTTCCTAGTTTGACTAAGGAACCCTAATAAAAAGAACATTTTCGAATGGTTTCTGAACATAAAACGGTACTTTGTTAAATCTTCCAATGTACTTATGTTGTTTTCCATACCTATATTTTACGGTACTTATGTCGTTTTCCATACCTATATTTCATTTTGTTCTCCACCCCGTACGTAAGTGCAATCCGTCAATAATTTACCGGTGTCAACATTGTTTTCAGATTACCTTCTCAGATTGAGTCCGCCAGCAACCAAGCAAGATTTCTCGTTTTCCCTTCGCGGGTCAGAGGGCCTGTGTGATCTTTTCGATATACCTTGTTAGTTAATAAGACCGTGATCTCATGATATATGACTTATATTTTATCTATTTTTTAAAGACATTTTTTTATATAATTTTTCTCGTGATCATGTTTAAATTTAATTTGTAAATAAATAAATCATGTAAATACAAATCAAGATTTTACAAATCAAGATTTACATTTGTCCGTAAGTTTAAGAGAATAAATAAAAATCTTAAATCAAAAGCATAAGGACTTTTATTTTATTATTTCTGAGGTTTAGATTTAGAGTTGGGAACAAATCTGTCGAGCACGCCGAACGATTGCTTGGGTTTTGTTGGTTTTTCTGCCGTTGCAAGTGCCTTCTGTGCTTCTATTTCTTCTAAAATTTGTTTCTGCAAACAAAGATGTTATTTTAATGAGCTATTACAATACAACAATTACAAACAAAACGCGGAAAACCTGCTTACCTTTCTGTTGGTCTCTTTGATGATCTTCTTTCTTGCAATATTTGTTTTACCCTTATTCTTACGTCTAGGAGTAAAGTCGACTTTTTGAGGTTTCACATACTGTAAAAAAAATATAAAGAATATTATGTTTTTTGAACTTTGTCTATTAATAAATGGCAATAAATGTCTTATACAGGTTACACACTCAGTATTTCATCAAATCAATCCGTTAATCTGGCCGGAATGACTGGAGATTGATCGTCTAACCCACTGCTGATATAGTGGACAATGAAAATCAAATATTTCAATAATTTCCTTCAATCCATTGTGTTTGATGAAATACTGATGGGAAACTGACCATGTAACCCACTTCAATCATTCTCGTTGACTGAGAAGTTAAACGACTGTAGTCTTCGCGATCTAAACGGCTACTGGCGTACGTTTCATCAATCTGATGTCAGTCTTAGATTGATCGTGTGACTATTCAAACATCCATCATTCTGGCGTCAAGCAAGGCTTGACCAGATTGACGGGTTGATTTGAATACAGAGCGTGTATCCAAAACTTACTAAAAGTTTTTTCTTGGCTTCCAAATGGTCCTGCATGGTTGGCACGTCGACCTCCGCAACCTCGAACGGGTTAAGAGTAATGAGTTCAGGGGGTATTTTCTCGAGCAGCGCCTTGACTTCTGCCTCCTTCCTTTGTTTCTTGTTCTGGAACGGATTGCTTTCCAGTGCGTCAAAGTTAGGCTCACCACTTCCTGTAAATAAATTGTAATGTGTGAATGTAATACTATAACTTTAACACTTTCGACTTTTCTGCTTTATTTATTTATTTATTTATTTATTTATTTATAATTTACAATAACAGGCTTACAGTAAACACCAAATCACCTATTACGTTAATTTACATTACACGACAACATCAACAACATTTTTTTTCATTATCATTAGAACAGAAGAATATCAATATTTTTAAGCAGCAATTGCCAACTGTCAGCAAATACGTCAGTATCTTGGACCCCAGACGAGAGGGCATTTAACATTTCAATCGCTCTGGCCGTCGGCGAGTTCCGAGCGCGACGAGTTCTGCAACCCTCCGAGGCTACAAAGAGAGGGTGCCGGCGACGAGCACCGGCCCGCACATATTGGTCAGGAACAAAGAACCGCAATCGCTCCAGAGCTGATGGATTGTCGATATTGTTTCGCAGTAGCAAGCAAAAGTGCACTAAGAGCTGCTTCTTTCGCCTGCAACATAGAGTGGACAATCCGACCATGCCTGTCACGAAAAGCGAAGGAAACAAGAACGGATAGTACCCAAAAAATTTTTTATACAAGTATCTTGCAAATTTCCGTTGTACTCTTTCCAACAACATTGTGTAAGTTGACTCCATAGGATCCCAAATCATACTATTATATTCCAGCTCGCTACGCACAAAAGCATTGAATAGGATGACAGGTACTTTGGGATCTCTGAACGACGCTGCAGTCCATGCGGACCATCAACCCTAGGGCTTTGCTGGCGCTGTTACGAGTCGCTACAATGTGATGATGCTAATCTAGCTTGTCATCAAGGTGCAAACCCAAGTCTCGGATTTCACGGACCCTATCCAAGGATTTGTCTGCTAGGAAGTATGTGGCTGCGATGGGAATTTTGGACCTCGTGAAGGTCATAACTTTACATATACCTGCATTGAAAAGCAACTTGTTGCTTTGAGCCCAATTCGTTGCAGCATGAATGTCATTCTGCAAGACCTCGCAATCTGAAGGCGCATTAATAGCGTAGAAGAGCTTCAGATCATCAGCAAATAGCAGACATTTAGAGTTGCTTATCACTGACGGCAGATCGTTTATCATTATGACAAACAGGGTCGGGCCCAGCGTACTCCCCTGACTTACGCCAGATCGAGTATAATACTCCCCTGACGAGAATCCAGACAGCTGAACATACTGCTTCCGATCCCTTAGGTAACTAGCCAGTAACTTTAGCATACCAAAAGAAAACCCAAAGGCCGAAAGCTTCCAAAGCAGCACATCATTGTCGACCCGGTCAAATGCCTTTTGAAAGTCGAAGAAGGCTGCGTCGACTTGCCGAGCCCTATCCATACTCTGGAGTACATAATCAACGAAGTTTGTATGATTAGTGCAGGTCGAACGCTTGGCTCGAAAGCCATGCTGCGCATCATTTAGGCCAGAAGAGGCTTGGAGTGAGATGTGCCGACATATTATGCTTTCAAAAACCTTCCCCACAACGGACAAGATAGCAATAGGCCTGTGCGAAGTTATGTCGTTTGATAACGGATCCTTTGGGACGGGTGTAACCCTAGACACCTTCCAATGTGACGGATATTCCCCCTTCGTGACGGAGAGGTTCAGAAGGTACAACAAAGGCTCTTCTAATACCGATACACAATCCTTAACAAGAAACGCAGGTATACCATCCGGCCCTGGGGAAGCAGCAGTCTTTAATCGACGGGCTGCATGGCGCAAATCATCAGCAGAAACCCGGTCAAAAACTATATCTACGGAGCTTTTTTGAGCAGAACCTATCCGAGCCGCTTCCTCTACATTTAGCGATGGGACGTGAGGATTACCTTTACGTTTACCTTACTTTACGTTTGAATACCGCGCACCACCATACATTTGCATAAAAACGTCATCGGCGTGTCTGGAGCGATACGAGCTCGCACGCTCACTTTGCGTCTGCGCAGTCGAATGGGTTAAATTAGATCTATCAGATCTAACCTGGTAGTTTCCTAAGGCTACCTTGAGATCTTAATTAAAGTTAAGTGACGGACATAATTAATTGAGTTTTTCGAATAATACATATATGTAAAAATAAAGCCCCCCGCCACGTATGTATGTAATCTCAGAAACTACTATTTATATTCATATGGAAATTAAGGAAAGTTTAGACATACATACATGCATCACGCCTTCATTCCCAGAGTGGCAGGGCTACAAAAATACCAACAAATCTAAAAAGACTTGTTTATAATTCTGTAACCACATTTTGCACAATCAGGCCAAGATGTTTTGTGTATTCAGGGATGTTATGTCAGGTTGCAAGCCCATCCCTCTTATTAAGTTGAAACAAAACTGTTTACCTGGTATGATGATACTCGTGAATCCCTTTGTGGTACCGACTCCTAACACATCTTCGTATGGGCAGAACTTGAAGTTTGAAATGTTTTTTGACATCCTGTGCCTCATATACGGTTTTACAGTTGTTTCTGTACAGCAGTTACTGAAATTAATGTTAACGCATATAGGTACAGTACCGGCAAATAATATATCATCTTTGTACTTACATCTCACACGATTACCTACAAATCTGACTCACCAAAATTGACAACCAATCATTAACTAGTTGACCAATTGTATTGCTATTGTTCAATGTGTTAGCTGATTAAATAAGGTTCAAAATTGCCGGGTTAGAATAGTGCCACTCCATGTCTTACCGTGAATGTCGTAAGAGGTGACAGCTCTGCCTACCCCACTCTGAGAATGAAGGCGTGATGCTTTGTTATGTTTGTAGTATTTAAAAAACAATTGCTGACGAGTTCATACAAATCTCGTAAATTTAGTATCATCGACGCGTGTCGGCATTGGTTTTTTTAAATACTATTTTTTTTTTAATTGCGATAAATTTACTAACATTTGTTATATATACCATTTGAACCTTATTTAATCAGCTAACAAATTGAACAATAGCAATAGGTACAATTGGTCAACTAGTTCTTGATTGGTTGTCAATTTTGGTGAGTCACATTGTAGGTAATCGTATTTGATATAAATATAAAGATGATATATTATTTGCCGGTACTGTACACGAAGACGAATTAAGTGTTTAAAATAATTCTTAATGTGGATCCTCCACATTAAGAACACGCACCAATCTGCATGGTGACTTAAGATGGATTCACAATAGGCACTATAATTCCTGTATATAAATGATGTCACTCGCGATTTATACACGGGACTTAGCTACTTTATCGCGTAAAATTCCTTATTGTGAATCCACCTTAACACTGAACCCTGCCGGCAAGCCCATTCCACTGTTGAGGCCGCGCAAACAAACATTTGGTCTACGACAAAAAATTGCCACTCGACTGCGACCAAGGCCTGAGCAATATTTCCATCCAGCGATGAATCACAAAAGTAAAAAAATATCTTTAAAATTATTCAGGTGGTCCCCAAATAGAAACCTGAACAAATTTAATTGTAGATTGAATATCAGTGTACATATTTCCACACAACACAAATAATGTAACATAAATAAACATTTTATTGGTTATCTTCCCTAAACTACCCAGCCAACACACTTACTTGTATACTTCGACAACGTTATCTAAGCCAACGGCTAACATATCTTTCTGTGAGAACTCCAGGTCCACCGGCGCGCTCCTAACTTTGTAGTGCTGTACGGGGCCATCTAGATTCCTAATGTCGTATATTTTCAAACTGCGATCCACTCCTGACGTTGCCATATACCTGTGGAAAAACACTTCTCTGAACAAATGTAGATATTTATATGAAAAAAGCAACTTAATCTTTGCACAATGCAAATAAATGTAAAAAGTACAAATGGCGTACTTAACGCCTAAATGCATTCTTAACCAGTCAACCACATGGCTAACATTGAATAAGCGGCGCATTTAGAGATCTAGTTTTGAAAACTTACAAGGAAAGGTACCCAACTGTCCGGCTCCGATTTGTTTTTGGTGTGCAATTAAGAGTATTTGTATTGTATCATACAAAGCCTTATAAACAATTAACCCAGTGTTGTCATACTATATGATTTAATAAGTTTACGTTAATAATTAATTTTTGAGAAGCTTTTGTTCCTGATTGTACTTTTATTTCACAGTCATCTGCTCATTGAGACTCAACAAACAATCAAGTACAGAGTCCTGTTACCACCATGATCAGCTCTTACTCACCATAAATCACATTGTCATAGGGTTTATATATCATAATGCTAGATCAAAACAGTATTAACTCAAAAACATACTATTTATGTTTCAAGTTCATAGAAATCATTCAATCAAGTATTTTGAGTTGGTATGTTGAGTTTGTGTAATAAGTAATCCTGCTTCTGGCAGGGTAGGTGCATCGGTTGCCAATACAGTATACGGAAGCAAGTAAATGTTTGCAGTCAGAAGGCTTTTTGTCAGAGATATTACAGTTGCCATTACAAAGGAAAAAAGACACATTTTTGTCCATTCACACAAAATTAATTAATTGTACTTACATGCCTTTGCTATCAACAGCTATAGCTGTTAAGGGTGTCTTGTGGCACAATATCTTTGCTAACGGATCTTTGACCGTGGGAGACCAGAGAGATACAACTCCTTGAGAATTTCCCAAGCACACTGTACCATTATAGGGATTTTGAGCCATTACTGAAGTCCGTCCTAAATGGTTATTGTAATGGCCTACTATCTCTCCTATTGATATATCTAGCCATGACATGAAGCCAAATTCATTCTGTGAAAAAACAATTTATCATAACATTGATTAAAGCGATGTTTATAATTATCGTGTAGCTGTCAAAATAATCCATACAAATTTAGCTACAGGCGATAAAGTTTCTCACCCTCTTTAATCTAATACAATTATCACGATTATAAAATATTTGGTAGTTCTCAAGAAAAACCAGGTTTGTAAGTTTCCGTTTTTGATTTATTAGTTTATTTCATTCCAAAGTAAAAAATAATTTCAAAGGGTAACATACAGACCTAGATTTTCATAATATCTACAACATATTCAAAAATCGTAAAAATCGGACAACGTTTACGGGCAGAAAACAGTTATCGCATTTTGTATAGATTATTTTTGCTTCACAGTCAGATCTGAAAAAAGCAAGTACAATATTTAGGAAAATAAAGGGTCTTTGAAGTAGTTGTGCATCCTGCTCCTAGCTATGTGCACCAACATACATACACCTACATTAAAAATTATGAAACTATAATATAAAGACTAACCATAACATAACCATATCTTTATTTTGTATAGAATGCGATACATAAGATGGTCCTATGACCATCTTATGTACAATGGCTATTCATTGTAAATAATTGCACACATTTTACCAGCAGCTGGTATGCATAAGTAATAATTATACTACACTTAAATTCACACATTGTGCCTGCCAATGATATTTATTATAATATGACAACAAAAGTAGGTGTAGTTTTCAAATAATACGTACAACAGCAGCCAGTAAAAAATGGTAAGGCAGAAACTCCATGCGCAAAATCTTGTCCATCCGTTTGACGCAGTGCAATTCCAGGCCAGTATTGTCGTAAATATAGAGCCATTCCTTCTGGGCCACCGCCATCATTGTCTCTACATGCAGCCAACTGTAGAAAGACCACAGAAAAGTTATAAATAAAATACATACAAATTTGTGTAGATAGATATATAAAAGCTTTAATAATGTTTATTATTACCTCACATCATGTATGGATTCCATAACATTAATTTCACAATGCAATTTCTTAGTAACCCAGTCAAATGCTGCCAAATGTCCTTTCTTACCACCTAAGAGCAAATGTCTGCCATTGCGTGAATATTTCATCCTGTACGGTCCAAAGTCAAGTTCAAGATCAAATATTTTTGTGGCAGCAGTGATGTCAACATTGTCTCTGATTAAGTTCTGTGATATTTCAGTTGTTTTACTATCTTCACCAACTTGAACATAGCTGGAATAAATAAGGTTTGTAATTATGGTTCCCCTTGTTTACACATAATCAGGATTGTCTGAATGTATAATTTCGCATATTTTAATATAAACATAACATAACCTACCAGGACTACACATAACACCATCAGGACTACAAAAAAATATTTCCCGTTTCAGCTGGAGAAATATTATGTGAATAAAAATGTATCTATACATTGGGCACAAAAAGTTTAGGAACACTTTAATTAAATATTAAATCTTGAAAATCTCAAAAGTTCACCTTGTTGGATTACATGAGGAAGATGCCCTCTCCGGGAAACTGCAACCTACTAATTATTGGAACCATCAATCTTATTTCAAGTTAATGAAGGTGATAATCCTACAATCACTAGGTAGGTGCCAATAACTAGATGTTTTACTCTCTTTTATTATTTTATTAAGTAGAATGATTTTACTTATTTACCGTAAATAAGTTCCTTTCAAAAATTTCATTTGTTTTTACCCTAATGTGGGGGTCAGTCTAAAGTCTAAACTGTAATTTGTATGTTTTTGCTTTTGGAAATAAACTATTTGTAATTAAATTATCATATAAGATACATTTCCATCAATTCTATATTTGATGACATGCTAGCCTAGTTGGGAGTGACCCTGCCTTCGAAGCTAGGGATCCTGGGTTCAAGTCCCGGTAAGGGCGGATATTTGTGTGATGAGCACGAGTATTTGTTCTTGAGTCTTGGATGTTTTCTATGAATTTAAGTATATATTTCTCTATATAAGTAAGTTTATCGTTGTCTAGTACCTATTCTACAAGCCTAGAGCTTAGTTTGGGACTAGGTCAATTTGTGTGACATTGTTCTGTGATTATTTATTTAATTTAACATAAAATATATTCCTAATTTCATCCCATTTATGAAAACTGCTTTAAAATTTACTTACAAGATTGGATCAACACTGTGTTGGTCTAATACACTAAAACATGTGTTGTTTATAATAAGCTTGTTAAATATTGAAGATGTTAGAAAAATCTCGTTTTGATATGGAACAAGTTGCATGTAACAAGCGTCAAATAAGGATGTTTCTATCTATTCTTACCCTTGCTCTTCTGTAAGTAAAATCTCTCCCCGAGCAGCCTGTTCTTGTGCATAGTTGTATTTCTGCTCTTTCTTCTTTAACTTAACAGCGTGCAATGGATGCCTTACGCCCTTGCCTAAGCCTTCACCGCGGGAATGTTGCTCCAACTTTATCTTCTCAATTGGGGCTTTGCCAGGAAATTGCTTTTTTACTTTTTGTTTATTGGATTTGTTAACACCTGGTCCCTTGCCCTGTTGTGACTTGTGTAGCGTTTTCTTTTTCTAAAAAAAGTTAATTTTACAGAGATTTCATACAAATATAAAATAAACCGAAATCCTCCTTTTCTTGAGGGAAAAATTAGTAAATAAGTCTTCTTTACCTCTCTAAACTTTTGTTTCATTAGCAACCGAGGGGTAACCTTCACAGTGTATACTTCTTCTTTTTGATGGTCAGGTTTTTCGTAATTATCTTCTGACTTTATTTCAAAGTATCGCTTCTGCAAGCAAAATTATAAAATTATAAATTCATACATAGATTAGGTACATAAAGGAACATTTTGGGAATTTTAGCCGTACCTTTTCCTTGGGCTTCATATTTATTTTCTTACACGGTATTTGAACAATTATTATAAAGTATTTGACTGAGTTGTCCGAGTTTCTAGCACTTCACGTGTAAACACTGAGGCAGAGAGGTTATTTTACTTTTTGACATTGACGTGTTTACAAATGTTGACGTTTACGTCGGTATTGCTATATTTATTCTGGTATATAACTGGTACTGCCATAATTAAAATTGTTTGGGCGTTAAAATCCACGAAATCAACACTGCTTGAACTTTTGTTAGGCTTTGAATGGGATGCAATACTATGTAAAACAAATAAACTGGTTTGATTTAACATGTATCTATGTAAATACTAATGGTATATCTATGAATAAATATACTTACTATTTTTGATGTTTAACACTCTAAATGCAGTGGGTACCGTGGTGCCGATCATCCGCCGATGAGGCCTACAGTAATCGTTTTGATTTCGCATATAGGAATGGGCGGTGGGTCCCAAATTTCCAACCTCTGCTAAACCTATCGGTATTTTGCGGGTAGTAAGTTAGTTTGTTGTTAGTCTCATCAATATTTGTTTTTAAAGAATTTATTATTATAGAGCCAATTATTTTTCTCTTTAATCGGTTCCTCACGGCTGAGGATCATGCTGAATTAAAATGATTATTTGCCTATTATTTGATGTATTTTTATTACTTCGATAACCTCAAATAATTGGGGTTATTTAATCGTTTTTCTCTTTCTTACCTTGACCGTATAACCCAGACTACCGAGGAAGTCATTAAACCGAGACCAAACCTGCTTGCTACCTTCATCTCGAGGCATAGGTATGTAACTTGGTATGTACACTGCTTCTACTCGTAAAGCCTGACAAGTTCCTTTTTAGCCCTCGCCATGTTGCGGATTTTCAGTGGAACAAATTTATTTAAATGGCAACGTTTTTTTTGACAACGGACGTTGGAAGTCATTGAATGTCACCGATGTAAACAAATCGATTTTAAAATCAAAATGCCCAAGAAATTTCACTCCGATGCAAAAAAACATTATTATAAATACATTCAAATGGTTGCGGCAGAAAAAGGACGAAGGATTCAGCAGCATTCCAATAAACAATGTTTTGAAATTAGTTGTTGACATGACGGGTATGATATTCATAGTGCGATTGTCATGAATTGGTTAGCTTGGTACTAAATATGTATATTAATTATTAAATTTTATTTTTTTTCTCTTTCAAGGCGTCTGTAGTGCTACAATTAAGAATATATACAAAAAGAATGAGCCGTTACCGCCATTGCCATCAGTACCAAAAAAAAGAATACAAATAGACGACTTCGACAAATGTGCCATAAGGCACAAAATTCATGAATTCTATGCTGTGCGAAAGCAAGTACCAACTCTCAAAAGTCTGCTTACCGAATTGAAAAAAGATATTGATTTTACCGGTAGTAGGGAGTACTTGCGATTGCTATTGCATAGTATGGGGTTCAAATACAAAAAGTGCAGAAACCAACGGTACATATTGAAGGAGCGTTCGGATATTGTGGTTTGGCGGGAAAGTTATTTAGACGAAATAAAAGAAGCAAGGGACAAAAATATACCTCTTGTTTATTTAGATGAGACTTACATCCATACTTCTCTTAACCACGCAAAATGCTGGCAAAGCGAAAATGAACCCGGTGTGTCGAAATCCGTTTCAACCGGCAAACGATATATTATAGTTCATGCCGGCGGACCATCGGGATTTGTTCCCAATGCACTCCTAATATATAATGATAAGGAAAAGAAAGCCGATTATCATGACTCCATGAACAGGAACAATTTTAAGAAATGGGTTTTGCAGAGATTAATTCCCAATCTCAGTGAACCCACGTGTGTTATAATGGATAATGCCCGGTACCATTCTTTCCAAATTAACAAAGCGAAATCTGGCGATAGAAAACACGTCATTGCTGAGTGGCTGCGTTTAAATAACATCTCATTTCCCCAAAATGCATCTAAAGATAAATTGATTACAATTTTGAGACGTCATAAACCCGAGCCAGTATACGAAATAGATACGATTCTCTCAAATCATGGTCACAAGGTGATAAGGTTACCGCCCTATCACTGTGATTTAAATCCCATCGAGATGATTTGGGGCATCATGAAAGCAAAAGTGGCAACTAAAAATGTTTCCATCACGAATGATGCCTTCCTAAAGCTCGTTGAAGATAGTTTTCAGGTATTTACATTTATCAATGAATTTTATTGAACAGTTAAAAATATAGCTTACTTTTACACTTCGTTATTACTTAGGAAGTGACTATAGAAAATTGGAGTAAATGCTGCGAACACGTAAAAAAGATAGAAGACGGATATAGGACAAAAGTTCCTATAATCGAATCACAGACCGAAAGATTTATAATCGAGGTTGGTGGGCCTGAAAGTGACTCTTCAACGGACGAAAGTGAAAATACATCGGAGCCAGAATCTGATGAATATATGGATGTCGAATATTTAGAATCGGATTTTGACGGATAGGTAATTATTCATATTTAATTATCAACTAGACATGCTCTTCCGATTACATGAAAACATAGTTTCACAATCTACATGTACTTAATTGTATATCTCACTCGTTCTTGCACGATGCCAATACTCACTGTCCCGACTATTCATGACGTACACGTATAATTGCCATATGTAAGCTGTTTGTAGCGACTCTACATCAGGGCTAAATAGGAACTTGTCAGGCTATACTTTTAGCAGACTTCAAAAAAGGAAGAGGTTCTCATTTTGACTGAATGTTTGTTACGCGAATACTCCGTCAAATTGTAGATCGATTACGAAAATTATTTTATGTTCGATAGAGTATACTTTCGAGGTAGTCCCATTATATTAATGATTGTAAAACGTGGTTCGAACACTTAGTGCTAAATGAGCAATACTTGACGGTTGTTTGTTTTTGCGTGTTCACATTATACAAACTAACCAAGCTTTAGTCCCTCATGGAAGCTGAACTTCGTTTTTTGAAAGATAAAGAATAAAATAAGTGACCGTTATTTTGCACACGCGTTCGCCTATTAACGAAGTAAAAAATACAGGGCGTCCCACGGCTATGCCACATGAAAGGAAAGTACTTTGAATATTGTAGATGGAACATTTTACTGAAAGAAGACATTATTTTAATTTAAAAAACAATTTAAACTGCATTCATAGATATTTCAATAATTACATGGTTGAACCGGGAATCGAACCGTTACACGAGAAAAATAATTACCCTGTAGCTTTATCATACCGATCGAAAGGCTTCATCACAAGGATTATTTTTTGCTAAATAACATAGTGTCAGAAATAAAAGGAAAACCATGAATTTTAACATGTTTAATACAAAATTAATCAATTTATCAAATGCTCAAAATGAGTCCCTTCCTGTTGAATACAAAGTCGCACTCTTTTGATTATTTCGCTCCCTGTCGATTTTTTGATCTTGTTGTGGTGGATATTGTTTGTAGCTCGTGGACACTTTCATACTGGTTCTTGTAAACAACATTTTTGAAATAACTCCATAAAAAAAATCTAAGTCTATCTTTCTCTCTATCTATCAGCTTTTCATTTTTCTGAACAAAATTTCACATCAAATGTTAAAATTCATGGTCTTCCTTTTATTTCTGACACTGTTATTGAACAAAAATAATCCTTATGATAAAGCCTTTCGATCGGTATGATAAAGATACAGGGTAATTAGTTACCTCGTGTAAGGGGTTCGATTCCCGGTTCAACCATGTAATTATTTAAATATCTATGAATGCAGTTTAAATTGTTTTTTAAATTAAAATAATGTCTTATTTCAGTAAAATGTTCTATCTACAATATTCAAGGTACTTTCCTTCCATGTGGCATAGCCGTGGGACGCCCTGTATAGTAAATGAAAAATAATTGATTGTCTCTTCCATAATGGTGCGAATTTGACCGTTACAATTCGAATATAAAAAAACGAAGTAGGTGGCTTTTAATAAGACTTGTTTGCTTTGTTTAGCTCATCGTAAACGGGATATACAGAGAGGAAGGAAAATAATGAATTGAAACTGGTGCGATAATCTTGTAGGTATTTATTATTTTTATTCTCTTTAACAACACATACTCAATATATTACAGAAACGTATATGACAATCAGAGTAGTAACATAGTAATAGGTTTTAGTATTTAAATGCGAATATAAGTAGGTATTATCGATTTCAGTTTATCAATGTGATTGCATGAAATAAAAACAACAAACAATAGTCCGCATTTTAAACAAAATAGTTAGAGACCGTTCACCTACTTAAGATTCGAAACAATAACTGCACACAGCGAACTAAACGTACATCGCAAATTAACTAACTTGAGTCGATTAAGCTATCACATTCCGTAGACGATAACAACGAATAAGTCGTAACACGTAACATAATCACAGTGAAGTGAACATTGGCTAACAAATAAAGTATTAATTTAGTCCTAAAATTATCAATTAATGACTGAATTAACTTACCCGATCTAATGAGATCTTATGTCCTAGTGTAAATAAAAACGCCTTTCGACGTAACAACTACATATTCACAATGTTATTTACAAAAACTGACTAGAAGGTCCTTAAAGGAATAATAGTTTCGTTCATTAGGTATCCTGTCGTGTCGTGCCACGAGGGTCGACCGGCGCGCCGCCTGAAGCATTTGGCACATCCGTATCAGAACTTAAACAAATATTTAACAGTTGTCCTTATGCCCTACTACTTTATGATAAAAATCTGAGTCTGCTTATGTATAATTTTTACTAAACCGCTCTGACGGCAGTCTGTATTTTCATAGACGAATTATCTTTATCCCGTTTTGAAAGTTACAATATTTACAATGCCGAAATTGTTATGCGTCTGTGGGGCTAAAACCGCTTACATACTATAGTATAAATTTCTTTCCTAACAATTACATTTATTTTACGCATATTATTATATGAGTAACGGTGGTTAAAATCCATTTATATATGTATGTTTAAGTCCATCTTATCATTAAATTAGAGTCGAACATATCTTCGAGTGAAGTCGTCGTCGAAGTCAGACATCGTATACACGTTTACACAGACATCGCAATCGTTACCTAGGCGCACCCCGAGAATAGCCCGGCACGTGGGCGGTACTGTACATAGTTCAATTCGAACGAATCGTCAATCACTTAATTCTATCGATCTAATATTCGAACACTCGATAAACGATCTTTGGCGCGTAGCTTTCACGTTCACTTGAGACACTTTAAATTGCACTAAGTCAGTTAAGTCAGGATGAGCTCCGCCGATAGGCCCGTCCGCTAGTGGCGCTCGGGTTCGGCGGCGCTCTGTGACCCTTAAATGGGGGTCGGGAGCACTGTGAAGTCCTGGAGCGCATTTTTGACGGTCTCGTAGATGGGGCGGTTCTCGTCGGGGCAGTAGCCATCGGGCGAGCAGAGCGTCTGCAGCTTGGTGAGGTACGAGTCAAAGTTATCATGCGCTGGCTTGTCGCCGGGCGCCGGCGGCGGCGGCCCGCCCGGCGCGCTCGCCGGCGCTGTGTCCCCGCCCGGCAGCTTCACGTGCCCCAACAGCGTGATCACGTTGTTACGCAGGCTTTCGTAGTAATCCGTCAGGTTATTGTTCCGCTGGGATATCAACTGGCTCTCCTGGAGACAACAACATTCAAACTATTACGATTTATCAAGGGAAAAGTAAACGGGATTCTCGATTGTTGCTAAGAGTTATAGTGAACTCCATTAGAAAACCTTTCTCTAACTTTCAGTGGCTACTAGATCGGATAGTAATTTGATGGTACTCACAAATGTGACGTTAGTAGCACTCAAAGTTGGATGTTTGGAGCCATGACACTACCATCTACGTTATCAGAGAAAATCATATTTATAATCGATACTATTTGATTGAATGTTTTGTTCAACATGCTACGTCATTGATGACGTGAAGCAAATCTTACCCGTTCTCCATGGCTGAGGTGCGTTTCCATGGCGTTGATGTCTGACTTGAGGCGCATCATCTGCGACTCCACCCTCGCGTTCTCTCGCTGAAGCTCAGTGATCTCCTGCTCAAGGGTCATCAGGTCTTCACCGTTTCCCGTCTGCATATTCATTTCCATTCCTGGAAAACGATAAACATTCACGTTATTAACTGAATAAAGGCTTACAGTATACAACTCCTGAATTCATTTTCAAGAATAATCAGTTTTGCACCAGACAAAGCAAAGAGCAAAAATGCATTCAGCAGGTTCACACTCTCAGCTACCGTTATACTAAAGTTGGGATTCATGAAAAATCGTAAGCGTCGTTTCGTCAATAAGTAACATGTGGGACAGAGACAAATCTAAAAATATTTTTAGTAAGGTTTTTTTTACGTTGTATGACACTAATGATGATGTGATGATGGGAATGAGATGAGACGATTTTGATTAATAAATTAAAAATTACCTGAATATGGTTTAGGATAGAGTGGCGTGATGTCGTCAGGGTACTTGGGTTTCTTTGGTAGTGGTGTGGGCGTGGTGGCGCCAGCGACGGGACAGCCCGAGAGAGAGCGGTGTGTAAGAAAGGACCCATTGATGTGTCCCGACCCGTCACAGCCAGGAGTTGGGCAGTTGACACCGTCAAACTTGATGGCGGACGCAGCCGCCGCTACCGCCGCTTTGTGCTGCTCTACAGTCCCTCCACTTTCCAGGACTCGCATCTTGTTGCGATTCGCAATCGGGCAGCCCGAGGCACTGGTAAATAAAATAAATATTATTACAACGAAGAAATATCGTCCGAACTCTCCACACTTACTCATAATTACGCTAACTACTTAGCATTACAACTACCGTACATTCTACTGTTCACATGGAGTCGTCTTACCTCCGATGCGATAAGAATTTCCCTGTAGCGTGTCCAGATCCATCACAGCCCGGTATAGGGCATCTAAGCAGCGTGCAAATAACCATTTTATCGTAAAAATAAAATACACAGTTTCTTTAGGTGGGTGGGCATTATAATATTAGAAACAGTTGCGAAGAAAATGTTAGGTGGTATTAGCAGTACTAAAGCTTTTTTACATGGCATAAGTGTATAACGACGGAACGTTAAATAAACATTAGGTTAGAATACTGTCCAAGGCCTCTTCTTTTATTTAGGTTAATCACAATACCTCAATTTAGGCAAATGATTGATGATTTGAACAAATAATCTCTTACAAAACCATTGAAAACCTCTTTTATTTAGGAGTCGTACAGTACTATAACAAGACTTTATTCAGCTCGTTCCTGAATCGCTTTAATAGCCCCTTCACCGATTAAAAACCATCCACCAAATCAAGCTTTACAAATCCTTAAAAATTACTGAAACCTTCACTAAGATTACTCACCTGAGTGGTTCAGAGTCCTGTCCATCTCTCGGCTTGCTCTTGGGCTTGTTGGCCCTGGGGCAGCCGGAGAGGGAGCGGTGCGAGGAATAGTTCCCCGTAACGTGGCCGGAGCCATCACAGCCCGGGGTGGGGCACTTCAGCTCCTGGGAGTGAGGCTGCAGCTGGGAGCGGTCGGCGCGCGGACACCCGGACAGGCTGCACATAAACAGACTGCTTACAATGGCGTGACGGGGTAGCGTGTCATACCTTAAGGTAAATAGCAGGGATATTTACTGCCGCGTGATTAGAAATAGAGTTGGCTAAAAGATTTAGGAAACGCATGTGGTTGGAATAGAACCAGTGTGTTCTATCCAAACGCGACAAAGGCCACGGGCGACCTTCTGCCTGATACGGTTTTAATGAAATGGCCTATTTAGAGCTGTAGTATACCTTACTTGAGACTGACACAAACGTCTTGTTAGCATTTTGGAAGACAAGTTAGGAAGTCAGTTGAACCTAGCTTTTCATAACATAATCAATAAAAGAACAATAAACTTGAGGTCTGTAATCTGTGCAATTAAAATTTCTTCCTACGTTACTAATCCGTGAGGTGTCGTTGACTAGATACCAACTTGAGAAATATTTTAGTAGTACGATGGAATTTAGGGATAAATAATGTGTAAGAAAGGTTATGATTGTTTCACATTGTCAACCTGTTTGAGGAAGTTTTACTCATATTTCAAACCGGTGAATATCATTTCATCGTAAAACCTTTCATCGAATGTATCATTTCATCGAACGCTATTTTCTGCTGAAACCATAATGTTTTCAGGGACATCAAACATCTAACCTAAACTAACCTAACCTTCGTAATTAATGTTTAAGATACCCTGAAACCATTATAGTTTCAGCAGAAAATAGCGTTCGATCAAATGAAATTCGATGAAATGATAGGTACATTCGATGAAGTGAAATTTGATAAAATGATGAGTTACCATTTCAAACAATATTAACCCTCACTCTACTCAACATCTAAACAAGGTTATGTGCTAAGTGTCAAATTAATTGGAATAAATTATATGTAAAAAAACGACATATCATACGAGCTCTATTAATCGGTGCCGTGCGAAGATATAACTGTAACCTAGAAGTATTTCAGTCGTTATGCACTTGGCGGTAAAAATAGTTTCCGGTGAATGTGATGCATCTGTTCTTTTACAGCTAGAGCGTAGTTTATATTAGGTTATATATAGCGGTAGTGTTGAAACTTAGCAATGCATCTCTTATATTTATATACTTTCAACGATATTTATAAATAGATGAGTTTATCACATCTTTAAATTAAGTATGTAAATATCAAAATAATGAATAATAATAATAAACTTTCATTTCTTATAATAAGTTATTACTTATGAACATAAATGAAAATACTCGTTGTTTTCGTTCGTCACGGTTTGTCCGATGTCCAACAGTCAATTGTTTCGGTGACGATCAAACACGCATTCGTCGGTAACTGCATTCAGATTCTTTGTTACATGTATAATAACAAAAAGTACCTAATAAAAAAGATTCAAAAAGATAACTGAAGTAAAAAAAAAATTGCAAACTTTGAGTGTTTAGCAAAATAGTTATTAAAAAATTGCCCCTTATTCGCAGTCCAAGTTAAATGAAAATACTCGTTGTTTTCGTTCGTCACGGTTTGTCAGATGTCCAACAATCAATTGTTTCTGTGACGATCAAACACGCATTCGTCGGTAATTGCATTGAGATTCTTTGTTACATGTATAATAACATTAATAACAAAAAGTACCTCATTAAAAAGATTCAAAAAGGTCTCTTTCAAAAAGATTACTGAAGTAAAAATAAAAATCCAAACTTTGAGTGTTTAGCAGAATAGAGTTATTAAAAAATTGCCCCTTGTTCACAGTACAAGTTAAAATGCAACGGTTATGACTTAGGTTAGAGAGTATCTTTAAACACTTTTCCTAAACAAAGCTAGTACTTTAGGAACTATAATAAACTCTCGACCGGAAAAAGTAAAAAATATATTTCGTTGTAAAGTCACTCAATAAGCAAATCTGGCTTTATATTTCGCAATCGGAGCAAAACCGTGTTGCTTAAATTATAGTACCCAGAAGTACGTTAGTTTATGCGTGTACAACACAATGGAAAATGAAATTGTTATTCCACACATTTAACCGATAACTTGAATGATCGCATTTTTAGACAAACGAATGAGGACATAAAATCCAATTAAAGTCGAAGTCGGTCACCTACTAGGTATATTTGTTTTTCGAAATTCTAACACTTAATCCGGTTTAACAAAAGCCACAGTTACGCTTCACAAAACGACCAAGTAAATGAGAATTTCACACAGGAGAATTCACCATGCGGTTAGCGTAACCTGCCCCCAGTGCCCGTGCGTCCAAAAGGAGCCAGTTTACAGTGTAATTTAAGGAAGTTGGGCAGTTTAGGTGCATCGCTAGGTGCCCGTGCCTCCAAAAAGAGTCTGTTTACAGTGGAAATTGAGAATGTCGGGCAGTTTAGATGCGAGACGGTGTCGTTTGGCGCGGCTGGATGTGCGGAAATACGCAAATTGCCATTCAGGGGGGAAATTGTCACTGCACTGAGCTAATGTGGTAATACTGCACTCTGCGAATATTGCCCTCGAGAATACGGTGGCACATTTTGACGCGAGAAATTCTAAGGGGAACTTTTGTTTTGTTTTCGTCATCACAATCATGAGTTGGCACATTGTCAAAGAGAATCGCAAAATGATATTGCGAAATATTTAATAGGTTGGTACCTATTGCTTATGTGTTTTGTTTATGAATAAAAATAGTTTCTTAAAATAATTTAACTTCAGATTAAAATGGGAAAAACATTTGAATTTATTTCAGATGTTGCTTCTACTTAACCCTCCTAACTAAAATTTTATGCATTCACACTATAGAACCTAGAATTGTTTTTGTTTACTTTCTATGCTAATAGTTCTATCTCATATTGAGAATTCCCTTCCAAAAACGAAGTTTTATTGAAATTGGTCGAATATAATAGCAAACCTCTGCATTTTGAAGTCACATCTCTATGCAAGAGAAGAAAAATCTACATTTTCTCTTTATTTATTATCCATACTGAGCATAAAAATGTGCCATACAGGTATTTGTCATGCCTGCATAATTAGTACCTGCTCTGTCGCTTTATGCTACAAACAAAATCAATCTCCGTAAAACGAGGTAAGGTTTTAAATCGAGTGGTCCGAGCACGTCAAACATTTAACTACTGTGAAAGTTCGAGGGACTATTTTGTTAGAGGGGTTACTTGGGTTCTCAGCCCTTCTCAGAAAGACGTTGCGAGGCTGCCATTGAAATCGCACCGATGACGTCATAACAAGATCGCCGCCGGGCTAGGGTGAGCGAAACGGTTTTATTCATACTATTGTAAATCTAGAAGTACTGTAAAAACAACCTTATTACTTACTGTTAGAGAATATAACAGCGTGTCAGATTAAATCTAGTATCCCGTGCTCAACAATTTTATTTAAAATTTAGAGGCTTAGGGAGTTTTGTTTGAATATTATCTTGTTTCTTATCTGATCGTGATAAAAAGTTTGTTTTCACCTATTAAAAGGTAATTTGGTAATGATATCGCATAATTTCATTATTAATAATGGATACTTATTTGTATTCGCATACCACAGCAAACGGAACAGTAATAACAATAACAATATTAAAAACTTTTTCTTGTCTCTCTCACTCCCTAGCCGCGATAGGTTAGAGAAAAAGAGACGCGAATACCAAAGCAAAGTAGGTACGTAATGCCTCTGAAATGTAGACGTCACGCACGCAAACACTTGGAAAAAACTACGATGTTTTTTAAACACGTGTGAATACGTTCCAGGCTAACTACAGAACCAAAACACTGAATGCTAAAGGGTTAAAGTTTCAAGTTATTTTGTGTTTAATTTAATGTCACGAAAACACGAAAAAAGTTATTAAAAAAGCATTAATTACATCAAATTTATCGGTATTGCCGCAAAAAATTACATAAAGACGATCCCAAAAAACTTGTAAAAAGTTTAGAACGCGCGAAACTCTGTCAAAATTATTTTACCAGTTCTGCGAAACAAAAGTAAAGCTTGTTATAAGTTTATAAGTAAACTGTAGCCGATAAACGTCAGGCCTGTTTACTTGAGAGCAAGCTAAACAGGCTAGTTAGAGTCTCGGCAATGTGTTCGCATGCGAACTGGGCCGCTTGCCTGCGATGCGTCGCGAAGTTGCCAGAAACGTGGCCCGTGCCGTCGCAGTTCTTCACCGGGCATTGAATCAGCTCCCTCTCCTTGGCAGCCTCTCGAATCCGGTAGTCCAGATTACCGAAAAAGTCGTCCGGAAGAAAGCTAACGTAAAAAACAATAACTCGATAAAACAAAAAAAAACAAAATCCAATAAAGGCGCTACAAACAGACTGCCAACTGACAAAACAAAAAAACTAAAAAAAAAGTTACGCCGACGCATTGTTATGCGACCTTAACGTATCCAATTTTAGTATCTACTCAAGTCATTAACCTAGAACGCACGCTATAAATCATAAATTAGCGTGAACTAGTCGCCATTAATAAATAAGTAAATGCTCACAATCTGAATAAAGCGTGGTGTAATGTTTACAAAACTTTGTCTGCATCATTTAGTTGGCGTAGTTTAAATAGTTTGTAAAAAGTTTTTAAAAGTTATGCAAAGTTGATAATGGACACTCACCCGTTCCGTTGCATAGTTGTGTTCGACTTAAAGTCTATAATGGTACGGATTTTGTTGTTTGTATATCTTATCGTTCAAGTGGTTATCTAGCACGGCGGCGCGCGGCGTGGTGCGCTAGCGCCGGTATATTTAGACTGAACCATCGACTGTGACGTCTGTGACTCGTACGCGTTCGGATACTGCGCGAACTTCACACTTTGCATCGTCTTTTTTTCCACAACTGAAGTTAGCACAGCGTTAACAAGTCCCTATCATACTTTTTAAACTTTGTCATCTTAGTTTTATTACTTTTGGAGCACTTGATTTTTATTATACCACATAAAATAAAAATATCCGTTAAAAATTTAAACGTTGCACGGAACGTTCGCGCGTCGGGCATGCCCGCGGTGCGTGAATCCGGGCGCCTGCACGCCATCGCGTCGAGGGCTGCCTTCCTTACGTCACTTGAGCGTCGGGCGAGTCACCGATCAACAAATTCAATACAGGCAAACTTCTCTAATACAATCAGAATCACTAAACCGCATGTTTACCTAATTATGTAGAGCGATTCACTACATTTCTAGGCATAGTAATTTAACAATCTTTTACCAATACAACTTTTTAAACTAGTTGCAGAAGTTTTTTTAGCATTTAGACAATGTTTTTATCCACGTTAAAAATTAACACATTCATTCGCAAGTCATGATTCGATACGTAACTATTATCAAGGTGACTTACTTAGTGCCTTCTATAATGATCAAGCCTTTAAAGGATGAGTGTACTTAATTGCTAGTTTAAGTTACTTTTAAGTTTTTAATGCCTAGGTAACCTACCTGGCTTAGTTACGAAAATTTCTCTATGTGAGAAAAATGGAAAAAAAAAAAAATTAGTTACGAAAAGTTTTTATTGTCTATACTTATTCAAGGACGCTTCCTCGAAATGCAGAGTGATAAGGGCCCGTAAGGGCCACGAGAAATATTACGCTTTGTTTGTGTGGGATTAAAAAGGGGCACCGTATTAATAAAGGATGAAGATAAAAAGAATAGGCAATGATGTTCCTCACCAGTAGGTGTTAGCGATGTTTGACGAGTAAGTAGCTATTTTTGGTAGGTAAGTATATTATTATAATGCCGATATCGGTTTTTGCGATCACGTGCTAATTTTGTACTTAACATTGTTTTGTTTTCTTATTTTAGGTTACTAGGTACCTAACCTATCTATTTATTCTTATAAAAGTTTTGGAGAGTGAAATTTTGAATTAAGTAGGTACTTTGTCCTAAAGTCCTATCTAACCTAAAAATATAAGTAAAAGGTACTTACTTGTATACCTAGGTAGGGTACGATAAAACGTTTTCAAACTTTTGCTTTATGGTTAAATTTATGCGACCAAGATAGGTATGGTTAAAAATCAATCATTTAAGGCGATAATGTCCGGTGCAAGCGACGTGCTAAGGTTGTTTAATAATCCTGTGCTCTTTATGTACCTACCTACCTACCTACCTACCTACCTACCTACCTACCTACCTACTACCTACCTAGGAACCTTCAAAGTAAATTTTTTTTTGTAAACAGCTTAGGTAGTTTCTCCTACTCAACATAAAGCATCCATCCGTCCCTTTCGCACTGCAAATTACAAAGTAGCAAATTCCTCCAAAAATAATATTTTGATGCGTTTAGTAAGATTGTTAGTCTGTCTGTTTGTTTATTTGTCAGTTTAGGTATGAGGTAAATCGTTGAACCAATTTTGATGAAATTTGGTATGGATATAGCTCAAGCCTCGGGGAAGGATAAGATATGTAGGTAGGTACCTACTTTACATCCCAAAAAATATACATATCGAGGGAAAACAAAGAAAGGGTTTTAGATGGCAATAATACTTGGACATCAAAAAATGGTGTTCTAACGTTAGATATTTAACTGAGCAGTGTTCAACGGATGTTTAAGTAGTAAGTATCAAGTGGCTTTATTATAGTATTAATAGCATCACGTTCCTTTTGTAACACAAGGCGAGGACGCGCGAAGGGCATGTCTTAGCCTCAGTAAACTCGTTCCTTCTTTACAAGCGGTTTATTAAATAAATATATATCAGGGGACAATCTCACACAAATTGAACTAGTCCCACACTAAGCTCTAGGCCCAGATTAAGGGTTCTATACAACGATACACTGTATTGATATTCGAAATTTGAAATTTCATGTACAGCTTATCAGACAACAAGCCCCTCCTACTGATATTCTAAATTTGAAATTTCATTTATAAACTTACTTAACAACACTCTCCTCTCCTCGCACCCCTGCATTAGAGGGTCCACGAATATCGTTAAGTTAGTGGAATTATTTAATCGGCAATTTCTCTAATATTTTTTAAGCTAGAGTAAAAATAACACAACATGTGTTATTGGTTATTGATTAACAATAGCGAAGAAAATATTAAAATTTGTGCACCTATTAAAAAATTACCCTGTATTGTAGGTATGTTCGGGTCAAATCTTGCAAGGAAGGTTTGAACCACTTCCCGGGGCTAGATCGAGCTGAAATTTAGTACCTATACCTACGTAACTTCGATGACAATACAATAACGACGACGCGCTAGCCTAGTTGGTAGTGACCCTGCCTTCGAAGCTAGGGGTCCTGGGTTCAATTCCCGGTAAGGGCAGATATTTATGTGATAAGCACGAGTATTTATTCCTGAGTCTTGGATGTTTTCTATGTATTTAAATATATATTTCTCTATATAAGTATGTTTATTGTTGTCTAGTACCCATAGTACAAGCCTGGAGCTTAGTTTGGGACTAGGTCAATTTGTGTGACATTGTCCTGTGATATTATTATTATTATTTGTATGTCTTTACCAAACACGGGACTATGGGAGTCCCGGGCCTTTGGAAGGCGTACATGGAGCCGAAGCCAACACGCAGAGGCCCTTTAGACAACTTTAATTTAGTAAAGTGGTGGGACACCACCCGGCGATTGTCCCCGAGTTCACACTATAGAAGTATGCTCCCGCTGACAACCCCCGGTTAGTGTAAGACTATTTAAGAAGGATGGGAACATTAAAAACAGTTTATATTAATGAAATGATATGGATTGGTGAACTAGGCTATTGTTGAAACTATGGCGTCTGCCTGGCCAATGCTAATTACTTTGGTTGAAATTGCAGACGGTGACTCGCCAACTCAATCTCCATCAAGGCTACCCAAAATAGCCGCAAATACATAGCAGCAGAGAGGCAACAGTTCCAGAGGGGCTAAGGATGGAGAGGTGCTTCTGGACTTTAAACGACCATAAGGTGCCCACTCGCCACTTATGCAACACATCCACCCTTCGAGCATAAAGCTCTAGCGACTCCGACCTCTGACCGGCCAATCAAGGCAAGCCAGAGGTGAGAGTCTGTTCCTCGCCATCATACACTCCAGCCGGCCGGTGAAGGCATGCGTCAGGTGAGGAACAGAACCGGTCCGGGGTGTCGCTACTCACCAACAGCTCGCCACTAGCTACCCTGAGGTGACTGACTGCACTGGAAGTACCAGTGGGCGATGAGGTCGTCAATTCCCTACGCCATTTTATTATTATTATAATATGGCATCATCGGGCTGGTCTGCTGATGGAGTCGGCAGGTGACAAGATCTCCGCTATATTTAAAGTAGACCCACCGTGTTTGATTGAACTCATTAGGTTAGTGTTGATGAGCAGTAAGTAAATTACTTTGTAAAAAAAGTACTGTCGGCAACAAAAGCAAAAGCAAAAATTTTTTTTTTGTTTTTTGTAGAGATCGACTTAATCGTCGTAATGATTTATGGTTGCTAGTTAGGTAATTTAGATAATTAAAAATTAACATCTTTAACCCGGATTCATCCATATTAATCTACGATAGTGATTCTGTAAATCTGTTATGAACTTATGATTTTACGACTAAACAGCTCGAATTTTAAAAACTAATCAAAACTCCTTATAAAATGACACCTAATAAATAGGTCAGTCAAACTGAAGGCATTATAGGCACTTATTAGGTACCTACCTACCTGCTGTTTTAAATATTGCAGTGACATTCCCACTGTATGTTTAATTGAATTTAATTATATTTGTATTTTATTGTATTTGGGCACAAATGGTAGGTAGTACCATACAAAATGAAACACTTGAAATAAACAAACAACTTCGCATGCATCGTTTGATTTTCTCGATTCGATATACCTACCTACCTTGCTAAAATTATGAGGAGGTATTAACTTAGGAGTATAATAGGTAGTAGCTGTGATTGTAACTTGTATAACCAGCAGAAACTTAAAAGGTATCTTAAATAGGTAAGTAGATATAACTTTAACCACGTGAGACCCGGTGTTACATCTCATAGGTAATCAAGGCAATTTAGTTTTAACTTTATTTCAATGAGCATAAAATTAATTTTACAATGTTTAAAAATTAAAAAAGCCATTCAGGAGCAAAGATAATTGAACTCTATTTCCTTACTATTAGATTAAAATTCACAGAAATCTCCCTGTTTGTTGTATGGTGAGCCGCTTTTAAAGGGGTTTTGATAGATGTCAAGATATTTCAATCTCTCCGCCCAATTCCTACAACTTATTATTGCACAACCTAACAATAGAACGGTAAGCGGTCGGTAGGCGCACGTGGCGACATTTAGATGCAAGCGGGCCTAAGAGACAGCAATCAATAGGATTAACCCAACCCTATTGATACTTACGCTGTTTCTTCCAGCTGCAAACACCCTATCGGACTACAAGCGCAATGGAAACGGTAACCTTATTCGAAAAGGTGGCCATATCGATACGGCAACACAATCGATAGGGCTATCCGTTGTACGGGAAGCCCAGTGATAGGCTTTTGAATCGAAAGCGGTTAACGAATAAAGCGGTTTTCCGGTCCTTGGAGCCGAGTGAGGATATAGAAAACGAGATAATAAAAGCTAGATGTGATGGTGACCCCCACTTTCACAGAGTTGCTATCTCTTACCTTAACTACCGTTTTTTAATGAAACCCAGCCAAGAACCAGCCAGATTAATCAACTTTTAATTAATAACCGCTTGCGAATCGGTCCATCCGCTTAGGAGCGAAGACACTAAGTACGAACATATACAGACACACACACAGATAGACACGTTAAACTTGTAGCACCCCTCTTTTTGCTAAAATATCACAGAAACCATAGCTGTTCTTAGATCACTGCAAAAGTGTGTTTGTTTGTCTTTCTTTTACTTATTTTACTTCATAACTGAACCACGGAATGAAGAGATTAGCAGGCAGTGATGAAAATAGTAGGTATTCTGTCATTTTTTTTTAAAATATGAAAATATCTGACTTTAGGGTACATAAGCGTTAGCCTCTCGAGTCTCCAGGCTTGTCGCTTGAGGACATAATGCCAAATATAAAAGGCACCCAATAATTAAGTCTACAAGGGTGCAATAACAATGTTACTAAAATATTATTTGCACAGATATGTACAGTCGGTCGCTGTCAAATAGGTACATTAGAGCTGGCAAGGTGACGAAAATCGTATCTTGTCATTTGTTAAAAAAACGATGAAAATATCTGAACTTGTCCCTTATTATTATTACGTAAACGTTAGCCTCCTGAGTCCTCAGATTCTCGCTTGAGAATATAATGCCAAATTGAAAAGGCACTCCATAATTAATTGAATAAGGTTGCAATTACAATGTTACTAAAAATATTTTTACACCGATACGTACAGTCGCTTTCAAATAGCTAGGTATATCAGAGCAGGCAATGTGATGAATATATCTGAACTTGACCCTAATTTACATAAACGTTAGCCTCTTGATTGCCCAGGTTCTCGCTTGAGGACATATAATGTCAGAATGTCAAAGGCACTCCATAATTAATTCAACAAGGTTGCAATTACAATGTTACTAAAATAAGTATTAGGTCTTACGAGGAGCATGTCCAGATGTTTTGCAGCTGTTTGTTCCGATATGTTTGGTGGCGGCTGTACTTAGTTGGATAATGGGAGAGTAATTGATACGAAATAATAGCGATAAAAAGCTGATCGATTACAATATCGCTAATGCTCGTTCCTATATTCAAAACCCGGATATCTATCATCTCCATAATGGTAACTGTTAAAATTTCACATATTTTGCCACATGTATGTATACAAAATAAGTCAAATTTTAAGTAGGTACTTAACTTATCAAATCTATCACAATTGTTACCTACTTTATAAACCATTAATACAGTCAAGGACTTTAATTGTTGTCACTATGCAACCCTGTCATAATGACAGCGTCAAACCAGATGAAAGAAAGCTGACATTAATGATTAACGCTGTCATTGTGACAGGGTTCCATAGTGGCATAACAGTTAAACTCCTTGACCGTACCTAGGTACTAAATACCGACTGATCTGCGTTATTTTTTTTAAGATACTTATACACTACCGCGCCGTTCTAAAAAGCCCTATTTGACAGCTCATCTCAGTACAAAATCGATCCTCTTAGACCGGCGCGACTATAAATATTATTCTTTATAACCCTAAAAACAGCTTCATGTCGATCGGTCGATCGAGCGAGCCGAGCGAGCCAATACGAGCGAGGGTTAAGCTACCTAATTAAGAATGCACGCTCTCTCTCTCTGTTGGTCGTGTTGTGCCTCAATACAGAGCATCACAGTGAAATTAATACTGATTTTTCATTAAAGTAGAGAAGAGAAGTGCCCCACCTGAAGTTTTAAATGAATAAGTACTATAATAGCACTTCGAAGTAACCCTTGCAGTTCCCGCTGACAACCTGTATCTAGTATGTACTTACCTAAACAGCTGTCTAGGCATCTAGAAGATTTCCTACGGTTATAAGTTATAAGTGCAATAATTACCTGCTGTCTTTGGGTTTGTCGTGCGGCGCGTGCGGCGGGGGCATGTAGCAGGGGGGCGAGTAGGGCGGCGCGTGCGGCGGGTACGCGGGGGGAGGGGGGTAGGCGCCGCACTGGTACTGGTAGCCGCCGTAGCCGGCCGCCGCGGCCGCCGCGGCGTAGTCAGGCTGGGCCAGCCCGTAGCCGGCGACCGGGTGTGGACTGACGCCGCCATAGCCTGTCGTCAGGTAATAAATAATATTAGTTAGGAATAGGTAACATAGTGTTAAGCAATAGTGAATTGTTACCCATACGATAAAAGTGATCACACTGATCACATTGCATTGATGTTTAGGCTGGGTAAGCGCCATCGAGTGCTTCTAGATAGTTCGAGGGTGTAATGGCGTCAACCTTTTTGTGTCATTACTTAGCTTGTAAGCCAGGGGACAATGACTTCAATGTTCTATGTAATTTTTGCAAATTTACTTTTCTTAATTATTGTGTCATTTTATTCTTGGCTTGCCAAGGATTGCCACAAGAACTACCTAGTAAAAGACTCAGAATATAAACTTAAATACGGCCCATCATTCTGGAAAACTCCCACTCGCGAATGCCTACAATTAAGTAAATGTTTCTAATTACATTGCCCTAATAAGTTAATAACAAATGATTTCATCAAGAAGTATTGTATTGTTTTGTGTTGAGTGTTATACAAATATCTATTTTTATTCCTAACAACAAATACACACGCAACGCAACATTAGAATAAATTAAGCGAGCTCATCTATTTTTAAACCATACCACAGTTTCTATTACATCATTAGTTTCACATAATTACAATATAATTATTATTTCAAACACATGTGTTCTTATACTGTAGAGAAGTTGCGCCGTCGATCAACAGCGCGGCGCCTGTCGACTAAGATTAGCAACATTACACCGCACCGCGCGTTGCTCGCTACACGCCGCAGGGAGCGTGGTGATTATCGCGGTCGCGTTTTAATTTGTACGACGTGTTTTACTGCTCATGTATACGTACCCTTAACCCCTTACGGAGAATCACGAAATTCGGGAAGTGTGGGATGTAAAAATGTATCTCCGCTCAAGTTTTATAATTAGTTTTGATATTAAATCGCGAGCTCTTGAGCAATATTAGTCTTAGCAGAATAATTCAGTTGAAAGCCTTTGTCTTTAACTTTTGTAAAGTACTCCACTCCAGTGATGATGATTATAAATGCCATTTAAACAGTACATGAACAATTTTGTTGTATGTATATGTTTTTGTGTTTTGTCATTGATGTCATCCATATTTTTCCTTAGGTAAACCTTTTTTGTGGCTGTGTGCGCGCTGGTTGAGTCGTTGTCCATTACTAAAGTGTAAGAGAGGTCGTTATGTCGGAAATTTTGGGGTAATTTTAAAACTTTTCTGGAGGTGCAATTGCCTGTTCTGCAAAGTTTCCATCATCATTATCATCTTGCCCTTATCCGAATAATTTTGGGTCGGCGCGGCGCACCACGTACTGCAAAAGGCTAGACTAGCAAAGTTGCATTCTATCAGGTTCAAAGAATATTAATTGTGGGAAACATCTCGATGGCGTTGTTTCCGTTGCCTATTCAGTTTGACAGATAGTAATTTCAGTACAGTTATTGTCTACTTACCGGCTGCGTCTCTGTGGTAGGCCTCCAGGTAGGGATGGCTGCCGCCGCTGTCGGGCGTGGACTCTCTGCTGTAGGACACGCCGCCAGGGAAGCTGCGGCTGGTGAGAAACACCACCAATTAATTGGCCGCTCACTTATGGCCCCCAATCACGATCAGTCGACCGGAAAGGCCGAGAGAGACGCGGCTATTTGATAGAATGAGAAGTGTAGGTATGTAACTTTCTCATTCTATCATATAGCCGCGTCCTAATTTAAAATATAAATTGGCGTGTGCTATGGTTACTAATGATTAGTTAGACAACGATAGACTTACATACATGTAGGAGTGAGCGGATTAGATGAAACACCGATGATTGAGATGATTGAATGAAAGGGTTGGAAAGACTGAGAACGATGAGTGAGTGAGCGAGATAGATGATGACTAAAAGAGTGATAGGACGTATTTTTTAACATAATCCAGAAAATAAACTTAGTAATACATTCTTCGGTGTTTACACAGAACTACACACCTACATATGTAGATAATTATATACTCAGGACGTATTTAAACGTCAAGTAAACGTCAAGTTAGACCAGCAAAAGAATGTCATTTCTGAAGTGTCTTAAGACAGGCATACCCTGAATACAACATACTTCCACTCATCGCATATGCCCTTACCGAGAACGAATCTAGGCCCGCTAGTTTTAACGTTGTTTCGGTTCAAGAGGTGCAGATTATTATGAAAGAGAGTTCTCATATAACGCTATTAAAATAAAGAAAACATAACTGTAGATGAGTAATTGTAATAGTCACTAGATGAATAAAAAAACAATTTTAAAGCTATAGACTCCTAAGAACAGAAAGCCTCACCTATGTGGTAAACGGGACACACTAAGGTCGAGGGTCTGACCCTGAGGACTGGGCACCTGCGGGCTGGCCGTGAGCTGCGGCGACGCCCCGGGCTGCGGGGACCCGCGGGCGCCCGCGCTCGAATACACCGGGGACGCGTACGGGCCCTGTCAACAGTCAGTTCCATTAATGAGTAAGGCTACAGCATTGGGCATCGGACGCGACACCTAAGCAGTATCAAACAAAATAAACCAGATAGACTTGCTTGAGAGACTACTTGGTTATATTTGTCATTTCCAAAAGGAAAAACTTACAAAGCCATTTTGAAAAGGTTTATTTTGGATGCCAAAAGTCCGATACCCTAATCAAGAAAGGCATTATCTCACCTGTGGGCTACCACTTGACGTGGAGAGATCTATGGCCGGTCGGGGGTCTCGCGGGTCGCGCTGCGAGGGGCTGCGCGGCCGCTGCGCCTGCGCCGCCGCGATCTTCACCGACAGGTTGATGGCCGAGAACCCGGGTGGCACGCCGGGGCCCATTGCCACCGCGCCCACGCCCCCCACTCCGCTACTCGCTTCGTAGTGGTACATTGGTCTAGGACAGGACGGGTCATTCAAGATCTCATCTCTAAGTAATGCCACTCGACCACTAAAGTTACTAGTGTCGCGTTTACCACATAGTTGCTACCGACTCGATTAAGCTAGGGTACGTACCTGGGGTAGATGGGCCCGGAGTTGGTCTCCTGCTCAGACTGGTCAGTTTTCATGGGGGTGGGGAGGTGGGGGTCATGGTATCGCTCCTCCTCCCATCCGTAGGGCCGCTGAGGACACTGCGCTGGGTCGTACCGCTCGAACGCGGGCACGCCGTCATAACACCGCGATTCGTAACCGTAACGGGCTTCGTTCATTTGACTAAGAGAAAGGACAGTATGCTAAATTATTTCGAATACAAGACCGAGTTATCTTTCAAAATTTCATCGTTATCATCCTCATCATATCAGCTGACGGCAAAGATCTGAATAGTCGTCATAAACCCGCCTCTCTTTTGTTATATCCTAGGCAATCTCACAAAGTGCTTGGAGCAAAAATCTTGTACAAAGATTAAAAGAAAGATACCACGTCGAACTACGAGCGGTTATAGTGAACACTTACCTATAGGAGCGCACATGGTCGTCCGGCGGGCGCTCATAAGGCGAACGCTGGTCCGGCGGCGCGCCGTAGCCGGCGTGGCGGGTCTCCATCTCCGGCGAGGCGCGCTCGGGCTCCGCCTCGCGCTTCGGCACGAGCAGCTCCGGCTCCCGCTTGACGGCGGGGCTCGGCGTCGCCGCGTCCGGCCGCTCACGCGAGCTCTCTATCGTTATCGTTATAGGGGTGGGCGCTGGCACTGACGGTAGACCTATGTGGAAAAGTCCACCAAATTATGCATGAATTATGTAATAGGACCAGATAGATATATCTTGTTTTTTTGGGTGCGCCTTGAAATCTCGACAAACTTTTCATCGAATTTCATTTCATCGAAAACGGTTTATAGAATACTTAGTATAAATATTAACTCTTGTAGTATTATGGCTTCATAGACTATTCATTATACATATATTAAAACAATTATTGGAAGAACGGTACAAGGATTTTTATATCCTTAAAATATATTTCATAAACTACAACAAATTAAAATACATATAATTACTATTACTAAAAACTAGTTTGAATTGCAATTGATATGTAAACAGAAGTTTGTTATTCGACAGAGTACAAATAGGTGAGACGACGAGCGAAGCGAGGAGGAGCGTGATAGGTGAACTGCGACCTAACAGCCAGAACCGACTTGTTTTATTCCAAAATATGCCACACACATACAATGCTGAAATGATTTTCAAACATTTACAATATAAAATAAAATATTGGATAATAAAGTATAAAATAAAGATCTGTGACATAAAGTATGTAGTAAATAATAATTATACACATTAAAAATCAGTGTTTTAAAAATACATCATTAAATTTTTTCGATGTAAAGAATATTCGATCAAATGAAAATAAGCGAAACGTTGACTTTGAACTGAAATTCGATTAAAAGTTTGTCGATATTTCAAGGGTAAACCTGTTTTTTTAAATCACGTCATAGCTGGATTGTATGTTATGTGCAGTGGCCACTTAAACTACGTGGCGGCCGCGACGAAGCTGGAGAGAGACCGGAGACGTGCTCCGTTCTAAACTAACTTAATTATCTCACTGCTGCCAGAGGTGGTCAGCGACCAGTGAGTCTAGCACGTTGCGACTTCGCGTTGGCGGAGGGAAACAATGAGTGCTTCGGTTGAGCTGCCATGTCTTAGTGTTGCTAGTGGTGCTAGTTACCAGAGAGTCTAGCGCGGTGCGACCTCGCGGCTGCCTTCCTCGCGGCAGCGGTGGGGCAGCCAGAGAGGGACCGGTGAGTGCTCCGGTTGGAGCTGACGTGGCCGCGGCCGTTGCACCCCGGCGTAGGGCACTTCAAGATCGTCTCGTGCAGCGCCAATACTGCACACGAAGACACTCCGTTATATACTACTCTTTATATGCAATGCGAACAACTATATCAACTACACATGGAATTACTAAGTCAGCGATCATGGAATACTCTTACAGTTCAATTAAATCACAACTTCTGGACTACTAAGACGTTATTGAGATCAAGACCGGTTTAATTTCAAACTCGGTAATACTTGTAGCGAACTGTCACCAATTCAACAAAGGGTAAATAGACACTGGACCACTTTTGAGCGTAGCCAAAGCTTGGCTCTCAGTCTTTGAGTAATCTGATTTTGAACTCTTAATACCTTTTCTCGTTTATTGTGTATCGTCTGGCAAACAAGGAGAACCTTCCCTGTTCTCTTACTCTTATTTCAGTAAATCTGGTTGTAGTAAATTTGGTTTTCACCAATATATAGAGTTGTGTTGGTGACGTTTCGCGGTTAAGTTGAAAATATTATTTTTCTATAGGGCTCACTCTACGATGCCTACAAAATAATTAGTATAAAATATTGTAATCTTCCGGAGCTACAAAGTCTACATATTGAAGCTTACAAATGCTAACTTTATAATGTGCTCTAACAACAACAACCAATCAAAATAATCGTATAACTCATAATAAATAAAACAACGCTGAAAACAAAGAAAACTTAGACAAACAAAACAGAACCAGTGAAGATGCTAATTGGCAATTTCATGTTACTCACTCTCCGGTGTGACTTTATCCTTTCTTGGACATCCTGACAGACTGAGGGCACAAACAGGTAAAAGATCAATACCAAAGAATTCAAGTCGAAGTTGAGAACTAAGTATATCAAGCGCTCGCTTTATAGTTAACAACTGTGTCGGCAGACTGAACCTTCAACTTTGAAGTTACTCTAGTCAAGTAAATTGTTACAATGTTGTTTGTTCTCGGAATCGTGTAGTGTGTTGCTCTCGCTGATTTACAGTAAGTGAATATCGGGGTTACCTTGTCGCAACTGAAATACATGACAATCATCACGCTCACCTCCGGTGGTGTGTGTAGAGACCGGTGACGTGGCCCTGCCCATTGCAGCCGGGTGTGGGACACTTGTTGCCTTCTGCGAACAAATCGACCAGTGCACAAATCAGTATTTCCCTAATCATCAGGCGGGGCGTGGGATCGATACAGCAGGCGTGCCGACCGGGGCGTACCTGCGCGGCGACGCCCACACGCCCGCTCGGGCCGGGGCCCCACCCCACATAACACTTAAAAGAAAAAATAAAGAACGCCAGGCGGCTGCGCGGCGGACTCACGATTTTTCTTTCAGGAAAAACAGGGCGGCACGATAAACCCCGCCCACCGCCCGCCTGACCCGTTTTTATTGCACGTCGCCCCAACATAAACCCAGCTATCGCCCAACAATAAGAGGAAAATATTTAACCGTCTTATATACAATATCGACGTAGGTGGAGCCTCGTTGTAACCGTCGCGGACTAAATTATGAGAGGCATCTTACAAATGAAGGATGATTTGTTGTCCGCCTCTGCGACTGGCATCTGTTTGGACAGATGAGGATTGTTTTGAATGATAAAACCCATTTCGAGACCTCTTAGTTCGGGCTACTATAATTCATTAACCAATACGCTACATACAATTTACAGACGGCACATAAATCGTCTAGACAGTTTGGAGGTACAAGAATCGTTACACGGGAAAACATCATTCACTGCGGGTTATGAGTTATCGAGCGACCTTGAAACAAAGTTGGGTTGTTAGGTATCGCCGGAGTTACAGTAACGTCGTTAGGGAACGGAGCAGCGTCGTCGTGGTGTACCTCTGTTGGCGGGCGGGGAGAGCGCGGCTAGCGGGCGCGCGTCGCGGGCCGGCGTGGCGCTGGGCACGGCGCGCGCCTCCTGGAGCGCCGTGGCGGCGCGCGAGCTCGCGCTCGCCGGCTGCAGCACCGTGTACTGCTTGCAGCCCTTCACCACGGAGCCCTTATCGTGCTCCGTCGAGTACCCGCCGAACGGCTCGCTCGGGAACGATGCCCCGTGCAGCCGGTGTTTCACCTCCGCCGGCGGCTTGAACGCCGACTGCGTCGAATACGGCAGAGCCGCCGTTGCCGCTTTATACGCGTTATACAACGACTGCTTGTTCACCGATATCGTCTCGCTCTTACGCTTCTGTTTCGAGTCTCTGTCATCGTACTTGTCTTCGTTTCGGTCCGACATATCGATCTCTAGCTCGTTGGAAGACGAATCGACTAACTCGTCGAAATTTGGCGCGTCGTATCGGTTCGCATATTTGTTGTGCTTATCGTACTCGTCCTCACTTTTGTCACGTTCCAACTGAGGAATCTTTTTGATTTGTACTTGATTTTCAATTGAGCCGTTACTGATCTGCTCCTCACTTCTGTGACGGGTCGCGAAGCTCTTCTGCGATGCCGCGCTGTCGGAAGACGGGGAAGGGGAAGACGGAAGCATTTTCTGGGATTGTTTTTCTTCGAAGAGGTTTTCGAAGCCATTGGCGTCGTCGTTTTCTTCGCCACTGTAACGAGGCTGTTCCCTGGACCAGCCGGAGAGGGTTTTGAGGGCGGCTTGCGTTTCTCGGATGAGCTTTTCGTCGTCCTCGTCGCTGCGAGCCGGGTGGTAGAGCTGGGGCGCGCGGCGGCGGTCGTCGTCGTCGAGCAGGCGGCGGCGCCGCTTGCCGGCGGCGTCCTCGTCGTCAGCGGAGCCACTGCTCCCCGCGCGCTCTCCGCACCGTTCCGCCACCCTGAACGCCTCCACGTCTACTCCGAACTCCAGGCGCCTCTTGTTGACAGGCGCGAGCGCCGGTTGCGCGCTCAGCGGCGCCGACCTGCAACAAGCCGCCCGTCAGACTCTTCCTCGCGCTTCGGTATATAACCAACAATTATATCGACAATAAAATATTGAAATATTGTACTTGCGATTCGATTTTCCATCCACAATCACAATATTTTTACGCGGAAATGATTCTAGGCGTTTCCCATCGACGTTGAAACACTTCAAGCACTCGGTTTTATGTTTGGTTGCACAAAAATCGTTCCCACGTAAAAACCATTTCACTCAAGAGCTTTCAGACCAAAAATATTTTTACATGGTAATTAAGAATGTAGGTCAAAAAGTTGGAACTCAAACATAAAAAGTTAAAAAGTTCTTAAATTGTACACAATGTAAGCATGAAGAATTCTGTATTGTTACCTACTCCGCGTCCGACGCCAGTCCTATCGCTTTTTCTGTACGACGGCCGTCCTATCGCGACCAACACGAATTTGAAGTTTGCGAAGTATTGTTTTTCTTACAGACTTTTTTTCAAATTCGGTGAAAAACGTTTGTACTTACACGTTATATTTTTCCGATTAAACTAGGAGCCAAATACGGTTACGATGCGCATAATTAATGGGATAAAACTTTCACAAAAGTAAAACTTTTAGTGAAAGTTTTTCAGTTCTGTCAAAATAAACTTTTTCAACTGGAACATTGATTTATTTTTCTAACGTTTTATCGACAGCCATGCTTTAAATGAAGTTAAAGGAGGTTGTTATTACCTTGAGGTTTTATACTTTAAATGTTCCGCGTTGGATTTGTAAGTAGAAAAAACGTCGCTATAATGTTTTGTGTGAGATTTTATAAGATCTGGATATTTCTCATTTCAGGACAGTCACACGCATTTATATCTTAGCCATCAGTGACTTATTAAAAATTAAACACGTCTCTAATGTTATATTGGAGCGTGTCAGATATTTATTGTACATAAATAAACATTTCCGAATAAGATATTATTGCTAGAGACTATACTGCTGGGAATTATTATTTTATCTGCCTATTTGTGTGTATGCGTGTCGCGGACATCGCGGCACCAGAAAGAACGGCTTCTAATGCTGTTTTAATGAGATATTTAGGCACGTTTAATGTAAATTGGTTGGACTGTTTAAAAGTTACGATCTAGGAAACCACGGTTTCGTCATTCAAGACTTCTTATTTTTTATATACGTACATCTGAGTGTAATGGAACGTTTAACCATCGGAGAGTATAAAATTTTAAAGTTATTCAGAACGTGCCGTGCTGAATAAATTCTTACTATCATCATTATAAATATACAATGCGCTAACTCGGGGCATGAATACTAAAGTGACGTCGCAAAATATTTTTGTGACATAAAAATATATCAGGATTCAACATTAATAAAAAAAATCCTCGTTATATTTTAAAATAAAAGCAATAAAGATGTTATTTAAAAAAAAAATATCAAAATCCATGTTTTTTCCACATTTGTGATTAGTAACGATTGCTGTCTAGATGAAAATTGCCACTTTAAATCACTAAACAGTCTCTCAACGTTCACTGTGGTCAACGAGACATTCTTCAAATATTTAAAATGACTTAAACCCATTTTGAGAATCGTGAACGTTATTGTGATTTTTTAAAGACTGTGACTAAATGATACTGGACTTTTGGACATGAACTTTTTTATCTTGAGAGTAGCTGAGATTTTTTATATATGAAAATGCATATCGACATTTTATTTATCGATATCATATCCCTTGAACGTGCCCCGAGTTAGCACACGTATGTTTATAAATGTAAAAGTGTTTTTTAATGTTCCTTTTCACGGTTACACGAATAAACCGCTCAGACATAAAGTTCAAATCGGAAATTTCCTAAGGCATAGCGATGCACGAACAGAGTCGATGGCAAAAAGTAGTAAATTTATTAGTTTTTGTTTTTGTTAAGTAGGTATAAAACATAGGTACTTGGGCTAAGTCTGAACTTAAATTCTAGTGCCCTTATTAATAAACGTGGAGTAATCGTGGAGTAGCTAAGCCATGCTTTGACCTTTTCTGTCGAATTCAAATGTCACGAAGACAGGACAAAGCATGGCGTACCTACACGGTTATTCCATGTTTATCTAAAAGGCTGTAGGAATAGAGTCCCTTTTATGAACGAGGATGACGATGTGAGGTGTTCCTCTAGCTATGTTGCCAATTTAAGGAATAACCTAACTTTTATGAAATATTGTTTAAATATAATATCACTTATAGTGGACGTAATGGGGCTTCTAAAGCTGCAATTTGTGGCCGGGCCACTATACACATCTTGATCTAACATAAGAAGTAAAAGTAAGATAGGAATAGTTGTCTGCTACAAATTGCAGCAAAACATGGCCCGTTTAGAAGCCCCGTAAGACAATGTTCCTACTTAAGCTTAAAGAAAGAAAGTACCTATATGTGTCTGGTAACATTTTACCATAAAAAGTGGCAGTTTCAAAATGATGGATCCATGTCCGGAATCGTTACATTCAATAATATCGCGCAATGTACAATTTGGTCCGACAGTATTAAATTATAAAATGCTATTTTAAAAAATAAGAAGTAAAAAGTAAATAGTCTTCATATGTGATTTACACATCATAGCTAAAGATATGAAATACAGACTTTCATACCTAATTCAAATATTCAATTGAAAGGACAGTTAATTTGACAGAGTGCGTGTCTAGTAGGTACTAGACAGGAAATTAAGATAAATTGTATTTCTCTCACTTCTAACTTTACTTTTTAACCAAATTGCACTTAACAAAATAAAGTGGAAAAGTGTAATTGAAAGTCCAATGGCTACTAGATAAGATTAAACCTTCAACATTACTCTTTGAGCTCCTTAAACGCCCGCCGTGAACAGGGGGCTAGTAAAAGATTAACTTTTCACAACTACCTATTCCTATCTTTATCTAACTTCGAATGATAGAGCAACGCTCGTAGTGGCCGGTCACGGTGTTTTTTGTATTTTCCATTTGCCCAATTTCAGTTGGTCTCAAATCACTTGTCATAACACTAATTTTACTTTGCCTTTATAAGTTTTTTATATAACGTCACTGATCAGTCTTTAAAAAAATAGGTCAGTCTGATTTTCATAATATTGGTTTGAAAATACTCATATTACTTAAGTAATCGTCACTTTGTCTTGAGAGTATACGTAAATAAACTTCTTAATTTTCTAGTTACTTCTAAACATGCACGGCCTGTTAGTCACAATTGAACCTAATGCTTCTCCTCGCTGCGCTCGTCGTCGCATCTAACTTTTAGTTTGAGTTTTTTAAAACTACACTTCAAATACAAAGTTAGAAAATGAGGTAACATGATCAATCGGTAGGAGAAGAGAATATTTATCGAAAATATTACAAAACGTTAATTAGATTTAATTAACCAATTTCTTATTATAATTAATATAAAATATAAAAATGACATTTGACAAAGGTTCAAAATTATACGTAACGGCCGAAAGTTGTTATATCAAACAAGGTAATACCGGCGGCCAAACATTGCCATGAAAATGTTGCTCGTTTAGAAGCCCCGAGGTTGCTCGTTTAGAAAGCCGATACGAGGTTCATATCAGGAAGGTTAAAATTGGCGCTGACTGAACAACTTTAACGAATGAGGATGGTATTAGCACAAGGACGTTTGGAACCTTAATGTGATTCAGTACAGTAACTTATAAAAAAATATCGAGGTCATTGAAACAAACAATGCTTAAGCCAAATGAAAAATAACAAAATATGACAGTTTCAAGAAGTTGAGAATTGTGGTGGAAAATAGAAAATATATTATGGTAACATTACACCATAAAAAAAGCATTTCCAAAATGGCCGCTTCAAAGACCCTTGTGACGGCAACAGTTCTTTCTTCAGAAATGAAACCGTGTGATTTTCATGTTTTTCAATGTTTAATTTTCAATTTCTAATTACTTATGACTCTTTTGAACCTTGCGTTGGACACAAGGCACAAGCTTAGCTGACTTTGTGAATCTGATTCCAAAATATGTGTATGTGTACATTAGTGAAAACTTTATTGGCTTGTGAGCTACCAATTTTTGTCATAATATTTTATGTATGCTGTTTGTTTTCCTCAATAAATAAAATAAAATAAAAATAAAAAAATAAATAATTATTTATTTATTTAAACTTTTGTTGCACGGCACACAAAATAAAAGTACAAATGGCAAACTAAATAAATACCGGCATATGCTTAATATCCATTACGTTTTTAATTGCTCGTGGTTTGACGATATTATGGACCGAGCGAACAGGGGCCCTAGCCAAGATGCAAACGCTCCTAACGTTTTTCTTTTCAATCACTCAAAATCTACATTCTCGTGCTTTTCGATAAACCACGTGGTCGACTGTCATCCCATACATTTTGAACGATAGAAAAGAAAAACGTTAGGAGCGTTTGCATCTTGGCTAGGGCACCAGGGAAGGGCCTCTATTCAGGTGCGTTAAAACGATATCGTGTTTGACACGTTTAAGAATCGTTTATGTCACAGTCGCCATTATTGTAAATGACATAAGAGTTATCAAAACGTTGACAATACGGAAACAGGTAAAAAACGATATCGTTATAACGTAGTTGAATAGAGGCCCAGGGCTGCAATTCTACAAGGTACTAACGATATCGTTTTTGACCTTCCGTATTCTCAACGTTTTGATAACTCTTATGTCATTTACAATAATGGCGACTGTGACATAAACGATTCTTAAACGTGTCAAACACGATATCGTTTTAACGCACCTGAATAGAGGCCCTGGGATTCTACACAGTAATAACGATATGTTGATAACTCTTATGTCATTTACAATAATGGCGAACGATATCGCATTTGACGTGTTTTAGAATCGTTTATGTCACAGTCGCCATTATTGTAAATGACATAAGAATTATCAAAACGTTGACAATACGGAAACGCGTCAAAGACGATATCGTTATTACCGTGTAGAATCCGAGCCCAGTACTATTCGAGGCGACTATAAAGGAGGTCCCGTGTTTGACTTGTAGTGTGTAAATAATTATGCATGTATGATCTACGCGATCATTTCAAAAACCCCTTCACCGAGTTCCTTTTTTTCCAAAGTATTATTTTCATATTTCTGAAATGGTTTTTAGTAAGTAAGTACACTATGACTTTCACGCGGCTTTGCTCGCAGTAGGTAAGCTTAAAATATCCTAAAGTACGCGTGAATCGCTCGTAATAATTACGGCCTCAATTCAGGATGTTTAATAATTAAATAATTCTAAAAAACCCTTGTCATATTTTTCTAGTTCAGATAAACTGAAGTTGTTTTTTAGTAAAAAATAGTATTGTTTTGTTTGTCAGACCTAAGATAATTTGTTAAAGGTGTTTTTTTGTCTGCTAAGTTATAATTTAAACCTTTTTTTATGCGAAACAATTCAACTTTTAATCACTAAGTACATAGTATAAAACAAAGTCGCTTGCCGCTGTCTGTCCCTATGTATGCTGAGATGCAACGGATTTTGATTCTTTTTTTTTATTGTTTATAATGTGTAATACTTTAACCTGGAGCGAAGCGAGGGCGGGTCGCTAGTTATGAATAAAAGCAGGATCGGTGAGGATGTTGCGGAGTTGGGAATCTAGAAGGGAGTCGAAAAATTCAACGTGAGAAAATATGGTCGAGGGGTATTAAATAAACGGGCTTGATTTGTACATTATAAAACGCTTGTAAACTGTTCTAACGTTCTCAATTAATAATTCAATTTACATTTCACTATCACAAGCATTTCATTATTAAAATTAGGTATATTTACATATATATGCATCATACATATATATGTATATTGAGTTCATATTTATGCATACATATCAATAATATAAAAATTAAATCGCAAAATGTGTTGGTAAGCGCATAACAAAACAACGCCTGGACCAATTTTACCAATTCTTTTTTTGAATGTTCGTTGAAGTCCAAGGATGGTTTTTACGGCGAGGAAAATTCGAATAATTTCCGGGAAAGTCAGAAATTTGCAGCGGGGCGAAGCCACCGGCGGGCCGCTAGTAGTTTATACATATTTACATACTCGTATAGCTGTAATGTTGTGTAATATAAGTTACTTGTGCACGTCTTTGTAGTCTTGCCTATCCTCGTACAGTTTCCTCATTCATGGTCAGGTTAACTGGAAGAGATCCCTTAAAGGGATAAGTTTGCCATTGTACATGTTGATCTTAAGTTTATGAGCGGTTTTTTTTTTGTGTAATAAAGAGTTTACATACATACATACAAGCACCCATCTGTAAGTAGTCGCAGTATAAAACCGCGAGGTCACTGTTCAGGGCGAATTATTAGTATTTTAATATATCATAAACGCGTGTCATTTAGTAACATTCAAATTTACTATTTTATTTATTTAGTAATAGGTACTCAATGTTTTAGAAAACTTAAATGCATGACTATTAAAATTATAGCTAATAATAATGTTTAATATGTTTATAGTATATTTTACACCAGCTTTTGAATGTGACTTCGTCCACGTAGAAGTCGTTTATCGCTATTTCTCAGGAACCGTTATAAATATTATCCCTTATCCTCAGGAATAAACTATCTCCATACCAAATTTCATTTAAATCCATTCAGCAGTCAGATAGACAGATTTGCATTTATAATATTAGTATGGATTGGTTGTCATTTGTACTTGTGTGTGACCATTGAATAAATGTTTTCTATTCTATCCCATATTATTCTATTTAAACAGTAAACCCCGCTGGTTAAACACTCTCCATACCTTCAAAATCAAAACACTGTTAACTATCTCGAATAAGCTAGGACCATAAAGCGATGGCATCGACCGGGAAGTTGTGCAATATGCCTCGAGATGGTAATCGATGGTCCTTGACGGAGGCCCGGAAGTACCGGGAACGGGAGCGGGTAACCGTACGTGACGCGGAACGGTCGGTAGGGTTGTCGGTTGGGGGTTGGTTTTGGTGACCCGTCGTTGGTTGTCGAGTTTTGATGAGAAACGAGTGAATTTTCCCGATTTTAATAATTCTGTTTTATGGCTTTTGGGGCAGATGATGATGTATTTTGTAAGTGTAATTAAATAGAAATGCATGTTTCTTAACTTAACGAAAACGGACTAAAAGTAACGAGGTGCGGTTTCGGAGCATAATTAAGTACGAAAAATGCAAAATAAAATCAATATAGAGGACGCCAATATAGAATTAGTTACCCACTACTCCCCTGTTTTAACCCCTTAGGGGATGAAGTTGCACCCCTAAGATATCCAAGGGATATTCTGTCTAAATTTCAAGTCCCTAGGTCCAGCGGCTGCCTGTCGGCTGTGCGTTGATCGATCAGCCAGCAAGTTTATTATGTTATATATATAGAAAATAAGGAGTTTTGGTACAAACTTTTACATTCAATGACTAGTGTAATAATATTACAAGTAATTATGAAACATATTCATATAGGTTCCCGTACCATAAGTAAATAAGACGGAGATGTACACGCCAATACCTAAATTCGTTTCAACTTTCTGAATGGATGATTATTTATCTTACTTTTGCTTTAACAGCGATAAAGACAACGATCGGTAACCAAATTGCACTTGGTGAGTCTGCTCGGCACCATGGTCGTTGCAAGACAAAGGTCCAGGTAAATTGTAAATATCATGTATTCGCACGATTAATTCCCGTTTTCTACAATAACAACCAGTAACATCACGAGAGCTAAAAATCAGCGCTGAAGGTGTCTAACATCTCAGCATAAGTCCCGTTGTCAGCTTCACTACTGCGAGGAAACCAATTCCGTGATGTTCTTGTCATTTTAATTATTTTACGCTATTTATGAGCATTTGTGTGTCTTCTGTGAAGTGAATACATTTCTCTCTTTCTGGAAATTATCTAATACATTACATTCCCCTTTAACCACACGTATTTTCAAAACACAACCACAGTCAGAAAACCTATTCCCCCCGTAAACATTACCTGGCAACCCTGCACGATCGAACTGTTGGCGTAGGGTAATTAGATAAACCCTGAGGGCGGTCGCTTAACCGGTTTAAACTAGTGCTGCCCTATCAGTGGGTGGCGAGTGGCGGGTTATCTGCGCGCGTTAATTGTAAACCCGCGAGATTACGAGATATGGGACCGGATTACTATACGGCAGATCTGGCCTTTGTCTTGGTAGGCGTTTTATAATGCTACCTTGAGGGCTATGTCTCAAGTGTTTTCATTAATGCAGATCTTGAGGTTGAGTTGGTATTCTTTAGTCGAAAATAAAAGGAAGTAGAGATTGCCTAAAGCTAAACGCCTCTTAATGTGTTAGCGCTTGAATGTGGATGCGTGTTTTACTGGTCGATTAGAGCGCGTTCAGTTTTAAATCTGAAGTTCCTATAATGTCAATTCTGCCTTTTTGCTTTCGGCGACGGTATTCATTTAGACAGTTGCAGTGATATAAAAGATCCTGATTTTTTGTATGTATAAAATTCTAAACAGACATACATAACGTCACGCCTTTATTCCCAGAGTGGGGTAGGCAGAGCAACAGAATACCAACAACTCTAAACTTGTTGATAATTCTGTAACCACATTTTGCATAGTCAGGCTAAGATGTTTACCAGTGTATTAGTGACAGGCTGCAAGCCCATCGCCTAACAGTACCACAAGCCTTTATTCCCTTAGTCGCCTCTTACGACATCCACGGGAAGACAAGGAGTGGCACTATTCTAACCCGGCAACCACACGGAATTCTAAACAGATACTTGATATATAAAGGCACAGCGCAAACCGCTAGACATGGAGACTTGAAATTTGGATTGGACATTCTAAGGGTGCTCTAAGAAGGGGTTTTTGTAAATTTATCCCCTAAAGGGGTTAAAATAGGGGGGGTAGGTAGCGAGAAACTGATGCTACGCGTACGAAAACGCGGGCGTCCTCTAGTCACTGATATTAAAGACGTTTAATAATATTAAAAATTGATCTCTATCTATCAGTTAGATATTAATAAAGGATCCAAGATACGGGGTTGTTTGTTTTGAAAGTTGTGTGTGTAAAAGTTGGTAAAAATCCCACCGTTTACCCTCACCCTTTCTATTTAGTTCATCAATGCGTTGAAGCTAAGTAACTGATTTTTTGACCAAGAAGTTATAAGCACTGAAATGAAATCGTTACTAATGTAATTTTCAAGCAAGGCTTTTACGTCATTTGCTTTTTTAACAAAATATCATTTTTAAGAGATGAGCGTTCTGTCAACCTATGTACGTATGTCTATTATCTTATTTGCAGATGGAAGTTCTGTCAATCTAGTACGCTAGTAATTACTCTGTGAACTTACTCATTTTGTTTAGTGTATAGTGTATAGCCTTGTTAACGGAGAGTTAGCACAGGTGCTCTTTTTCAAAATCGAAACTCAGTTACGTTAGCTCCATTTTTTTAATTTTTTATGGTAGCTAAGTTGAAGGCACTCGACCACACAGGCCACCTGATGGTAAGTGGGAGCAGAGACGAATAAACATTTAAATTATCAAGACTAAAATCTCAAGACTCCAAATCCTGATACTCCAAATGCGTTGCCAACCCTGAGGACTAAGATGGAAATCCCCCACCGGAACACAGCATGCGATCACTGCTGTTTGGCGTATCACCACTTTATCTCTGATGTGGTCTCGCATGACATGTAAGAGGGCAACGAAGTTTTGAATAAAATGCTTTGTAGTAACCATCGGCCTATTCAAGTTACATCACGATAGCTCTAGCGACTGTAGGAATTTGTCATAGTGAACGGAATCACAGGAAACCCATGACAGCTTACTTTAATCCTCTATAAATTCTTTGATTTCTGCAGTCTCCTATAAGTATTTAAGCTTGTCGCGCCATCTTTTTTTAATAACAATTAGAAGGCACTCGTGTGCAGGCTACCTGATCTGGAAAAACCGGTTTTGTTTCGGATCCGAAATGCGGAGTAACATCCTGTATCCAAATTCGTATAGTTACGTACTAATTGTATGAACGGTCGCGCATTACGAGTATGTAGACGAAAGGTTTCAGGCTTTCATCACTGTTAAAATTCTCATACCCGACGTCGTCACGAATGGATAGATTAGGTTTTAAATAAACACATTAAGTTTGAATAGACATTGCTATAACTGTTACATTGCAATGTATAATACATACAAAACCATAATTATGAACGAATTCGTTATTGTACTGAAGCTGTTCATTGAGCTGTGCCAAGCTCAAGTAAGAGGCTTTAACTTTACACAACATCTTAGAGAGGTAGATTATGTCCGGTTATCAGCCAGTTCCAGTCCGCCATAAACTTCAGCGACTAAAGCCTTAAAAGACGAACTCAATTCGGGGCCAAATTGGAAGCGCATTTATCTTAGCCCGGAGTCGATTTAAAAGCAAAATCACGCAAGCACACGCCGCCATTATCGCCCGCGCGCGATCCTCAGCCGTGGCAACTCTATGAATCTAATCCACGGGATTTACTCGCTGATTTACAGCCGAGGAAACCCGAGAAAACGCGAGCGCGCCCGAGGGCGCTCGAAAGAAAAGTGATAATGTCTTAATCCTACCACACTCGACTTTACTTTACTTACTCCCCCCCACAATTTTATGGTCGCCCGCCCAGACGGCACGTTTTGATTTATGATTTCAATAATTAAGAATTCTAAGGTGCAATTTGAATTTGGAAGCCGTGATTTCTGAGGGGCCGCGGGAGGCCGACGCGTGTTTGTTATGGGTTATGGCTCGGAAGGGGTCTTGGGTATACCTTTCATTTTCTCAGGAATTATGCCTGTTTCTTGAGCTTTAATTGTGCATTGGGCTTAAGGTAAAGCAGGAGAAATTGAGAAAATTAAAATCAAGCAGTTTTCCTAGACTGCCTTACAAGCAGGACAATGTTTCTCGGGAGTCTGTATTTACACAGGTAGGGCCCGTTTGTCTCTTTGTTTTCTTATTTATATATTAAACGGTTTAACAGAATGACGATATCGTAAGCTATTTTTTAATCTCTGACTTACACTCTGATGTTGCAGAGATTCAACGCGGGGCTTTTACATTAAATTTCAAGTTGAAGATATCTAGCAAACACTTTTCCACTATAATTCGAGTTCCAAGTCCTGGGCCCGTAGCATGGTCGCCTTTATCGATGTAGATAAACGTGGATAACAAATCTGTCACTTTCTGACCAGTGTGTCAGTGCGAGAGTGACAGATGTATTATCCACGTTTATCCACATCGATAAAGGTGATCATGCTATGGGCTCTGATGCTGCAGGAGTAGTTAGGTATTAATAGTTTACGGATCTTAAAAATTATATATGATAAAAATAATAATAGTATATTATAATTAATTCATATTAATTTGTGTGGTTGCCGGGTTAGAAAAGTATCACTCCATGTTTTCGCGTGGATGTCGTATGAGGCGACTAAGGGATTTAGGGCTTGTAGTACTGTTAGGCGATGGGCTTGCAACCTGTCACTAATACACTAGTCAACTTCTCGGCCTGGTTCTGCAAAAGGTGGTTACACAAAAGGTATTTATGTAGCTCTGTCTACCCCGTTTTGGGAATGAAGGCGTGATGTTATGTATGTATGTCATTTTAAAATAATATACACTTAAACAGTCGTCCAGCACGTTTCGCTTAAAATGTCTCATTAATAATAATGAAATACGTTGAAATTCATGACATCAGGTGTTAATTCATCGAAATTCTAAATTGGTCTAGCTTTTTGGAATAAGAAGGAGGGAATACCGTGGCTCTGCAAAGTTTAAGTGAAATGAAATAAAATCAGAGCAGTGGACGTGTTACAGGAACCATGGCGACACGTATGTATGGTTACACTGAATATTACGAAGCACAGTGGTGATATCTTTTATTTATTTATTTATTGTATTCAGGATAACAACAGATAATACTAGGTGAGAAATACAGTTGTTTAGACAATTTTGTAAGGCCAATAAAAGTTATCCACAAATATAATAATTTTACTCAATCATTCAACCGTTTACGTTACCAGCAATCATAATTTGACCCGTGAACGCGTAAAAACTATGCGACTGTGCGTGTCTATCTGGCACAGAGAAGTTTTAAATGAACCTAGTTTGAAGTACGATCAGCCACGCCACGCACCCGCTTGGTCGAAGGAAAGAGTCGTAGACAGAACAAATAACACCACAAGTAAAATAATTTAAATGACGTAAAAAGCAGTCACCCTGCCTACAAAGCTAATGGTCCCGGCTATCGAAGCTAATAGCTCGATTCTCGGTAAAGGTAAAGCGCACGAATAATTTGATCCTAAGTCTTAATATTAAAAAAGACAAAAGAGGTCTATTCGGTAAGAAGGCCGCAGGGGCACTTTTACGCATTAACCCGTAACTTGACAGTGTGCAACACAGGATACATAACGTAATGTTCACTTTTTGTTTTTTTTTTATTTATTTTTTGCTGGCTCTAAATCAAATAGGGTTTGAATTCACAGCTTTTTTAATTTTTGCCAATTTAAGGGTTTAAAATCTACCAGCATCCATCCATGCGTTCATGAAGTCCAGTGACTTCAGTACATGGAAGAACTTACAAAATCTTTAAACCCGCGTGCGTTAACCCTCGTTACAGCTGGCAATACTCAAACTTAAAGGGGATCGTGAGAAAATGACTTGCTTTCGTCACTGGAAAAACCAGTTTTCGATGCTGACGTATCATAAAACCCTAAAATGTGCTAACTACCCATAATACAAGCTTCGAGCTTAGTTCGGCATTGAGACGAGGTCAATTTGTGTAAGATTGTTTTTGTGACATTTAGTAAAATTTGTTTAAAGAAGTGAAAAACACATTTCATCCCATCGTATACAAAACTTCATCATTATCCAACTATGAACGATTAGTATTTTGATGGCAGATCATACGATTTTAATTGATTCTCTTTGATGTGTATAAAGTAGGTATACTGTTTATAATCAACTGGACGCTGTTACGCAATAATGTGTCAATCCACAACTATTTAGTAATAAACTGTCAACCCTCAGAGTGATTATTCTGGGTTGACCTTTATTTGCTGATTAATAGTGGGATGACACATTTTTGAGTAACGGCGTCCACTATACTTCTAACTTACTATTAAAAGAATTAGAAGATACAACAACGTATGAACGAAAAAAACTGTTTCAAAATATCATTGAACGTGTCTGCCCGTTCCCAATATAGACATACTACGGATAAATTTGGTATTTGAGGCTACAATTCAACTCTCAATAGTGAAGTTATCGCAGCAACGAAGGCTTATTTTGAAGCCAAAGACAAATCATTCTACACGCATGGGATAGAAAAATTAGAAAAGCGTTGGAGGGACTGTATCGCTCTTGGAGAAGACTACGTTGATGAATAAAAAATTATTGTATAAAAAAAAACCTTGTTTTAGTACTTAGTCTCGGGACTTATTGAACCGCGTGTTACATAACATCACGCTTTCATTCCCATAGTGGGGTAGGCAGATCTACAGAAATACCAACGATTCCAAAAAGAGTTCTTGGTAATTCTGTAACTACGTTTTGCACAAACAGGCTAAGCTGTTTATCGTGTACAGGTTGCAAGCCCATCGCCTAACGGTACTACAAGCCTTTATTCCCTTAGTCGCCACTTACGACATCCACGGGAACACATGGAGTGGCACTATTCTAACCCGGCAACCACACGGGCAAGCATTATTTGTTTGAGATATACTTAACCTTCCTTTTGATCTAGACGTTTAACAGTGTACAGATAACCTTACATAACGTTCAATTTTCTATGTATTATTATGATAGTCTGCCGCTAAACGTAGATGCTTCAAGCAATTTTATATCAATGCCTACTATGAATACGACAAGTATACTCACAAGAAAAAAAACGGGGTCAAGTTGTACTGAAATTCTTTACAAGTGGCCTGTTATTTTTGCTCGCAAGTGTAGTAAATGTAAGGAAAGCAGCGTGAATAGGGAACACGCAATGTGTCCGGGGCTGGAGGGTCCGGGCCCTCACAGTGGCCGCGAGGGTTGCCGCATGCAAGATGCATTTTTAATAAATATAAAAAAGTGTAGTGTTGCGATACAATTTACACGTATAATTATTATTTTAAAGCAAAACGTCACTTAACTCGCAGTGGGATATATTTTCGATATTTTGTAAAGTGTTTCAATTGTGTATACGGTTTTTTTAGATCTAAATAAATTACCGTTCTTTTGCACACGTGCGTGCGTAGCCTTAAACGAAGTAAGAGTTGGAAATTGAGTAGAATGGATATTTTCTTGTAATTATTAAAAATTATTTGAATTTGAAGACAAACATTATTTTATTTTAATACAAAAGATACAGAAAAGGGTAATCAGTTATGATAGGTAGGACAGGGTTGCATAATTTAACACATTTAAGAAATTGATTTCGTGTAATTGTTGCTAAAACCAACGTGCCTTTGTAACTGTTTCACTTTTGTGAACGTCTATATTTAATACTACTAGATTGTTAAGTCATTTAAAATGTGTTATAAATTTACATAATTAAATTATTAATCACAATACGTCTTAAACAAAGTAACGAATAAATAAGACACTTGGTATTAACTGCAATTTCTCAAATAATTTACTAACACACGGAGCTTTAATAAATTTAGTTTAGAGATATTTTTTTAGAAAAAAGTTTTTCCCTAAAAATTTAGAAATTATACTAATTGTTTTGTGTAGGCACGTACATTATTCACTGCAAGTTGCGATGCTTTAGCTACGACATATCTGGTGTCCTAGTGAAAAAGGGTATAAGTCTTCTGACGATCAAGTGAAAAAGGGTTTAAGTCTAGTATACTCCGTTTATGCATATACCCTTTTTTATTACGAGTTAAATTTACTTACCTACCTATACCCTTATTCACTAGGTCCCCAGATATATACGGGGACCCTAGTCAATATCCACAACGCTACGTTACCGAGTAAGCTGATGACAGTTCGCGTCGACCGCTCTCGGTAACTCCATACATTTCGATCCGATATAAAACAGAAATGTAAGTAGGGTTTGCATCTTAGCTAGGCCCACAGTAATTTAGATTAGAAACACAACATTGTTAAAGTTCCTTTATTGGTATTATATTATCTTATTTTGACCAGCTTTTTCTGTCTCACTGCTGGGCAAAAGCTTACCTCTGGTTTCTCCATAATTCCTTACGCAGTGACTCTTGAGTGAGGCCTTTGCTAACACGATATACACACGAAAAAAAATTAAAAAAATAAGATATTTATTTTATTACATTCTGCGTCGAGACCCTTAGTCCGTGGGGCCCTAGCGCTCTAAGCCTTTTAAGGAAATGTTAAAGAGACTCATTGCTCAGCATCTTTGTCTCAGCCTGCAGCGGCCATTCTTAGATTTCATGTTTGATTTTATTTTTATGTTTGATTTAGTTTTATTTAAGCTTAGCTGTGGTTTAATTGTGTGTCATTAGTCTAATGGTTTATTTAAAGCAGTATATAAAAACTTATATTAAAGTTTTTTCTGTCTATCGCTTGTGCTTAACGCAGCGCCAGTTATTTTAGACCCCTTTTTAAATCGCTGAACGTTTTGGCAGCCCTGCGCGAGGGAGGGTTATTCGCGAGGGTGCATGCTACCACTACCCCACTTATCCGAACGCAACAAACTATTGCGATATCGATTTTGCGCTCACATGTTGCTTTACCCCTTCTGTTTTAAATAATCGATGTTTTTTAACATTGCACGATTCATTCGATTTTAATGTAGTATTGAGTGTTGGACATGAAGTGAGTTAGCTTTTTTTTGCATGAAACAAGCGGTCATATAAGTAATGAAACCTTAAATTACTAACAGACTTGAGCATTTACTAGAATTCTGGCTGGAATGAGAGTTTTGATCGGGTGATCGAAACGAAACCAACAATAATGAAATCAGAGAATAAAAAATACCGTCCACTTTTAAGTGGAGAAATAAATTTAAGATACAGGGTGTTTTTTGTTATTGATTTGCTTCTTATGGTTATTTATTATATTACTGATAGACTTGAGCATATTTGATAGAATACTCACCAAAATAAGCGTTCAGATTGGTTGTGGTTCAATTCATTAAGTTTCTTTTTTGCTTATTTGTAATTGAAAGTTTTTTTTAGATCGAAAAAAAGTGTTTTTTTAATGAAATATAAAGTGTTTGTTAAAAAAATATATGTATTTAGTTCGTAATTTTTAACCGGTATATTACAAAATTGAATTATGTCATTATTAATGTAACATCCTGGCCTGATTGTGTAAAATGTGGTTACGGAATTGTCAACGAGTCTTTTTAGAGTTCCCATTCTGGGAATGAAGACGTGATGTTATGTATGTATTGTATGTATTTAAATAGTGAATACAGAACAACCAACAACAATGACGTTGTCTCCTAATTACATTTATATTTGCGTCACGTGTTTTGCAACTGAAGTTCGTTTTTCTCGTTGCAGGTAAATACTAATCCTATTCTGTTTTACCATGGCCTTTTATTAAACTACTAATTAAAGTAAATAATATATACATCTAACAATGCTTTTAATAATGTAATTATTTTTCCTAACATAAGTTATCTCGTAAATCTAGTATTGAAAATAAAAATGTCGTTTTCTGCTACAACTATTTTTTACTTCTTACTAATACGTATATTAAGTCATTACGGTACTCCCGTTTGAAAACCAGAACCTCAAAGGAATTAACTTAAACGTACGTGTAAAATATACCACAATTAAACCCACAGCCGATCAGATAGCAGCGGCTTCAGTTGAAACAATTTGCCCGTTATCAAGATGGGCACGCTCCGTACTCGACACCTGACGCTAAAGGGTTTTGAGGTGGCTGTGTTTTATTTAATTGTACGTACATTTCAATTCTGAGGCAATCCAATTGCTAATATTAAATTTAAGTATTTTATTTGTACAGGTTGTTGATTTTTGAAGGACATGGAGAAGAGTTCCGTTTTTTTGCTGAATATGTAGGTAGGCACCTAAGTTTTTTGAAATTATTTGTATTACATTGCGCTTGGAATTGCATTCTCAAAAATGGTTGTAATGGTTTTTAATAAAAAATGCGAAATAGGATATTGTAATAAAAAAACCGATTTGGTAAGTTGTCATCTTAGTGAGAATTCGTTATTATCCCGAGTGACGCTCGATCTCCCAGTAACTGTTAATAAGAAACTGTTGTTCCCTCTTAATAAATGTTTTTTTTTAATCAAAAGTACGCATGTCTCCGATACCTTCTTTGCTGCTTGGAAATCCACTGGCACGAAGCCCTACGGTTCCAAAGAACCAAAAGCCGGATCAAAAAGAATACATTTTCTTAAGAAGGTATGTCTAAAAGCTGAACTAATTTTCAGTATTTACGCTACTAGGGCAGATTAAAATTTTCCGATTTTACCACCAGATTCATTGATAATGTTTACTTAATTGTATCAGATACTAAAAAAAATACATTTACCATAATGATGCAGCGTAATTTACACTAATGCAAGAGATATTTCAACCTTATTACGCATAAAATTAATAAGGCTTCTTAAAAAATAATCCTACTTGTTCTCTTTCGTCCGTAACCCCGACTATTAAAAAAGTCTAGCCTTTCGCGTAGAATTATGTAATAGCCACTTATATGACGTATTGAAAAGTATTTCTACATGCTGTATAAGTAACCTATATTATAATTCTGCTACCAGCAGAAATATGACGCATAAATTATTTGACTTGGCAGATGAATCCATAAAAGCTTACAAGAAGCTAGAAAAGTGAATTCAGAAGCTGAACATTGATGATAAAATATGAAATAATGGCTTAATGTAAATTGGCTACAGTTTAACGGATTGTAGCCGCACGATTACGTTTATTACGCATTCCGTCTTCGCGTAGTCGCGGCTCATTCGATTACGGTGAGAGGAATAATCAGCCGCGACAGCAAACACCGCTAATCCACATCAACCCTAACAGAACATCAAATACGCATAAATTAACCTCAATATTCATCAACAACATTTGAAAGCATTTCGTGAAATGGTTTTACAAGCGTGGGATTTGTGCGCAAACGATTCCGTATTTTTAAATCTTCTTCCTCAGATTGTCACCGACGAACGTCGCTGAAATAAGTTTTGCCGCAGAAAAAACAGTAATGCCGCGTTAAAAAATCACGCGATCAACTATTTAAATTTCGAATATAAATAGTTGACGGTTAACAAGAAAAGGTCGGCGACTTACCAGACAGGCCGGACCAGAGCCGACATGGCTATAAAACAAGAGCCCACATCACACACGAAAGTTACTGAGCACTGGGTCACTAAAATAGTTCACTGCACTTAGAGGCACATAGCTAGTGCGTAGAGAGCCATCTCAGAGGCGTAGCACTGCGTAGCGCGAGGAAAAGTTTGTGTGGTCGTAGCACTCGGCCGTAGCGGCGTAGCGAGTGCGAGGAGCGAGGGCCGCGGCAGTTCGAGGACTAGCGGAGCGCGAGCCGCGGGCGAGGTCGCGGAGGGCGCGGGGCGCGGGGGTGCGCGCGCAGGCCGCCGCCCATCGGCCCGCCCCACACACCCGCAACCTATTTATTTCTAGTTACGTAAAATTTACGCGGAATACCCAATACTGCAGCTTATGTTACAATTTGGCAGCAAACCAATGCAGGTAACTAGCCAAGAATAGGCAAAACAAATTTGCCAGTTAAAAAAAATTAAACCGCCATCAACTCTAGCCCCAGGCAGGTGAGGCGTGAACTGTAAAAATCCGACGCCGGGGGGACGCGTCAAATTTGGCGGATGAGTTTTTTCGACCGCAGTCGATGGTATCAATGTCACTTAAACAAATTGAATAAGCACGTCTGGGGGCGCTGGACGCTTCGCACACTGACACCTATGCGGTCGTAAATAAATTAAACAACTGACAAATGCCACTCTCAGAAAAACGTATTAACGACCGTGTTGTTTGACAAAAATAGTAAAAAAGTAAAAATTTAAAGAAGCGATCAAACTCTCAACGAAATCGTCCTTTACTCATTAAACAGTGTTAACACTTGGCAACAAACCACTTACTCATCTCATCACACCCTATCTGAAAGGATGCACGCGATGCATGCGCCCGGGCGCACCGCAGACCAGCCCGCAGTGTCACGATCAGCTGTTGAGCCGCGAGCGCACCAGACAATGCGATTAAGATCTACGCAGGACAACTTTCGCCGCGCCGGCAGTTAGTTGTTATGAAAGAGAGAAATTTGTAAATTGTTGGCGCCGGAGTTCACGAACTCCGTCGAACCGGAGTTTGTTTTAAGAGTCCAACCTTGAAACAAGAAGAAAAGTAGTCCTGTAAAACAAAGTTTTGCGGCCGCCGTCGCCGGCGCAGCGGTTCAAGGATTGTGCCCGAACTGTCTGTCTGTACAACTTTACCGATTAAAAGCTCAAAAGCTTCCAAAGTCATTTTAAAAGTTTATCTTCGCGCGAGCGGCGGGGGGCGGTAGGCGCTTCGTTATCACCGCTCTAGTTGGACCTAGTTTAGCTGGGCTGAAGATCGACGGTCGAGCAGCGGGTCCAGGCGCTCCCTTCGTGCCCGCGAAGTTCCTAGACCCTTCGCTACTTTGTTTTACAGCTGTTCCACTTACCAAACTATGCCTCGAGTTGGCGCGAGTTCTTGCATGTATCGGCGGCACACCCCCGCACCCGAATAGTTTCATAAACATAACCCAACTTAGTTTTGGAGTTTTCAAAGTCAATGCATACTAACTTTCGATGTCTGCGATATTACGATTGGATCAGGTTTGCGGGTGACTTTAATGCATTCGTTTGTTCGAACTTTGTTTTATTGGCTCAAACTTCCCGGCAGTTTCATTTGTGGAACACTTGAAAACTAACTTTTCACGATTAATTTTCGGGTAGTTGACGCTAACTTCTTTTGTTTTGGCAGTGTTATTTTAGGGAGTGATAACAGCAGGAAGTGGCTGTTACATATTCTGAGTGCACTTGCTTGCTTTGCGGAGCAACTTGTGAGTGGAACTGCATTGAAACCGAATAGTTGCATTGATAATATTATGCAGCTAGGAAAACCTTCACGTGAATTCATCTTGGTATTATTAATATAAGTGTTACATGTAGATATCTGCTGTTTTTGTAAACGATTTTTTTTATTTAACGAATGATTTCCGATGTCTTTGCGTAATTTAGAATAGCACGGATTTAGATGGGTGCGCCAAAGTTCATATGAAATTGCAAATATTTATTTGAATTCCGAAAATATTTCTCATACCATTTTACATCAACACTATAAAATTAATATTAAGAATAAACCATTTTATTTTCAGGATTTAAAAAAATCATCTGGGCCTCTATTCAGGTGCGTTAAAACGATATCGTGTTTGACACGTTTAAGAATCGTTTATGTCACAGTCGCCATTATTGTAAATGACAAAAGAGTTATCAAAACGTTAACAATACGGAAACAGGTCAAAAACGATATCGTTGTAACGCAGTTGAATAGAGGCCCTGGTAGGTTTAGTAAGGTTTGTTTTGTAAACGTCCTAATATCAGAACGGTTTTGGTAAAATTCGCTTTAGGAGTTGCGATGATTATGAAATTTATGTGCAATTTTTTTCGGAGAAATTAAGAGTATAGTCACAAATCGTTACTTGTATAAAAAATCGAAAGACCAATTTTCAGATTTAGATTTATTTCTTACACCTTACCCTACGTATGTAATTACATACAAACATACGTTGGAGGCGTTGAAATCAAAGTGATATAATTAGGTTATTTATTGAATTGTTTTTTTTAAAGGCTTGCCTGCAAATTATTTACTTAATAAAATAAAAAATGCAGCTTCTCATGCAAGTCGTTCTTAACACAGCAATATTTCTAGTATTTTTTACTTATTTAAAGACCGAAAAGTGATAGATTGCATTGTATTGCGCAAAATTGGACATTGCCTCTATTTAACAATGTTGTAATATATTGATCTTTTTTATTATTATAGCTGCATTAGTTGTTATAATAACCCTCCTGTTAGGCGACGGCCTTGTAACCTGTCCTAGTACACTAATAAACTTCTTGGCCTGATTGTGCAAAATGTGGTTACAGAATTTAAAACAAGTCTTTTAGAGTTTTTGGTATTTCTGTAGCCCTGCTGCCCCAATCTGGGAATGAACGCATGATGCTATGTATGTATGCATTAGTTGTCTAGTTATTTAGAGCTACCATATCAAAGCAAAATCATTTGCGATATTATTCAGTTCATATAAATCTAGGCCTACTTTTTAACTTAAGTATCTTGTTTATGAATCCATTATTAAAAAAAAAAAAGTATTGAATGTATATCATGAAAACTATTTTTAAATAAACATATAAATAGGTACACGTTTTAATTTGTTTCTTTTTTATTAAAAAATGAGGAGACAATAAGTAATATTCATTTATGTCGCATAACTTTTAGATTTTGGCAGTAACATCGATATATTTTTTATCGATAAAACATTTTGCTACATCACTTTCGTATAGATGCCCGAGATATCCCAGGGCTGGGATTCTACACGGTAATAACGATATCGTATTTGACGTGTTTCCGTATTGTCAAGGTGCGTTAAAACGATATCGTGTTTGACACGTTTAAGAATCGTTTATGTCACAGTCGCCATTATTGTAAATGACATAAGAGTTATCAAAACGTTGACAATACGGAAACAGGTCAAAAACGATATCGCTATAACGCACTTGAATAGAGGCCCTGGTATGTTTATAACTCAGTCGTTCATAACGTTGACAATACGGAAACACGTCAAAGACGATATCGTTATTACCATGTAGAACGTTAACAATACGATACCGATAAGGTTTTAGAGAAATTACAGCCTGGGTTTCCATTCCTCCTTGACTACTCATATTGTTATAGTATTGTTAACGTGATTACAGCTCTTATTGACCTGAAAGTAAAGGCGGCCAAATTGTTAACATAATGATTATTATTAGGGTAAAATTTACTACAAGGGACCCTAGTCTCAAGTAAATAACAAAAAAACAAATGAAAAATTATCCCATTCCAATTTCAAAATTTCTATCAAACGGTTACGTGTCTTATTTTCTACTCCCGAGGGTATCGATAAATAGCGGAGCACGATTCGTTCCCATAATCAGCGTAATTAGCGAAATCTCTGTCGGAAAGTCACGACCAAGAGTCAACCGGCAGATAAAGCTGCTACAACCCTCGGAGCGATGGCACTGCCAACACAACCAGACCCGTTCACCCCTCCTTACTGTGACTAAAATAGACCCACGAGGGGAGGCGTGAGGGCTTCTCAGGTGTCTAATAAAGCTGGTCAAGATGTACGTGTTATCTTGCTTCGACAATAAGTCACGCATAATTGCTGTGAGTCGGATCACGCTCACATATTTATCCTTGAACGTAAATAAATGTTAAATATGGCGACAATTGCTTGCGGTGATTGCTCGCGGCACTCCTAACAGTAGCTGTAACTGTAGTAATTTTGGGTGTTCGTGACTCGAGAAATATGTCGAATGCTTCGTGTTGGTAGATTAATGAGTTGAAGTTGTTATAAGTTTTTTTTAATGTTCAGGTTTGTGTCCGTTCACGTATTACGCCATTGAAACAAGGGGAAGGGTTTTAGCGATCTTGCTAACAGGACAAAAGACGAATCTGATTCTGAAAATGTGAAGTGAGATGTGTGATGCGAAGTGGATTTGATCGGTTAAATTGGATGACGCATTTTGTCAAGTTGGTCCTTGTCGGTTCGATTCTCGGTATGGGCAAATGTTTGTGTGATGAACGTGAGTATTTGTTCCTGAGTCTTCGATGTTTTCTATGTATTCAAGGATGTATTTATCTATCGTTGTTGTTGCATTACATACAAGCCTAGAGCTTAGTTTGGGGCAAGTTTAATATGTGTGAGATTGTCTCGTGTTTTTTTTTATTGATTTCCGCTATTGGCAGAAATACGTGTGTGATGACCGCGAGTATTTGTTTCCGAGTCTTGGCTCTTTTTATATTTAATTATGAACTTCTCCAAGTCTATAGTTGCCTAGTACCTACAGTATAAGCCTAGAGCTGAGTTTGGGACTAGGTATATTTGTGTGTGGTTATCTTCTTATATTTCTTTCTTTCTTTTTGTTTTCTTTTTATGGTAAGGAGAAGGCACACGAGCCCTCAGGCCACCTGATGGTAAGTGTAATCTGAGACCCATAGACATTTGGATTCTCAAGACTATAATCTTAAGACTGCACAGCAATCCTAAGACCTCAAATGCGTTGCCAACCCTGAGGACTAAGATGAAATGCCTCTAGGCTAGTAATTTCACCGGTTGTTTTATCCCCACACCGGAATACAACAATGCGAACACTGCTGCTTGGCGGATGGTTAATAGATAAAATGGTGGTAGCGATCCGGACGGACCCTGCACAAGGTCCTACCACCACTAACTATAACTAAAACTATATAATTGGGTTATCCCAAAAAAAAATACCACTAGTTTTTAATTTTTTTTTCGATAAAATAGACTAATTGAAGACACTAATTTCACGGTTTTTGCATTTAAATCAATATATTAATTAATTTTAATTTTTAAAGAAAATTATTTTATGACGTCACTACAAGCTGGTTTGTTTGAGAAATGCTTTAAACCTATTGAATTCGTTTGAGAGTACGCGTTTCTGTCAGATCACGTAAAATGTCAATGTCAAGTCATGTCAATATAGGTAAACTAAAGTATTAATGGTATTGTGAACGTTATATTCTTATACCTAAATCATACTTACATTAGAGCTTTAGCTCCACGTATTTCAGCTACGTTGTGCTTGGAGCTGTCTCCCAAGTATGTCAATATCCTGACTACTATATCCACTTTGGGTAGATTAGTGGAATCAGCCCTTACAAAGTTTAATAAATGTACAGCGTTGGTCGTCATTATAAGCAAGAATATCGGTATCCAAGATCTGGCGATGGTCAATATGTGTAGCAGGATCGTCAGATTCCGTAGAATTTGAAGCAATGTTGTTAAAATACAGAAAATCTTATGAAAAATTATATGTTGCACACCAAACAAACCGAAATTTTATTTTTAGTTAGTTGAGTTTGACAATTTCACCCACAGACTAGCCTACGGGCGGAGGTTCCAAAACGGACTTGTATTTTAATCATACCATTTTTTTAAGATTTGACCTTGTCATGTTTATATACAGTTAAAAATTGTCTTAATTTTAATAAGCGTTAAAATAAAACAGAAATAAATAAGACAAAATGCGATATACATTATTTATTTATTACTGCATTCCGGACTCATATTATATGCAGTACTATGGTTGATCACAGATTAGACACAACTTACCAATGAAGATCGTGACGTCACTAAATTACAGGTCAAATAATGTCAAATGATAAATTAGAAATAACTATTTAATACTAATTTTGTAAAATAATCTGATAACAGGGAATGGTTCTACAACCCTTTTTCTCGAAATGGTTTTTGAATCACTATACATTACAAAATTATGGGATAACCCAATTATTATTATTGATTTATACTTTGTAATTCAACTTATTTGTATCTAAAGTCTTGTTAGGCTCATATGGAACCAAGAAACTTATTAAAATAATCACAATCTTTCTAGAAGCTACATTTTTTCCAGTGATAACCATATATCGAACTAATAGTTAATATACGACTTGTTGACGTGTGGATTACATTATGTACCTATTAGTATGGTTTTAAGGCTTAGATAATTTTGATATTGGCTGAAAGCTCTCGAATAAATATGTAAAAGTGGATGTAAAAAATGGGAAAGAGAGGCAAATACTTACGTCTTGGAAGTCGACGGCCGAAACCGCTTGTGCACAATTCCGTCGCAGTAATTCTGAAACAAAATAAATATTTTGTTAACACGTTTCAGTTAAAATGAAAAGATGAGGTTTCAGTTTTTTGTATTATTAAATTACTAGTTTTTGTTCAAAGCGCTGTCCGCGTCGACGTCGTTAAATACTGTTCCTTCGGAAACTGTCCAATTTTTCGGGTTAAATATGTAGCCTACGTCTGTCTTAGGGTTCTAATTAATTGTCTAAACGATATGCCTTTGACATGTTATCATATTGTCAACGTTTTGATAGCTGTTAATTAGTTGATATTAGTGGCGGCCAAGTTAAAAACAATACCATAACACATTAAAAACAATATTGTTTTACCGTGTAAAAAAAGGCCATGTGGGGCTAGACAAGTTGCATTCGGCAATCGTTAGCGATTATGTTTTGATAGACACATGTATGGAATGGACGTAAGCCACCGAGATAGTCACGTGGTACTATCTTGGTGGTTTACGTCAATTCCATACATCTTTCACTGGGCTGTAAAGATTGTTTTTTTGTATTTGATATTCGTTTGACATTTCAAGTCTTCTAGAGTAATAGCCAACGCGTCACAACTATGTCGTGTTTCTACTAGACAAATAAAGTCACCTAAGAACGTATGGTAGTTAAAATTCGGTTGTTAAACATCAATTTAGTTGTAATAATTCAGTTAATAACAGCGTGTGTTATAGAAGTTGTTGACAAAGCGTAATAGTGGTATTAGCGCGGTTATCGGATCGAGGATTGTGGCGTGCCGTGGGCTGGCTGGGTCTAAATGCGATTTTAATCGGTGTTACGCGACCGTTCGCTCTTAAGGTACGGTTAGCGGGAAAATGCCTTTAGAGCCTAAGAAAAAGTTTGCAGGACTTAAAATACACTTGCACGATTCAAGTTCTAAAATTTTAAGGAATTAGTTTTTGTGAAGACAGGTCACTAGAACCTGGGCTTGTAAAATCAAGCACCAAGTTATACCTTAAAGAGGCGGCTAAGTTAAAGCTTGGTTAAGTACAGACTTGGGAGTCTCTTTCAGTTTGGAAGAAAAATATAATATGAAAAAAGTTACATACAAAATTAAAGTATTGATGTGTTTTTTTTTATCGATATTTTCGTATAATGCCGTAATACTCTATTTGGATGTGCCGTTTTAATATTAAAAGTCTCTGCCCACTACACCATATCTTACCATACGGTCATCCGTTATAGGAACGTGTCACAAAAACCAATATTATTTGTATTGAAAAGTATGAGACTGCCCACTAGACGGGTCCGTCACCAACCGTCACTTTCTATCATGATATTAAAAATATTAATGATACTATTAAAAATACGGGTAACTATCCGTACAAATGGGCATTCAGGATGAGGAAATTTCATTGGTCTTCACCATTATGTGATACATTCATTCTTTATTGAGTGCGGTGATAGTCTAACGGCCGAACCCTATATTCAAACCGCGGACAGATAGCCTTGCTTCGGATTAAAATTTGACACATTTTGTATGGGCAAATGTCAAATTTCAACCCGAAGTAAGCCTTATCTATCCGCGGTTTGAATATAGGGTTCGGCCGTTTATCATCTCACTTTTTAATTTGTCCCCGAGCTCTACTTGTCTTGTCAGAGTTTTATAATTATGTTAGTCGCAAGTATCGTTGAGAAAATAGCATGGTAAAAGCGGTACCTAACTCTGCCTTAAGCGCCTATTAGCGCAGAGCAATTTGAATTAGCTGATTAGGTACTTAGTCAACGAATAAAATTGAGTTGTTTAAAGAATAACCCCTGCTGTCCGTACCGCGGTCCACATGTCGCCGGCTCCTCCGGTAAATTCGATTTTAATATTGAGCACGTAACACCGTTTGCTTACGGCAGTAATTGATACGCTCTTACCGTAATGCCCGTTATTATATATCGATTCGGGCTTACGCGGTTTGATTAAATATTCCAAATTTAAATTAATTTAACGGTATTTCTGGTTTGATGACGGGTTTGGTTGAAAAAAGTTTAATAGTAAAATTGTTGGTTTAACTGATTACGATATAAACCTCATGTTTTAGACCATTACCAAATTGCTCGTTAATTTCGAAAGTGACACTAAACTAAAAACAAAACCATTTCAATAGTGACATTATTGCGGTTAAAAATAATTTACTTTTGAATGAAATCCTTTTTTGCACAGTGTCACTCTCGAAATAAACGTGCGAAATGTTTTCTTACTTATAAAACTTTGACATTTCAATTACGAAGTATCTTTTATATTGTTTTATTTGGGCAATAAAGTAACCCTACTTCCAAACCAACTAAAACATAAAAAAAAAAAACTAAATCCTGACAAGTTTGGATTTAAACGATAATTATTAAAGGTCAATTATGTATAAAACAGATCTTACTGATGCTACGCCTATATGTTTAATATTTTCAAAAGCATTTCTCATTCCGTTGTAACCACCATTCCATTCCTCATTCCAGGTAAGACGCGAGGCGCCGCAGAGATTATGGCGCGCCATCAAATATGCATAAAAGACATAAAACGGCGCACTTAACCACCGCGTAGTCACCTGCAGGCTACCCGACGCATGTCTGGAGGCGCGCTAATGCGATTGGGAATTATGAATAAGCGTTCAAAAAATGCAGGGTGTTTTTAATTATGTTTGATTGGGTTAGAGTTATAATGGTAAAAATTACATTATGCATGATTAGATCTTCGAGTAGACACGGCAGGATTTGAATTTACAGGTTAAGTCTTGATACGTAAAAATAGTTGGCGTAACCATGTACGGTCATGAGTGTAAATTTAAGATCCATTTAAAAAAATACTGCAAAAAGCTGTCAATGTTCTTAGAGATATCAAGTTACGTATGTTTTTGTTAAATTAATAAAATCTGTTCAAACCGTCACTATCGTTGCTGACTGAGATAGCAGCTCCTCTGATTATGACGAAAGTTTATAAGAACAACTTCAAACTAAATATCACTGAGATTCGACATGCCATTACTACAGTAGAAACATAAAAAACCGGTAACTAAAACCTAGAACAGATCCGTTCGTGTGTCGCGGCCCTACAGTTCGCAGACGGATGCTCAGACGGATCGGTAATTAAAAATTGCCTCCGCCTCATAAATCTACATAAAACGCGAGACGAACAAATGTGCCCGCTGATCTACGGGGTGTCTCGGTAATTATTAACAGGTGTTACGAGTCTCACCCACAAGGAAGCTTCTAGAAATTTCGTTTTTAAAACAAATAGGTTTGTAGACTAATTTAAAACTGATAAGATAGAGAGAGATAAGCGCAAGCATAGTTTTTTTTAAAAAGAATAAAACCAAAATTATATTTTAATTTTATAGAAATTAATTTGTGTAATAAAATATTTTTTGTTAGTATTTCTTACATACATGTATACATAACATCACGCCTTTATTCCCAGAGTGGGTTAGGCAGAGCTACAGAATTACCAACAGCTCTAAAAAACTTTTTGATAATTGTATTACCACATTTTGCAAAAACAATAGTATTTCTTGTGATTTGTTTTCGATTTTATTAAATTTGGTTTAGCCATGTAAGAGATATTAGCCCGGAAAGTAGAGGTCGTCTTTATATCTGGGGTTTCTATCTATTTAATAGTAGTTGGTGATATATGAAATAAAAAACGCATTTAATTAATGATTCTGAAATAATATACATAATTCAATTCAGAAATCAAACGGGAGAAATTTACTAATCCTATTATTCAAATATTCACAAACACACAAAGCAAACAGCGTCTGCATTCCCATTATAACAATCACCTTCCCGTTCATTACGCCGCTAAGATACTAAATTTAAATTAACAGCCCTTGTTAGCTGAACTACATCGCACTCGAATGTTCATTTCGTACGGAAATCATAGTGTCGCTTTTCTATTATAAAGGGTGTTACGATTTTCAACTTTACTGCGTGTTTTCAATGATTAAAATGAGCTCTAAGAGCTGTCTTACAAGAGCTATGCTTGCAACGTCAACTTAAAGGCATAATTTAGTTTTACTATTGATGTGGAATTTAGCAAATTTTTTAAATATAATAATTTGTTTATGATGCAATATTTGAACGTAAACATTAATGTGTTGTTATTATTAAAAAATGTATCATTCAAATTTATTATTATGTCTGAAAAAATCACTTAATTTCATTTTAACTATCGAACAGCTGCTGCAAGCAGGATCATCGATAAGATGCAGTGCTACGACACGTCCGTTTTCATTTTGTTTAAAACGCATTGGCTACGGCGTAGCTCGTTGCGCGTCGTAGCATTCATCAGTTTTTTGATATGCTTATATTAGCTTATTTTTTATTAATACCGTAACTAACACTAATTAAATAAGTCTGTCTATCTAAGCAGTCGATTTTGTTACTTAAAACTATTACTAAATTTATACAAAGCAAAAAAATATTTATGATACTTATCATTTGTAAATCCTACAAAAACGGTAACAGAATAACAAAGTTGAATTAGCTGTTATTTTTTTATTGTTAATGAAAATCAGGGAAAGTCTTTGCACTCGACAACCAAACGCCCTGTACATATATTACTTTTACGCATATACCTATATACATATATTTGTTGCATACTACATAATCTACGCTTGTGTGAAAAGGTAAAACTTATAGTTATACAATTTTAGGTTGTCTTTATTTCCAACAAAGCAAGATAGAAGCCCGCAACATTAAACGACTCGCCAGGCAAAATTCCTAATACAGCTGTCATTTAAAACATCTCCCTATCTTAATACCTAGAAACAGCCAATTTAGCCGGCGTCGCCTCGCCGTCTTTATCGTATCTTTAATGAACACTCATAAGCGCACACACTACTTAACGTATCCACTATTAACCTACACAAACTCGTATCTGAGTCTACCACTACATAGTGAAACAACTTTAACTTGCTTAGTGTTAAGTTCAAAATACAAGTCATAGTCCGTGCGTGGTACGATGTTGGGATAGCAGTATTGTTTCGGTTGGATGTTACCTAGCTTCTTGGAGAGTCGCGCTGAGCGCTTTGTGGGATTTGCGTTTTGTACCGCGATCGTCATCTGTTTCTTTAATTACGAACACCGCCGCGAACGCCGTTCGAAATTCGAATAGTGTTTCTATTATTATAGTTTAAATTAAATTATTTCGTGCCAGTATTCGGATTTAATTTTGGTTGTTGTACTATACAGTGTGTGTGTGCTAGCAATATTAAAGAAAACCTAAGAATCACTTAACTTAGTCTCGGTATGAATATAATGACGGCGACGACACGGTGGCCTAGTTGGGAGAGACCATGCCTCCGAAGCCAGCGGTCCTGGGTTCAAATCCCGGTAAGGACAGATATTTGTGTGATGAGCGCGAATATTTGTTCCCGAGTCTTGGATGTTTTCTATGTATTTAAGTATTTATTTCTCTATATAAGTATGTCTATCGTTGTCTAGTACCCATAGTACAAGCCTAGAGCTTAGTTTGGGACTAGGTCAATTTGTGTGAGATTTTCCCCTGATATTTATTTTATTTATTTATTTAATGTTTTTAATACATCGCCTCGCTTCGCTTGCAACTAACGAACAATGTAAATGTCGGAAGTCGATTTTAACATACTTATAGTCAACTAGACATTTTGCAATGCGATTTCGATGACAATAGAATGATATGGTACAGTCGAACTTAGAAGTAGCTGTACATTTTAGTACCTTGCCGTAGTAAGTATCAAAGCGAGAGTGGTGTGAATTTAGTATATCAGTAGGTGCGACAATGTACAAAAAAAATACAGTGACCTCTGAGTTCATCCGTACTATAAAGATGGTATGATGATGTGGAAGGTGGCTATGGGAACTCTTCAATAGCTAATATTAAATCCGTCGAGTTTGGATCCATATAACTCTTCTTTTAATGGCGAGTTAATTACCAGTTAGATGTACAGTTGGCAAATATATTGTGTCACTAAAAATTATTTGCTAAATCTTGTTTTTAATAATTGAAACCTCTATAAACAATATGTCCCTGAATAAAGTGCACAAACAAATTGCGATAAAATTTTAGGAACTATCAGGAATTTCCAAAAAAATAACATTTTTTAACGAAAATCCGGTCTTTTTTGTACTTGGCGTATTTTCTCCTTTTTTCATTTGATTGACACAGGAAATGCTTTAAGATTAAAAAAAAAAACCGTTTATTTCATCTCAATATACCTCATATTTTTTTTTACATTTACATTTTACATACCTCAGATTTCACTTTATTCACAGCAATCAATGTTTTATCTAATGTTAAGAAAACATAATTATAACATATATTTTTTTGTCAGTGAAGTTGCGTCTAGTTTCATCCCTATTCGTTTATGCACTTTATCCAGGGACACTCTGTGTATGAGTTATGATGATTTTTACGTAAAAAATATTTTATTTCAACTATAATTTTCACCGTAACAAAGCAACTTCAACACAAGCTTGAACTAACGAAAAAAGGCTCCCCTACTAAAACAATGTAGGCCTTGCAAATGCTAATACGGGGTCGTTCGGTACAAATTGATACTCGATTGTCGTTCATATAAAACACTCTGCGAGCGAGATCGGCCCATGAATAATAAAGAATTGCCGAACGCCGACGTCGAGGCGCGCCGAAGGTTCAATGCGACGAATTTAGAGATGTTTAAGACAATTTAAAAAAAAATATACTAAAAACAGTCTTAAAAATGTATTATCTGTCAAACATCAATACAGATCAAAGAAAATTGTTGCAGGAATTTGTCATTACACGTAAGATGTTCAAGTCTATTCTATAAAGACCAACTATTTCATTTTATCTCTCAGAATTTTTAGTTTAGCCGAAACCATATCAAACAGCAGAAATACTGTACCTGTACCTATACCCTGTTTTAAAATTTTATGCAATTGTAAAACTACCACCTCTTTTGATTCGTCGCAGTGAACCCGCACACGTAACGGCGCCTATTCGTTGCACGTCCACTATAAAACATAACTCCGATTTTCATACAGACCCCGTACGTCCTCGTGTTCTCGTTCTGTTTAACATCTCCCCTCCAGTTATAAAATACCCAAGCGGTTGTAAACCCCGACTACTGTTAGCTTTACTCGGGTTTTATGACTGAATCAACACTTCGAAATGAATAAAAACGTTAAATCGTGACGCAGATTGCTTATACATATGTTGTTACCTGTCTGAGATATAATAACATTATTTAATCCATTTGTTTTATTTTTAAACTCCCGTATTGATTTATTTTCAGTAACTCGTATGGTCTATTTGTAAGACTAATGTTGTAAGACGTTGAGCGACAAACATCTACAATAGTTAATTTTAAGTTTGTATGATATTTTCAGTTATTTATATACGTGTACATTTAACCTAAATTTCATGTTTTTAATGAAAAATCGACAATGGTTTGTACATATTTTTCACATTTTACTTTATCTCAGTCACTGCTGTGGTTTATTCCTAATAAAAATATAAACATCCAATTATAATTTTTTCCTTTTTCCACGCAATCACAAACGTATTTAGTTCAAACGTCATTAACTTCGGCTTTAATTCCCTTATTAAATCCCCCTATTACGTTCACCGAATGACGTATTAATTGGTACGTAGATACAGTAATGACACACGCTCGCATTCGTCATCGACTTCCGCACCGATTCGGAGTCAGTTCGGCGGAATACCGATCGGCGGTAATGCGTGTGGGAGATAGTTCGTTAGCGAGCTACGATTGTTATGGAGGGAGCTTAATTTTTTTATTGCTTAGCTATGTCATAGTTTTTTTTAATCCCTTTGCTTTTTATTTGTTGGAATATCTGCCATAATGACACAGTTTTCGTACAAAAATAACCTCTTATGTTTATAAAGATAAACACTAAAAGGACTTGACAGAAGCGCGTGGAGCTATCCCCATGGGCATCTGTTTAGTCCAACGGGTCCATGATGAGTGACTAAAACTCGACATTTTTGAAAAACACCTTATTAATAAAACAAGGTGTGAAAGCCATTATTTAAGGAAAACCTCCTTAACGGTAGCATAGACATACAGAAATAAATACAGTTCTGATTGTGGCATCTGATTTTAGTGATGTGATGTTAATCCTATACGAGTTAAAGCCCGGGGCCAACGGCCTTCACGCGCAATTTTCTTTCATTTTCCTTAATATCTTTCAAATGGAACACAATATGAGAAAAATTATAGAGTATTACTTACTACATTTTTTGTATATTTTGCCAACGTAAACAAGAAGCCATTTTGTTAGGGAATCAAAAAAACGGCAATTTGCAGTCTTATAGATTCTCCTTCGTAATGACTTATCCTTAACTTTTGCAAAATATATACAAAAAGTTGAGTAAGTTATCTTCTAAAACTACCAGTATTTTTTTCATATTGTGTTATGTTGCTCTTTAAGCAAGGAAACTAAACAAAATTAAAAATATATTTATTTTATTCATACATGACATTGTTAGAAGCGAGCCATTGGTTTGCATCTACTTGAAATTATTTTTAATATCACTATATATTTCTGGAATCCTACATCAACTACCCAAATTACTTACTCCAAACCGCAGCCGCATAAAGCCGCCTCCACATGTGTAAACGTGTAGTGTTTACTTGCGAATCCACAGACAATTAGCTCCTCGCCGATTAACGCACGCAGGTGTCGACACGGCATCACCGTTTAACGTTTAACGTTTATTGCTCAAAGCTGTTGTGATTCGACACTGCTTTGTTTGTGTGTCAGTTGTAGAGTTCGTGAGCGTGGGTTCGCGTTTTGCGATAGCTATTTGACCTATAGACCTAGATCTTTGCACATGTTTTTAATTAGTTACTAAATAAATAACAATTTTGGCCGTGTAGTTGCCGGGTTAGAAAAGTGCCACTCCATGTCTTCCCGTGGATGCTGTTAGGCGATGGGCTCGCAGCCTGTCACTTATACACTGGTAAACATCTTAACTTGATTGTGCAAAATGTGGATACAAAATTATCATCAAGTATTTTTAATGTTCTTGGTATTTCTGTAGCTCTGCCTACTCCACTCTGGGAATGAAGGCTCGATGCTATTAGTTTAGTTAGTTTAGTGTTCATAGCTTAAACATGATGAAGACAAAGTTGCATCAAATATTTTCCTGATTCTCGTTTCTTTACGGTTCTCATTTTGAATGTAGTACCTATTATATTTTTAAGTAAAGTTTGTTACCCGTCTGGGTAATGTTTTTCACGCGCTTGTATGCAAGTATGTATGTCCGTTCCATTGTGACCTCCTGTAGTCTAAACGGCGTGATCGATTTTGAAGAGTGAGGTGTCATTAGATTTGTCATAACATCGCGAGTGTCACTGGGTACTAGAATAAAAAAAAATGGTAGGTAACTAACATATATAGACGACATAATCAAAACATGCAGTCGTGTTTTTAATTTACATAATATCGTTCGTAGTTATAAATTACAGGCCAATCGAATTATTAATTCACTCAAGTTACACAGTTTATTTAAAATGTAAAATAGCCGGTTCACGTACAAATTGAACAATCGCTGTTGTCGTCGCGTGTAAAGACGCATTCAGACGGCGGAGAGGAAGTGGGCACAAAGCGGCGTCGCGGCGGGACGACTACAGCTAAGTGGGTGCTAGAAGATCCAAGGTAAAAGAAACATTATATCGACAGTGGAAAGGCATAAACGCCTTAAGCGCCATACTTAATATTGGCGATTTAGCTTAAGCGCCATATAGGTACCTAATAGGACGCTTAAGCTTAACCTCCATACTTAGTGTCTCTTAAGCATTTTTAACTTTTCACTGTCGATATCTATATCACAAAAAAATGCATTTTCATCAAAAGAAACCCTTATACCCTGGTACTCATCGTGCAATCCTAAAGCTTAGTTTGAAACTAAATAGATTCTCCGATGTTTTTACAAGCCTTTTATTAACTTGCAATGTATGTATGGAAACCGGTTGAGCTGAAATTTGGTATACTAACGTAACTTCGATGACAATACAATAATATGGTACCATCGAGCTGGTCTGAAGATGGATTCGGAAGGTGGCGAAATGATCTCCACTAAACTTAACATAAACCCACCGAATTTGGACTCATTATGTTGGTCTGAACAAGGAGTAAATGACTTTGCAAAAAAGTACAGTCGACAGCAAAAGCTTGTCTCAAAAATGTTGTTTTTGACAGAAACTTATATGTTAGGATGTGTCAATTCAAAGCATTTTTCAAAATAGTTAGGTTATGCATTCTTATAATTAATACAAACGGGCAAATTAAATTTCGAATTTACAAGCGCCTACTTTAAATAAATATACGAGGTAACCACTATTAATAATTAGTTTCGTGACTGATAATTAATTACCATTATTTGGCTTAAATAATTTTATGGAATTTGAAACCAGGGGTGGGGAAAATTATTTAACGTGAAGAAAGTTGCGAGAAGCACTTAATAAGCTAAGAAGTAGTTTAGGATTATTCTATAAATAACTGTAACTCTTACTAGGAGACGCAATGCCTGTTATTGTAAGACTATCAGATCGATGAATCAATGATGATAAAAAGCATAAAGTTATTTGTTTGCAAATCACCTCCTGTCATTTACTCAACTCTATATTCGTACCTAAAACGCAGCAAGAAGGTTGAACAACCGAGTGCATCGGCCTTCACAAGGAGCATAAAGATATTGAGCGCAGTCGCCCATTGTCGCAAAGATAGCGCTCGCCACCGGCCGCATTGTCTCCTAATTGTTACGCCGACAATGCGAGAAACAACGCGATGCCAGGCTAAACGCCGTAATAACATGTCTCTAAACAATTGTTCAATATTTCCAATACGTTAGGAAATTGCTCAGTTGCCATGCGAGCTTTTGTTCAAAGAATCGACTCGTGGCGTTCGAATTTTGATTGACAGGCCAATGAAAAAATTGGTATCGCGGGGCACGCCAAACAGCGCTAATGATCTTAATTTTCGAATTTCGAACGATTCGACGTTTATTCGTTTTAAAATGTACAGCCGCTCCCCCGCGCTCTACGGCATCAATCATTTTTAGAGGGTTTCGCTTATCCAAGTTTTCTTCCTGCCTTCGTCCTCCACATCCAACTTTTACATCGAATGATCTCCGCTAAACCAACAGAGCGTTCGGCGTTCAGTTGCCCTGTTTTGTATTATTTTTTGTGAATAAATAATATTATTTCTCGAGGGAAAGGGGGATTGGATTTCGTTAAATATGGTCTAGTAATTGAATTGAAATCTCTCAATGTCGTCGTTCAATTAAGCTTTAGATTTCTCGTTCCTTTGTTTCTTGCTATAAAATAATTTAATTTTGTTAAAGCCTTTGTGGTTAATGCGGTTAAACAGATGAATTTGTACTTCCTTTAGAACAGTACGTGCCTACTGATTTGTACTACATGAGAAGATTATAACTTATATGTATAGCTGAGGATTTGTGTAGGTTTGTCACGGTTTAGGCAAGTTACGTTAAACCATTTAACAATTTAATCTTTAAACTAACCTCTGCTAATGAAAATATAACGAAACGTCCTAGAATATATAGACTATTGACTCTCAAACACGTTTGCGAAGCTTCGGTGTTTTAGTTTTTTCTTTTAAGTGGTATACAATATGTAGTTTTTTATTATATTTACTTCAAATTATAATCCATACCCCACTCATAATTACTTAATATCCATTACGAGGACTGTCAAAAGTGATTAATGCTAATGTCGTGAGCAAGATTTTTAACTAAGTTAAGATTAAAATAGCTTACGGTATTGTAATCTCGCGCCCGGGGCGGATCCGTCATCTCCCCCAACAAATTATAATGACATATCCGCCGGGAGGTTTTAAGCCAATTCAAACTCCAAGATTTTCCATGCTTTTTCCCTCGGAAGGTTAATATTTTAAAGTTGTAATGGAATTTTTGGGAGTTTTGAGCCGGAGCGTTAAGTGCGTTTGGTGTGCGTTCCATGAAGCAGAGTAGGTTTATAGAATAGCTATATAGTTATGTTGCAGTGAAAGAGTTAGTACTGGGCTGGGATTCTACACGGTAATAACGATATCGTCTTTGACGTGTTACCGTATTGTTAAGGTTTTGATAACTCTTACGTCATTTATAATAATGGCGACTGTGACATAAACGATTCTAAAACACGTCAAACGTGATATCGTTATAACGCAGTAGAGTAGAGGCCCTGTATAATGTGCCTAACCAACTCGTAGCTAGTTAAACAGTAATGCTTATGATTTACTCAATTTAACTTACAAAGCCTAATAAACAAGTAACATGCATAGGTTCGGTTTTTTTTTTTTTAATCACAATACATCGATAACATTAAGTATACTGCCAAAGCTATCTAGAAGAAATCGTTTTGTATATTATACTTGACGAAGTTTGTTACCGATTATCATTCTTAAATAAAACGTCTTGATGAAGTTTGTTGTTGATAATAACAATTCCATGTATACTTTTCTGGGCAAGTATTGTGCTGTAATAAATAATTTAAGGGTCATACACACTCTTAAAAAAAAAGTCTAAAGCAGTCCTGACGGCGTTTTTGCGGGAATGGCTTAGCCAGAAAATTAGGCCTTAAAAACGTTAACTTTCGGTGTGTCCACAGGAAAGACGGTAACCTAAATCTGTTTATGGCCCTTAAAGCAAAAACAAAAAAAAACACCTTTTATAAATAGGTTAGGCAGATAATCGACTACAATCATAGCATTTGGTTCCAGACTCAACCAAAAATTTAGGTAAACAAGTCGCGAGTGTGCCGAATTGCTCGTAATTCCATTTTGTTTCTCCAATACTAATAAGTTCTAAAGCGATTCCAATCCAAACAATATCGATTCCGGAGGGAAGGAAACAATTTGCGGTAAAAATCCGCAGTGATAGGCCCGCGATATGAGCAATGCAGGGAGTTTTTTTACTTTTTACCGCGGGGGAGACTGGCTGATCTTTGTTTTATGAGAACGATTAAGAAAAGCATATTTGAAGTGTGTACTCGGCTTTATTTGCGCCCCGGGAGGGCACGCTTCATTGATCTGTAATCGTTTTTCACATTTTATTGCCGCGCTTTGGTTAGTCGAGGGTTATGAGTGCAGCAGTTTGGTGAAATTAGTTTCGATTACACGATTATGTAAACATGTTTAAATTCATGGAGGAAGTTGTAGTTGATCGGGCATGGTTTTACAGTAGTAAATCCAATTGCATTTCTTAGTACGCATTAGCGATGTTGAGTATAATATTTTACTTGTTTTTTTTTCATCACAAGGTAGTCTAGAATTATTTTTGAATCAATAATTTGTGTGAGCTGATCACCTGGATTTCTGGGGACTTGTATGGGAACTGGCTTAGATATGACTTATTTAGCTGTAGGTCACTTTTAAGTCATGTTATTTAGCTATCGAAGGGTCTGTGTGAATTGCTACTAACATATTTTAAGTGACCGTCAACCAATGTTTGTATTGCTGTATTCCGTGTGGGGGTGAATGGGCATAGAGGCATTATATTATATTACTAGGATTGATAACACATTTGCATCCTTGAGATTACAAATGTGGAGGGTGGAAAAAACGAACGCCATACTTTATTGTTTTGTCATATTTGACCAGTTCAATTCCCGGTTACTATAGAAGAGTTTTCAAAAAATCCATGAAGGCAGTATTTATTGTTTTCAAAAATAAAGTCTCCTTTGCGTAGAATTCACTATTTAAAATATAAAAGAAGTTGCCGTCCATGTGGTGTTTGTTTTTTCCACCCTGTATATGGTCCTCAGCGCGTCATCTTTTGCCCGTTTTGCTTTCTCTTTGTAAAAAAAAATCATATACCTGTGTAAAATGATTTAAATCAAACTCTACCTTGTAAAACTAATATAAATCACAATGAACTCCAACGGCTTGTTTTCCTGATCTCAAGGTAAGTAGAATGGGTATTCGCGCCATAATTTAGTGCGGCGTGGAGATCTTGTTATTTTCGCACTTAATTTTGGCGCTAAGCGTCGCATTGTGGCAGCGCGAGTGATTAGAATGCTAAGTATACCAGAACCACGGTAATAATGCTGCCATTATAGCACTTGAATCGACCGAAATGAAGCTATTGTTGCTTGGTTTTCTCTTTGGTTTACTTGGTTATTCGGTACGCACAGAAAGGGTTGCCTTAATTGTGCGTGCCTCGTGGATTGAAGCCAAAAATCGTCTTAAAAGCACGAGTTGTTGTTTTGTTAGAAATATACGGTTTTATAATTAAGGTAAAAATAAAAAGTACGTGTCAAAAAATATTTTTGATTTGTGCTTTCACATCGTAGATAGATTTTTTTGAATTTGTGAACTTTTTCAGTGGCAGTATTATCTTTTTGTTAATTAGTAATTAGTACTACTAACCTACCTATTTTTAGTACATACGTTACTAGAAATGGGTATTTTTTCCAATTTGCTTGAAAAGCATCTTAGATTATATAAGAAATTTAGACACAAATGGATAAAATAATGAAATATGCGTTCATAATCGAAACAGTAAGCGCATCAAGCGGAAAGAAGGGTTGCTTTAATGTTTTCGTAATTCCTGACGCAAAGCCATAAACTTGCTTATCAGGATTGGGGTAAGCATTTATTTTAAAGGTTTTAAGAACATTCTTCTTTAAATAGTAAAACATAGGCATACATACAACATAGAATGAAGTTGTTTCACGTCTGCATTCAAGTATTCAAAGTGCTTTATTGTTGCAAAACGTAAACATTAATCTTAAATTGTCAGAATAGATAGCGAGCGCTTTCGAATCGCAATTCACCAGTCTTTTGTTTGGCTGCAGAGCGTAAAATAAAGGCGAATTAATTATTCCGAGCCACACTCGGCGCAATCAGAATAAGTGCTGATGTTTCTGTCACCCATCGTGCGGTGTGCATGATTAGAATTCTTAAGCCGCGCCGAAGGCCCTTGATTAGAGGAAATTAAAATCATTATACTCCGCCGCGCACCCGCCACAGCTACCCGGCTAAAAATAAGGGAAACGCACATAAAGAAAGCCCGACGGAAACGGAAGCGGCACCATCTTGGAGCCGCCGGGCGGGAAACAATGGATTCGTTAATTAACATTTTCTTGCGCCTCGCGGCTGTCGAACGAACGGTTTATCGGACAAAATATTTATGACGCAGTGATGGAAATTCCACCATGAAATTGCACAAGTGAATTGCTGGGTCGATTTGGATTACGAAAATTGACTCGGTTTTCAAATGTCACATGTAACACACGTGGGTCATACACAGATTTAGGTTACCGTCTTTCCTGTGGACACATTGAAAGTTAACGTTTTTAAGGCCTAATTTTCTGGGTAAGCCCATTCCCGAAAAAACGCCGTCAGGACTGCGAAGACATAACTTATATGCACAACTTTTGTTTTTAAGAGTGTGTATGACCCACGTAACATCACGCCTTAATTCCCAGAGTGGGGTAGGCAGAGCTACGGAAATACCAACAACTCCAAAAATAAATTTTTAAAATTCTGTAAACACATGTTGCTAAGAAGTTTACTAGTGTATTAGTGACAGGTTGCAAGCCCATCGCCTAATAGTTCAACAAGCCGTTATTGCCTTAGTCGCCTCTTGCGACATCCACGGGAAGACACGGAGTGGCACTATTCTAACCCGGCAACCACACATCACTCATATCTCACTCATATGGGTCATATGTCACTTTACTATAAATTCAAACTCTCACTCGCTTCTGACAACGTTATTTTCCCAGCAGAATAATTTATATTTTTTAGGAAAAAAGGATGATTTATTTTGCGGTGCGCGCGCGCCCTTAATTGCTCCGGCTCTATTTTAATTGCGCAGAGCCATTTATATACAGGATGGTCTTGAATCAGAGCAATTTGTTTTAAATCAGCCCAGGGAAAAACGCGATCCGAATAAATTTGCAACTTTAAGCAAAGAGCCTTTTAGACTGCACCTGACTGACGAATGCAAAGTGCAGTCTAATTAGGTTTCCTTTTCAATAGATTTATAAGATTCTTTGAAGTCAGTTAGAGAATAATTTAATTTTGTAGGTATAAAAAAATTACAATGGACACAGATTAATAATTTCGATCGTCTATCAGTTGGTACTTAAAAAAAGTCAGGGAAGTCTTCATCGAAATCGATGAGGAGGTTAGAATACCTATATTTGCTAATAAAACCGCCTGCTTTTAAAAATAAAAACTCATAAACACTCACTCAATTTTGCCCACATCAAACAGACATTGCCCATCGCCCGCTAAGTGGCATGAACAGCGTAAAAACGACCGGCTCGGTCATCCAGAGATATTGAGTGATCGGGAAAAATGCCCCGGTCACTGAGAGGCATACGAGTGAATAATGCCCACATCGATAAACCTGTATCAACATGCAACGAGTGGGATTGATGCATTGGTTCATGAATGTTGATTAATTGATACGGTATGAGGACGCTCGTGTGTTATTTGTAATACGTGAGGGAGTTCTGTTTTGTTTTATGAAAATTGAGAGAATTTTTATCGGCGTGCATTTGGGAACCCCGCGAGGTGGAACAGAATGGTCGCGTATTAACATTATAAATCTGGATGACCGTGCTATACTCGTGTCGCTCTAGACGACCATATTAAATCACAACTCGATAGTCGGTCTATATTATGTCAAATACCTCGGAACCCGATTTTTAGGTGGAAACCGAATTCGATTTTTTAACCCGAAAATCTCCTATTACCCAATTTTTATGAAAATCGTTAGAGCCGTTTTCGAGAACATGATTACAAATATTGCTCGTTTAAAAGTATAGGATACGATTATAATGGGCTGCCATTTCCAAGTAAGATGTCCATTTACTAAATAATTATTCGTTAATGATTTCAAACTTATAGTTCGAGTGAGTATAGTTAACATTTCCTAAACATATAATTAGTTATTTTTCACTATAAATTTCATTAATTTCGTTAAGTTTATAATAAGGATACGTTCGACTTCAGGAAACAAGTTATGATAAAATAATAATATTATAGGGTTTAAGTTAGATGTGCGTTTCCCTGTGCAAATGCATAAACAGTCTTGGCCAATGCGTTTCTTATATATTAAAGATGAAACATTCAAAGGTGCATTTATATCTTTTATTATAGAAAGTGGTATACCTATCAGAAATATTAGTCGTATTTATTTACGTTAAGGGAAATTCCGTTGAAAAAAATAAAGTTAATAATTTTATTAAAAACCTAACTTTTTCTAGCTTCAGTTTTGACACGCAAAAAGCTACTTCGAAAAGATATCTAATGATTTGCTGCTGTTCAAACACTTTTTATATTTTACGTCTTTGTGTATATTTTAAATTGAAAAATAAATACTTCATTTATAAATTACAAAGGAAAACGTGGGTTGCTTAACACATTGACTAAAGCGATACAGCGTGTAAATTTCATACGGGCATATATTTTATCCTGACGTAGTTAACGATCAAACAAATCATGTGAGAAAGATATTTTGTTGGTAACTTTTATTATTGAAGAGCAGTTAATTTTTTAAAGTTTGAATTAGAAGCAATGTACGAAGTGTGCGAGCGTCCATCGGTCTTCAATGGATTGCCTGTATTCAAGTGCAAGGACGAAATGTGGAAAATAAGTACCTATCTTAGGCGAGTGAACCACCTGCATTAATGGTCTTTATGTTAGACTTTCATTGGCGAACTATTATAATTCATGACTCATGACATGACCATCATGTAGATAGATGCTTTAATGTAATTGGCGTTATGTGTTGCTGAATTAATTAAGAAATAAATACAACTAATGTTACTGTTACACAAGTTTTTACATTAATTAGTGTATATATTAGGGTGACGGCACCAGTGTTGGACACTTTAAGCTGACAGGCACCAATAATGGACACTTTACTCTTAATTCAAAGATCATAAGGTTATACATTGATTGTTGCAAAACAAATGAATAACCTTTATCTTCTGTAAAATAAGAGTCAAGTGTCCGTCATTGGACCTTGTTCATTACTGGTTCGATCACCCTAACTGTTGTTAAAATACATGCCCGTATGAAATTAACACGCTGTATATATATATATATTGACACATTTTACTGTAGATTGGGCCCGGATGATAAAAACTAAAGTCAAATTTACCATTAAATAGCTACCATTAAAAACGAATAAAAAATCAACGTCATTGATCAAAAGCCGCAGTCGGATCAATCTGAAAATAAACACAGGAAACATCCCACATGTTGATTTATCTCACTCTGTTAGCCGAATGTATCGGCCATTTATGGGGCTCGTATTGGCCGCTTGACGGAGTGCCATCGTTTGTCACGGAGCCCGTCTAGTGCACTTCATACAATGGCTGTTGATTCCATGGTTGCAGCAATTAACTGAACGCATTGATAGTGAATGGGGATGTTGCTGTTTATGAATATCTCGTACTTCCACCAATTAAATGGTGTTAAGTTTGATTTAAATGGTTGTCAATGGTTGTTAAAAGATGATGGAACTTCGGAGAAGGCTGGAGAAGGTTTATGAGTCAGGCAGACTATGGAATAACTGGAACATTAACATAATATTAACATTGTTTTTTTTTTTCTAATATAAGAATTAGTAAATAATCCATTATCAGCAACAGGCGGCTTTTCAATTCTTTTATATTCTATTTAATACATCTTGGGTTTTAAACGCCTGTTTAGTAGTTATGAAAATTGATATTATTTTCTGGTAAGATTTTTCGACTAGATTGATTGGGCTATTTGTACCATTAAATATAATACATAAAAGAAAAAACTGAGTGGCTGACTGACTGATCGATCACCGCACATCCGAAACCACTAGACCTAGGAACTTAAAATTTGGAAATAATATTGCTTGGATATCCTAGGGGTGCACTAAGAAGGGATTTTTTAATTCGACCTCGGGTTAGAGAAGCGGGAAAAAAATTCAACGCGAGTATATTCTAGTATAAGGTGTAAGACAGGTATTTTCAGAAGACATTCGTATTTTTCAAACCTACATTTTATTCTACGTCATGTATGTATGTATGTAAACACTTTATTGTACTAAAAACAGAAATTGAAATACAATACTCACAGAATAGGAACGTACAAAGGCGAACTTATCCCTTTAAGGGATCTCTTCCAGCTAACCTATGGATGATTGAGGAAAATAATACTGTACAAAACAAAGTTTACAGAAACTGTATGAACTAAATTTAAGACCTAAAATATCTCAAATATATAAAATTCTAGTGTAACAATGTTCGTTCCCATACTCCTCCGAAACGGCTCGACCGATTCCTATGAAATTTTGCGTGCATATCGGGTAGGTCTGAGAATCGGCCAACATCTATTTTTGATACCCCTAATTGACATGAAAGAAAAACAATTGCAGCGGGCGAAGCCGCTGGCAGGTCGCTAGTATATATATTTTAGCCTATTTACTGCCAAGTGTTTTAGCGCTACCATTCAACAATATGATTACGACAAGTAGGCTATATGGGGAAGGGAAAAGTGGAAAGAATGCCCTAGGAAATTATACATATCGAATCGGTAGATGTTCACCAGACACTGAAAACATCATATGTCACGAGAATTAGAAATAACACTGCCCTTTATTATTAACGGGGCATTAAAGTAATCTGTCGCAGACTTTATGACTTAATGGGTATATCACGTCTTTTGCACAATGTAACCCTTTAAGAGCATTAACAGTCACCTGGCTGTGCCCTTCATTTGTTGCAGCCAACATTAAATCTTCATTAGAGAGAATTTAAAGCCGTAGAAAATCGTAAAGTAGACATCGTTAGGTTCATGTTAATTGAAGTTCTTATTTACATAAGGAAACAAATATTGTACAGTCAGCATCGAATATATTGTAACAGCCACAGTGACCAAATGATTCGTAACACCGTGATTATATTTTGTATGGTGTGACGAACTATTTGGCCATTTTGGCTTATACGATCTTATGTGATACTGATTGTATTTCAATTTCACTTAGGGTTCAGTCGAGTAGAATTCCAATGTTTTTCTACAGAATGATGTTTTACACTTAATAGCCGTTGGTTAATTTTATGTAGCGTAAAGTGCGGTTTTTATTACATAAAGTCAACTGACAGTTTTCGAGTCATTCTTATGGTCAAAATTAACAGAATATCCAACCAAAGCCTGTTTTAATAACCTTGATTATTTTTTCAATAATTACACAAGTAATTTTACAATTAAAATGGTTATAATTGGAATAAAACATACATGAACGAACAGTCACATTTTTTTATTTTGCGAATACAAGTAGCAAAAGCGAACTCTTTCAACGGATTTGTAAATTATTACGAATTTTCTGTGATACTGTTGAAGTAACCAAACATACAGTTTCCAACATAAGTTTGACGACGCGGTTAGTATTAAATATGTACGTGATAAGCGTAAGTATTTGTCTATCGTTTTCCCCATAGTGCAAGCTTAGAGCTCAGTTTGGCACTAGGTCTATTTGTGTGAAATGGTCGCCTTGTATTTATTTATTTATTTATGTCAGAAAGACTTCTTTGTTATACACTACAGCACCAACTCTTCCGCTCAAGCTGTAATATGGTTATTCTGCGTCAATGTACTAAAAATGGTCTTGTTTTAACGACTTCAGTGTTGCTAGTATAAACTGCTCTTAGCGTAATTGCAGTCATTAACCTAGCTATAAAACGCGTGATCGATGCGGTTTATTATCTCCGGTCAGTTATACTCCGCTGATAACGGTATAACTGTATTTTGGAAATGATAGGGCTGATTTTATTTTATCTTGCGGTTGCGGTTAAGATCATATCACAGACTTCATCATGAGAGGTGAATTTCTTCTACACCCCCTAGGTCGAGCGCTTTATACAGCTAATAAAGACATTCCTTCAGCCCTGGCGCCCACTGCCGCTGCCGCGGCCACAATTGTCTCAATTATTATTAATTGTAATTTTTGACAGGCACCTGTCAATTTCGCGGCATTCAACCCTTCCCTAATCCCCCCCAAGACGCCGGGACGTCTCCTTATCCCCCGGAATAAATTAGCTCTCTCCCGGCCACATTGGGATATAAAATTTTGAATATGAATGGAAAATTTTGCATTTGTAATAAACCGCTTTTCCCTGTTACTGCAGATGCGTACTCGAGCACTGGATAAAAATGGAAGCCGCTCCGTGTCGCTCCTCAGGTGGCTTCCCATAAATATTTATTAATTATTTTTTCAATAATCTCTTCTCTCGTATCCTCCGAGGGCCGAGGGATATCTCCTCCGTTAATTGCTTTTTGTTTCATTTGAATAAGTATTGTTTTTGACTGTTCGAGCGTGACGGCGAGTTTTATAAAATCTCAACGATGAATAATTTTGTTGGAACAAAGTTAATTGAATCACTGTTATTAGATTTTGTCTATTGATTACTTATTAAATGTTGGTACCTACTTTCTGTGATATTGCTTTGTTAGGGCGAAATATTTACAACTAACTTGTTAGTCTTCAGAGATGTGATTTGTCGTTTCACAAATTAGTTATTTTTTTATCAAATACTGATAAAATATTTATGACTTGCGGCCCGTTCCGGTTTCGTCCGGGTTAAATAATGCTCTTCATTTATAGCCTAGGTCTACCTGGAATAATGTTTCTTTGAAATGGTAAAATATTTTTTCGAATTAGTGCAGTGGTTCCGGAGATTCCCTTACACACATTAACAAACTTATATAATCCGATCTCTCCAGTATTGTATGAATAGTAAAGATGAGACATAAGGACACTAACAAAAAAGTAGGTAAAAAACTAAAGATTGTTGCTTTAAATATACGATCGCAAAAAATGAAAACACCGTTTCAGGGATGTCAGCACCACCTAATTGATTTTATAATTCGATGGAAATTCCAAGAATTCGTCTTGCATTCTGATCAAAATTCGATTGCCGAACCCCGCTGATATTGAATAATATTCATTTAAATATTTTAATTCAAATAATAAAACACGAGGGAAAGAATTAGACTGGCGAGTCATAATTTAACGTTTTTGGGTTTTAAACTACCGATATTTAATAAAGTTAACTTTTCTAAAACTATATACATACCTTATAATAAATTTCAAAATGTTTTGAATCTGGCTTTGAAATAAACAAGACAACTCCTTGAACAATAATTTTACATCAAACCTACAACATAACACCCTGTAGCAGTTCCCGATAAAAATGCATGTCAAATGAATGGATATGTTTGGACATGTGATTCCACCCGCACGAGGGGCAGTTGACCGATCGCACCAATTTGTCGCGTAACCGCCCGCCCTTGTCCAGTTAATTTTTTATTTGATCAAGATAGTTGCCTGCAGCGAAAACGCCGATAATAAAGCCAATTTTTTGATAATACCATGCTTCGCTGTGGATTTTGAGCAGCCTGTAAGTAGTAAATTATACAGGCGGACATGTCATTTGATTCCACTTTACTTTATTGGGCTATTAAATAGTTGAAAAAGTGCAATGCACGGTCTAATTGTTGCGAGAATTTCCAACAGTTGTAACTACATTTAAGTAAGGAAATAAGTGCTTTTTTATAAAATGTATTATTGATTTAAACATGATTACAGCCCTTTCAAGACGGTGGTGGTATAGGACAAATTAAGGCTTTCCTCGCTTTCTATCAATAATTAGCCCAACGGGAATTACGTCTACATACAATGATAAATTTGAACTAAAGCAACACACAACACGGGCCACTTGATGGTAAGTGAGATCAGAGACCCATAAACATTTGCATTCTTAAGACTATAATCTCAAGACCACAATCCTTACGACTGTTAATGAACTAACTGAGGGCCAAGGTGGAATGCCTCTATGCTAGTACACCGGAAGACAACGTTGCGAACACTGATACTTGGCACTAGGTGTTTACGCATATTTCATATTTTTAGTCATCCAAATAACTTTTTGAATTAGTCAAATACCTTTCTCACCAAAGACGTCTATGAAATACACAACCCAAGCAAATGTATGCAAAATGTAATCCCCTAATATTTCGCCCCTTGGTCGGTAATCATAGTGCTACCCACAATTTGTCTCCCGGCCGTTGTAATTGATAATCGATGGGCGTCTACAATGGCTAACGAGCGGCTGAACATCCATCTTCAGCTCAGCCCACGTCAAGGTCACGAAGACAGGACAAAGGCATATTGCTGGACTGGTGAGGCAACGCCTGAGCTTGACTTGCAAATTGTATTAAGCAATTTTACAATAAATTCTTATAGTTACATTGCTTTGACATTGTGTACCGACCTGTACAGGGCGTCTATTCTAGTGCCTTTTATAGTATCGTTAAGATACCTCTTATAGACTTGACAGTTAAGGCGGCTGAGTTAAGAAAATTACGATGGCAGAAAATAAAAATAAAATAGAATACAAGGTGTGTTTGACCATGGGGCTTTAAATGTAGGGATCGATTCTACTCCTCAAATGGAACTCCTTTTGTTCTACGACTTTAAAAAATGAGGTAATTTTTATTTTTTATTTTTCATACAAAATAAATTAATTCACTGATTTTACTAGTATTGTTTGAAAGTTTGATCACCTATAACTTACTGTAAATTAAGTTATTTTCTAAGTCGTAGAACAAAAGATGTAGCATTTGAGGAATAGAATCGATACCTACATTTAAAGCCCCATGGTCAGACACACCTTGTATAAGGCCAGGCGCCTGTTGTATAAAGCTACAAGTTACAAATTACAAGCGGAACTCTCTTTAAATAAATAAAAATCACAGGACAAATTGACCTAGTCCCAAACTAAGCTCTAGGCTTGTACTATGGGTACTAGACAACGATAAACATACTCAGAAAGAGAAAATAAATACTTAAATACATAGAAAACATCCAAGACTCAGGAACTAATACTCGTGCTCATCACACAAATATCTACCCTTACCGGGAGTTCCGGCATTTTTTTCTAGCAGAAGAAGTTCGAAAGAGACTTCACCTTGTATTTTTTTAATTTTTACCTATAGAAACACCAGATGTACACAGCCTCGTGCATAATCAAGTGACATCGTATTTTGTCGGATAATAAGTTATCTCTGGCTCATTCTTGAGTAGGTAGGAAAACGAATTTATCCGTCAAAAACAAAAAGGTGTTGTTTGGTTATACACTACATCTATACAAAAAGATGACAACAGTAGTTATTGATTATTTCATACAAGCACTGATCTGTGCCCATAAATTTTGCTATAATTATTACTTTGTGTTACACCAGAGGCCCTAGCCAAGATGCGTTTGCTTACTAGCGTTTCTATTCGTTTTGTTTTTAAACCAATCGCGTCACTGGACTCACTGGTATGACGCATAATCGTGGTCGCGTATGACGTGATCTACTAGTGACGCTAGTTAGCGAACGTATCTTGGCTATAGGCTCAGTCATGTACTTGTTGGTATCATAGGTTATGTTATGTTATGTAGCAGTCGTTGACAAAAAATCTTCTGAAGTTGACTAAATTTATCTCGCAAAGATATTTGGATAGTTCTCAGGAAGAGAATCCGTTTCATAATGGAAACAACTATAAAATCACTGAAGCCTACATTCCTAACAAAACAAAAACAATACTCATAGAAAATATAATATTTGTTAAACCCAACGTCAAACCACAAATTAGTAAATAATCACGTCACGATTGATATCATCTGCCAGCCAACATTACCCCCCGGGTTCGCTCGTGCTAGACACAGGCGCCATTAGCCCTACAAATGACACTAAAATGAAATCTATTCATTTCCCTTAAGCCGAGTCAATCGACGGTAGATATTGTTCAATTTCACGCGATCCGGGCATTAGATTTAACACCCGACATTTACCTTTAAGCCAAGGGAATTTCTACCTTATTTGTAGAGCACCAAACGTTTGCTATAATGAGCAAGCTGAAACAAGCTTAAGTTCTCGTAGTGACGATTGTGTTGATAGTTGAAATAAATACCCCGGTGTCTTTTCTTTCATTGTACATTCTACAAAGTTCATTAGTAGCTTTATTGCTAAGTTATAATTATTATAAGCATGCTCAGATGCATTAATATGCAGAGATCATCTGGATCGCCACCACCATCTTACTCGCTGACCACGCCACGCAGCCTTTTTACAACTGTTGTATTTCAGTCATACAGCCATTTCATCTTAGCCCTTATTGGCCTCAGAAATAAGGCCATAAAAAACATCTGTATTTGTTAAAATTAATTTGGCCCTGAAGTATTGCAATGAACATACATGTCAACTCGATATGTATAACAGACCCGATGCCCATAAATTTGTGACGGTGTATTTGTCACCGACATAACATGTCTGACCCAAATAGTAACTGTGTCAATATGGCAGTTGCAAAAAACCTTTTATCATGGAATATGCATGGTTATAACGACGTACAGGGCTGGAATTCTACAAGGTAATAACGATATCGATCTTGACCTGTTTCCGTATTGTCAACGTTTTGATAACTCTTATGTCATTTACAATAATGGCGTCTGTGACATAAACGATTCTTAAACGTGTCAAACATGATATCGTTTTAACGCACCTGAATAGAGGCCCAGATATTCAAACGATATCGTATTTTGTCCCATAAGCTTCTACTGTCCTAGTATTTAAACAAATTGAGAAAGCAAAGTAGTGTGTATTTCTATGTATGTAAGTTTATTGTTCTAGTACTTATAAGTAGTAGAGCTTAATTTAGGACAATTTATTAGACAATATCGTACGTTAAATTCGAGAGTGACACTAAGCGAACAACAAAACTATTCAAATAGTGACATTATTGCGGTTCAAAATTATTTACCTTTGCATGTTTTTTTTTTGCATAGTATCGCTCTCGAAATTAACATGCGATATAATGATGTCTTAGACTAGGCAGTACATATGCAGCCACTATTCGAGATGTGGTCGCTTATTACAAATTCAACTTATATCAACAACTCTTTCCCAACAAAATGGAAAGGCTAGAAATAGTAATTTAAAGATGCAAAAATGACTTCATTTCATAAGTCAATGAACCGTATTCATACAAATAAATACATTCAACTCCAAAAGCCAAATAATATAGTGATGGCAGTGAAAACCTTTTCCTATCGTAGAAAATAGCGGCAAATTGTAGCGTGCCCCGATAAAAGGCTCAATTACGTCACAATGTCTTTTCCCGAAAAAACCTAGTAATAAATAATACCGTATGTCGTTTCTCAGCACGTATGCGAAGGGCAATTTATTGGAGCTAACAATAGCAGGTTACGTTGTGGGAAGGTTTTGTTAATGTCCGTAATATGGCATTGATATCATTAATAGACTGGTTTTTGTATTAATAAGTTAGCATTTGAAAGTTCGAGTCAAATTGAACGGGAACCAGGGGAACTATATACTTAGGTGCTTATCAAAGGTTTAACCTAAAACTTAATGTGTGTTTATATGGAATTAGGCAACATTTACTTTTAATATACCAGGATTAAAAGTAAATGTTGCCTAATTCCATACAAACATACATGCTTTTGTAGGTTTTAATTGCTGTTTACGTATGTGGTAGTTTCTATTATATTTAGTTATCTATATGATCATTTTCATAAAGCATTTTTTCTCTGTTTTTCGGATGTATCTGGGACGGTTACCTCTCTGAAATACTAAGAACATTTGCCCGTTGTTTCGTTTGTCCGAAATCACATAAGTTCGTTTTGTGAAACTGTTTAACTTTCCTCGATTTTTATATAATAAACCTTTCCTTACCAACAGATTCTGTAGGAATATCTCTTTAAACATTAAAAAAAAGAAAATGATTACTTATAACAATTCGGACAAACGAAACAGCGGGCAAACGTTTTTCGGACTTGTGATAGGTTACCATGTGGGAAAGGCTCAGAATTTTGCCACATGTAACATACAAGTAACGAAGATGGTTCTGCGTGACCGTTACCTAAAAGTAACGTAAATTGTATCTAAAGCTTTTTATACATGTTTGGTAAATTAATTATTATGTAAATAACGAAAATAAGACAGAGGATCGTTTCATTTTTTTTTAAAAATTAAAATGTACTAATAAGTGGTCAATTTTTGAGCGCAATCCATGTACTAATTACACTAATTGTTCTTTTCTATCCTCTTGCATTGTCCTTTCTTATTCTACTCCAAGGTTAACGGAAGTGATCGCATATGGGATAAGTTCGCCTTTGTCAATTATGTATCGGTCATACACGCTCTCAAAAACAAAACTTGTCTCTCCTGTGGACAATAGTTAAAAGCTTGTGTGCATATAAGCTATGTTTTTATATGATGGGTCTAAAGCAGTCCTGAAGGCGTTCTTGCGGGAATGGCCTTAGCTAGAATATTAGGCCTTAAAAACGTTAACTTTCGGTGTGTCCACAGGTAAGACGGTAACCTAAATCTGTGTATGACCCGTATGTATATATATATGTAAATACTTTACTGTACTAAAAACCGAAATTAAAATACAATATTCACAAAATAGGAACGTACAAAGGCGAACTGGTCCCTTTAAGGGATCTCTTCCAGCTAACCTTTGGGTGATTGAGGAAAATAAGAAAGCAAAAAGTGGCAAGTAGACATGAGTACAAAACAAAGTTTACGAAACTGTATGAATTGTCTAATCAATGCAAATATATCTTGTAATTTGTATTTGCAATAAAAAGTTTACATACATACTCGTACATGAGACATGTAAATACTGCGTTACTATAAAATATATTCTGTTTCATATTGGAGATTTATGTTTCACCCTCTTATTTCAATTCAAAAATAACATAAATGAGTGCGTCATGAAAAAAAATCATCAAGACATTATTGGTAAAAAACTACCATAAAATAAACAACACCCAACCATTCAAAATATAAACAAATACTACCTCTCAAAATAGTCAAACGTCATCACATCCCGAACCGATCCGAACAACAAAAACATCCGAATTATAAAAATGCCGCCCCTCGCCACGATTTGTGACTTAATCACTATATTGGTGGCGGGGGAGCTTATCGCGAAGAAATACTGATGTATGTGTAAACAAGCTTTGCACTTTTCCTTGACTTTTGGCGGTCGGTCGTAAACGGCGGAGTTTGGATTGCGCTTGTGGGTTGTGGGGACGGTGGAGTGGTTTTTAAATGTTGTTTTAGTTTAAAACTCAGTGTACTCACCGGTTTAGGTTCGTCTTCGTCACAGTCACGTGCATCTGGAAAAGAGAATAGGTTTTTAAATTTGGTCAAGGTTAAGTGCATTCCTGCACCATAAAGATTTCTGAGTTAAAGATAAAATAAAAGTTTTTCTTGCTGCAAGCCTGCTTTTTAGGGTTCCGTAGTCAAACTAGGAACCCTTATAGTTTCGCCATGTCCGTCCGTCCATCCGTCCGCAGCCTAGCGCAGAGACTCTGTATGTATTTTTTTTCTCCTCTACAAAGATAGGTCTTTCAAAAATATCGTGGGTTTGTGCAAACAATTTTTCGATCAAGGGATCCATTTGTACAAAACTACAAATACTAAAATCTGAAAACAATCTTAAATGAAAGCGCATGTAACGAAAAAAGGAAAACTATCAAGACTAAGTAGACATGATTGGTTCTTGAGATACCGGCGATTAAAGTATTTATATACCTACTAAAATCATCTAAGACGGCACCAAATGACTTTAAATAGAAAATTAGTTATTACTTGTCGATTTTTTGTTTGTCGTACTTAACGGCTTCGGAACCCTACACTGAGCATGGTCCGACATGCTCTTGCCTGGTTTTAGCAGCAGGTTTTGCATTTAAGATGGTCGTAATGATCTGGATCCTGCACAAGGTCATACCACCAAGGATTTAACGTAAAATGTCTCTACAAATTGTGATTTAACTTGCTTCGTCTATGTCTATCATTCTGGTTTAAATATTGTATGTTAATTTTAAACCACTTCTCTTTGTGAGTAAACCCGAGGGTACCACAATATCATAGTGACTAGGAGCGCAGTTACTTAAGGAGCTACCCTGGATCAACGGCATTGATGCGCGATTTTCTGATATTTTCTTTAATATCTTTCAAACGGAACACAATGTGAAAGAAAATACCTTTTATAGAGGACAACTTCTGGATTTTTTGTATATTTTGCAAAAGTTAAGAGTAAGTCATTTTTTTTGATGCTCCTCTATAATTACATCCTACTTACGTTTGCAAAAATATACAAAAAATCCAGTAAGTTATGCTCTTTAAAACAACCGGTTTTTCTTTTCATATTACGTTCAGTTTGAAAGACTAAGGAAAATGACAGAAAAACGCGCGTCAAGCCCGTTAGCCCAGGGAAACCTCTTAACATAGACCTACCAAATTAGAATTCGTAAGTTTGGTTTCGATAAGCAGATGATGACTGTACAAAAAAAGTACAGTCAGCAACAAAAGCTTGTATTTTTTCTATAGAAAATAATTGTATATAATAGCGTGACTGACACACGTTCATAAAGTTACGTATTGACACAATCAAACTGTGTACATTCACAATATCAACTAATCAATAAACATTTTCTTCTCCAAACACGCTCATAAATAATTAATATATTAATATCGGTAGGAAGGGGTTCGGTCCATAAGGCGGTGCGTACACAAGCCTGTCCGATGATTACAGTGCACAGACCTAAATATGTTTGTACTTCGGCTTCGCGATACATCCCTCCAGGATACCCATTACCCGTCTTACCGTTCCGTTTTTAATTAAAAACTTCTTGCATTAGCCGTATTACCATACGTCCACTGGTCCCTCTAAAATGTCATTTAATATCAGTACTTAGACTGATTTGTTATTAATTGTGATGTGAGTTTAAAACGTGTGTTTTTAACCCTTTAGAGCCCTTTTAAGACTGCAACTTTCGAACGGTAGCGCGAAGTAGCACTTTAGAAATTCTTCGCATTACTAGGGTTGCTAGGGATTGAAAATATTGCTACAATTTATTTTATTTTTGCTAATGGAAAGTGGCGTTTTGTGGCAATAATCTTGGCCTACTTTTCTGATAAAGTTATCAGTATTTCTACAGCGAAGTGCTTAAATATTATCCCAGAATATAACGTAAGTATTCCCCGACTGCATTGTAAATTGGTAAATATTACTTTCTAAAAACGTGATTATTATTTTTATCTCCACGATAACCAAATTAAAACGGACTAAAGTAGGTCACGCCTAAGCAAACAATAATATCTCTTGAGCGAGACTTAGCTATAAACAAACGCAGGTGCGGCAACCGCTGTCCGGGAACTTTGAAAGTATTCCTAGCCGTTCAAACATACCGCTGATCGCTTCAGCTTTACATTTGCTCACGTGTATGTACACCCACCACACACAAGCATCGTCACATGTGTGCGTCAACTTTCCTCTGAATCGTTGTTGCGTTGGCTGTACTATTACATCCAAGGACCGCAACTCTCAAATGATTTACTTGAACCTCGCAGCATGCCTCGCTGGGTTTAATCACGGCCGCGACCCGCCCCTGGCTAACCTAATGTTTTCACTATGTATTTTTTAAGTACCGGTAACTTACCGGTATTTTGTTCGCAATGTTCTTATTGTACCCTCGACGTTAATTGGATTTTATTTGGAAATTGTTCTGGTTTTTTGGTCGATGCGATTTCAATGGAATTGAAAATAGAAAAAAATCTTCGACGAGTGTATTTGTGTACCCGCCTCATGGTAAAAAGGCTCTGCTGATTAGAATCATATTTTCGTGTAGATTTTTGCCATGTATAAACTTTGTCTGGAGTAATCTCTTTAACAATGAAAATTAAAGTTGCTTTTATTGGATCACTCATGTATCGCTAAGTAATAATAACCATAAAGATATCCATCACGAGCGTAGAGCGCTGGGGGTCAGGTATATTATGCTGGTTCGAAAGTTTGGGCGCTGTAGTGAGCAAGTTAAAGTTTCACCGTTGAAAGTGTACTGCCGGGTTTTCTACACGTATATAGCCTTTGGACCAGTTTTACCCTTAAGACCACCAATGCCCTATGAGTGCAATACAATAATGGCTTTAGGATGCTGCTGGGGCTGACGCAATGCTGCAATGTATCAAGCACGTTTGCACAAGCTCGCACTGACGACTTTTATGAATTATGCGAAAAAGTTCTGCCTCACTTCTTTGTAGATTGCATGCTAGCTCCAACCCCATCCTAAAGACCATAGTGGGGTCATAAGACTCCTCCGTCGTGCGGAAATTTAGTTTTATGAAAAAAAACGGACCCTGATTTAGGCTATCTAGATTAAGTACTGATATAGGTAATGTAAGTTATTGTACTAACCATTTTCAGGAGCATTATGTTGTATGATAAATAAAAATACATGAAAGAGACCTCTTACAAACTTAAGTCTAAGTACACCTGATGGCCAAAGTATATATAAGTAAGTAAAGTTGCTGGAATGATCATTTTTCTCCAGAGCGGCAACGCTGCAGCGTTGGTTTTCAGCCAGACCCTTACAAGTTTGCTATTAAATAAACAAAAAAGCTTCTCAGCACGGAATAAGTGTGAGAACATTGCGGATAATGTAGAGTATATTTCTCTATTTTCTTTGCATGTTCTTGTGGACTACCCACCAAACATACTTCAAGGGCATCATAACATCTGTCAAATGAACGACAAACGAAGACAATCAGCTATTGATCTCCGTAAGGCCCTCAAACAACTATTAGCGTCGGGACGCCCACATCCGAGTCTTGGTCCTTTATGTACCGTGTCCAATATTGACACAGCCGCGATTGTGCCGGGCACAAAGATCCCCTGTCATTCGGGACCCTGCTCGGTGTCAGGTATGCCCGGAGTCTTTGAGCTGGTTCGATTGTCGATTCTTTCTGACGTTGAACTTCCAGGTTTCCTAATAATATTTATATGTGCAAGTTTGTGAGTGTTAGTATTAGTATTCGGAAAAAAATAAAAAGTTCCCGATGGAATAACGATGATTGAAATATACGCGTACGAAGTCGCAGGCAGAAAATATTCCTGTAATGCTGTTTTTTTTAAATTAAATAAATAAATATTATCATAAACCGGAGACCGTCTAGCTGCTCAGCTAGTTACCTTTGTTATTAAAATAAACAATCATGGGAGGTACACACTGACCACCACTGGCTACTGCCATGAAAAAGTTGTAAATCTGCTATTTTGCATTTCTCACCAACTCCTAAGGGTGAGTATCCACCATGGCTAAGCGAGGTTGCCAAGCGGTATGTAAGGAAAAAATCTACCAATAGAAGAGCTGCGCTTGGCGAGGCTAGGGAAATTAAGTAATCCTATTGGTGGATTTTTTCCTCGCACACCGCTTCGTTACTTCGTACAGCTCTGGTGAATATTCACCCTAAAGGAGTCCTGATCGTGTTGAATGTCAGTGGACGGTGTTGTAAAGTACGTTAATAGTTGATAAAATCTGGCCTTAGTGTTTTAACTTTATGATGAAAGTGGTCCCTATAAGAATGGGACACAAGGCCAGATAGCCATAGATGTAAGCTCAAAAAAATTAAGTTTTAATATTTTTATGTCAAAGGATGCTAAAATTGCGACTCTTGCTTGCACTTGCTTCCTTTTCCCAGATCGAGTAGCCAGCCAAAGCCACAATATCCAAAACGTAATTAATCACGCAACACCCAATAGCGTGAGCCCACAATTTTGTTTGACTTGGCGAAAACTTGGACCGAATCTTATTTATTTTTTATCAATTTCACTCGGTCGAGCCTTAAAAGCGTCGCCCCGTTTTATTATCGAGACGTGAATAAGCAAAAAGAGAATGGATTTTGGTTGTGATTATGTCAAAAATAATTAATTATTATCGATTCAGGCAGGGGAGCGGATTGATGGAGCCCGGCGGCGCGGCTCTTTAAAATTGGAAAGCTAATTACTCGGTCGAGGCTGAGGCGCGGGACGACAAAGATTAGTGGGGAATTCTATTGCTTAGGCTAATTTCATTGCTTTGCACCTCAGAGAAATTCTCCCGAGTTTAAGAGGCATGCTTGAAAGAACGCATTCTGTTGCTCTGTGGATTGCGATACCCTTTTTCCAGTCTTATTGCAAAAAGACCACCGCTCAAGAATCACGTCTCATCATTAAAACAGTGGGTACACCCGAGTTTACAATGTATGCGAGGGGCCCCCGGGGCACGTGTGGGGGCTCCACGGAATTCCTTCATTCATTAAGCCGCGCGGCTCGTGATCGGCCTGCCAAGTCGCCTGCGCCGATAAACTAAACTTTAATTTAGACCGCTACCTGCGGCCCGAGTGGCCGCTTCATAATCAACGCACCCTCTATTTAGTTTGGGACTAGTGTGTGACTGACATTTTATATACAGGGGCTTCCTGTTTCAACAAAATGTATAGACAACAAGCCCAATAAATCACAAGTCGAAAAGTTACAAGGAAAAATCACAGTCATCGGCCTCCTTTTAAATTAACGCCATTAGCTTAAGATTCCCTCTCGAAATAGAGTGCAAGAATTACCTCTCTTCGAACTCAAGTAATTAGTGACGCTCGAGTTTTATTTGTTGACGGTCATTATTCGTTAATTTTGAGCGTCTTGTGCGAAGAGGAGGGATGTGTTTTCGTAGGGGACAGAAAGAGAGGACGTCGTTCAATCGCGGGGCTGCACCTGCCGCACGAATTTGCAATTTAAATTCCGAACGAATATTCTGAGAGGACCTCCTTAACACGACATCTGTTTAAATCGTCGACGATAGAGTGACTACTGCGGTCTGGAAACTCTTTGAAATTGCTGCTTAATTGAAATAAAACAAAATATCCGAGGGTGACTTAGAATTGAGGCCTCCTGATCATTGTTATTTGAGTCCGCGATTCAAATTCTCTAACCGTGACGGGTTGTCACGGTTTGGAAATATTTAAATGTTAGCCTACTATTAATGCTCTGGCATTCAAATTTCCTTCAGTAAACATTTTTAGTTACAGGTTGTGGTATTGCGATGGACACATTTCGCAACACCCCTTATGTTACAGTTTTACGTCTCATCATAATTTGCTAAATTGATTGATTCGCTTCTGCCGAGATGATTTATTGTATGTGTGTGTATTGGACGTTACTACACAGATCAAATAGTGGAAACAGCTACAGTAGACTAGGACTAAAATAGGACAGTATTATTTGTAGTCCAACGAGAATGATAGACTTACATAAAATAATATAGAAAAGCTCTGTATTAAATTCCAGATTAGCGTGCATATCCTTTCATCTGTGGAAGACTTCAAACCGACATTTACTCGAATCTCTGGAGCTGCCAGAAGATTCCGGACTTAATTTGGGATATCTGTGGCAGGTTCCAATGTGTGACATCCCCACAGACGAGATATAAGATTAGGTCTTGTTTTCACATCAACATCAGAATCTTCTTCTCCTTCTTCTTTTTTCTCTATGGCCATCAGAATCTTTTTGCTAAATACCACAGATCTATTTTGAAGTAATCAAGAAGGTTATGTATGACACTGGAGATTGCACGGCAAACAACGTTTTGAAGCGAAGAAAAGTGATCGTGAGTGATGCCGCTTATGTTTTTTGTCCCTTTCTTTAGCTTTTTAGAAAGGGACAAAAAACATAAGCAACGTCATGAAAGTTCATTATTCAGATTAGTTCGAGATTCAGAACATTGTTCGCCGTGCAATCTCCAGTGTCATTATAAGCTTCTTGGACGTAATTAATTTCTTGTTATGTGATGTCATGCCAGGGCCCCACGGTGGCATAACAAATAAGTCCGTAATGATAATTAGTACCTTGTTTTATTTAACATTAATGCCTAAACTTAACACAGTATCAACGTATTCAACATAATTATAACAATACGTGTACTACTGTTTCATAATTCCTAATTCCTAATTATTTATTAAGTATAAGTTTTACATTATTACAAACACAACAGCAGGGCTGAGATTCTATACGGTAAAAACGATATTGTCTTTGACGTATTTCCGTATTTTTAACGTTTTGATAACTACTTGACAATAATGGCGGCCGAGTTAAAAACCATACTAAAACGCGTCAAACGCAATATCGTTTTAACCCAGTAGAGTAGAGTCATCATCATCATCATTATCAGCCGCAAGACGTCCACGCTGGACAAAGGCCTTCCCCAGGGTTTTCCACAACGATCGGTCCTCTGCTGCTGTCATCCAGCGGTTTCCCGCGACCTTTATCAGATCTTCAGTCCACCTTGTGGAAGGTCTGCCAACACTTCGTCTCCCGGTTCGCGGTCGCCACTCTAGAACCTTTCCGCTCCAATGGCCATCAGACAGAGTAGAGTGCAAGACAAAATACTAATATTACCGTTTCGGCTGTAGTTTTCTCCACTACGTCTAATAGGTGGTAGTGGGTAAATAAAGAAGTCCCAGAGGCGTCATTAATAACTATCGCCACTTCATTAACCATCCATCACGCCGCTGCCCCGAACAGCTAACCCGACACTGTTTGATTAATAACATGTATTTTTTGAGGACTTTTCTTGCTTGTACTCACTGCCGTCCAAAAAGGCAGTGTAAGAGTAAAACTTATATGTCACTTTTTTCCCTTTGACTGGTCCTAATATTACACACATGAAAATCGGTTATATGTTACATTACTTTCTTAATAAATCGCTTAAGTTCCAAGGCTAGGATTCTACACGGTAATAACGATATCGTCTTTAACGTGTTTCCGTATTGTCAACGTTTTGATAACTCTTATGTCATTTACAATAATGGCGACCGAGTCATGAACGATTCTAAAACATGTCAAAGGCGATATCGTTATAACGCAGTAGAATAGAGGCCCAGCTCACGCACGACATCTCATGTGACTAATTTACTGAATAAATATTTTGAACTTTTTGAATACCTTCTTTTGGGAAATATTTTGCTGACTCATGATTATGACATTGGATAAACAGTAACATTATATCAAGATGTTTAGTTTACGGACAACAAAGATACGTGGAAGCATACTACATACACTCGAATAATAAACAAAAAGTTCCTAAGTCTGTTTGTAACCACATTAAATTTAAAATGATTATACTTCTTATTACTATGCAGTTAGCCGTCTTCATTGGTAATTCGCTAGTATTTCTTCAATAATAATATTATTTGGGTTGGTTTGTAAATGTTTCGTAGCATCCAACTCTACGAGTCGTAGCTACTTGTAGCACTACATCATATTATGAGGTTTTTAGTTTGGATTCTTGCGCTGCTTAGTTATTTTTAATATTTGCAGTATTGTTGGCATTCATGTTTACATCCCTTAAAATCAGATTTAATAGGTAGGTTTCTTTTATTAAACAGGTGGCTGAACGAAACTTATTTTGATATTGCATATTATTTATAAATTCTATAATTCATTTTTTCAATCAAGTATCCACTTCCTAAATGGGCGGTTTTCAACAAAAGTGTACATCGTTAAGGACAAACAATAAGAAACTTTAACTTTTCCATTTCGTCACGAAAATTTAAATGTACGGCTAATTTTCTTGATGAAATGGAAAAGTTAAGAATTCTTAATTTTTGTCCTAAACGATGTACACTTTACACTATTTTTGAAGAACACCCAAACTAGTTAATTATCGCTTGTTATGAACCAAAAGTGGTTTTAATTTCTATTTTCTTTACACGGCTTAAACGTTTACGTATTAAATCTTTTCAAAGCTAACCCGAACTGCGTAAAAATAACTAATCACTTTTTGTATCGAAGTCCTACTAAAGTGGGCAACCCCGCAGCGCGAAAGAATGACTTGTCGGAAGTAGTTAATACTCCCGTTAATTGTTCGTGTGTTACCCGCGGCGACTGCGCGCGACTCCCATAATTAATGGCAACACCTCATTTATTAAATTAGTTCAAGGGCCTGCGAATTTTCCTACACATAAGCTAAATAACCAACATACCAAGACACCGGTAACTTATCAAAAATTACAATATCGCGGCTCTCTGGTTGCTGGTTGGATAAATAACTCGATAAATATGTTGCTTGCAAAGAAAATGATTAAGATTAATTTATCATAAGATTCGACAGTGTGTGATGGATTTGATAATTAAAGGTTAACCCTTCGTGTTTATGCTACTTTAATACTCTGGTAACTTTTGGGAAGTTTATTAAAAAAATGTTGAGTATGTTTTATGTAGTGAATAATATTAAAGGAAAGGTCCAGAAGGGCAAAGGAATCCGGGGAGACGTAATAATCGCTGGGCGGATGACATAACCAAACTAGTGGGAAAAACAGAGACACTAGCACACGATACGAAAAAAAATACTAAATTAGGAGATGCCGTCCCTGTAACAACACACACTTCTAATAGATGAGTGTAATCATTAAAAAAAATATAACTGTTTATGTAAATTAGTAAAATTCGTAAGATATCTCTTATAACTTTATAGCGACCCGGCCTCACTTCGCTCCAGGTTAAAGTAATACGTATAAATCTTCCTCTTGAATCACTGTATCTGTTAAAAAAAACGCATCTAAATAGTTTTAAGGATCTAAGCATACATAGGGACAGACAGCGGGAAGCGACTTTGTTTTATACTATGTAGTGAATAGTGATGAAGTAAACATTGTAAAGGCTTTACTAATTAATAAAATAAAATAATTAAGCTAATACACTGGTAAACATCTTGGCCTGTTTGTGCAAAATGTGGTTACAGAATTACCAACAAGATTTTTTACAGTTGTCGGTATTTCTGTAGCTCTGCCTACCCCACTCTGGAAATGAAGGTGTGATGTTATGTATACGAGTATATGTATGTAATGAATTAAATTAATATATGAACTAAAAAATAATTATGTACGTCAAAGTCATAAATATGTTTACACTTTAGTAACTTGTCACTTTCATTCACTGAGAAGATTTCATATATTATGTATGAAATTGTCTTAGTGAATGAAATTGACAAGGTACTAGAGTGTAAACATATTTATGACTTCGACTGTACCAACTACGTCTGGATGAAATTAAATTAAAATCAATCAGTTTACTTAACGTGCTGTATAATATAGTAACTAATGGATTTATAATGTAAATTATATCAATTATTATTATTGTTTATTTTTATTTAAATTTCGTTTTTTTTTAGTGTAAGGCTGGTTTTCTCGGATCAATAGAATACTGTAATGCCGTGTAGATGTGTTAATAATAAAAAAGAAAATAAATGACGAGGAGTGTTCTGATGAATTATTTGGACTTTTAGCGGCCAACCGCCGTTACACCATCGAACCGCTCATCAAAAAGCCAGGGCCTTTATTCTACTGGGTTAAAACGATATTACCTTTGACGAATTTCCGTATTGTCAACGTATTGATAACTCTTATGTACTTGACTGTAATGGCGGGCGAGTGAAAAAAAACATCAAAACACGTCAAAGGCAATATAATTTTGACCCAATAGAATAGGGGCCCTGGTTCCATCAACATGAGCTTAATTGATGGCGTTCTTCCATCGTGCGTTTCACTCGGTACTTTTTGCCTCTTACAGTAAAACCCTGGAACGAACTCCCTTCGGCGATACTTCAAGCAGTTATGAGATGAATTTAATTTAGTATACTAGTAATTATAATTAACTATTACTATTTACTAGTAATTATTATTTCCCCGTGTGATTGCCGGGTTGGAGTAGTGCCATTCTATGTCTTTCCGTGGATGTCGTAAGAGGCGACTAAGGGAATAAGGGCTTGTAGTACTGTTAGGCGATGGGCTTGCAACCTGTCACTAATACACTCGTAAACCTCTTAGCCTGTTAGTGCAAAGTGTGGTTACAGAAATATCAGTAAATCTTTAGAGTTGTTGGTATTTCTGTAGCTCTGCCTACCCCACTCTGGGAATGAAGGCGTGATGTTATGCATGTATATATATATATACATGCATAACATCACGTATATATTTAGTTATAATATTGGGTACTAAATATACCAAACATTACCAAGTCCAAGTGTTTCCCCGAGTCGGAGATCAAGTTTGGGGTTTAGTCCAGGCCCTAATGGACTGTTCTACCTGCCGGCACATTCCCGAAGTCCCACTGCAACCCCGGAATCCCGGAGTATCAAGGTTGCCACCGCGGACACCGGAAGAGAAGTGCAGGGAAGTGAACCTATACTGTCTGTTCGTCACCATGTTCAGTCTCAATATAATCTTAACTCCCCTACCTACTTAAAATAAAATATATTATAAATACATTTTAAATCGAGTGTAGTTATTTACCTCCTCTATTCTAAACTACTACGGTATCGCTAAACGTTACATTGGCCATGAAAGAAAAGAGCTTCTGTTTCCCTAATAGGCTGGCAACGGATCGACAACTCTTCTCGAGTTGCTAGTGTTTATGGGTGGTAGTGAATACTTTCCATCCGGTAACCCGCAAGCTTGTATGCCTTTCTCTATTATAAAAAATACTTCTTTATTGAAACATTTATAGTAGAAAATGTCCTCTTACTTTGTTCATTCTTTTATCCTCTGCCCGCGATAAAAGTAGTTTACGTGTTAATTGAGGGTATAAGCTATTTCCATTCCAGGTTTTATACAAGTTCATTTAACCGTTTTAGCATAAAGGAGTAACAAATATACAAACACAAACACATTCAAATACAATACAATGCAATTTAAATACTCTTTATTGAACACCAAAAACCCTGAACCCTGAACAGTACATTTAAATCATAGGTTTACAACAGGCGGTCTTACCGCTAAATAGCGATCTCTTCCAGACAACCTTGTATAGAGAAATAACTGAGGACACAAATTATGGCAGGCGGTGTAAATTAATCTGTTAACTTAAACATTTATAGTCACATTTTTTGATTGAATAAGTTAAACATGAGTCGAATCACAGTCACAAATTAACAAAAGAGACCTACTTATTCGGTAATGAACAAAAAGTTTGACCGTTGCTAAGCGCAGTTACAAATACAAACAACGAAGAAGGAAGAAGTTCCGTTGTGCAACGAAAAGTATCCTTACAATTCTGCCCTCCTAAGCAAAAATGCAGTATCTCAAATTCATTTACCAATGCAAATTCAATCCTATCCTGTTAGTAATAAGGTTGCATTTCCTACAGAAGTTTGGTCTGAGATACTGCGATTTGTGTTAGCAGGGCAGAATTGTATTTCTAATATACGGCGCATAACGGAAAAGTTTCATAGAAAATCTAATTTCGTGAGTTAGCGTGGCCAAATTTTTGGTCCTTAACTAAAACAAATGAGTTAATATAATATGTACCAAATAACCCGCCTCCTTGATAATCTTCCAATTAAATCAAAAGTTCAATACCGATTAAGGTAAAGGGTAATAAATCATCGTCCGAACTATTCGCTTTGATCAATTTGATTTTATTACGCCTTAATTAAAGGGCCTAAGTGAAAGATTTATCGGAGGTTCAGCCCATAACCTGAGCTTAGCGTCGATAGCCCTTCTTGGGGGTAGTGCGATTAAAGGGCTGCTTTACTTGAAGGGCTTATGATGGGCATTAGTAGGTAACCTTGCAGTGCAATGGGTATGTATGATTATCAGAGCCCGGAATTTTGGTAGCAATTTTGAGCTGTCATAGGGACTTCTCGTTTATCGACTTCCGATTTAAATATTTTATCGATGAAAATTAAAACGGCCTCATCGCTAAACAGCGATCTCTTTTGGATAAGTTTTGAGTGGCTGAAAGTGTTACATATTTTCAATTTGTTCTCGAAGGAAATTGCAATAAGAATTGTCAACGAGTGATGGACATAGACACATATGCAGATAAAACTACTAATCAAAGGTCATCCATCAGATTAAAGGCTAGTACCTAAGAGTACATAACATTATATAATTAGGCTTGATATTAATTCTCGTTGAAATTTCTTTCGAAAATTGTTTAAAAGGCATAAGAAATCCACGAATATTTATAAGAAACAATAAAATATTATTAGTTTAATTCGTATTTATAATTTCCTAAAAGTTGGTATCCAAAGGTTATCTCGAAAAGATCGCTCATTCGCGATAAGACTGCATGTTGTTTACTTCTACTCGTAATCATATTTTAAAAGATGAATTCTGTATTTATCGATATGCATATGTATATCAGAAGTCGATAGACGAGAAGTCCCTATGGCAGCTCAAAACTGCTACGAAAATTCCGGGCTCTGATGATTATGCACGCTTAGAGCTTAACTGGCTGAAGTTTGTATTGGATGATTCCTTGTTAGGTGTTCAAATTAAACATCCTGTTTAAATTATATACTAGATTTTTCCTGCGACTACATTTGTGTAGAAGTCGTTGATCGCTATTCCCTCGGGTGATGTTTTATTAGCTGGGATACAACGTACTCTATCTCTTAGAGATTTCGAGCGTATGTTATCTTTCATTAATTACTAAGAGTGTTTATTTAGCTTCATTTCTACATTTTACAATTGTATCTATACATCAACTCAGAATTCTTCGAGAAGTAAAAACATATCATTATTTAAATTAGAATGTACAAAACATAGTAAATAAAATTTTAAATCCCGAAACAGTTTAAAATAGACTCAAATTTAAATTAAATGTTAGTAAACTTTAATGATGACTGGTGGTATTAATCTAAGCAAGGATCGGGTCCGGGGCAATCTCACGCGCCGTGAGCAGAAGCCAATAGCACGTCGCACTATTATGTTATATCATAAGGTATATTGAATATTAATATAGGTACAGAGGCTCTATTCTACTCGGTAAATCCATACTACTTTTGAAATGTTATCGTATTGTTTTTAACGGGTGTCTATCATTTCATCGAATTACCTTTCATCGAATTTAATTTCAACGAACGCTATTTTCTGCTGAAACAATAGTGTTTTCAGGGTATCTTAAACATCTAACCTAACCTAACCTACGTAATTAATGTTTAAGATACCCTGAAAACATTATGGTTTCAGCAGAAAATTGCGTTCGATGAAATGAAATTCGATGAAATTATACATTCGATGAAGTGATAAGTTACCGTTTTTAACTCCACCTTAATGAAGTCAATAAGAGGATATTATAACCATTTCGTTTAAGAAAAAGGAAATAAGTATTGGTATTAGTTTCGTTCCTATCGTGCTTTGCTGGCATTGACAAAATGATGCAGTAAAAAGTGTTTACGTGCCTAGTATATTTTCAGTAAGGTACAATGCCGGTAATATTGTTAAAGAGAAACCAAATAAATGTTATGGTTGCACTCGTTACATTGAATATGAAAAGAAGCATTTCGTAAGTTCATTTAGATTGTAACTTTGAAAATGGTGATTTAGCCCTGCGCTCGTGTCAAAATAGAGGTAGATCATACACCCAGTTAGTTGTGTCGTACACGCCATTACCGAAAAAGGCCAGAACTTTAGCAGCAACAAAGGGCAATTATCCCGCGCTTACTTTGTAGACAATGCTGAACGGCGGTGATATATGCGCTGTAAATTACAATGCGGTGGCCCCGCGAGGTGCCCGTAAAGCCCGCCGAATACGAAATGATCATAATAAAGTATGATTTCTTGGTCGGGGACGCGGCCCTAACTCGGATAATCACTCCTCAGGCGTACCCATATAATTCCTTAGTGCATAATGAAAGTTGATTAACATTATACCCACGCGAGACGCGCGTGTGTGTGTCCGCCACAGATTCCGAGTCCTAATTAAGAGAGAGGGGGCGGGCCGGGCCGGTATCGATCATCTCGCCAAGGAATCGACGCGGGACGCAAAAAAGGGGGTCCGAAAATCAACCTAAGCCGCTCTTAGCACATGTGTTTTGATTTAAATGAGCTAAGGGTCAGTATAATTCGCGTGCGGAAACGGAACGCTCCAGGCGCGATTTGCAAAGCCGATGTGAATAATTACACGGCTTACGACCGCTTACCTACTGCCTTATAGTCATTTGCATATTTTCTTGTGGCTTTATGTCGGCTGTCCACTGGGTTACATACTCACTGAAAACGCATACGCGTTTACGCGTATGATTTAACTGGATTACAATAATAAATGACATTATTACTATTACACAGTTAATACGAATTAGGCGTACTTTTTGAATAAAATCGGAGAATTACTGGTGGACGAATTTTAAGTACCTGACACTGACGTAACATGCATGACTAGATGTATGAATGTGGATGTAGAAGAAGCAAAAGAGCAGGATCTTAGCAGGTGGAAAGAAGTGGTCTTTGCCTTCCCCTCTAGGAAACAGACCTGTTTTAAAGTATGCATTTATACGAATTAATGAAATTGTAAAGATCGATAATGTGATTGGAAGAGTTCCTTAATGAAATTTTTACTCGTTACTGCGTATTAACTGGAGACCATTGCCTCGGAGCTTTTCTAAGAGGGAAAGGGGTTCGAAACAAAGCCAATGCAATTTAGGGGAGGATACGCACCGAACGTTTTCTAAACATTTTTGGGCAGTTGTAAGTATACTGCAATGTTAAATATACAGACCCAAGAAATATTCAAATGTATCTTTTTTCACTTAATTAATGAGTATTTTAGAATGAAAATAGTCAAAAAAGGTTATTTATAGTTACTAACTACGAAGAACTATATGTTTTTAATGTACAATACCCTTGATTTCCTAACCGGAACCTCAAAAACGCGCTGTAAACTTGAAGGCGTTTGAAAAATGACTGCGCAGCGCTTCACTATCCCGGTTGCATGGAGAGGGTTAATTTCTTCGCCACCAAATCGTATTAACCTGTCGAAACTGACGGCTGAAAATAGATGACTGGTCTTTCAATAAAAGTCTGGCTTGTACCAGCCGATGAAAAATTACCGCTACCAATTTTAGGGTACAATTACATTTTGTAGAACTCGTTTCATCAGTGTACGAAATTACATTATTTGTCCAACAATTGTTCTCTATCTCGTTAAAACAGACGAGGGGAAACGTCGATAAAACGAAACACTAACAAAGCTGCTTATAAAAAAACGTTAGAAAACACTTATCGCGCTCAAGTGCAAATCGTCGACTGTCACTTCAAGTCCTGGCGCCCGGACATGGCGGGAAAAAGCTACAAAAATAACAATCAAATAGAGCATCCGAGGAAATGAGATCTAAAGGAATGATCACGCCGACCCCGGGGACCGGTTGCCTCTTCAAAGAGGACTTAATCTCTCAATTCGCTAAGGAGTTAAGCTTTAAAAAATATTTCGATAGCGGCCCCTCCTCGCGGCGTCTTTGACACGTCACCGGATTTTTTCGCGAGATCTCCGGGCGGGATGTCACTCACTTTGTACCGGCTTTGTTGCGAGAGGTTAAGCGCCGGTTTATTAGGCTTGGCTTCCCATCGGCAAACAGGGGGCTGGCACAGTGTCTACTTCAACCAAAACACTTTACGCATTTCATTCTATAAATTAAGAACAAATTTAACATGCTTCGTTGTCAACATTAGTGGCAGTACGTCCCTAAAACCGGATAGTTAGACGACGACAATTTTGGGATAGAAAACGAACAACGCAAAGCGATTTCCCTAATGGAATGCTCGCGTTTCTGAACATGTACGCTTGACACGGCCTCAACTTTCCATGCGACATTAAAAATCATCGCAACAATGCAAGCTTGCCCTCGCAATCGATACACGGGTAGCTCGGCAACGGCCGTTAATTAAGAATACGTGACAAAAGACTAGACATGCACACAAACACAAGTCGCGCCCAAAAAGGTCCGGATTATGTGACCCTTTGCGCTTTTGATTTTAAGCGTCGCGTGAAGTGCGCCGGACGTCTAATTTGAAAGGAGACTGATCTGGCTTCGGCCTCGTTTAATCGAATACACGTGATGCCTACGCGGACCTTGATACAATGCGATAATGGCGCGCGGCGGTTGCTATGGTTACGCAAGCCATTCACAGGGTGTAGACGAAAATAGTCCGCCTTGATCTTTTAGAGCGGGTCAGCGTTTTGGCCGCTGACTCCGTTCTGCAGCTAGATAATTAGCAGGCAAACAAGGAACCGGTGCCCGCACAACTTTCGACCATTCAGGTGCTCTGCAAACACGCTGCAAGAAGTTTAACAGCAGTTTAATTGCTGAGCGAAAACAGAAGCGTACTGAAAACACTTTAGTTCCAGTGAAAAGAAGCAGGTCGGTAATATTGGAGTAGCTCGCGTTTGCTTAGTTGCAGAATTCAAAACGAGAAATGTTTAGCTGCTGCTGGCAAAATTATTAAATATTGACTTAGAGGGAGTCGTCATGCCCATTACGTCAATGTGTTAAAAGCGTACTTAAAAAAGCAGTAAAAATATATTAACGTTAAAAGAAAATTTGTTGTTCATTAGCAATAAATTTCATTATCTCTTAAGTTTTGTTGTGAGACACAATAATAGTTAATATTTTTGTAATGATCGCATTTATATAAACGTGTGGATTCAGTTGTTTTCTACTAAAGTGTTTAACGATAAAAAAAATTAGCAAACTTGTAATCTAAATTATGAGGTTAATGATCGATAAGGCTTGTGTGGCGTTTTACATTAACATATTGTGTGAATTAACTGAACAATTACAAATATTTCACAATCCTTAAGGTTTTTGAGCTCGAAGTAGGTTTTTGACTTCAATCATCGTCATCTTATAATGACCAGTCTTCCTTGCTTAACTACACTACCTGACATTTGATGCAAAATATTTTTTTTGAGTAAAAATCGATCAAGAAAATAATAAATCCGAAATAAGACATTACTATTGGTCACCTAAGTACTTAGGTGCCTACTTGGTGATAGAGTATATAATTTGGCTATATATACTCGCTAAAATTGTATATTTAGGAGCACTTCGATATGACTCTTGCAGAGCTGTTAAACATACTTCTTCTTCTTTGTCTTCTTACTTCCTGACGTCTAGACCTTATAAAATTAGCTAAATTATCGTAAGTTTTTACACACCAATGGTGTAAATTAAAAACAGCTCCTCGTATGCAAAACCACAATGTAGTAATTTACACCATAATTACAAGAAAGCAATCCTTTCCCTAGCCAGTATTAAAATTCTCGGCACGTCGCGCCCTAACCAGTGGTTGATTTGTTTAGGGCCGGTGCCCACGGTCCATAAATCGCCTTGTCAGCGGGGTTAAGGTGCGGACACACGGCAGGATAAATTAGACCGTCATGTGTGAGTGAATGTAATGTGCCTGGTTGAGGGATAGAATATATGACTTGGCTTTTGAGATAAGATTCTAAACTTAAAGGGTGTTGTTTTACTGCAATGGACTGTATAGGTTATTCTTTGGCGTTTTAACCGCCGTAATTGTCATCTTGGCATATTATTCCAGATAAAATAAACAAGTTAATTATTATTTTCAATGAAATGAGAAACCCCCGGTGCTGCTTCTTTTTATATCTGAAGTTGCTAGACAACAATGACGGCGTTTGAAATGCCCGATTATTCGCCGTTGCAATGATGAAATGAAATAGTCTTATTATTCCCTCATTTATTTTACGAGATCACGGGCATAATTGAAAAAGGTTAAGAAGGATCATAATGATGATTAACTTGTTCATAATATGCTTTCAAAAGCGTGAGTGATAATTAGTAATTAACACAATCATTAACGAAAAAACCAAATAAATTAAATAATAACGTCATTTAGTTATCTTTTAGGTCACACATGGTCACCGGTAAAAAGAAGGTTTTTGTGAGTATTGTGTGCCAGAAAACACTTATCCTATAATTTGTTTGACTTGAATTTAGCTGACATGTAAATGATTTAATTATTAACTATTTATATTCAATATTATTTTGTACGATAGATAGAAATTCTTTCCTAACAAATCCTTTCTCATTAACAAAAGTCGTGCAAACTCGAGAACTTACCGAAATAACTCAATAACATTACAAGCCCATAACAATACCGCTGCACGCAAAGAACAATAACTATACCGTATCAAACTACAGGGTGTAGAAAATGCGTGATAAGTATTCGCGTGGCTTTCGCTAAGACACGTAAATCCGTAATCCCGGTCGGCGCGCGAGTTGATATAGCTAAGTTTTGCCTCTTAGTGTGCGTTTACGCTGCAGCCGAGGATGTTATAAAATAAAATATGACTGTTAATGTAAATAACTAAATAACAAACAAATATGTATATTGGTTAGTTAACAATAATTCAATTGACTTATTAGGTACGTATTATTTATAAAATCAAATTGTATTTTGGGATAAACGAAATGATAGATAGCAGCTACTCCGATTTTTTTGGGATATAGAAATTATTTTGGTTTAGAATATTCTGGAAAGCGATATTACTGTCAGCCATTTTTACCAAACAAGCGTCAATTGTCACATATTTTTTGCGATTTATCATTAAGTGGTATTTAATTAGATTGAAGATCTATTATATGGCAGTATTACGTTTAATTGCCAACATTTTGTCGCTGATGCATAAAAAATATAATACAAAAGTCTACAGCAGTGTAGCAGTATCATATACATAATTGGGACCAAATCCCTATTGGAGGCCGACTTCGAAGGGACAGGTTTCTTAGCGCGTGTTCGGGGGAACTAATCAAATTTGCCGCTACCCCCTGTGTACACGCCAATACTGGTCAATAAATAATCTTATATGCTGCTAATGTAAACAAAATAACGCATATTTACTAGCGTTTGGTTTTCTTAGTTAAGAACGATATTATTCATTAGAAAAAAAAGTGGAATAGGCAATTTTTCTACGCTTCAATGGGTAATTTAAAAAGTCACGGGCATTAATATAAAGATTATAAGAATGCAAACTAAATCTTTGTCATGTGCTCCATAAAAACCGTGTAATAATTCATTTGTAAAATAAGTGGTGTAATTTAGACAAAACAATTGTATAAATATACGCAAGTGCGTATATAGTCTATTCCATCCTAATTAGAATTTAGTACGATGACTATAACATAACTCTTAATTATGCATCTTCAAGAGCAAAACTAGATGACATAATAACCTAAAACTATTGTTACCGTTGGTGTGCCGTACCGCGTACTCGGTACCTCAGCCGTATCGATCGCAGCGAGCGACAGAAAACTTTCTAGACAGCTTTTATATGCACCAACTCTTTGCCCTGTGAGTATACAGCGCTCGTTCGATGAACGCTGTGCGTTCGGCCCTTAATTCAAACGTCACTTATCTGACATCTGTTGGGGGTTCGAGCAATTTTAGAGCATGCTGTATATGACTTAGATAAATAATAAAAAAAGAATATCGGAAAAAATGGCATTAATTAAACAATCTACTACTAAATTAAAGGATTGTCTTATCGTAGGTGGGCGTTTTCCAAAAAAAGTGTACATCGTTAAAGACAAAATTAAGAAAATTTAACTTTTTCCATTTTGTCTTGAAAATTAATGTATCTAAATGTATGGCTAATATTCGTAACGAAATGGAAAAAGTTAAATTTTCTTAAATTTGTCCTTTACGATGCACACTTTTTTTGGTAAACGCCCAGGTACCTTATAAAATGGGTACAGACAGAAAATAGACACTAATTAATGCAGCTTAGTTCCTTTTTGCTTGTTTAAAAGTTGCATTCTCTTTTATAAGATATTGGAAGTGGCATGATATAAAATTCGTTTTATATTTTGTATGAAAAGGTTAGATAAAGAGACCATCTTAAATTTAATATTGTTTCTTTTCTTTACTATTTTTTTTGCAGTACCCAGTGCAATTTACTTTTTTAAATTCATTATATCAAAATAAATCGGGTAATGTATAATAAATATAAAAGTTACTGCCTTTACGCTACAATAACATCCCAATTTCCCGTTTGAAAATTATAACCAGTTCTCATTTAGCTCTATTTGAGCAAGGAACAATTAATCCACGTCAAATGGCCGACAAAAGTGAAATTCTAATCGCTCCAGTTTCACGGTAGTCAACTAAGACAACTGAAATTCATAACAGCTGTAATTAGCCCTCAATTAGCATGCGGCTGAAAAACGTAACGTTTCATTGCTTCGACGTCAAACGTGACGTCGACGTGGAACTGACAGATGATAGGGGTACGCGCGGCGGTGTTGTGGCGATGCCGAGAAGATGTTGCGATAGGGTGATGTTATTTGTGACTAAAATTGTTAGGTATATAAAGCATTTTTTTTAATAAGAAGTAATATTAAAGTGAAGTCATTGTATATTTAGTTATTCAGTTAAACAATCGTATCAAGGGTTAATCGTACACAAACTAAACTCTAGGCATGTAGACAAAAACGAATGAACGCTACTTGACTGAAATGTTGGATTGGAATGATAAAAAAATAATAATAAAAAAATCAGAATATACAATATTTATTTAACTGATGCATCAATGCAAAGAATGGTTATTTTTAAATTTGAAGACCTCGCTTTTGGATCATGAGTTGATCAGAATAAGGCCGCGTTGTAATCGTGTGATCCCATGTGGGGTAAGTCTAATCAGCTATGAAAATGATGTTCCGCCGCGTATCTTCTGCTTTGTACTGTAATGTGGAATTTAATTATCATTCGACATTACGTTGCGTGCTCGTGACTCGGGGTAGATCACGAGGCTGTCTTATTTGAGGAATAATTGCTTCGTGTGTTGTATTTACATGTAAAATTTGCTTTGCTGTTCATATTTGAACGGCGTCCCCTTTTTTAATTTTCTTTTGGCAGTAGTTTTAATTTTGGCTCGTTTTAACTTATATTTTTATCATTGTATTTTAAGAAGTTATTACTAATTTTGAGCAAACAACAAAAAAAACATGAAATTTTATAATTTTAAAGACATTTTATGAAATCGTATCATTTAGATGGTTAACTTACGTTGCAAAATAAAAAAATATAACGTTTTCTTAATATCTTAACTGAGTAACATTTTTATAAAAAAACTCCCTGAAAGCGATTATTCCTAGAAATTTTTGAATATTAATAAGTTTTTATTTACACAGATAAACCTACTCCGCATCGACTGGCTGCGGATTTGCTAAGTTTGATTAGCAATAGCTGAAATAAAATTTAATATTTAAATTTTTCTATTAAAAAAAATGTAAAGTAGAAGTATTTTTAAGAATTTCCAATGTGCCACTAGTTAGCCACGCTACTAAAAATATATTTACTACATTCTAAATAAATCCAGTCCTCCAAAATTGCATGGTATCCACACACTACTAAGATAGCAGCAAACTACGGCGTGCAGTAGGTCCCCAGCCTCATCATCCATCACCCAATTAGCGCGGTGATCAATCATCAGCCCGATCACCCCCCAGGCCACGCACCTCGATGATTTTTTCCCACTCGTTTTTGTATTTGAACCACTGGGGACTTGTTAATCACTCGGGTACGTGTTATTGATAGATTATGATTTTTTGGTTGTTAGCCTTGGTTGAGGATACGGGGGAAATAAAAACGGGTATGAAGGATTTAATTTTATTTACGCGTTGAAGAAAAAAATAACTTAAAAAACACCCTTTTGCTACTTGATAGTACAAGATGACTTTGTAAGTTACTTTTGAATTTGGCATGTAATACTATTTACACACGTCCAATTTTGGATTTCTTTCAAATTAGAAACTAGCTGGACGCATGTAGTAAATACTTTTTTAAAGCGAGCGTGGTGTGTTGAACCTATGTGTTACATGTTTTTATTTCTTATCATTATCACACTTCTGCGTAGTTATAATTTCTAAGGTATCTTTGGAATATGTCGAGTATTTTATTAAACGTATATCTGGGGTGTTCAAAATCTTCAATAAAGGAAATAGATGAGGTGACAGCGGCAAGCGGCCCCGATCGGCAGTCATTAAATCTCGCTAATATAAAACCCAACAAAACGGCTCGCTATAAAAAGATGAACAATAATTCTTTTTTATTACGCGCCAAAGTGGGAATCTCATTGTCGGCGAGGAAATAAATAATATCAGGAAGGAAAAGAAAAGGGAAATAATACAACATAAAATATTAAGATTCACCCGGGATTGGCATCATTCTGCGGTCGGCGCGGATTCTTTAAGGGGACGGGAATACCTACATCTTTGAATCTTAATGATATTTGCATATCCGAAAAGTCATGAAATAAATCAGCCGAGACGGACAGGGGACGATTCATTATGTTTTATTGTCTACGAAACAATTAATGTAAAAAGTAAAAAGACTCATTTTGTATTCTGATTTTCTACAGCTAATTTTATCATTCGCCAGGACGACGCAGTTAAAGGTCTTCAAATAAAGCTCTAATAGAATCACATGTGCCATTCAAATTCGAGAAAATAAATTTTCCCAAATCACAGTTTCCATTTGGGCATGGTAGCTCGCGTCGAGGGCGCACTTACGGGGATAATGTCAGGATCTAGCATCAAATTGTGCTGTATTGTGCGTCAAACGCGAGAAAAACGGCGAAAGTGTTAGGGCGAATTTACATAAGTCGAGACAGAGGCTTGGAGGATACAGGGAAATATTCAGGAGGTGATGAGAGCCCTCCGGCTCGACCTCTATGCATAGCCTTATGACGGGGAAAATATTTACAGCCGCGCGAAAACGCAATATTTATGGAGCGAAATAGCACAGCTATTCATGCGAGGGGATTTTTAGCACATTCCGCCACTAAGCGGTTTATTGTTTCGCAGATAAAAAGGAAATTGTAAGTTATTATTGCAAGCTTGTGTTTATATTTCACCCTATCGTGGATTTTACTCTGGCTGTGGAAGTCAAACGGCGTTCCTGACGCTGTAGTGCAATGGAAATGTTTGTTTTAGTCCATCTTTGACGACACTTAAGTAGGCCTAGTTGGTAGTGACCCTGCCTTCGAACCTAGCCGTCCCGGGTTCAAATCCCGGTAAGGGCAGATATTTGTGTGATGAGCACACGAGTATTTGATCCTGAGTCTTTGATGTTATTAATAGATTTATTTATATATTTATCTATATACCTAAGTAAGTTTGTCGTTGTCTAGTACCATATATTAAAGTACAAGCCTAGAGTTTAGTTTGGGACTGGGTCAGTTCGTGACATTGTCCCTGTGTTCTTTATTTAATTAATTAATTTTTAGTTTTAAAGTGGTTTATGACCGTTTGTATATAACAAGAGTTATCAGATGCTATGAAGAAGATAGATGTATTGCGCCATAGCAGATGCTACTATTAAAATCCTGTTTCCCGATAAAAGTAATTTAAATTTGAGCCCAAAATAGATACTATGACGTCAGGAAGGCCGGGTTATGTTTACAAACTGACTGTGACCGCTATCGATTGCACAGGCGGCAAAGTTTTTATGAATTAACCGTTAAACAAGTAAAGAAGAACAATGAAAAAACAAACTCTCCAAACAAAAATCGATGACAATCTGGGCCAAAAACTTTCGGGAAGTTTGCCGGCAAAAAGATTTATATACTTATAAAAAAGTGAGCGGGAAAGGAACTTTTCGAAAAAACTTTAAATTGCAACCTTGAACTGGTTGGAGTTTGTTTGGGATTACTATTAGGGAAAGTTTTTAATGTGGAGTATTGGTTGGTGAGTGTGCTTGTCACTGGGGTAAATTATGATGGGGTAATTTTGGTTTTTGATTGGGGTTGCCGGTTGCCCCTGCCGGGTGTCTTGCTCGAGAAGAGTGCGATGAACCGGATCGATCGGACGCAGCGCGGTCGCGGCTTCAAACTTTCGGGTCTGCTTTAATGAAACAATTCCGTCAGCCAACTTCAGCGAATTTGGGTCATCGCGCACTCCGTGCAGCGGGCCCGGGGATTTCATTACGAACGCACGCTCAAACGTAAACATAAAAAGCGCTGGTAGTTCGCGTGCTATTTATTTCGAATTTACGAATTCAAAAGCAAAACTACTAACGTATGTACCGCATTCATGGCGCACATGCACAGTGCAATTGTTTTAAATAGTTCTTTCAGGTTCGGGTAAAGTCGGATAGACTAGCGTACGAACGAAACAGACTTCTCTGTTTCACTCGAAACAAAAGTTATTTTAAAAATAGCACGTGTAAAAATGTGTTTGATTTCAAAAAAGAATTTCATACTTTATTTAAACTGTCTGCGTTAATACTACACATAAAAACCGGCTAAGTTAAGTACTACAAACATAAAAATTGACAAGTAATTACTAATTTTCTATTTAAATTCAATTGGTACCGTCTTAGATGATTTTAGTAGGTATAAACACTTTCATCGCCTGTATCTCAAGAAGCAATGGTGTCTACTTAAACGTGTTAGTTTTCCGGAACCCTAAAAAACGACATTTAGCAATTTTTACACGCGCAGTTATGATGTCACTGCACTGCGTGTGAATTTAAACGGAGCCAAAGCTGAAACCGAAACAGCTACCAAAAAAACACGTTTAAAATTTATTGTAAAATCCTTGTCTCAGAACAACGTGCCATCAAGATTTCCATCTCAAGAGCATTTAAGAGACGCCCGTCAATTGAGTGCTCGTTGCCTTTATTAACTGTTAACTAGGCCGGCTGTTTATGTAAATTGTTATTGCTTTTTTAAGAAAAAACCTCGTTTGACACGTCGCGTTTCCCGTTATTACTGGAGGAAATCCCCGCTTAGTCGGGGGACAATGAGATTTTGAAGGTAAATAAGTCTTTAAAAGAGGAATAAGTAAATTAGAAGCGACAAGATAGGAATCTCCCCTATTTTTTGCCGAAGACGGGGCGAAAAAAGGCGATCGCGGCCGAGCTGCGCTACTACGGAGTGATTTACGGAGGATCTGGCTGCGAAGGTTAATCGAGATTGCAATTTATGACCGCATTCCTTTGCATTTGAATTTAGAGTTATTTCAATTAAGGTGCATTGGGTGTTCAGGGAAATTTCGGATAAGTCATATGTAGGTATAGTCAAATTGAAAACACGTTTTTATTCAAGTACAATCTAATATTTTATGTACTTGTTAATGTGTTATTAAAATCTTTAAGAAAAGTAAGACTTATGTTATGACTTATGTTGTATGTTTAGACTTAATTGTCATTAAAGAGACTCATTGACGTCACTGGAGACCGAAGAGCTGGCAGTTTCCTCGCTCAACGAATAAGTTTAGCCATTCAACGAGGAAATGCTGCCAGCATCTTTGGTACAATGCCGCAGGGCCCATTCTTAGATTTAATTTTTTAGTCTTATTTAATATTACTTAACTTTTTATTTAACTTTTAACTACATTGTATTACTAATACATTAAATGAAAGTTTTATTGTCATTACGACCATGCATTTAAAAATAAATTACGAGCAAAGTTAAAAAAAAGCCGCTGCGCTGCTTGTTGGCATATTAAAAAATATAAAAGTCCCTCTCCACCATGTCTTAAAATTATATTTTAAGGGTGATTGCAGCGACACTCTAGCTGTCGCAGCTGCGGCCGCGATACCTACTTATTAAGACATCGACCACCTCGAGGACAAGCTCGGGAGGCCATTACACCAGGGGTTATCTAAAAGATTACGGTAATAGTTTTTTAACGCATAAAAAATGCTTACAAATTTGATACCAAACAAATTTTTGGCACCAAGTAATCGATGGGAAGCAGAAGAATTGACGTCATCATTGCCAATCTGTGAATTTATTGACGCAACTTTTAACCAAACTATACAACCTATATACCTTGCAAACTGTTGTTTTAAATTGATCTATTAGAAATTGCTTGTAAAAACACTTGCCCGCCAAAATATTTGGTAATCCATTAACAAATATAACATGGATTGAGATAATATAATTGTTGTTCAATGACAACACCTAGTATTTATTTCAGGGACTTACCCATATAAAATTGATTAAGTACATACATACATACATAACATCACGCCTTCATTCCCTGAGTGGGGTAGGCAGAGCTACAGAAATACCAACAACTCTAAAAAGACTTGTTGATAATTCTGTAACCACATACAATTAATATTTATTTTTTATTTTTTATTTTTTTATTGTTATTGATTAAGTATATACTAATAAAGTAAGCTTATTGCAGTATTCTAAATATTTAAATTATTCCCTTTGGCCTTGGTCACGGCATCAAGCATGAACGACCGCTGCATGACCGATTGGCTGGACCGATTTAGCTAATTATTTTTTGTTGCGTACGTTTTTCTTTGAAATAGTGCAAATTTTGGAAAAGTGGACTGATTTCAAAAATGCACATTTCGGGAAAGCGTGCGTTTTGGAAAAGTGTACATTTTGCGGAAAGTGCACCTTTGCAAAAAGTGCACATTTCGGGAAAGTGTGTGTTTACGAGCCTAACCCGTAAAAATACAGTCTTTCCCACCTAACTTTTCTTTAGAGATCTTTAAGAGAAAAGTATACCAACTTTTTTCTCTGAGGCCCTAGCCAAGATGCAAACGCTCCTAGCGTATTTCTTTTCTATCTCTTAAAATGTATGGAATGACAGTTGACCACGTGGTTTCATAACCCGCCAAAATGACATCCCATTTTGAGTGATAGAAAAGAAAAACGTAAGTAGAGTTTGCGCAGAATACGCAAGTATTGCCTAGGGCCTCTGATGCTGCAGGAGTTCATGGGCGACCTGCTTCATCATGTGACCTGCTAGCTCGTGGGCCTCCTCCAGCATGATAAAATTATTTATTAAAATTACTAGCTTCAGTGGTCACGTAATTTCCTGGTACCCCATCACGTTAAGCATCGGCCGAATTAGCTTCGTCCGCCCAAGGGCGGGTGCGCGTGGCAGCCGTCAAAATATTCCCGCTCCTACAGATTCATTCCACAACTTTATAACGAGACATTTTATCTCAACGAGGATTGAGGAAGTAATTAGTAATCATTTTGAAACGTTTTGTAACAATGATGCTCGTTATGCTTAACCGGTTATGTTTCATTAGTCAGGCACTAATGTAAGAGTATTAATACCTTCATATAGATAAAAAAGTAAAAACTAAATATGCTCTAAGTTTCTTAGATAACGGTAAAAACAAATATTTGTACTATTAAAGTAGGTATCTACATTGTGCACTTCGTTTCAATTTGGGACCGTTAGGCTATCTGTGCGAGCAGGATTATACTAGTGTTACTAACAACTAGGCTAACCACACCGTTACATTTTGTTAACCGATCTCTAAAACAAGACATGGTTAGAATAACATTTGGGTGATACATTTTTGTAGACAAATCTTCCAAATGATCCACATTTCCCAAAGGACAGCAGTTTCACGAGTCTGGGAATGATCTTACAAAGTAGTCTCCCGGCAGAAGCCGAAGCCGGAGTTTTACTGCTATGCTAATGTTATAGACAACAAAAAAGTTAATGTCAATGATAAGTGCTGGCCCTGGGGAGCGATGGTGTATATTGACGGTGAAGGGAGTTTCTTTCACAGAGAAACAATTGACGGCCTGAGATCACTCAAGTAAAAAAAGACATAAAAAGGATTTATAGTCACTGATTAAACCGAGTCACTATTTCTTTGTGCAGTTATACAATAATGTAGAAATAAAAAGAAAAGTAAGAATTAAAAATATCGTTATTTTTTCATGAATGTCCGGAATCCCCTTTTAAGTAAAAAACACCTGGGCCTCTATTCTGCTGCGTTATAACGATATCGTGTTTGACGTGTTTTAGAATCGTTTATGTCACAGTCGCCATTATTGTAAATGATATAAGAGTTATGAAAACGTTGACAATACTGATACAGGTCAAATACGATATCGTTATTACCGTGTAGAATCCCAGCCCAGTAAATGTAGTCTAGTCTGTACTCGTAGGAACTTAAAAAAGCCCTTTGTTAATTATGGGTTCTTGAAATAAATCCAAGTCTTCTTTTCATGAATTTCTCAACAATTAACTTTGCAACAAGATTGTCTATAAAAATAATAAACAAAACAATATTGCACACAGTTTGTACATACATGTTATTTTATGCTGTTATTAGAAAAATCTTAGACACGCCTTAGACGTGTTTAAAGTCACAGTTCAGTTCAACTCTAAAAAGACTTCTTGATAATTCCGTAACCACATTTTGCACAAACAGGCTAAGACTCGACTGTGTTGTCGTTATTTGAATGTTATTTATTGATTATTTTTCATTTTTATGATACGAAGTAGGTACACGAGCACTCAGGTCACCTGATGGTAAGTGAAATCTGAGACCCATAGACATTTGAATTCTGAAATTGAAGGTTACTTATTTCAGAATCTAATTTTACCAATGTAATATTACATTATAAACACTGCGATAACACAGTTGAAATCGTTGAATTTTTAAAACGCATGTAGGTATTTACTACTCGTACCTTAGCCTGGGCAATATTTTTTATCTTACTCCTTCTCAATCAAAAGCACTAAGACTTAAGTTAAGGACCTGGGCCTCTATTCAGGTTCGTTAAAACGATATCGTGTTTGACACGTTTCCGTATTGTCAACGTTTTGATAACTCTTATGTCATTTACAATAATGGCGACTGTGACATAAACGATTCTTAAACGTGTCAAACACGATATCGTTTTAACGCACCTGAATAGAGGCCCTGTTGTATTTAGTTGTGTACAAAAGTAATATCGAACTTACGTCAAATTTCAAATATAGAATATCAAACGATCTATACAGATGTGTTACACACATACAACAGGTCCCTTACTTAAGTTTTTCACCTATAGCAAATTGAAGTCATTTCGCATCCGACCGCCCTCTAGAGGCTGGAGTGTTAAAAGCAACGGAGCACGTGGAATTAGGAGGGGACTCGTTAGAGACTTAATAATGCTGGGACCTTTCCCACAAAGCTTTAATAGTGTACAGGTCGCAAAAATTAACAACTTTTGTATGGAAGACTGCAGAATTTAGTCTATTTGTACCCTTGCAAAAGTTCGTGAAATAGGGCCCAGGTATCTCGAGCGACTTTAACGAGTCGACGAACTCCGTATGCTAATAACTGTGGAAGTGGTGCTTGGTGGTTTTTAAATAGTTTTGTCTCGTGTTTTCAATTAAATACATTGTATAGGTTGTCCACAGATTTCAAACGTATAACGGTAAAATTTTTGGACATTTGTCAGTAATATTAAATTTATATTGAATAACTAAGCACTCCTGTCTTTACTAACGGTATGTGAGAAGCGTCTTATAAGTATCATTTGATTCTTCTATGGTTACGCACCCTGATTTCTTATTTTTCAGATATCTTAGTCCGTTATAAGAATTTTACATTCATCATCATCACCAATTCATAAATTCAGCAGAAAGACGTCCACTGCTAGACATAGGCCTCTCCTAAGGCTTGCCACAAGGACTGGGCCTGCGTCGCTTGCAACCGTCGGTCTCCCGCAACCTTATATAGAAATAAATGACTCTTAATTCACTCTTATGTAATTTAAGATAAAATATCAAACTAAGATAGTCATATTACGAGCATAATAAATTGCTTAATTAACACACCCACTGAACGTTAACGTTTAAGACAGCGTACATCGATCTCTTCCCCAATCTTAAGTAGAGTTCCGTAGGTGAAATTTTACATGCAAATGAATTAATTCTTCGTCGGGAGTGTTCGCGGTGCATCGTCGAGGCGATGCCTCGTTGCATTCATAATGCAGGTTCATTACAAGCCCTCGATGAGTCTGGCTGCATCTAATAGGTTTGGAAGAAGCGCGGTTCAATTATGAGTGTTATTAAATTGGTAGCTACTCGTATCTATGCATTGTCTAGCGTTTTAGCAATCATAGCAGGTTAGCGTTTCTGTTGTGAGGAGAATTATATTGGAATATGATGTTGAAGCCATAATATCAACGTTTTGTGTAAGGAATAGTGTATTGGCTTTGTCTTTTATAACTTAAAGAAATGATGGAATAATTCTGTATGGTAACGAAATTAAGTCTTTCGTTAATGTCAAGGACTTCAGATAGTCTGGTAGTGGATAGGCTCAGTTTGGTGTTTCAAACTACTTAAACGTTAATTCTTGTATAGATGATGTAGATAAAAAAGTTGGCCTCTACACAAACCAATTTTGGAAAAGGCCATGGTCTTTCTACCTTATATTTAATAATCCAAGTGCTATTTTTAATCTCTATTAAAAATCCGCTTTCTTCAAACTTGTTCTACCTCGGTAGACACATTTTCCTTGAGGCTCGTGTGCATTTTTAATTTTTATCTCCGCCGGCCGCGGATGACGCGTTGAATTTTTACTGAAGGCTCGTCTTATTAGGGGGGGTTAACTGGCGAGTGACTCGCGGAGGCAGGTGATGAGCTGACAACGGGTTGCATTATTAAGCTACTTTATATTCAAGAGCATTTTTTGATCAGTCTTGTGTTTGACATAATAACGTGATGCTGACGAAGATGACCTACTGCTGAACAAAAAGGCAGTATGCGTGATAATACCTTTTCGTTGTGAACGGATAGGCTTGAGGACTAGTAGTACCTACTACAACATCATAAAGGCGGTGGTGTGTGGTTTTATTTTGATTGTTGAGTGTTGAATTTATTTGCTCATAGGTATCTTATACATACATCATTGAAAAAAAGTAAATACTAATAAATATAGACTTCTAGGCTTGATTGTGCAAAATGAGGTTACAGAATTATAAATAAGTCTTCCCAGAGTTGTTGGTACTTCTGTAGCTCTGCCCACCCCACTCTGGGAATGAAGGCGTGATGCTATGTATGTATGTGTATGTAGAGATTTCCATTCTTTTTGTTTAGTTTGAGACTAAACCAAAAAAAAACCGTGTTTTGATTTCAGATCACTCTAAGAATTTAAATTCCTTGCCAAGGTTACACACATAATCGGTAACAAAGACAAAACAACAGCCATGACTATCTCCCATCTCACGCACCATATTTCCCAAGACTCAACTTCTTCGGACGGCTCCTCGGTGATAAACTCTCGGCTGATAAAACAAACCCTTCTACTCGTATGTTTATCACGAGGCATGATTTAGCGCGACAGCCCCATTTCACGCGGTGCGTTCTCAAATTGAATTGATATGTTTCCGCTAACGCCGGCCGCGGCATTTTTCAGACCATATCGCGTATGACGCGCAAACGGGCGGAACAGTAGCGTCAGCAAGAGAGGGTCGCAGAATCGTTTAAATATGTTTTAAACCTACGGATTTGTTTATTTAAGGTTTGACACTGTTGGACATAGAACTCTTCCTAAAACTCGAAACTCTACAGCAAACTCTGCTTAATTTAAGGAAGCAAGTTCAGCATGTTCAAGTCTATCTAGAAGGTCTCTCAACGAGAACTTACCTCGCTGCCTGGTTACCGTCCTAGGGCATCTGCAAAGTGATTCCACCAGTATTTCGATGCTGCTTTAGAAACAGTGCTTTTCAACCAACATGGATACGTGTTCTTACAGTAACTCGATCGAAAAAAAAAGACACATCGAGAAACGTCTTGAATTTCTAGTCAGTAGGAGCTTTTCAAAATGGAGTTATAAACTAAATGCTGTTGTTGTTGTTTGTACTTAAATAAATTGTTCTTTTAATTGTGTATTAAATACTCAGGCCCAACTTTGAATATCGTTGCTCGAAACTAATGTTCTAATTAAGAATCCAATGATATCTTTCATTAATCATTCTGATACTCAACACTTTTGATACTTTTCAGATTTTGCCTTATATAAACCACACTTGGCAGGCTCAGCACTTCTCTGTTGACTGTACACACGATGTGAAGTATGAGATAGGGGTGTAGTAAAGAGTGCAAACGATCGGGTCGCCGTGTCAGACGCTCCGACATCGCCGATCGCGCACATCTCTTATTTAGCGAGGTATTTCCGGTTATATATGAATCAGATAAAATTATATGTGAAGCAAGGGGGCTCCGGTTACATATAAGGAACGATCAATAAAAGTACTTTTAATATTTGTGTTTACGTTTTAATGCCAATTAGTAAAAGGTTTTGTAGAATAATGCGGTTCATGCTCAAAGTGTGGTAAAAACACGTTAATGCCTCTTCCTAGGAAAACAATGACAACTATTTTTTTTCCTGGTTCTGAACGTATATTTCAAAAACTGTCTGTAAAACGAAAACCGCTCAAACAAGTTAAGCAGCCGTTTCAGTAAACTATGCCCCCTGCCGCGCAAAAAACACAAAAGGGCGCACCTTGCCCTACCAACTGTATCAAAATGATAAAAATGTAGAGATCCAATAACCATTCATCCATCAAGTGTCAAGATATAATCTCGGATGGCGCGACTAGCTTAGCCCTCACTCGGGGAGCCGAATATAAAAATGGCTCGAAGATTTACAGGTTCTGAACAAGATATCGCCAACAGATTTTGGCTGCATTGTGGCTGCCTACGGGGGCTTGGAGAACTTTCAGAGATTTAGGCTAGAGATTTATTTATTCTGTGTTATAAGCAAAGTTGAACAAGTTACGTAGTCCGCAGCTGAAAGAGGCCATCCGCCAGTATTTTAACGTAAAAATAATATTGCGCTTTAGACGTTTGGAAATTTACCGACCCGAGAAATAGACAGCCGTTGGCAGACTCTAAATTATATAAGCATGATTACACAATCTCGAAACATTACATATTAATTTCCGCTCTTAGGTATGCCTAACTAAGTAAGTAAACTTTAAAGTAAGTAATGTCCAAAGTTTTTTTTTTTTATGATAAGGAGAAGGCACACGAGCACTCAGGCCACCTGATGGTAAGTGGAATCTGAGATCCATAGACATTTGAATTCTCAAGACTATAATCCCAAGACCTCAAATGCGTTGCCAACCCTGAGGACTAAGATGGAATGCCTCTATGCTAGTAATTTCACCTTTTGTCTTATCCCTACACCAGAACACAACAATGCGAACACTGTTGCTTGGCGGATGGTTAATGGATAAGATAGTGGTAGCGATCCGGACGGACCCTGCACAGGGTCCTACCACCACTAAAGGGTCCTACCAGCACGGTTTCACGTTTTTTTTTTAAAGTTCCGGCTTAAACGTTTTATGTAGGTACTTAAAACTATGGAAGAAAAAGTATTTTACTATTTTCTCCAAGATATTGCGGCTCCGTAAGAAATCTGTTTGTATCTGGCGTCCCCGCGCCCTTCAAACTCTTGAGCTCGCGGCCACTTGAGGTCTCACAAATCTTTCATAATCTCGTCGATCCCGGGAGGGGCGTTTTTCATAGTGCATCCTACAAGTTGAGGGCAAGCCAAGTAAAGTTCTTCCTTCAAATATATTATGGATGTATTAGGTACGACACTATCCGAATGGGATTACATCCGTGCATATTCATACCTGTGTGTGGCGGCCCCGGAAACAATGCTTTAATTTTTTCTCGTATCGCATCACATATTAATACCCAGCGGAGGGCATACCTGGTAGGTATTCATAAGCAAATACAAGGCGAGGGACCCCATAATTTTCGGTTTGCATTTTTCCATCGCGACCGCGAACTCGATCCCGCTCCCAAGGGCTAGCGGACGCTCGGCCTCAAAAATATTAATGAAAATTTTTACATAAATTTATTCGACAGAGGGGTCTGTGCCGTCCCGAGAGCCGATGGGGTCCGCTTCTGTTTTTTATTTATTAATTTAATGGTATTTTCGGTCTAATTACCTGGCTGAGGCATAATTCATTGGCTTCGCGTAACGGGTATTTTGTGGGCTCATATGTGTGAAAATTAACGTTTTGTCATAACAGGCTCCATATTACACTTAAATACTTAAATTTAAATGAAAGTAATTACTAGAGATAAAAAAAAAAATATCGTGTGCTTGCTTTTCAGATCCAGTTTCATACATTACTTGCCACGGGCAACCCTCTCCCCCGGTTTATTGGACTTCTATAAAAAGCAAAGCATTCTTAGCTCAACCCTTCACCGACGGCTTCAAAAGAACAAACGCAATATATCGGGGGTTCGGCTTAATTTGCCGCTACCTAACTTTAATGCGAGTAGCCCGCCCGAATGCTCCAAATTACTTCGCGATATTTTTAACGTGCGGAATGCACCCGTTTTGGGTTTCACGGACCATATTAGCAGAACCCGTGATCACGGTAGGGTTAAGATGCCCAATTTTATTCACTAACAGAAAATATCGTACAACGGTATTTATGAAAAAAATTGGCGCGATCGTTTGCTAAACAGAATTTTGATTTCCAATCTATAGTTTCAGCAACTATTTTGGTAAGTACATTCAGGAAATGCCTTATATAATTAAATGGGGGCGCATGCTGTTCTTATTTTTTCCCAAATTAAATTTTCTATCTGGGGGACAGTGGCTTCTTACCGTGTTTACAGAGAGATGCGGAGGAGTCCCACTTTGTTGTTTAATGAAATTATCGGTTTACCGAATAAATGAACAAAGCCGGATTTCGCTTTCGACGGCTCGGTCAAAAACGGGGGGGGACCGTGTTTTTGTTTCCCTCGGAGGTGGTCGGAATGGACTTCTTTGTGGCATTCCTTAGCCAACGCTATACTTAATCAATTATGATCGATTCGTTAATTCGAGATGCAAAGGGGATTAATGAGCATTCGCAAACAAAAAGCATTTCTGTGGGCTCCGCGCTCGTAGAGGAAGGGAGAGTCTTGCCATGTTTATATGTCCTAGCGGAAAGGCTCGGGGCACGCTCGACGTGGCCCAACTAATAGTCGCAATTAGAGTCGTCTGCGAAAGAATATAGCGACCCTCTGCACCGTGCCGGCAGTTTCGCTTAATTATATAAAATACTTAAGTAAATGATGGCTAATTCGGGCCGTGCTCGGCGCCCCGTAAACAAGAGGTGTGACTTTCCACCATTGTCGACGATCTGTCACTTCCACTTCCGCAGCGGTCCCTTTTCTATCTTTCTTTTTCGTATTGTTGCCTTTTACACCAAAGAATTCTTTCTTCTTTTTTTCGCCGGCGCCTGCAATTGTCACCCTCCTAGTGTTTGTTGTGAGCGGCGTTGATTAAATACTGCTGTCAAATTTAGTTAATTTTTCTTTCCTGAGTACAAAGTTTAGATTTGATGAGAATTCAAGAGCAAAAAAGACGAGGGTTTGAATTTCTATTGAGTGACCGGGTGCTTTTATTAAATACCTGCCCTTACAGAATTAACAATTCTGATTTATAAATTTGGAATATTCTGTAGCATGCTGTTTTTGTTCCCATTAATATTCCTGCGTATTTGACGACCCTGTCAAATATTTTGATTCTAAATTATTTTTTTCATCCGTGTCGTCGGCGTGTCGAAGGAAATTTACATTTAAATAGAACATCTGCGGGCAAGTCGACCCTCTTAAGGCTTCTATGGCGTTTTTCTTAACCGCTAATTTGTAAATCGTTTCGTAATATCGAAAAATTATAATGCTGATGTCATATTTTACTCGCTATTTATATGCTAATACCGACCGTACTGAAGGGATGGGTCTTGATTAAAATATCAATGGGTGAGTAATTTGTGAGGTGATAATTTAAGACGTTCCGGCCAATAGAGAAAATTTTGCAGAATCCGTGCCAGAAATATCAATTTGTTCTTGTAAGACATTTGGATCGCGCGAAAAGTGAAATGCCTGCTATTACCTCGAACGTTAAATTTTCTAGGGCGTAACATCTCTGATGAGCTTTAATCTCGTCGGTTATCCCATTCCTCTCGGCGTAACATCGCTGCAATTATTTGTAAGAAGGGTTGAGCCGGCAGTAAACCTAATGCCGCAATATTCGTAAATTAAGAGCTTGCCGGCGTCGGCGCGTAAATATTATTTTTTTATGTTAATAACTGTGCGATTGCGTTAATAAAGCCTTACATCCCGTAATTAGCCGCCATTGTCTGCGAGGCGGCGGCGCGGACTTGACGGATGAATTGAAATTATATCTTGGAGAAGGCTTCGTCTTGAGCTGGCCTGTCAGCTTCGGGCTCGCTCGCCGTCCGCGTTGTTGATAACTTATTCAATAAACATTACAATAATATTGTACATACTAGGGACCCGCTCGCACTTCATTTCGGTTTATGATAGTTTTCTGATACACTCTTACATAAACCAGAAATTATTATACATAAAAAGTTTCGGTGAAATATTGTCTAACTGATAATGAAAACTACATCGAAATCCGTTGCGTAGTTTAGGAGATGTTAACAGATATACAGACAGACAGACAAAGCGAAAAGCGAGTTTGTTTTACACTATGTCAAGAAGTTTACTAACGAACACTAAAACTAGTGAGATTAGATCTCACGTTATCTGCTACTCTAGTTCTTAAATTCCGTCAAGCCGAGTAACAGTGCCCGCATGCGATATTTATATTGAAATGAGTCGAGTAATCTGTACCGCTGAATACACAATCTTCATTACGTCACAGCCAGTGGGTCCATTAATTAATAAATTAAACAAAGGCGCTCTTAATTTTGCAGTGGTTTGCTTGAGCCGGAGCGAAAATATTTGCCATGTATAAATTCTCGGCGTGATGATGAAGACAACCCTTCAACGCCGCGCCTTCTTTATGGCACTATTTGTGTATTTTAATTACTGTCATTATATGCTAACGACTACCATCCCTTTTTCTTATCCTCCTAAATGGGTTATTGCAGACTTATATCTATATACCACAGTTTTGTCGACTAATTTTGAAGATTTAAATAATAATAAAGGCATTCTCGGCGTCGGAAGGATTGTTTCTTTAATTTTTTGCAACGTTCAACGTTTTGATTAATTGTTTTGATGTTGCTAGGAGATTTCGTTTGTAATTTGTTTTGCGTTATTAACTTGACGGGGAAGTCGTTAACTGAGCTGGAAAATTAGTCGTTTATTATTTAACAGTACGTTGATTTCGGGTAAAAAAGTGCTTTCGTCAACTACATATTAACGACCAAGTTTTGTGGAGTTTCTCTTTTAGAGATATTAAGATTATATCTTAATAATTATTCGTCAGCTGTTAAATTGCGAGCAGCGGATACAAAGCAACTGTCGCCGGGCTAGCCACTCGCAAGATTAAACAAATGGCCTCATTTAACAACATCGAATAGCGATCGCATCTGTTGCGAAAACTCACAAATTTGCGCTCTAATTAAACAGTGTGATTTTGTTTTCCTTTTTTGTTTGGCCATCGGAATTTCATTAAAACTGAACTTAAGTAAATGTCACTGATTGAAACAATAGTTAATTAGATTTTTGTTATGAGAAAGATAGCAGATGTTTAAGATGTAAATAACATTGCGCATAATACGCATATCGTCGTCTTACTTACTCAAACTCGTATCTGTATATATTTTTAGCTGTTGGTAAACTTATTGCTTCTTTGTATTACTGAATGAAAATGAAATTAACAACCACAAAAAGAATATGCAGATACGAGTTTGAGTAAGTGAGACGACGATATTAGGTAATAATTCAGTACTGGCTTAACTACACTTTGGTAGACGTCACCTACGTGATGAATGCTAACCTGTAATGCGCTAAAATATAATTTTACTTATTGGCTACTTTACTAGGGTTTTTTTTTTCTTCTTTTATGTTAAGGAGAAGGCATACGAGCACTCAGGCCACCTGATGGTAAGTGGAATCTGAGACCCATAGACATTTGAATTCTCAAGACTATAATCCTAAGACCTCAAATGCGTTGCCAACCCTGAGGACTAATGCGAACACTGTTGTTTGGCGGGTGGTTAATGGATAAGATGGTGGTAGCGATCCGGACGGACCCTGCACAGGGTCCTACCACCACTATATGGGATAGGACTGGATGATAGACAAGAAAGATTAGAAGTGTGAAAGCAATACGGAATCAACGACAATTGATGTATCAACTATAAATTCCCTATTCACGCATAATGTATCAGGAAAAAAAAAGAAAGTCACCCACATCCGCAGCGAATTGCAGACTTTTAATAAATCCTAAAATTATTCGACAATGCCACATAATGCCGCCCAATACAGTAATGCTCCGGCGTGAGAAAACACTCCCCTTGGCGCGGCAGAGATGCAAATCGGCTGGGATCTTAACGACACACATTTTATTTCCCTCGTACGTTGAAATCTGGGAATTCTTTTACATAATCATGTGCTGAAAATATAACAGGTTTTTAGCGAGGGGCGGTTGATAAACTCTCAATTTTGTATGCGTGCGGGAATAAATATATTATATTTAGCATAATCTTCGTATGGCTTTCGTGCTGTAGAAATATTATGTATTTACTGTAGATACATACATATAGTATGTTGATTTTATAAATTAAGTATGGAAACTCATTTATATTGTTCATTCTGTTGAGTAAGCAGGTACTTATTCCCTTTTTTAACCCGACTGCCTATGAATAGTAATGTTTCAGGTGTTTATAAATAATGAATGTTGGTTTGTATATTTTCGTATATTTATTTAGAGCTTCTGTATGTTTAACGGATTATCCTAGGAGTGTCATAGACGTCATACACATATTATTAACTATTACGAGTAATATGTAACACAAAACTATTTTTTTAAAAACACAGGCAGCTGGGTTACTAAAGCTTCATAGAAAGTATATATAGTATAGTTTAAAACAAATCACATCTTTATGGTTCCTGAATATTATTACTAAGCTAACTTCACTCAACGAGTACATACATAGATATGCCAAGTAAGTGTTCTATTTATGAGTACAAGCTTTTACCATTCCAGTGTTTTTCTACAAAAAATCGCTCAGCGGATTTGCATCACAATGCAGTGTAATCGCGTACTTAATCGCATGTTTGGAGAGCAAATGTGTGCTTTAGCTCTTAGCATAAAATTCTAACTCCATTTTAAGCACGTGTGGAGTAAAATATTTTTATCCCCGAAACCTCATTTTGTATTTTGCTATGCTCAAGACGAGTTATACCTTACTGCATGGCTTATGCCTTAATGGATTTACTAGTAGATGAAATAATCTAACGATTTACTTAGACATAAATATATGTGAATAATATATGCTGTATATATTTTTTAACATTACATAAAAATGTTTTTAAAAAGCATCAAGTCTATCAATAACAGACCTGGGCCACATTTTTGATATTATACAGCGTGTAAATTTCATACGGGCATATATTTTAACAATAGTTAATATACACCCTAATTAACATAAAAACGTGTGTAACAGCAACATTAGTTGTATTTCTTTTTTTCTTACTAATTAATTCAGCAAGCAATGTATGACATTGCGCAATTAAATTAAAGCATCTACATAATAGTCATGTTATGCTCACGAATTGTTATGGTTCGCCATTTGTTTACTTCGCCCATGAAAGTCAAAAATTTCGGTGCAGGCGGTGCACTCGCCTGAGATTGGTATTTAGTTTCCACACATTTCGTCCTTGCACTTGGATACAGGCGATACATTGACGACCGATGGACGCTCGCACACTTCGTACATTGCTCCTAAGACAAACTTTAAAATTTTTACTGCTCCTCAATAATAAAAGTTACCAACAAAATATCTTTCTCACATGATTTGTATGATCGTTAACTACGTCAGGATAAAATATATGCCCGTATGAAATTTACACGCTGTATAAGACCAAAACCTAAAGTGTTATAAATATGTTCGTTTATTTCAGGCAACGAGGCCCATGTATAAACAAGACAAATCGATTGACATAAGACTCATCCAAATCGGACTACGCGTTTAGTTTATAGAGCACCACAAAGGAACAAACATACATATATAGGCTGTGAAACACATTACCCTCCTTTGCGTCGCGCAGTCGGGTAAAAAAAGTACCCAACAGGCTCACTTACATGATAACGAAGATTGGCGGATAGTGTAATTTAATCAACACTTTCATTATGCCTGAGGCCATGAAATCGCTAAAATACTTATGATACCCTTGGACAAAATATCCGCGAATTCTACTGAGATCACCCCATCAGTACTAATTTATTTTTGTACCTGGTGTATCTCAGATGATGTTCCTACTGAGAAATATTTGGCTGAGAAGAAAGGACAAAGTATAATCTTAATCGCAATATTCACCAATATCATTCTTTCCCATCAGGGGCAACCTCGTCACCATAATTCCAACGTCGTCCATATTTACCACGATCGTTGCTTTTTATGCAGCCATTTTGCAGTTTTACGGTATGTCAACGGGTTACTGTTATGTCACAAGAAAAAGGGGTTAATGTACCATTTTTATAAAAGAACAGGTGTTAGTATAGCTTCAGAGGTGTTTACTGTTTTTAGAGTGGCATCTGGTCATCATTAGGAAATGAGTGGAGATTGTAGTTGTTTTAAATAGCGACGGACGGTACGGCAAGGTTTAAAAATCAAGGCCGAATATACCTCCTCCCTTATCTTAAAGATATTTTTTCAACAAATGGCCCTATATATCAGTGCCGCCTGCTTGGCTACAGCATAAGAACATAATAAGCAGAGCCGAATGCCTCTCCACCTTTCCAATAAATACGAAAGCACGCGGCTCGCTCACATATTTATTGCCATTGAAAATCCAGTTCTGAAAATGTATTCGGGCGTACGGGCGCGGAGCATGTTTCCTTGTCGCATTAGGCATAAGTAGTGCTCTTTCCTCACCCTATTAACTGTGATATATGCGACGATTCTTTTCCCAAATCCTCGAAACAGAAGGGAAGCTGTGTCATATCGCACGCTTCACTTGCTCAACCGGTTCTTCCTTGCGATTGCGTATGTGTGTGAAAGCAAGTACAAACCTATGGTAATCGTAAATGATATTCAATCACACAAGCATCTTACCTGTGTGCGTCGCATTTATTCTGACTCATTGTTGTGTTGGCTTCACCTCTACACCCTCAGACAGCATGTCTCAAATGATTTACCTATACGACGCGCAAGACGTGCTAATTCCATGCTGATAAATGAATGCCTTCAAATGTGCAAATGGGAAATTTTCAGGGGATTCGTCAGATGTTTGTGGCTCTGGAATGTGGGGAGGTTTTTGCAGGTAATGGTAGAAATGTGCAATTAAATGCGTCACTTAGTTTTGCTCTGTCTTAAAAAAGAATTTTAATTGTCTCGCCTCGTTTTGCAATTTGACATCGAATTTATTTTTGGCTTGAAGCCACTAATATATTAGTCATTTAAGTCGTTTAAAATTGAATGGATACCAATAAACATCAAAGCGAAGTTAAAGATTATAATCATTAAGCTTGAGGTGGCGCTGTTGATATTAAGCCTGCTTTGATTTACACATCCAGATAAATAGACACCAGGGGAGCGCTGGGTACACACGGAGCCCTGAGGCGATGCGAAAAACCTTTACGCAATCCAGACTAATAAGAAGCGAACACGCACGAAAACGCGGTTCACGTGTTCAGACAAAAACGATGTTCCCCCACAAGCGTGTGATGTATGCAAAAAGGGAATTGAATAAGGTGATTTCGTTCGGGGTCGCTCCCGTAGGAAAAGAATCCGCCGCGGTAATGGCGAATACAATAAATTTTCATAAACAAATTGCGATTTGATGGCGGCATATCGGCGGGCGCGCGTGTGCTAACTCCCAATAAGGATTGATAGGGAAACAATGTCGCGACACTGATTGAATGTCAATTTGAGGTGCGGGCTGTCGCCGGAATAATTCCCGTATGCTTTAATGGTAATAAGACAACACTGGAACCATACTGCTGTCACTTTCTTCCACTTGGAAAGCAACGAAGGTGGAGCTCTGTCCTCATGCGTGGAAGGAATGCTGAGTGCTTTAACGATGTGAGGATGTGCGGAATCGATTTAGTCTTCGTGGAATCGATTAAAGATTGATTGTTTTTCTTATAAACGGGGGAGCATTGCCAAGTCTACACACATAATGAACAACAGATGGTGGACCTTTTTGCGGGTTGTCAACGCGCAATATCTCTAACGATTAGTGGACGTTCTGGCTATATTTAAGAAATATTGTTTTAGCATGTTGTAAGTAGCTTAATATCTTATTAACTCTTGAGTTAAAATAAAAAAATTGAACTTTTACGTTTTACATATAAGTTAAAATGTTAAAAATAGCTCCTCTATTATAGTTTGCTTTAGGAAATTTCAGGCCACAAATTATAATACTATTCATAATAATTAATATCAGTGACAATCTCCAATAGAATAATCTAGACCCAAACTAAGTTCTAAGCTTGTACAATGTTGACACTGATAAACATACGTCTATATCAAAGACAGAAAATAGTTTCAAAAGATTTGTCCTTACTGTGAATCGACCCCGAAACCGGAAGCTTCGTAGGCAGGGTCACTATCGACTAGGCAAAACTGTGACGTCAATCTATAAATATGTAAAAGAAGAAGCTGACTGACTGACTGTCATATCAACCCAACTAGCCCACACCGCTAGGGCCAAATATTCCAAATTTGGCACGTAGGTTTCTTATGAGGTCTAGGGGTGCACTAAGAAAGGATTTTTGGAAATTCATCCCTAAAGAGTTAAAATAGAGGGAATAGCGGGAAACTAAGAAATTCTATGCGTACGAGGCCGCGGGCGTCTTTTAGTAACAGTAATTAGTTTTTAATCCTACCCAATATGTCTTATAAATTCCAAAAACAATAACACTTTCTAACCATAAACAATTCACATTGTTTACTTAAACTTAACCTAAAACATTCTCCGAGAAGCCGTGAATCAGTATTCATAAAGACTATAGATGATTTGGAAGTGTTCACACATGCGGCTGTCGCGGCACTTACGCGGCGTCGAGCGGTTTGACTTGCAAAGCAGCCGAGAGATTTTTCAGGGGACGTAATGACTGCTTGATGTGTTTCAGCTTTCCCAGTATGGAGACAGTTCCAAAGTTCTATTCAAGTTTTATTTAAAACCCGGACCAACTTAAATGGCTTCGGTTCTAGAATGTCTCGAGAGCCTTTGAAGCGATAACAATTGATTTAGTCGTAATCTCATATGAAGTGACGACGGAACATTCCTACTTACATCACTCAAACCAAGGATTCTCATTAAACATTCAAATAGCATTTCCTCATATATGAAGGAAACGGGATTGTCACAATCTGCATTGTTTCAGATGTCATAACGCGGCCCTTTGACTCGGCACGGCCCTTCTGTTCGCTCCGAGCAGGCTAGCACAAAACGGTGCGATAAAGGCGCCTCCACACTTGGCTAGCTCGCAGACGCGTCACCTTTGATGCGCGTATGATTGCCTGCGCCCGCGACACATTGGATCTATATTGTTGTCTTTTTCAAGTTTCGTAATAAGGGATGAGGGTGTATTAAAGCCTTTTATCCGGCTCGTCACGCCGCATGTGGGGTCGGAAGGGGTTTAAGGTGAGCAAACATTAGCTCTTTTACATTTTTGCAATTTCATCCACGACGGCTGACGGCTGTTTGCCATGCCTCAAGTTTGCCAGAAGCGGGTCGCTGAGGGTTCGATTTCAACTCTTTGGAAAGGGTTTGGGTGAGTAAACGAGTTTTTGTTTCGTTTACAGTTTTAAGGCAGGTGTGATGAGTGTGTTGTGGGCGTTGCCTCGCAACCTTTTCCCTATAGGCAATTTAATAGAGTGTGTTCACTCACGGCTTAGCAAATTGTATAGAAAACAATCTCTTATTGCGTCAATCAAGATCCAGTTAATCTTAGCTTAGATGTATTGCAAACATTTCGTACCGAAAATCCTCCAAGGCATCAAATGCCTTCCGCAAATTAAGGCTCATATTAAGCCACTGGCAGGCCCGCGGCCAAGTCTCACTGCCTGCAAATCTTGGCTGCATTCTCGAACATACCAGAAGATGTAGCTCGGATTAAACGAGCCACTATTTCCAACGATTACAGCGGCACTTCAGGTAAGACTGCATATTTCACGAGCGAGACAATATTAACCGCGGAGCTCGAGCAGAAAATGAGACCGTTTTTGGTGCCTAATTTACAATGCTTGTAATGTGAGAGAGCGGGCTTGCACTTAGGTGCTGGTTGCAGCTTCAGTAATTAACTAAACGTGAGCAAATATATCTATAATGCTGACGGTTTACGGTTTTTACAAATATACACAAATGATCTCTGTTCTTTGGGTCCACAACATCAAAAGATAAAAAAATATTTTAAGTTAATTATTAATTTAAGCAACCTGAAAAGTCCTACTGCTGGGCGAAGGCCCCCATTTCATATTTTCAAATGTCTTAATAATTCACAATTTTTCACCTCTTATCTAAGGCATCAACCTTATTTTAACATCTACGATTTTCTATTGTATACCGGTTCAAGGTACACAATCATAATTTATGATATTAAAATTTCCAAGAGACTTTCAAAGCCCCTTAGCCTCCTAAATCTACCACAGATAAGCGAATGAACAGGACGACAATGCACCGCGTTAATTGTGGTTGAAAGAAGCAAGACGCCGCGGGCGGCCGGTGCACTCCGCTATAACTCATGCGTAATCTGTGCAGCACTCCCGCAAATTCCAGATTATTGTGCTTCATTAGATGTGAATGCTTAGCTTGTAGATACGTCGATGGTGGAGGTAGAAGCAAGTCATATCGTTTGCTACTCTTTATTCTATATTTACAGTAAGCCAAACTTGAATATGGTTTTACGAGAACGGTCTAACGATTCCATAATAATAATTTATTAACTTACGTTATTAAAAGATTTGTCCATAAACATTTTAAGAAAACTTGAGTTACGTCTAATATATATTAAAGTCTGTATCTGTATCACAATTATTTTTATTTTTAAACTTACTTTTTACTAACTTGTTACGTAGTTCAGTCACACCGTCTAAAAATCAGCGTATCACGTATTTTATCCTTAATAACTTGGTAATTAGTAGACTGCAGTGCATCGTTCTCAGCCGAGTACATCAGCCTTAGTTTTACAAAGCGTTAAATTGTCGTCTGAAGGGGAAGACGCGCCGCGGGCAACCGCGCTTGGCCTGGATCATAACTCATAAGTAATCTGAGACCGCCTGCATTCGGCTGCGGTGATAGCATCCTGAACGAGAAATGTTAACCGCTTTAATTGCACTGGTGTGCTTGATTAGACGCAGGAACATCATAAATAGTGGGAGGTTGTTGTGCCCTAGAGCGATTAATTCAGATCAGAGAATTTTGTTGCAAATGATGGTACGAAATTAGGCATTGAGTCTTCAACCGCTCACTTAAATATACTTAGGAGAAAAGTAAAGGGGTCAGGTTGTACTGAAATTCTTCACTAATTAACTGGTTTTTACTAATCAGTGTTACGACTACACTACCTTTACAGCGGCTACAAAATTTGTTTATGCTGATGGTACGTAGAGGTTTTATGCTTTATGTTTGTCTAATATTCTTTGAGTAATTGCACTGTGAACGCAGAATTCACCGAACATTAACGCGAAGCCATCGAGTAACTTTATATCAAAACAAATGCCGTCATTAACGTACCTACCCCGTATTTAGCACATTATTCTAAAAGCACGTGAGGCACGAAGCCCCTAAAATTACATTCGAAACAGTGCTCTTTACCAACTTTCCCATAAGAGCCCATTATTTACGAACCCACCGTACCATTAAGATTCTCCACATATCTTCGAAAGGCGCGTTATGGTAATTACGGGTCGCCATTTTATCTAGCAACTCTTCGCGATTAGAACTCGCGCTCGCTCGGTAGAAATAACAAGTCCGCGAACTTGCTTCGTTTCTCGCTCTGAAATTAATTCGGATGGAAGATATCGGGCGGCGCGATAGCGTCTTCTTCCGCGCCATTTATTGCTCGTGTGGTGCGCCGAACGCCGAACGCCGAGCGCCGACCGCGCGTCGCGAAGGGGTAAAGAATATCAAGATGTAACGAGCGCGGGCCGGAAGGCTCGCAAATGAGCCCGCCGACTTATCTGTGTTAATGTGGGCGAGGGTTAATTTCGTCTTACATGAGCAATTTGGAGATACCACCAATTCTGAACTCACATTTATACGCCCCTACACGTATATAATTGTATCTGTTTCGTACTTTAAGCATCCGTATTACCTTAAGTTTCACCCTTTAAATATTCGTTAAGATTTCGTCTAGACAAAAGGAAAATATGGTTTCGTCTGAAACCGTGGCGTGCAAACGTGGACGGATGGTGAGCAAATACGAGCGTGTATTAGGAAATGAAATTAGCTCTCGCAATCTCGTCATTCAATGTGTTTTCTAATGGAGCTGGAGCTGCGTTTAATAGACAATGCTAATGTATTCTCCTGCAGGCAGTCAGGGACTATTGATATGAGAGTTCGCTTCGCTGGCTTTGTGGCCGATTCGATATGCAACGTTTTAACAAAATATCACGATTTTGTGATTAGTAGGTAAATGCACATTGGAATCAATGGTGTAATGGATAACCATGTTCGACAAAAGATGAAATGTTGTATCAGATTGGCGCCACTATTCAAGCATTGGTGAGAATGGTTTCTCCAAATGGATCCATTATATTCCATTTAGCTAAGGCTATTAAGGTATGTTATGTACATAAGTGTGTGTATGTGTATTTATCATAAGTATATGATAAATACCTATGTAAAAAATCTATAGAAGAATCCAACATTAAAAAAAATAATTGAATAACATATAAATGTTATTCAGTTTAATGCATCTAGCGGAGGTTTCCCACGCTAAAATATTGAAGAAATCGGCAAAAGTTGGTCTCATGTAAAATGCAGCGCGGCGCAGGCGGATGCGGCCCGCTTGCATATTTTGCGATGCGCGACCCGCTTACTTAGAGGATGCTGTGTTATATTTTAAAGAATCTATTATTTTAATAACGTTTGGTAAAACAGATACAATGGAGGATCACGTTATATACAACTATATTTGTATATTTGAATTTGAACAGTATTATTGGAAAGCAAAATAATCCTTAAATCTCCAATTTTTGTTTTTACCCATAAAAATACGTGTGGATATTATATTTCATTGCGTATTTTGAATTAGTGAGATTCTATACTTCATTCAATCTACCATGCATGTGTTTGCTCAACATTAGCCTAGACATACGAGTGTAGGAACGCCCAACAGTCGCTTCATGGAGCATCTTTCCACCCCTTTTTAAACTGGCCATAAATTGGAATCCGTTTATTTTCCAAAATACCGTCTGTAAAGCTGCGTCCACAAACGTTTGCGGTCGTAGGTGCGAGCTCAAAGGGCTAGTTCACACGGGCAGGTTGCGGCGTCGCGTCAAAAGGATTGACCGAAACGTGTCTAGGGCGGGATGTTTAGACCGCAGCCTAGTTGCTCCGGCAACCGCCTCGGGTTTCGGGGAAAACATGGTTTTATCTTTGAGGCGAGACTGAATGCGGCCTAATATTGGCAAACTTGCAAAGGGTAATGGGGGTCAACTACAGAAACTAATATTCGCATTGATTATGATGTAACTCGTGGTAACATATACGAGCGACAGTCTATCGTCATATCGTCAAGATTTTCTTTTCAAATATTCACATGCTTCCAGCTACTTAGATGTGAATTCACTCGGGTATAGTGCGAGTAGTTCCCGTAGAGTAGCCACTAGACAGCAAGCAAAAGGCGCACACTGAGCTGTTTACGTGAGGGCCGACGGCAAACACCGTAAACGCCTTTGCCTTCTGTTTGTACTGGACAGTCACGGCTGCCGTGTACAATTAGCCACCGACGTCTCACCTGCACACAAACTTAACAGCTGCTTCAAAAACCTGCCACTGCATTCCATTTTAGCCTGTAATAGTTCGAAATACGAGTGTTGTAGTTCTAATGGAGGCAGTGAAGATAATGTTGTTCAGCGGCGTTGAAACGTAGATGTGGCCTTTTGAGAGCGTTGTTAAGGACCTAGGTGGCTGTATTTGGGAATGTTGGGTTTTAATGACGTTTGCGATTCAACTGGCACCGAGGTGTGATATGTTAAGTAGCAGTTTACACATATATGTACGCTGCTTAGTTAGTTTTAAAGTAAATCATTGCATTAAGATTAATAAATATAATTTAAATCTAGGAATCATCTCACACTAATTGACTTAGTAAAAAATTAAGCTTTAGGCTTGAAATATGGGTACAAAGATCTGGGTCTGGGTATGGGTCTTATTGTATTCATAATAAATATAAACATAGAAATCTTCCATCATCCAAAAATAAATACTCGCATACAAATATTTGTTTTACGAATCCTGGTCCGCTAACCAACTGACTAACCGCATCCTCAAACAGGCTTTCAATTATAAAATCTGTTACTGGCAGTATAAAACCGTACAATAGTAATAATATAATCCCATTCATAAAACCAGCTTCAGAATTTCATACTCAACGTAAGCCCTCTCCATCGCACCGTGTTGACTCGCAGAATGATACGAGCCCTTGACTCGGCATGATCGTAATGCCAGCGCAGCAACCCTTCCGCAGCCATCCGGCTACAAATCTTGCTCGGCATCTTTATAACTCGAGTAGCACGATCCTTTAACCCAACGTAATGGGTAGGTTTACTCCGAGGGCAGTCGTAAAGTGCCCGGCTCTCCCACTAGTGGGTCCCTCCGAATTTCACGAACTATTTGCCCCGCACTAGCCCTCGCTCAGCTTTTTTGCACAGCTTTATTGTCCGGATTTCCCGCTCACCTTTATCGTTATTGTGTCCGCCCGACTTCATAAAGGACCGCGGCTCACTATTAAGACCTCATAACCGTGGGAAAAACGATGAACACTTGAGGTTTGAAGATTTTCTAACTTTTCTAACGTTAAGGATCGCGTTATGGAGCTTTTATTGTTGAGAAAGGTCGTTTTAAAGAAATTCCAAGTAAGTTTTGAATAAACAAGTTGTTCTTCATGTAGATTTTCACTCCAAGTTAAGTTGACTACTAGAAGATTTTTGATGATTTATTGCGAATATTACACTTTTATCAAAATATTTTCATGATTCGCGAAAAAGTTATAAAATTACCCCATATTTCATATTAATTCCTCTGAACTTTGAAATAAAGTAGATATAGCTTTGCAATAAAGTGTAGTGGCGTGAGGTTTAAAATATTAATAATATAGCAACTTCAACTATACTCGTACATACCAATTTTTAGGCAAAATATGATCATGTTTCCATTTTACTCCAAAAACCAAATTCTGTGACGAAATACCATAAACAAGCCTTTCTAAAGATACTGGCAAACTATTAGGATACCGAAGTACAGTAACTCTTATTTAATCTGTGGTACCGGCTAGTAATTCATCAAGAAGCATCGCAAAATGTCTGGCCAGTTACATAAACCATAAACCCATAAACACCCGATTATCTGCCAACCTTTTTAAAAATGGAACGCAGTGTATAAATCGCACGGTCAATTGGGTGATCGGGTGCGGTGCGATGGGCGTGTTAATTGAACGGGTGTATCGGCCCGGGCCGGGTGGACACGCGGATGATAATTGGCGAGTGCGAATGGTGCGGAATCGGCCATATCGGGGAATCGCCTGCAAGCTCGGACGTGCAGCAAGGATGTTAGAATTGCCTGGAAAGGATCTGAATACTACGTTATTGCGTTATTATTTAGAAAAGGTTTGTATGTTTAATAAGTTCATTTTTTTTAGTTTGAACAAGACTGAGTTAAGATCAAAGTTTAAACGTATTGTATCTAGGTTAATAATTTATTTTAAACATTATTTTCTTACAATAATTACATACTAGTCGCATCCCAAGTGAGCATTAAATAGTTGCACTGTCCATCATTTCTCGCTCTTTGAATCAAAATTATTACCTATCAATTTAAAAATGGAAGGTATTTTTTCGCTAGTGTTCTGTCTGCTCTGACATCGGTGTCGGCCAGGACGCCCATGCACGCGCGCAGGATAAACGCATACGATTACATGCGCCACAGGTGGCGCACATTTTTCACCGGCCCGGCCCGAGCTGGTACTCGGCTTAATTCAACACCTCCGATTTGTCCGGTTAGCGGGAACTAGTAGTTCGAATAGTTTTGTTTCTGTCATCGTGATAGCTAGTACACTTTCAGTTGACATCAACTCGTAAAGCGCTTGACCTATACCTACCTACCTTTATCTTGAGAACCATAAGGTAATCTGAGTCTCGTCCTATTTATATATGGGTTTTTTCTTCAGATATCTAGTTTTCTAGAATATTTCAAGTCGTTAGTAGGTTATATCTTAGAATTTAATCGTCATTTACTTACGGTATGATTGTGGTTAAATTCATGCCAATTTTCAATTAAAACAGAAGCGTTTTCTCCTTATTCAAAAATCTACGCGTACCAGGAGTTCAGAAGTAAAGAGGTGTTAAATAATTATAGCTCGCTTGACAAATTGCCGGAGAAGCCTACGTGTCGCCAGAACAATTTGATACAATTTTCACCGCCTTCCTCGTACGGGCCGCAGATTTGCATATATGCGGGGCCTTATGCAAATATTTTTTCACGTTGTTTACCCCACAGGAAGGAACACCGGGTGCGCATTTTAAAAAGATTTACGCGCTTTGTCGGATCATTAAGTGCGGAACTAATTTGCTTACCTTTGAAATGTGCGAAGCTTTGTCGCCGTAATTGCAGGGTACCCGGACCCGTAACGCGATATGCAGATTTTGTCACTTGTTGGTTTTTCCGTTCGACGGTCACTTAAACATCGGGTAGAGGGGACATTTACGTGAATGTTATCAGAAAAGGTTTGAATGAAGTGAAAATGTCCTAGCATTTTGCAACAGGATCTATGTTGAATTTAAATAAATCTTCAGGAGGCGTTTTTAATTTGCGTGCAATTTCTACAAGGGGGCAACTTCTCAGCGATATTGAGCATGTGGGAATCGTTGGAATTAAATTTTCTTTGTTTTGGTTGGCAGCTCGGTGGCGTTATTAAATTTCCTTGTGTTTTTTAACGGAGCCGTATCATTAGATTGAGGGTTTCCGTCAAGAGGAAATTGTGGCGAGGGGAGCGTTGAGCACCTAAACATATTGAAAAAATAAAATCCCGGCTACTTACTGCTGACGCGGCTGCGGATACTCTACTTCACATAATGCATTTTGTGCAGCTCTTAGTGCAGTTGATATTTCAAATGCATTTATCACAAAATAATGAAGACAGTTCTAAACAAAACAAAAAAAAGTTTTTTTTTAATATCATTCATCATGTCAGCCGAAAGACGACCACTGCTGGACATAGGCCTCCCCCAAGGTTTGCCACAAATACCGGACCTACGCCGCTTGAATCCATCTGTTTCCTGCAACCTTAGTCATGTCTTAGGTCCATCTTGTTGGAGGCCTACCCACGCTGCGTCCTCCTGTACGCGGACGCCACTCCAGAAGTCTTTGACCCCATCGGTCATCTGTTCTTCAAGCGATGTGCCTAGCCCACTGACACTAAGTCAATGTTCATATCAATGGTACTTAATGCCATTGCGTCGTATATTGCTCTATTGCATAACCATAACACATTTATCAAAAAAATCCTCAATGATTCTTGGAAGCAGAGCCACCTCGCCCACGGCTCATTCATCAGCGCAGCAGAAAGACGTTTGAAGTGGTCCCGTGTAATAAGTACGGCCGCGACAGAGTTCCCGCCGGCTTCGGGAATTTCACCTTAAATATACATATTACATTACGTGAAATTGCCCGTTTTTTCCACTCTCCACCCCAGCAATTAGGGTGGCTTGTGTATAAATATTGCACCAGCCTCATTAAAGTGCGTGTACGTTTTAGTATATTTTTATGACTCGCCTTTTTGGTCGGCGTCGTGGGATGTAATGAATAATTAAGATGTCTTACAAGGGAAGTGGTTTTTCCAGGTTGTACGACAAATGACTTGTTTTTTTGAGAAATGTTCTTACCTTGGTCTGATGGCGAGGGCATTCTGTGTCGGAGGGATGCCTGAAACAAAAAAACACTGTAAGAAATTTGTATTGTAACCATTTACACATTAAAATGAAAATGTAAATTCAAAGGTGCATTTCCTAAACAATACATTAAAATGTATCGCGCTTTACAAATTCCATTAGCAATCTTACAATCCCTGTCACTTAAAATGGAAACTTTCCTCCAAATTAAAATATGACGCATTTGAATGATTAAAAAGTCCCGCTTCCGAGATTGCATTTCGACAATTAACGCATTAAGACGGTCTCTAATAAAGAGGAGCTCTTAATTAACGGGGACGGTTAAAAATTGAGTACAAATTCGAGTAGCGAATCCCTCCCTTTCCTCCTCGCCCTAAGATCTAGTGAATGGGCCGTAATATTTTAGTTTGGTTGAAACAAAAACGCGGCGCAAACGCCGAGGGTCGGCCTGTCACGTAGACACAATAAGCCTTTTAATTCGATTCGTCAAGAGAGACAAAGGACCGGAGTTATCATTCAATGGGGCACTCCTACCTTTTCTTATTACTTTGCTACGGTTTTCTTGCGAGGTGGACTGGGATACGTGGATGAGGGAAATGGATGGAGAGGAAATTGTAAAAGTTTTTTGGCGACGTGCATGTTTTGTTCTCAGTGGAGATTGTTTTAAGTCATTTTGCAATCAATAAGAGTGACTGTGCTTTTTTACCTGAATTTATAACAGAGTATTTATTAAGAGTCTAATATTCGTTCTTAGACCTCAGGGTTGACAACGCATTAGCAGTCTCAGGATTAAAGTGTTAATATTGAAAATGCAAATGTCTATGGGTTTTAGATCCCAGTTTCCAGCAGGTGTTTGTTTGCGTTCTGCCATAAAAATATAATTATATACTCGTATATAGAGATCTATATCTAGGGTTAGCTGGAAGAGATCCCTTAAAGGCATAAGTTCGCCTTTGTACAATATTTTCTTGTTTCTTCATTGTATTGTTTCTGTTTTATTTTGTACAATAAAGTGTTTATATACATACATTCATATATCCTCAAGCAACTTCAATGTAAATTCACCCAAAACATAAATCTACAATTAACATGTCCTGCAATCATAAAACCACTACATCCTGTATAAAAGTCAAGAGTTGGTAGGCATAATTATGTTGCCTGCATATACATGGAAAACAAAAATTGATAGTAAGTAAATAAAAATACAAAATTTGTTCACCTCTTCTTTTAGGACGTTTGAATGTCTTTGTATTCTTATAAAATCGCATTAAAAAAGGGAAAAAGGCGTCATTTTTCTAACAACCGCTTTGCGTTAATATTAAATCTGAATAGTAATTGTCAAAAAAGGCTCTTTGAAGTCTTTATGCATAAACTTATTAAATTCTACGCTTAAACTTAAAACTTGTAGAGCTTATAAGGCTCGTTTGCCGGTAATAATACAGCTACATAAAATATTAAACAGTATTTCGTCTCCACGACCCTGTGCTGTTGATCCGCCCCGTGACCCGCATGCCGATAGCTAACAGCTTTATTTGTTGCCACCGCTCTTTTAAACAACCTTCGACACGTCATGATTTTACGTGTTTACGTACCATTATACATATGTACCACAACAAGCATTACTACGGCTAAATATTGGAAAAAAAAGGAGTTAAGAATAACTAACTGTCAAATAAATAATGTGTTATAGAGGCATTCCATCTTAGTCCTCAGGGTTGGCAACGCATTTGAGGTCTTAAGATTATAGTCTTGAGAATTCAAATCTCAATGGGTCTCAGACCCACTTACCATCAGGTGGCCTGAGTGCTCGTGTGCCTTCTCCTTATCATAAAAAAACATGCTTTTGAGGCCAATTTTTTTTGCTGACTTCTTCCTATCGAGTCCAAACTCAGTGGGTCTACGTTACGTACGGCGGAGATCCATGTGCCACCTTCCAATTCCATCAATAGGTAAAGATAGATTAGCACTTAAACACTATAATTTTGCTTTACCCTTGGGTTCACTTTGGTATTCTAGATTTCAGTCCCGTACGATAACAGTAAGTGGTTCAAAATGAACTTATTTGAACCTGAATAACAGATACGAATGAAACAAGTTAAATAAAAACTTATAATACTATTAATAAACACCAGGCGAGAGCACGTCGGATCACGCGGTGTGTGTGATGGGTGTAGGGTCCCGAAGATACAACAAACCAAATTATATAGCTTGAGAAATAACAAGTCTGATCAAATCAAGTAAGGAAGGCAAGAGTATCTGTGAGATGGCGAAACTGTTCCTTATTATGCCAAAATATGTCGAGTATATTGTAATTGCACCTGTCGCCACCTCAAACTCCTTTTTGCCAACGTAGACCTCTACCAATAGTACCAATACCATTATTTTCCCGGCAACTATTCAATTATCTGTGTCAAATAGTATGCCCTTCCTGTGGCTTAAGCTTTCTCCATTAGTTCAATGGTTTAGTGGTAAACGTGTTATAAATAGACAATCTTTCCCATTTATGATTATATTATTTTGTGGTGCAAGAACCCCTGAAATGTTTGCTTACATAAGAACTTATTTAATAATTGTTACTTACAATTAGTCGTATTGTAACTATAGTACCTACTAAGCAATTAAGAAGTTAATCCATTCATGCTGCACAACCATGAAGATTCTGAACATTGACAATGTTGACAATGTTTGGCGATCCACCTACAACAATTTTCAGATTTGCCCAAAGGTCAACTCAAAGAGTATGGCATTAAGTTCACCATTTACAATAAATAAAAAATACTTATTACTAAATGAGGAAAAGTAATAACAGCTTTATTTTACAACTGTCAACATAAGCAACATTTAAAAACTTCTTGTTTGTGCATTGTGTCAGGATTTACTTCTTAATTATGTCTGAATAGTTAAAAATCAAAACATTAGGTAACCGAAAAATTGTGTTCAATCTTTCCGTCACGTGGCCGCTCAGGGGTTCGGTGAAGCCATACAAAATAAAACTGGTTAATTAGAGGAGTAAACACTTTACGTAACGAACCAAAAATTAAAATCAACATTTCTTTGGTTCAATGTTACCAAACGCTGTTAGGTAATTCAAGGTTGAATAATTATTATGCAAAGATTTGGCCTGTACATGTAAAATAATACATACACTTACATATACTTTTCATGGCTGCTTTAAAGCCTGTGCCTTTACTGCGAACATTGTTTTTTTTCATTTGCCGTGACCATAAGGATTTGATGTAAAAGAAGTTGTATAAAAAACTATTAAACTATACTTTAAATATTTTTTAATAGCGATAAAGACTACACACATACAAAACTCAGCCTAAGTATATCAGAAAACGTCTAAAATAATTCATCGTTTTTAGGGTTCCGGAGCCGAATGGCAAAAACGGAATCCTTATAATTTCGTCATGTCCGTCTGTCCGTCTGTATGTCACAGCCATTTTACTCAAAACCTATTGGCAGTATATAAATGAAATTTGGAGGATAGATGTATTCTATGAACCGCTATACAATGATGTAGTAAAATTGAAAAAATATATTATTTAGGGTGGCACTCCATACATGTAACTAGGGAACGAAAAAAAATTTTTTGAGTTACATCAGCGTGTAGGGTATTTTTAGGGGTGCGTAACGATCGATATAAAAATATTTTCTATAATGTCAGTCGATATAACGCTCATTTGATATAAGTATTGAATCATATAACAACATTTAATATATTTAAAAATGATATAATTATCATTTTATATAACGATCATTTGTTCTAAAAATATTTTATATAACATACATAAAGTATAATGCATATTTACTACAATCAACTTATGATATAAAGTTAATTTCATATAAAGTACAGTAGGTATAAAAAATACTGTCTATACTAACTCGTGTCCAACCACAAGGGTCGGTTTGTTAGTTACCTATTGTGACCCTACAGAGCGGTAACTCCTAGGTCTCAACTAATATATAGGTTAGGTTAGGTTAGAATTGTGTCAAGGCGCGAAGCGCCATAACTACGCGGAATAGGAGCTCCGCAAAGCGGAGCTCCGTCGACTTTGCCGCACGATCAGCGTTGTGCGAAAAAATCATTCGTCAAAAATAGTTATTCCAAACAAATATACTTAACAGCTACCAGAAAAGTAGTTTAGGTTAGGTAAATAAAACGCAATATGATTTTTATACAAAATGATGATTATACCAAATGATGTTTATAATAAATAAATGATATACCAAATGATAATTCTAGTAAATAAAAATAGATATTTTGATAATATACCAATCGTTTATTATATAAAAAGAGTGATTATATCCTTTAAAATTATATCAAATGTTATTATATCAAATTAAATTATATGAATTATTTTTATACCGATCATTACACACCCTATTTTTAGATAGGGCTTCCAAAATGATACAGCGGTTTTTAAGTGACTTTTTTACGTAAGTGAACAGTTGGCGAGATATACGCTACTAAAGTCGTAAAAATTCTGTCCGGATGGGTAGCTTTTGAACTGTTAAATAAAACATTCTAATAAAAATTAGAGTAGTAGAACATACGAAATACTTCACACCAAAATTGTTTTGAACACGATACGCATATCGATATATATTGATTGGTGAAGTTTTTGAGATTTTAATTAAAAAAAAAACGATTTTTTTTCATGGTTATGAACGTTCATCCCAGCTACGGAAGCCTTCACTGTGCGTGGTCCGACATGCACTAGGCCGGTTTTTTTTTTTATCTGCACGTTTATTATTTTAACACACTATTTTATTGTGCAAAATACGATCTCTGAATTTAATTTAAATCGGCAGAAATACTAAGAATCCAGAAATGCAGAATACTCACCATGACCTTTTAATTTTTGCAATGCCATCTGCTCGCGGGCCGTTTAATTAAGCCCGCTATTAGTTCTGCCACCCTAGTACAAGGTTTTCTTAATTCCCGTTAATCCCGGCAGCTAACGCCTTAGAAAATTGACAAGTTTTAAATTGGAAAACATCGGGCTGTGTAACTAGAAAATTATATCGCTGTGTCAAACTAATTTAAAACAAACCTTTGATCGCAATCTCAGTTGTGGGCGATAGTATATAAAGTATGAAGCAGCAACGCACTGAAACTCTCTCACTCAGAGCTTCAAAGCGATACCGGTATCAGGTTTTTTTTTTCTTTAGTTAGCTGCTCTTTGTCACCTAACGTTTAATATTTGTACTGTGTCGTGTTTATTCCATATTCGTGGAATATTTTGACGAAAGTAATGATTGATTTATTTGGGACTGAAACACTCAAAAGCATAGATTTTATTAGTGACTAGTAAACATGGTTTGTTGACAAACATTGTTCACAGGTGGAAAATGTACCAAATAACCTACGTAAATAATACCTGCGAGTAAATTTGAGATAGATTTTATTTTGAAAATTTGTTATTTTTCATGATTTGCGATTAACTACGCATCAAAAATTTTAAACTAAATGTACAACATTAATTACAACATAATCGAAAATTTAATGCTAAATCTTTAACTCTGCAGTTTAGGATACCCTGTAGTTTTGCAATACACTAAATAATCTTGTAACGACGATCGAAGAAAAAATGTGAAAAATACAAAAAGAAAGTCAAGAAAACAAACACATACATACATAACATCACGCCTTCATTCCCAGAGTGGAGTAGGCAGAGCTACAAATACCAACAACTATAAAAAGACTCGTTGGTAATTCTGTAACCACATTTTGCACAATCAGCCTACGACGTTTACCAGTTTATTTATAAACAAGAAAATATATCATACAAAAATTCCAAGAATGCATAATTTACGAAACAATACAATTAAGCCACTTGTAAGAGCTTTCCCAAATTACAAATAACATCCATAAATTGCCCAAACAATTTCTTTTCAAAATCAAATTACAGCTAGTTATCTTCATTACGTATCGCTAATGAAGGCAATCCGCGTTAATCATAGAAAAGAGAATTTCATTACACTAATGGCGCATGTTAATTACAATAGAGTTTGCGCGGTGACGGCGACTTGTCAACGTGTTAAGTATACGCGTGGAGTTATTAGTAGCAAAATGTTAAATTGAAAAACTTTGTTGTTGTAATGAAAAATATCTTATCTGCTCTCGTGCAATGTTAGTGAAACCTGCCTATTAAATTCACTATTTATTTTAATAACATTTAATATTGTTTAATAGTATCTACAGTACAACCCTGTATACTACACTCTAAAGCAATGAAAACGGGTCACTTTCTATGGAAATTCTGTACTAAGTGACCCGGTTTCATTGCTCTTGATTATGTAATCGTTGTATGGGACTGGATAAATGTGTGTTCAATGTTAGATATTATATTTATTTTTAAACTTATCAGACTAAAGCATTGTTGTATTTTGGTAGTTCAATTCTGCATCATCACCTCAAAAATGACCCGTTTCCGAAATTTCTCACAAAAGCGCAACAGCTCGAAAAATATCACATTAATTATAGCATAATTAAATGGCCATTAAATCATACTAATTGCGCTTTCAAAGCGGTTTTGTTTTTATTTCGCGGCCCAATTTTTTCCCTCAAAAGGCTCGGTGAATGGAATTCCTTTATTTGCAGCACAAACAGCCTGTTTACCAACGACCGTGACGACAAAGGATATTTAAAAATTATGCCCGCAATATATTAACGAGAAATGAAAAATACATTTCATAGATGGAACGGGTAAAATGTGAATAGACACAAATACCGAGAACAGTGAGCGCTGAAACATACATACGCGTTATAGTCGAATTATTCATAATTTCAAGGTATCCATACGTTTGTTATGAAAAACTTGCTCAATTAAGAAATTACTTAATTAAATGTAACTTGAATATAGAATCCTCCTTACGATGTTTTCCCTTACAATAAGAACATCGGTCACTTCAGCACTTAGGTACATAATGCATTTAAAATAGAAAATCTTATTCGTGAATTTCGGTACATCTGGCCGTTTTGTAAATTTTATAGGTATGAACAACTAGTTCTCACACTAGCCCTTAAATAATCTTAACTCTTCGCTTTTACAACCTGTTTACACCAGTGATGATGAAATAAATATGTTTGGATTTGATTTGAAAATTGATACTTTATTGCTTACCTTCAAGGTAAAGACAGTTTACTACGGCCACCGCATATATGGATGGTCAAATACTGTAATCATTTCATGAGCTACAATCAGTCTTTTGCCTAAACTTGATGAATGGCCACTATTCAGTTAGTCATTAAACAAACTGAAAAAGTATCCCTTTGATTGCAGGAAGTGCCGTCTCGGGGCATTGTCGCGGCCGCCGTGGTCACCCTACGTCTCATCTTCTAATTGTTTTCTTTTCAAAAGCACTTACGCCACAATGGATAATGACACCAGCTTTGATCTGCCGCCGACTCATGCGTATCAAAGTACCTTTGACAACTTACTGAGTTACTAGAGTTCAGCTAATTTTATTGTTGTAATTTCAGAATGTGAAATGAAAATGTACGGTATCAAATGGAAGAATTACAAGGCTGCCGAGCGCTGTGTGCGACAGTTGGGTGGGTGTGTGCGTTACTCCTGAATTAGACGCGAAACTTTCAAAGTTTTCCCAAATTTGTGCCCCCCGCGGCCCGCGCGGGGTGGATCGATAGCAGGGAGCGCTCGGAGCTCGTGTATCTGCCCTCACGAAAACGGACAACTACGCTCTAGGACTAACATGACGCGCGGGGCGACGATTTTAGCGTTCAATGAGGCTTTAAAATGAAAACTGTGTTACTTCGGAGTTTATACACTGCGCCATGTTCAGCAAAATTGAAATAACGGTCGTTTTAGAAGTGTACTTAGTATTAAGAGCGGATAATTACGATACGTTATGAACACACACTCTTCATACTATGCCTTCTCGTCCCCATTAGAGTCATGCTGACATATTTTTACGATCTTGCTAAATTGATTTGACACTGACTGAAAACAAATTGTTATGATTTTGAAGTCCAGCATGAGTATTCAAACATCTTGTACCCAATAAGTTATTTGGCAGAATAATGTAAGTCAAGAGCGTTGGGAATAGGTGCCGCATGCGAGGTCGACCCGAGCCAACTGTCACCGCGCAAAACGAGAGCGACAACTGAAAATTGGGCGCGTGAGGGCCTGCCATTGTTTGTCATTAATTGAGGGCTTTGCAATGATCTTCGTGCTCGAGAGGCCCGGAGGCCGAGGGCGACACTCCTGGGAGATATCGGCGCGCCAATCGCGTTGACAGCGACCCTCCGGCCTCCAGTGGACAGCCGCCAATTCGAGGTGGGAAAAACTACCGGCTGACACTACTTAACGAACGGGGCAGTGCCCGGGCATTTTCTTGAGTGCTTGTTAATGTTTTATGGGCGTAACTTTTTCAAAGTAGTGCGAGGATTGACGCGTTAAGTGTACCTACATAATTTAACACGTTTCCCCTTGGACGTTTTTACCATTCATTCATCGATTTTTTTCATTTATTACCACCGCGCGCATCGTGGCAAACGTACATCATCACAAATAAAATAGAAATTTAATTCCGTGAGAGGCTATAAAAATCGGCAGCGTTGAAAAGTTCTCTGATTTATAACAATTAATGTTTGAAATATTGACAATATTAAGGGAAATGGCCGACAGCCGACAAATCATATAAAAACCGCCCCGGAAGGAGGAAGTGCTGGCCCGCTGCTCAGGGACTTTATTTGGAAATGGAAAGTCTAAAAAATAAACGACAGCGAGTGCGGGGGAGTGATTTATCCGCGGCGGCGGGCAGCGCGCGCGCTTCGATTATCGAGATGATATTTCTCGATATTAAAGTGTTACGAAGAGGACTGCGGACAATATGACCCGCGGAAGATTTATCGGGCAATTCAACGTGACGTCGACGGCCGTTACGATTATTTCATTATATTGTCGGCGCCGTAAAACGGTTAGCGTTTTATTTTATTGCTGGTTCGCGAACGAATTTTTATTCGTTGTATTTTATTGCGTTGTAAAACGAGCTGCAGTGAGTTCTGCTTTGACAAATTTGCGCATCGCCGCCCCGGGAGGCAAAAGTTGCCGCGGCGAATGTCGCTAACTTCATCGCTATTGGCGAAAGAGATGGATTTTGTGAACATTAACACACACAAAAATATCGAAGTAATACAACTTTTTATGGTATAAGTAGATTGCAAACGAGCACACATGCCATGTAACAGTAAGCTAAGACCCGTATACATCTACATTTTGCATTATCAAGACTCAATCTCAATGTGAATGCGTAACCAACCCTGAGGACCAAGACGTAATGCCTCTAAGCTATTCACCAGTTGTCTTATCGTCATACCGGGAACCGAACACTGCTGCTTTGAGTAAATCACAATACCGTATTTTCACGGTACACGTACTTAATTATGTTTTCGACACAGAAAGAGTCGAGTGCCGAATGTCGCATGATTTGTGCGTCTCGCCGGGACCGAACCCGTGTCGATCGCACGTGCTGTGCCTCTGGAAAGCACTGGGGACAAGTATTTTAGTTCCAATGTTTTTTCGCTGACCCCTGCCGAGTAATAAACATGGTGTGACTGGGAAAGGAAAATAAATATATGAAATGGGATAGTTAGAAGGAATTTTATATAACATAATATTCATGTGTGTGTTGTTTTTGTGGTGAACATACATTTTTTTTAGAACAACCTTTAGTTCACTTACTCTCAGTATCTTGTCTCAGTTGTTTTGTTCCAGTGTGGGGCTAAGGTAACCGGCGATATTATACTAGCATAGTGGCATTCTATCTTGTTTCTCAGGGTTTACAAATACTGTTGCAGTCTGAGGATTGTAATCTTAAGATGGTAGTCTTGAGAATGCAAATGTCTACGAATCTCGAACCCCACTTACAATCAGATGACCACACTATAAAAAAAGAATAGTAGTATTGCTATAACATCAGTATGACATGATATGACATCAGGTAAAACAAATTTATTTAGTGAACTTATACGTCTTTGACATAGTCAGTTAATCGAAAATTGAACACAAAACAAATATTTAAAGAGCACACCACAAACATACAATAAATCCTGACACGTATATACGAACACGTAGATTTTCAGCGGTTAAACTGGTTTATCGCTCAGCTCCAATCTCTGGCGTATCGGGTTGTTTGTAAGCCCCGGCTTATTGAATAACTGCATGATTCACCGGCGCGGGCGCGGTCCGCTGCGCCCCCCATACGTTGTCCGGCGATGGGACGTCGCCACGTTTCCCTCTTTCCGCTATGGATAGCCACAGGGATGGTTTAACAGTAAAGGTTCAGTATCCCGCTTTGATACAATATGGTTTTTAAAAGGGCTTCTTGTTTTTTTTTTCGGCATTAATTTTTCTGATCGGTGGGTAGCGAGTTTTTATACGATGCTTCGTATGCCAATTTGGCTATCATTGGTAATAAAAAAAGTAAAACCACTTTTAAAATTTTATTCGGCAGTCTTTGAGCGTCTCCAGAGCCGGGCTAGAGCCAGCTTCATTCGAACTTAGAGTAGCTAACTATTGTTGCTGACCATGGAAAATTGCTTGTGTAACTAACTTTACTTCGGGTCATACTTTTGTTGCTTCAAAGGATTTAAATTTTGTTGGTTATTAAATTATTCGCAGTCTTTATACGTCTTGTTTACTTTATGTCTTTCGATTTGGTTTTAGTACTCTCTCTTTTACAAGAAATGGTGCATTTCTAAAGGTAAACTATATATTCTCATTTGATTTACGGCGTAATTTTCACATTTTAAGACAAAGACGCTTTTTCTACAGTTTTTTTAACAATATTTAATATTGCGATTATATTTTTACTTACTGCTTCTTTACAGTTTACTGCGAGATGTATCGGACGCTTTTTATCCCGCTAATGCTATCTCGACAAGCGGCGTGGACACTTTTGTCATGATTATTAGTTTGGGACGTCTAAATGTCGTCACGCTTCGCTGGAGTTAGCTCTTTGTCGAAACGTTTGGCAGTTTAAACGAATTCAGTACATTACAAGTTGTAGTTCCACTAGACTGGTATATTTTATCGACAATTTTAAATTCCAAAGAGATGTGCTTACTCGTATTAACACTATTTAAATTTTACCTAATTATGTTACGCTTTTTTCGACATCGGTGGTTCACTTATTAATTATAAAGAATATTATGTTTGGTGGTTTCGCTAAATTTAATACCTATTAATGATAGGACATTAGCATACTATATCATATCAAAAGACAATTCTAGTATTTCCTTTAGTGTAAGACGTATAATCTAAATATAGGAATTAGGAGTATTCTGTTCTGTCGTCTTATATGTTTTTATTGATTTAAATATGTATAACCCTATTTAATTGATTAACAACCACCCCAATAATATCATGTAGTGAAACAGAAAATATTCAATAAGTATTGTATAACTTGTATAAGTTGTACTGAAGTTCTTTACAAAGTGACCCATTTTTTACGACTTTATATTAATTTGCAATGTATGTTTGTCCGGGTATCTTGCAAGGAAGATTTGAACCATTTCCCGGGGACTGGTTGAGCTGAAATTTGGTATACCTACGTAACCTCGATGACAATACAATATATGGCACCATCGAGCTGGACGAGGTGGTCGGTCGTACAGTCAGAAGGTGGCAACAGGATCTCCGCTATACTTAACGTAGACCCACCGAGTTTGAACTCGTTAGGTTGGTTTCATAAGCAGTAAATGACATTGCAAAAAAAACTAAACTTGGCAACAAAAGTTTGTATCAAAAATGTATTGTTTGACAGAAATTACTCATAATATAGATGCAGTATGATTTGAAGAATTTCCAATTAGCATCCAGCATTTAACTTCAGTAAAATCCAACCAGCTTTTAATTATCTACAGAAGCACAGGCATATCTAAAACCTTAAATCCGTGTCGCGAAGTTCATAATTCGAAATCAACTCACGATTCGCTCATTGTCAAGTTGCGACTTATCACTGCATTGAGCTGGTCGCACTCGCGAAACTTACGCGCCGTTTCAATGGCTTCACATCAGCGGGAATTTGTAAAGAGACGTGTGCCGCATGTACATGGCCGGCTTTATCTTGAGCTGCTGAAGTTTTCGTTGTCGTTTGAATGGCGTGGACACGGATGAGGCGGACAAAGGCGATGAAAGCGCGGGCGCAGTACTGTGTGAAGTGTACATTTCTGCCACCAACGTGCACAATTAATTGCATTGCGTTTACTTGCTATGTATGTCATGCCATAATTATTAATATTTAATCTTTAGAACAGAGTTGAGGTTGTAATATAAAAAAGCGTAACTATGCATAATATAAAAAGAAGTATGATTTGCTAGATAGAACAAAAAACGATCGAGATGTCCTTGTAGAAATAATCAATCACGCACGGATACTTGACTTGTTTTATGCGAAATATTTAATTCACAAACATGTTTTCTTTTTATGAAATCTCTTCTTACTCTCTACTACTACTAATACATACATTATTGATTTCGTGGTCATCATTGATTTGAATGGAAAAAAAATCTTTTTAACTGGTTTTTTTCTTTAAGTAGATGTTTTGATCAGCGTTTATTTTTCTTATTTACTTATTAAAATGTCTGCCTTAAAATTCACTATACTGCTAACTTCACAACATCTGTTTCACAACATTACTAACATCAAGAAAACTAAATTAAAGCTATGTATGTGTTCGCAACCCATTTATCCATTGTATTCCTCCACACTAGACGCAGTTCCGTTTACGTCATCACGTCACTGATCCCACTACGCTAGCACACGTTCCATTATTTGTTCCTATGTCTTGAAACTGTGTTGTGAGTATGTTATGTAAAGAAGGTATTTAATTTCAGCAAATGGATTGTAAACTTTTAAACTTTTTTTGGAGTTTTCGGGCACAATATCTTAAGTTAGGAGATCTTGATTATAAGCCAGTAATTATTCATAGAATATTTTGGTCGCCGGCTCGACGAAGGGTCTGTCTAGGGGCACGTGAAGGGGTAGCCGCCCCGTCTTAGCCCGGCCACATGACGCGCCAATTAATTAGGCATAGACTAACTTCCTCCACGCCGCCATGCCCACTACTCTACGGATGGATTTATTTTTAGTCCGAGCTCTAACACATCAAAAATGTACGTGCTTATTAAGCCCAACGCAAATAGAGAAAATCAATGGCATCACCCTAACAAAAGTGCCGAATTCTTAGGTACACATAGCAATACAAATGGACCCAAAACAGGACGGCGAAATAATTTGAATACGTAACGAATTGGAGGGTAACGTACGGCCGACCCATTCTTTAACTTACTCTCCTCCGGATAAAGAGCTAAACTTGTTTTTAAGGGATGACCGATCGCGAAAATTTATGTATCGAGAATTGTGCCGCCGGCCGGACCCGGACAAAAAGAGGTTTCGCAAGGGTAGATACAGGAAGACGCGCGGAGGAAGAATTATGCTCCCCGCGGGCTGATGACCGCGCGATTGTGGACTTTCGACGCCATGTAAATCTGACGCGCCACGCGCGCCGGCTCTGACGCAACGATACGGCGCTTCTATTTCCACGTCTGAATTGCCATATCCACAAATGCACCGCGACCGTATCAGGGGACCCGCACAATGTGGGCGAACCGGGATTGTTTTTTGTTTGCTCCGACCGTATTCATGATCTGTAACTTTGTGTAAACTTTGATGAATGTTGCCGTACCTAGCTCAATGTATTCAAATTGATTCATCGAGAACTCGATTGATGGATGAGCGATTATAAATTGTGAAAATACTCCAGCTGAAAACATTGTAATAACAAGTTTGAAATGTAGGCGTTCGGCTTGGGCGGGCGCTATCGATATCAGAATCATAGCTGTGTTTAGATAGGCGTAGTGGTGTTTTATTGAAATACAAATGAGTGCCGGAGGAGCTCGACCCGCGCGTTGAGTGTGCCTCGAATAAAAGGGCCGCATTAGAATAATTTGCCTACCGAACGAGCACAATTCTTCACATGGAAAGGCCTTAAATTTCACTATTTTACATACTTGGGATTATCATATCTGCGCGGGTGTCGAGGGTCCGCTCGGCCCCACTTTTTGTTATCCGCACCCGACCTCCATCGGGCCGTCTCCAAAATATTTAGTTGTTACTTTTTGTTCGGCGGGACGTGAGGGAATTCTTAATCATAGTGGACTGTTCCGTTTGCAGGAGTGTTCGTGCTGGCAGCAGTAAATATTTTTGGTCGTTAAATTCATTTTGATTTGGAGCAAAGTTTGTGAGTGTTTTACAAAGGGCTAAGTGGTGTACCGCTCTTAACCCGTTGCTCCCGGCTGCATTACGGCCGGCGCCTCGCCAGACGGACCCAGCCCTGGGGATCGCCTGATCGAAGGTGGGCGAATTAGCCCAACTCGAAAACCTCAATTAAGTCTCGTCTAGCGCGCATTCAGATCGACCCCGTCCAATTATCGCGGCCGACCTTTGTTTCCACTTCGAAACCTGAGATGTTTCGATAGCTAACCAAACTGTGAACGCATTGTATATTTAGCGGATTATTATTACTGCCATTTGCGGTCATCGCCCATGAAAATCCGTAACTCGCTTTTTTATTGACTTACTAGTTTTTGCCTGGGACTCACTTAAAATGATAAACAAGATAAAAGTTGTTTATTTAGTAAGTAGGCCGCACGGGTACTTTTATACGTCAATATTCTATCAGCGCTTCCCAAGAGGAGACCACTAATGAGAAGATGCGCAGCAAAAAATTCAACTGTCAGTTTGTTTTTAAATAAATTTTGCTTATGACAATGATAGAACTTAGCCTAAAAATATATCATGCATAGTTAAGCAGGAAAATGTGTCGAAACTTCTAATAAATACAAGAGCAAATAAATAAATAAATATTATAATAATAACTTTGCGTCGAAGTCGTTTTTTGCTGAGCCCCGCCAAACGAGAGCAAACTCGACGGGTCTTCTACAAGGTGTTCCTGTAACTACCTTCCATCGCCATCACTTTACCAGTTTAATAGCACTATATTATTGTATTCTTGCATTACTGTGCAGAATTTTATAGCCAATACGACATTTTTTTTTAATTTTTTTTAAGTTAATGGTGAAGTTAATTATAATTATGTGTTAAATTAGATTACCTCTAAAAATCATTTATAATTAAGCACTTTACACAAGAAATAAAGGTATGCCAAAGAAAGTTACTAGAAATTTGCAATCTTGCAAACACAAAACTTGCAAGCAACGAGCGTGTAATAAGACAGTTTTCTTTAAAATTAAGTGAAATTCCTTTGCACCCATTCAAAACTTCCCCAACTAAAGGCTTGACTTAACCCGTTGGCGGCAAAAATCGCTACTCATTGTCCTATAATCAGTCACTCCGCTCGCTTCACAGGATGATCTTACAATTAGAATTAGAGTGTAGAGGAAAGTTACAAGTGTAAAGCTTTTGGCGAGTGCAGGACCAAATGCTTGTGTAGGTACATTTTCCTTTTATGGGAAAACCGAAAATATTTCTCATTTTACATCATAATGATCACTTTTCATAAAAATATTTCCCAACATCATAATTATCACTCTTTATAATTAACTTCAGGAGTTACGATGATTTTGAATAATAAATTACGAACAAAAAAAGAACCAGAAATTAAAATATGAAGAGTGATTATTTTGAAAATAAATCGGTAGTTAAATAAGAATAGGAATAAAAAATTTATGTGAGCCAATATGGATCCAAGAAAACATTTCAAAATCAGGAACTAAGCAAAAGTGCTTATCACACAAAAATTTGCTTTAACCGGCACTGGATACTTTGTAGTCCCCTGTCCTCCCACGTCACTGCGACCAGTACGAACTAGGCAAACCGTATCGGCCGGCGCTGCTGTCGTATAGGTAACGCTACTGTACAGCTGAAAACTTATATTTTTTTAAATGTTCCCGCCACTACAATCTTGGTTTTGCCTAAAGGTTGACTGTTAACATGCCTCGCGGCATTAAGTTCGGATTTTGTAAATTATTAAGTGTAATCATTAGAGCAAAATAGATTAAACAAATCGATAAATTTACAAATTGGATGCGTAAATTCGATGCTAGCAAAATTATGATATATAATTTAGCTTGTGTGTGCAAAATGTGATTACAGAATTATCTAGAAGTATTTTTAGAGTTGTTGGTATTTCTGTAGCTATGCCTACCCCACTCTGGAAATGAAGGCGAGTTGTTATGTATGTATAATATGGATAATCAGATCTCGCCCGCGACTATGTTCGCGTAAAAGTTGTTAGTTGTAATTATTTTGGGAACAACCGATTTTTCTGGATTAAAATACTCTAAGTCTGTCACCGGACTATAAACTATATCTGTACCAGGAGTCACATTGATCAGTTAAAGCTTTGAACCATAATAACTTTCAAGTAAGGATAAGATATTTAAGAATAAAATCATGAACGGCAATCTTTGAAATCAGTTAACACGAGTAATCATGAACGGCAATCTTTGAAATCAGTTAACACGAGTATTCCTGCTACCCGCCAGTTCCTTGTCTCTTGCTCCTCTTGGGTAAAGACGCGCGCGACAGCCCATGGCGATGACGGATGGCAGCGCGACAGTCATCGTCAAATTAACCAGCTAAGTGCCGAAATGTGTACACATCGTGACACTCGCGACATTAAACCGAATAACAACACCCCTTATTACCAGATTTTCGTAATTTATCTTCCACGCAGCATGCGGTATGTATGGCAAATAGCGGCATAATTAAAAGGTGTTTTATAACGGTATTTTTAGGGTTCCGCATCTGGAAAGGAAAAAGCGGAACCGTTGTAGGATCACTTTGTTGTCCGTCCGTCGGTCAAGACCTTTTTTCTCAGGAACGCGTAGAGATCAAGCTGAATCTTCTTTATATTGAATATCTGAGTGAGACTTAACTAAGGTAGTAAAATCCATAGCTAAACTGAAGCGATATCGTAAATATGGGCCTCTATTCAACATGGTAAAACAATATTGCTTTTGACAAGTGTTATCGTGTCGTCAACTTTATGACAGCTCTCTTTTACTTGACAATAACGGCGACCGAGTTAAAAATAATACCAAAACACGTTAAGTTTAATATCGTTTTGCCCTGTAGAAGGGCACCGTTTCAATGGAAACCAGCAGCAGTGAGAAAATGCAGCAACTTTGCTTCGGTCATTTTTCACGGAGCACAGCTCTAATATTACAAGGCTCGACTTTTCTTTGTCTCTGAGCTAACAAGAGTATAAATAGGAAGATAGAATAAAAGTCTTTACAATGAATTCGGCCCACAACTTCAAACATAATTAATTTCATGAGGGCCCGGTAAAAGTCCCGCGTAATCGTTTAATTTATTGCAGGTGTGCTGTGCACCGTGATGTTTCACTTCGCGCCAATGATTTAGAGCCTCGAAACAATGTTAATTGCAACAGTGACACGGTGTAAACAACTATTCGATCAAGTTAATTCCATTATTTAGGGAACTCAGCAATTAATCTTGGTACGCGCCCTTGCCGCGTCAATGGAAAATTTACACGAATTCATCTTGAGTAATTCTACTACTTTGTAATATTTAAACTTTATCACACAAAATAGTACAAATTGGAAATTAAAATACTGTCTTACGGTGTTTTCTACTAGTCAAACATTATCCTAATTGATACTGTTTTTACAAATAAAGTGATAAACTTGATAACAAGTTCAAAAAACTACCTAAAATGCTAGTAACATTTATCACCTTTGTTTTAATAAATACCTACTTCACGCTAATTAATAAACCTCCTCCCATTTTTAAAATCGGTTGTTAAAATATACGACAAGGAAACTTAATTGCTTACAGACGCGTTATAAAATTCCCGTCAGCTGAGCCTCAGTCCGGTTCAGAGATTAAACAAACCAGAATTCAAACCGCAAAAACAACAGCTTTGAGCATACGAGCATTAGTAATTATAATCTGCCGAGTCCTCGGGCGATAAGAAGTTCCATGGAGCATGAAATACGGCAAGCGTACACGTCCTCTCAAAGTGGCCCATGCATGTTTCGTCGGGCTGCCTGTGTGTTGACTGCTTTGCCTGCGGACGCATCACTGGCTGGCTAGAAAGACGAGATTAAGAAGGCTAATTAAAAAGGGGGTAAAGTGATTTGCTTGTAAAACCCTAGTATAATGACGATGCTGCTTAGAAATCTTTTTTTTTATGACTGTTTAAAAATGACTTGCATGGATTCTGAGTATGTTTATTAAAATTCGTCTCTTGCTCAAATGCGTTACTCTAAATGGAACATAGAGGTACAAAGCTAGCGGCTACAATATATCATCTCACTGTTTTTTTAGGCTTCCGTAGTCAAACTCAGGAACCCTTATAGTTTCGCCATGTCCGTCCGTCCGTCCGTCCGTCCGCAGCCTAGCGCAGAGACTCTTAGTACTAGAAAGGTGCAATTTGGCATGAATATTCATATTAGTCACGCCAACAAAATGGTACAAAAAAATGTAAAAAAAAAATTTTTGTCTACTGTATACTCGTAATGTGGTGTTTTGTTAGACTCAAGTGTGTGTCCCCCCCCCCTCCCCCCTATAGCCAAAACTACAGATAGTAAAAATCAGAAAAAAAACTTAAATGAAAGAGAATATAACGATTTTTAAAGGAAAATAATCACGACTAAGTAGACATCATTGGTTCATGAGATAAAGGCGATTAAAGTGTTTATACCTACTAAAATCATCAAAGACGGCACCAATTATTGATTTTAAATAGAAAAATTTGATATTACGTGTTGATTTTTATGTTTGTAGTACTTAACGGCTTCGGAACCCTAAACTGAGCATGGTCCAACATGCTCTTGCCCGGTTTTCTATAATTGAATCCAAAAAAAAATTGACTACGTTAAATTGATTTCATTAACTAGCGATGTATTAATCGTCTATTAAATTTCTATCCAAAATCCTTGCGGTCTCATTACACGAGCTCAATCAATGGAATTAGTTCCCGGCTCGCCGCAGACGAGATTGCAGGTCGAGAACACGACACGACCTTGTTTAACAGTATTTGCTGTTGTACCTACTGGTGTCGATTGATTTTATAGCATAAAGACAAAATTTATATTTCTAGGCTATACGAAATATAAAAGCTGGATATGTTTTTGCATATTATGTTTAATGGTTCAGCAGATTAAGTAATAAATAACGCACAACAAATAACTTCATTGCCAGCAATAGTAAATGACCACTGAAATCTATAACTCATTTCCAAAAATCGACCATATTGTTACCCGAATAAAGAAAATAAAACCAAAATTAGTAAACGACCGCCAAAATAAAACGGCCTATTCAATTTAAAAATATATTCCAAATAATAACAATCACATTTTTCTATTAAAGTAAATTAACCGAAAAGTAGTAAATGACCACCGAAATTAGTAAATGGGCACCAAAATAAGTGGGCTAGAACTCTTATTTATCGCTCCTTTGCACAACTCGCTTTGTGCGGAAGTTCTCGTGCTCAGGGCTTGCACATGAGCTTCTGGCTCAAATCAAGAAGTGGAGCTGTTACTAAACCGATAGCCTTACAAAATTTGCCACTATTACAGTTTATTTGGTATTATTTCATTAATTTATAGTAATCAGAAGTTTATTTAGGTGCTAATAGTGACTAAATTTGATTGCTAAGATTTGGTTGTCATTTACTTAATTTGGTCCGCTGATATAATTAAATGCAGACAATACTAAAATAGTTAGAACTATTGCAAATAAAACATTCATAGGTCATAATTTTGCTCGCTAATTCAAGCTCGCTAATCATTTAGTAAATTAGGTTTACAGAGGCAAATTAATTTGGTGATCGTTTTCTGAATTTGGGTCTTAAAGATAATTTTGGTGCTCATTATATTTGTTGCGATATTTTTTTAACAGAGCAATTCTCAATGACGACACGCTAGCCTAGTTGGTAGTGACCCTGCCTTTTAAGCTAGCGGTCCTGGGTACAAATCCCGGTAAGGGTAGATATTTGTGTGAAGAGCACGAGTTTTTGTTCCTGAGTCCTGTTCCTATGTTTAAGTATAAATTTCTCAATATAAGTAAGTTTATGGTTGTCTAGTACCTATAGTATACAAGCCTAGAAGTTAGTCTGGGACTAAGTCAATTCTGTGATGTTACTCAACTAAAATAAATGGCAGATTTTTTAAATTTTAAATCTAAAGTATCTTTAATGCGATCACGCGCGAGATCAGCTGCCTATATTTCCACCGGAAAAATGTTCAATAAGACGGAAAACTCTAGCAATCTTGTCGCACCGTATTAGATTCTGATTTATTCGCAGCAGCCTGCTGGGGTGGACGCACCGTTCCGGTCCGACCACCGGCCTACCACGACCCTCCCCGCCCCCTCCAGGCTTAACAGATACAGTCAAAATCAGCCCTGACTATAGAACCCCACGTGTCAGCCCACGGTGGTCGTCTTGCATAGCCTTAGGAAACAAAGATTGTTCCATTCGGCCGATCGAGCGCACCTCCCTACACTAACTTCCCTCCCATTTAACGCGAATCCATGCAACAAAAGGATCTCCCGTGCGAAATAACAAAACTACAAATCCTTCGATTTCCGATGTTGAAATTGTCTGTAAGTTTGTTTACGTCGTGTGGCTGCTTTGCTGGCCGCGACGGGGAGATCCGGTGGAAACGACCTAGCGAGTGCAGACTCACGAAACAATTAATTAGATGATCTAGACAAAGGTGCCTCGCGAGTATAAACTTATCTTCAAGTCAAAGATCTACCAAGAAAAGCTGAGTGCTTATTGTTGTGTATTATTATTATCTAATAATAAATAAATAAATTATATCACGGGACAGTTATAATATTTAATAATATTTTCTTCCAACATCACCACAATAAAGTGTCATTGAATAAAAACACATGTTTACGATGGCCAATCGTTTCCAACTAAACCAGATCCTGAAATCCGTCAAATCCAAAACATAGTATATACTTTGAAAAGGGCTATTTACGTTTATCCTCTGTAATAAAGTCGGGTTCTATTTGCAGTATTCTTAATAATTACTTGTTCCGATTTGTTTGCGAGGGTGAAGTGAAGGCGAGCCAATAAATAATAATGCTAAATGCCCATCGGGTGACCGGAGGAGCCTCCCGCTTCGTATAAAATCAATTGGACAGTTGGAACATTTTCCTCATATAATAAAATACACTTTAAGTGAAATTTAGAATAATGTTTTCATTTAGTCACTTACAAATGATACGAGTTTAGCTTAAGACTTAGATTTTGAATACTGACCAAACCAAGTTTTTGCCACATACAGTGTATTTATCTGCAAGGTATAATAATTTAAGTGTCAGCACTGTTGTATCAGTTTCCTTAACAATCAATGCTTAATTTCAGCAACGCAATAGAAAATAGGAAGCGTCAGTTAGGTGTTAAGACGTGAACGAAAGACCGAGATCCTTCCAAGTGTGTACAATATTGATCTTTTGTATAAAATCCTATCATAAATTAACTGATACCAAATAGTAAAGTTTCCAAGTTGGAAGTGGACTCCCCACGATAATTATTTAGGATGTATTTTGTTAGGACACAGACGATCCCCCGTTTGTCTGTTTGGGTCAACTCGCTTCCATTTCATTTGTCTCTGACCTCTCGTTTTAATAACGTTCCGAACAATGGTTAATGAAAAATTAATCCTCTATGTACCGAGTGTCTAATCTGTGTATTGATTTATCAACATTGAATTCCCTAAGAAATGCGAATTTTGGTGCCTTTATAATTTTTTTTGCAAAGGGATTGAAAACAATTTACCAGGAAAACAGGAGTCTCTCAGAGCTCGGAGATGAGTCGTAAAGAATAGGCGTTTGGGAACTTTTCCCATGGAGGGCATAAATTGGATTCGGAAGCAGATCACGTAACGGTTAAGAGTTCACAAAACTGTGCCATAAATCGGACGCGCGGAGGTGCGCCGGAGACAAACGGCGGCACGGCACAGGGCCGGAGACTTCCTCGGCGCTTATGACCGGCTGCTACGTAGGTGTTCTAAAATCGGTAGGATAAACCGAGTATGTATTTTGATTATGTTTAAAAAGTTACGTAATAGTTGTTTCTGCCAATTTTATCATTTTTTAGGGTTCCGTAGTCAAACTAGGAACCCTTTTAGTTTTGCCATGTCCGTCCGTCCGTTCGTCCGTCCGCAGCCTAGCACAGAGACTCTTAGTACTAGAAAGCTGTAATTTAGCATGAACATGCATATTAGTCACGCCAACAAAGTGGTACAATAAAATGGAAAAAAAAACAGGTTACCTCCCCTACACGTAACGTGGGGATGTATATTTTTTTCTTTTCTGCCCTATAGTGTGGGGTGTCGTGGTCTTTCAAAAATATAATATGGGTCTGTGAAAACGGTTTTTTGATTAAGTAATCCGTTTATGAAATATTAAGCTTTAAAGCACTAATTTTTGCTAGACTCAAGTGTCCCACCTCACTACAGCCAAAACTACAAATACTAAAAATCTGAAAAAAAAAACTTAAATGAAAGAACATACAACGAATTTTAAAGGAAAACTATGACGACTAAGTAGACATCATTGGTTCTTGAGATACAGGCGATTAAAGTGTTTATACCTACTAAAATCATCTAAGACGGCACCAATTGACTTTAAATAAAAAAATAGTTATTATTTGTTGTTTTTTATGTATGTAGTACTTAACGGCTTCGGAACCCTATACTAAGCATGGTCCGACATGCTATTGGCCGGTTTTTAGAAATGTAATGCTATACATTTCAAAAAGACAATTTTAATTTAATTTGTAAAGATTGAATGATGTAGCATATCAAACTCAGTGAGCATTATGTTTGTGATCTACAGTGTCGTTATATTTTTAATACTAGTTTTAATCTAACTAATGCTTATAAAAGTGAGAGTAATTTCATTTTCACTGTTGTTCCTGAATGAAAATCCTTACAAAGCAACTAGCAAAGCCCACACTTTCAAATTAGCGTACATCACTCCACGGGTTCCGTCGTTGCACCGATAGATTCTCCACAAAGGAGCTATTTAAAAGATAGAGGGATACCAGCCCCCGGCAGCCAAGCGGGGCGTAACGGGCGACTTATTCCCGTCAGGTTCTAAAACAATGTGTTATGTTTATTTACTTGAAATTATATCTGATGGATGACTTTTTTGTACTTATTGAGATGATGATAAAATAATAAGCAAAAAAGTGTCTGCACAATTTTATTTAACGACATCGGATATCATGAGTATCCCGTATGTTGTTTCTTTTGTAAATACTGATGAATGATACGGTAGATTTTTGATGACCAACCACAGACATCTCCTTAGCCGTAATAAAAAATTAAAACAACAACTTGCGTCATTTTTCTCGAGAGTTTTCTATAAAACGTTAAGCGGTGTTTCGGGTCATATTTCGGTGGCTCAATAAATACGAGTTGTAAAAGATATCGCGCCGGAGGCGGCGGAGCGAGTAACGAGCGCATAATTCTCCGCCAGGTGGCGTGGTTTGTCTCGGCGGAGGCATAAATGTCGGCTAATTCATGTAAATAGCTGCGTGCAAGCTTTACTCTTCGATTTTTGAGTTCCCCTGAAAGATAACGGTAAATAATGGCGGCCCTCGAGCGTGGGAAATGAATTAATTGGGGTAATATATCCGACGTTAATGTTTTACCGATTATATTTTTGGTCGATTGGCTATATTCTAACAACAGTTTGTTCGATAACCTTATCTTAATTCAAAGTTACGCTGTTACTTACTTAATATTTTTTTGTGAAATATTTGTCTAAAAATATTAATATTATAAATAAAGCCGTCTAGACAACGCACCAATCAGATCAAAACCAAGTCACTCTCCACCGCTCCATATCGTCGATAGAATAATCTTAATGCATTCTATTAAGATCCCTTCGGACCGAATCCTATATCTCTGCAGCACATCTACTGGCAAATCCCATTTCACGCGTCTAATACAAGTCCTTGTTTGGCGGCTGGCTATATTTAGGAGGTCGGAGGCAATCTAAGAGGTATTCAGGCTTGCTGGCCGACGACAAGTCGGGGCCCACGTAGGTTTTAGTTCCCCAAGGGGTTGCCAGGGTCAACTAGGTATTTTGGATATGGCAATTGAAATGTATATTTGTATGAATGAGCACACTTTATTGTTCTAAACACAGAAATTCAAAAACAATATTCACATAATAGAAACGTACAAAGGCAATGAATAAAGAATTGCAATGGAAATGGCAGTGAATAAAAATGATTTATAAACATCGCGGCCATAATGGTCGCCTTTATCGAGGTGTAAAAAGCATCCGTCACTCTCGCACATATGTACTGTATTGGTCTAAAAGTGGCAGATAAACACGACCATAATAGACCCGCTGAGAACCAAATTTCATAAATTAACCTGGAATTTTTATCTACTATGGGCATTACACAACTACAAATGTATCTAATCTAACAAATGACAAGTCTACATGATTGCACAATTAAAAGGAAACATTATTTTAGTATGGAATAGCGCGTATTAATTATTAGAAAACGTTTCCAATTGTTTGCAGGCCTCACGTCTCAAGTTGGTGAGGGCGGGAGGTTACCCTTATCTATAAAATCTGTTGTTACAAACAAATGCACATGCTTTAAACCGGTGACTTTAATCCTACCAAAATGCTAATCAACCGGGTTTGTATGTCGCTGCAAAACAAATAGGTGCCTACATTTTTAAACGCAAGAACAAAAATAAATAAATACAATCAACTTTTAAAAATACGATAATATTGCTGTCATATTACATATACGAATAGGCAAGTTCTGTACGTGGATTCCACGAATTCTCATTGTTATACAGAACGTGACAAATTTAAACCTGATGTAACTAAATATTATAAAATAATATTGGGACGAACATAAGTTGACTATTACGTGAACTCGGACAAGTGCCTCCTCCGCCCGCACATAGATCTTGCCCGCAAGGGCCGCCCTCTCATTATTTAGGAAGGGCCGATGGACTGAAGTGTGTGACAAGCGGCACGTACGGTCGCTAACGAGACGCTTTGTGACCATCTCCACACGAGTGTGGTCACCGCTTGTTGGTTTTTTTTAATGGACAAATCATATTTGCCTTTAAATCCCGAAGGATGCGGGGGTCTATTGTGGAAAGTGTGCCTTTTCGCGTGTCCCCAGACTCGCATGCGATGGTGTGTCAGCGTTTAAAGGGGAATCGGTCGAGCGTACAGAAACTTTTCTACACGAACTTCAAGCCACGAAACGTGCTCACGTTCATCTATACGAGAGGTGTCTTTAAAGCATGACACTTTTTAGGTGTATATGTGTATAATGATTAAAATAATAAGCGGAATACAAGAGAAATCTTGATAATGTTAAATGGTAAACGGTTCAACATCTCAGACTGACTTAGTACGTCGTGATTCATAGCTCCATAAACAAAATCCGACCTTCCCAACTATAAAATCGAGTAGACGCTGCAAAACCGTTTTCCTGCGATTTGCTCTCACAATAGCTCATTTGTTATAACCCGATAGCGTAGCGTTATTACCACCAAACAAATTGAGTCGAGCCTTCGCCACCTCAGACTAATGTAATTCCGCAGTGCGCACCCAAGAATAGATATTTAGAGTGGATTGTTTTCGACAGACCGTAATGAAACTCTGAGGCCAAATCAGTTTCGGAGGTGAGTGCGCCGCAGGGGAGGCGAGCTACATTGTAATAAGAGGTGGAATAACGTGAAATAAACTGGCGAGCGCGGTACAGAGATGGACACGGGCGGCACAGCCCAGACTCCGGCCCCTTACTGCTTAATTTGCCTACCGTAATTACTGTCCTCTCGGGTTGGAAGGACCCCGGGGCTCGACCCGCCGTCTTACAGGTTATATTGCGCGTGCGGGCGCCGCGTGTGTGCTCAGCAAATACTAAACCCTAGTCGTTAAGTATGAATACGGGTGTGGACGAAATGTATTAGCTTAGGCTCAGATTTGGACCGTGTTTGCCCAGCGATGATAGATTTATAGTAATTGTGTTATTAACGTTATGGGATAAGGGTTTTACGGGACTTAAGTAATGAAGGCTTTTACCTAATGCGTGGATTTATAGTGAAATTGCACACGTGGTGCGCGGCCAGGCCGTAATTGAGTGGATTCGGGTAATTTGGAAATTGGTTCGTATTCCTTTATTAACAAGGGTTCTGCTGTCATATAAGCAAGGTTTAATTAAAAACTTAGTCGCCGTGTTTGTTCCAAATTATCGAGGTATGTTTATCCGAACAACCATCTCCAATCTCCGTTTACTGAGCAACGAGTAAAAATGCAAAAACTTTCCCGAACTCATAATGATGAGGACATACTTTTTTTGTTTTGGCGCGAGCTCCAATTGAATAAAACATTTATGTCAATGGAGTCCATTAGGATTCGACAGAGTTGGAGAGTTTTTAATGTCCCAGTGTATTGTCCGCTCGGCCGTCGTTAGCTTTGGCAAAAAAACATCGATATGCTGGTTTTATTGGCCGTAAATCTTTTATGGTAATGCCCCTAATCAGAGAGCGGAGGCCGGCGCTTATCTGGGGCTAGATAATTTTACTTTTATACCGCAATCCATACGTCAAGTGACTGTAACTCCATTTTGTGAAACATAATTAACACTTTTACGACGCCGGTTGGTCGGGATGATCCCGTAATAACCTTGTTAACCCTGGCGCACCGAGCGGGCCGCCTGGCCTTTTAACAGGCGTGTACATGGGCATTAATCCGAAAGCTATCGGGCTTTGTCCCTGTCACACCCGCAAGCTGCGGCTTGCTTTGTCTCACGCGTCTCTGCGGGTCCAGTCCGGGGACCCGCGCCTTTTAGTGTGAGGTTTTCGCTCGCCTTAACGAAGGGAAGCAGAGCAAAGGTCGTCATTAGGGCAAGCGCGGTGTAAACAAGGTCCGAAGCGCCCGCTAATGGCCAATTCGTGCGTCCTTGCAGAGGTGACCGGGGGCTGTCTCAGCGCCGCCGTAAATGGGCTTTTAATTGCGATTTTGATAGAACACACCCGGATTAGTTTTAGGGAATAGTAAAGCGGTGTAGAGAGGTGCATTTACTGTGAAGATTAAAATGTAAGCTGTGTTATCAAAACAGATTGCTGTATTAATTGTCAGGTTTGTCGTACACATGAAACGTGAGGCTTGTCGCGATATTAGCGTGGTTGATCTATCAGTAGTGATCGGCGTCCCGCCGCGACACGCGTCGACTGTGCTCTCTTGTTCGGATGTGAAATTTAATTTCCGCCCGGGAATCCGCGGGGCGGGACGAAGAAATATGCCGCGCTGTAAACTTTGTCAATTTGTTTGTGGAGCGAAATTAACTCGATCCAATCTGCCCGCGACCTGCGTGATCGCACTGCTGATACCGTTGGTTCCGCGATAAATGCAGCGTTCTATAATCTAGTTTCATATATTTACTCAATTTAAATGAACACTAATAGTCATTCAAAAAGTATTTATAGGTATTTATTTATTGGTAGCAAAGTATGCTATAAGTGTAAAGTCACCGGGAATAAAGGCAATGTCGAAAAATGGGTAACTATTATTTTACCGAACCCCCTTTCAACAAACGTTATTACGCAGAATTTTCATTTCATCGAAAAGCATTTCTCGCCGCAGGAGTTAATTTTTTTGCTAGTCACAAGTTTAACCTAACCTACGTAATTAATATTGATGAAATAATATTCAATGAAGTGATACCATCGATGAAGTGAAATTCGATACCTTACCTAGAAAAAGATAATTTTGCTGGTGACTGTACCAGGAATAAGAATAGTAAAATGGGGGCGCCACTAATACTTTTATAATCTGTGTTACGTGAGTTGCAATGAAAAAATAATTCGTGCTCGCGAGGTTTTGTATATCCTCTCGAACACATACATTAACAAGCATGCCTTTTGGATTAACTGCGTAGGTGTCAATGTTGCCGGCAATTTAAATTACCCCAAACCCAACTACCTGTGAAATTTAATGAAACATGCATAATAACGTCCTAATAAAAATATACGGGGCTCCCTCTTTAAAATTACAGAGGTATCCAGAAAGTAAAAATTCTGCCTATTACCAGAGTTCGTTATCCGAGTCTCCAGAGAGGGCGTTATTAAAATATATTGTGCACACACCTTCGCTCCGACTAAGAGCAAATAAATTAGTTATGCCAAATATTTTCACCCTAAATGTTATTCGAACGCGAATGTATGAGCACGCGGAAATTGGGAGGGCCCGTTTATCAGATGGTTCGGTATCGCGGAGCGGCGATGGCGGGAGGAGGGCTGCCACTAGGAATGTTTTAGGTTACAACGTGGTCAATAATCGAGTCGCTTAGATCAATTGCTAACTGGCAATCTTCTCTGAAATAAGATCAGTGTATATCTTATTGTATTTATTACATAATATACAAAGACAAATTAATGATTAGCCTTGCCACAGACTCTTACATACATATACATCACGCCTTCACTCCCAAAGTGGGCTTGGCAGAGCTACAGAAATACCAACAAATCTAAAAAGACTTGTTTATAATTCTATAACCACATTTTGCACAATTAGGCCAAGAAGTTTTACTATTGTATTAGTGACAGGTTGCAAGCCCACTGCTTAACAGTACTACAAGCCCTTATTCCCTTAGTCACCTTGTACGAGATTCACGGGAAGACATGGAGTGGCACTATTCTAAACCGGCAACCACACGGGGGCCTAAACCTTACCATAACCCCTGAAACGCGATAAAATAAATAAGAAGCGACATTTGCTAACATATTTTTTCAAGCCTCATTAGTCATTGACGACGCGTTTAGCCCAGTTAGTAGTGACCCTGCCTACAAAGCTAGCAGTCCCGGGTTTGATTCCCGGTATGGGCAAATGTTTTTGTGATGAGTTCGAATATTTTGTTCTCAAGTCTTACATGTTTTCTATGAATTAGTGTATGATTTCACTAAATTAATCATTGTCTAGTAAAAACCTTAAGCTTAGTTTGGGAGTAAGGCAATTTGTGTCATCTTGTCTTGTGATATTTATTTATTTATTGGAGTATCTATTGCACACCTATTACGTATAGGCCCGTGAACTGTTCAACTAAATCGCCTTGTATAGGTGTATATTGTACCTGTACCTATAATTTCTCTGATCTTTTTGTAATATACCATTTTTTTTGTAGCAGCAGCCCTACCTTGCGCATTCTTATAATGTGCAGAAAATTTTGGATCCTTAACCTATTTGCATAGAACCGGCGCAGGTGACGCCGCGGTAATTACTTGACAAGTTCGGCGACAGGGTGCGTACAATGCTCTATTTGAATAAATAAATATTATATGAATTTGGCAAATATTCCTACACCATATGAGCATATTTTGCGCGCTTGATACGGTTAGCAACGTAAAGAGAGAAAACTCAATAACTATAACGAAAAATCATAGGAAACCGCATCCGTAACCATAATTCCTGCCGTATTTTGACAACTCAAAATCATTGTAGGTAAATAAATATCAGGGGACAATCTCACACAAATTGACCTAGTCCCAAACTAAGTTCTAGGCTTGTACAATGGGTACTAGACAACGATAAACATACTTATATAGATAAATACATACTTAAAGAAATAGAAAATATCCAAAACTCACGAACAAATATTTACGCTCATCACACAAATATCTGGCCTTACCCGGATTTGAACCCAGTACCGCTGGCCTCGGAGGCAGGGTCACTCCCAACTAGGCTAACGTGTCGTCAGGTCCGTTAATTAATTCAATGACGTAAGTACAGTGGAGACCCCTGTTGCCACTTTTCGACCCCAATATCAAATCAGCTCTTAGACTACAATATTATATTATCATAGGGTTAACAATATGCCCAAATGCCTAATTTCAACTCATTCTAAAAACCGTAACTATTTCAAAACTTTCTGTCGTTGCCAGGTAAAAAACCTCCAGGATTAGCATATAATATCTCCTCGTCTCTATGTTCAATTTAACTAGTAAACATTTCAGCCTATTTGTGCAAAATGTGGTTACAGAATTATAAACAATTATTTTTACAGTTGTTGGTATTTCTGTAGCTCTGCTTACCCCACTCTGGGAATAAAGGCGTGATGTTATGTATGTATGTATGTATGTCTATGTTAAACTACGTATCTAATCCATACTCTTTCAAGTCAATCTCACGGCAACAACACAAACAACTCGTCACATACCCACAGTTATAAAACCAATCTCGACTCAACGAAGTATTTCTCCCACCAAACAAACACCCTCATAGTTCTTAAGACTTCTTCCCATTGCATGCAGATGTTGATTAAACACGCCTCTGTTTGCCCAGACCGTAATTAAAGATGTGTCTGGGCTCAAAAGAAACTGTATTTATTAATTTGTCGTCAATATTTGTATTTGATGATGGAGATGTTTGATGCTTAATGAGGTGGCGTGATGTATGAATTGCTTTGGATGTGATTTAAAGGGTGATACGTGATTAAAGAGCGGCGCAAACCCGTGTGTGTTTTATTAGATATTGACATATTAAAGATTACACAAATCTGTAACTCAAGAAGTTTAGTCAATCATACATTTTAATAATGAACACTGAAGATATAGAATATTATTTTAAGTTAACAATACATTGCTGAATTAGCCAAGAAGAACAATATTGAAGATCAGTTTTTAAAACACAAAGAAGTGAATATGCATCTATGAAACCGCGACTTCAATTCGGATGTCGTGATTTAAATAAGTAGATAATAATCTATGTATGTTCATAGATTAATCGTGAACTAAACTTTGTGATCTGTCACCGAGCTTCCCAGTGGATCAAGGAGTAATTTTAGAATCACCACAACCGATGACGCTTTGCAATAAAATTATACTACTGTAACTGTTCTCGTGAGAGCGTCGGTGGCCTAGTGGCTGAGGGTTGACTCGTGATCGTAAGGTACCGAGTTCCAACCCCCGCGGTCACCATGTACCAATGAGTTTTTCTAACTTAAGTACATTACCCGATGCTCTTACGGTGAAGGAAAAACACCGTGAGGAAACCTGCACATTCGAACAGCTGAGTGTGTAAGAGGGTAATTGCACAAAAGATCCTAAAGAGGTCGAAGTGTATCCGAAAGGACCCATCTCTAAGATAAGATAACTGTTCTCGTACCGAAGTATTTTTTTTTCTACATAAATGATAAATAATATTCATTGTGATTATCGTCCATACTACGACAACAATCACAATTAAATTAATTTAAAATCAATGGAATCTACCTCCTAAATAAATACGCCACCATACAAGATAGATTGCCTTACGTTACGAGTAGATTGACAAACGATGCAACGGTAATCGTCACATTACCTTTATACTACCATTGTGCATTAAATAGTGGGATAATAATACACTTAGCGGCATCAAAAAGGCAACAACCTCGAACATAAGGCCCTCCGCACAAGACGCGTCGCAGCGTTAATTGTATCGCGTTGATGCGTCGGCAATGAGCGGCCACAGAGCGTCTTATTAGACACGTAGCGGAGCGTGCCTCCGGTTAGCGTCTTCGCGTCAAATTGTGATGTGCAGATAATATGAGAATGAGGAGTAGGTATATCTGATAGTTGGGTACGCTTGCTATTTGCACGGAAAAAATTGTTTTTATTACTTTCTAAATTAAACTCGTATCTTAGCAATAATAATCTTAGTTCATTATATTTTATTATAATATAGTGGGCAAATTCAGTAAGTGACAGAACATTAATCTAATATACAATATTTGGGTGCTGAGTACACAATTATTTATAACTAGAAGACGCCCGCGACTTCGTACGCGTCAGAATTAGTTTTCCGCCACTCCCCCTATATGTATGTAGACGACACTATTAATTCACAATTTGATATTGTCGTCTATATAGTGTAAAAAAACTTCGTTTATCGCTATTACCTCGGGAACAGTTCAATTTTCCGGGATGAAAAGTATTCTACGTCCTTCGCCGGAACCTTAGTTATATCCATACCAAATTTAATCTAAATCGGTTAAGCAGTTCTTGAGATTAACGCGTTCAAGCAAACAAACAAACAAACTCTTCAGCTTTATATATTAGTATAGATACAACAAGTTTTTAGCTTATAACATGATAAAAAAAAGTTAAAATGCTTTCTAAGAACTGATTTTTAAAACAAACTCTTAACAGCCGAAGTGCTATCCAATTCACATCAAACCCTTAATCATTCGAACATCTCAAGATCTCACGGAGCAAACCAAGACATGGCTCCTTAGGCGTCAGTCACGTTCAGCTTCTGCGGGTAGATGGGAAATCGATGTCATTATGATAGATTATCCGTTAGGGCTTCGACGTATGCCTCTGATTGGCTTTGTTAGCGATGCCGTCTTCGGCACCTGAGAGCTCGTGGCGCTCGACCGACTAATTTGACAGATCGACGTGTCAACGCCGCTTGCGTAGTGTGAGGTGGTCTTAATGATTTGCTCGGGAGCTTGGACTAGGGTGTACTCAAACCTGTAGATACATTTGTATATGTCTAAGGTATTTGGTATGGATTGTATGCAAAAACGAACATAACCCTTCTCTTTTAGTACACATAAAGACGGTAATATCGTAACGCTTGATTGCATGCAAATTATGACACACGGAAACGTCGAATTTGTTCCGCGCATGAGTGTAACGTAAGACAGCCGAAATTGGCTCTCCCCACAGGCATCACCCTTTATTTCGTGTACAAAAGGCTGCGACCTAATGAACGAACTTTAGGCCCATGGTGGTGAATATATTACACGAAGTTTACGTCATAAGGAAGCCATGGATACATACGATACAAAAAACAATAAAAATTAATGATTATTTATCCAATTATATTTTTTATTAAAATTGAATTACCTAATTTACTAAAACTATTTAAATATCAGCAAAAAGTATGAGAAGAAAATAATAATGATTTGTTTATATTGCATTAGCTGAGTAAGCAGCACACTAAAAAGTTAGTTTATAGAAATCTGACTTGCAGTAAAAAGATAAACCTAGTTTTGAGGTTAAGTTTGGTTGAGTAAAATCAAATTGTATGGAACTGTTAGGCTTAAATCGAGTGAAATGGTTAAAATAAGATATATTTTTTTAGTTCATGATTACTTAGTCTTTATATTTATCTCTTTACCTCCAGTCGCAAAATCTTGTTGAAAATTATTGACAAAAACTTAGACCAAACAGTTATTTAAATTTCGAAAAAAAATTACATTTTTTGTTGATGCGAGTACGTCAAACAGATTTAATCATTAGTCATTTTAATCATGTCTAAAACTAGAATTCCAAAGTAGCAGTTTGTAGCCTAATCAACATGTACTAAAAACAAAAAACATACACTAATTCAAACGAACATAAATGCGGTTCATCGCGATAATTAAGCTGGACGCACACGGGCTTAAAAGTTAGTTGGTTATTCGCTAAACCGAGTATTTGCCGAAATGAGTTCCGCGCACTAATTACACATGACATGACGGGAATGAGGGATAGACGCTGTTTATTAAGGCTTTTTCTGGATATAACTAGTTTAATAATTTAGATGGACATGTTTGAGAATTTCCCAAAATAAGTGTATAAAAGTGTCACTTTTGTTACGAAATTGTATGCGTTTGACATTAATTTTCAGTTTCGCTAACTTTTAACTATTTTGAGAAATACTCATTTCTCGTTTTATCCCAGTTCGTAGCATATATACGTCACGTAGCGGAAAAAATCTGCTACAGGCTACAGAGTAGCACTCGTAGCATAAGGTGGAGTTATAGTCCATCAAAAGACAGCGTTATAGAACTAAAAATACGGAAAAAATACACTTAGTTAAAATTGTTACGGAAAAGTGAGATGTAGTGGACGCCATTATGTTATGCCACGTTCCAAAGGTCATTGATTATTGGTGTGAATTATATGTGCATGTTTTTCGTGTCATGAAGGAGGAAACCTTTTCAATACTGAATTTACTAAATCCTACAACAATGCGAACTCTGCTGCTTGTCGGCAGATTAAAGGGATTAGATGGATCTCTATTTGTGTTAACAATCTTTTCCATTTAAACAAAAAATATTTAGCTATTTAAAGTAAATTTCGTCGTAACAATTCGCAATTCGTCGTTAACTGCACTATTGCGCCTGAACTCGATCCCATTTAAGCTAGACCTTTAACCAAACTTTAAGCGATTCCATTCTAAGACCTCAAGCTTCAAATCCAGTGCTACGAATTCAATATCAACTACATTTCGTATCAAAATAACTCCGGGGGCTTTGGGGATGCATATTTAGGTGTAGTGGTGTAACCAAAGGGGTTACGAGTACCATAAAATGGCTCAGCAATTCAGTTTAGGATGAGTGTAAGGGACAGAGATATAGTAGCTGCACGACGCTGTCTCTTTCTTTCACCGTAAACTGAACTGCATAACTATGGTAACTGTGACATGGAATTATTAATCGGTGTGCGATGATTACGCTGTTGATGGTGATCTCTACGAGAACCGCCGGCGGCGGGTTCGAAGCGTCGTTCTGCAGCTCTCGTAGGTGTTGCTGTTGACCTCGTCGGAAGCTCGTGCTTTGGTGCTGGGGGTTATGTGGCGTTGAAATAATATGACCGCTGACTTGATTATGACATAGACTTTAATATACTATCACAATCTGTGTTATTCCTTAAGTATACTAATAGCTTATTCTAGATGAAAACTTGACTGATTATCAACTGATGAATTTTGCACGTCCGTTCGCTGTCCGAGCGTGATTAGGAGAGAGCGAATGAAGTAAGAGTGAATGAACTATAGGCTAAACAGTTTCACATTGAATGATCGTTGGTCTATGATTATAAAGGTCTGACAGACGACCCTACTGATTTTAAAGGCCCTAATATTGAAGCCTACGGTAACAAGTAAAATATTGAAAACATGTTAATTTTCGATTAACATTCCTCCGCCACCCGGGGAAGTTGAACACTGAACACTTGAAGTCCCTAATGAACTCTACTTATAGTAATAATGACACATAACATTACCGCTAAACATGACTTAATATTAGGTTGAACTCTAATATATACATAGGAAATAAATGATCAATTGAAATCACTTTCCAATGGTAATTTACATAATTTTACCACGGGTCTTATAAGTTCTCCACATTGAGTTTTTAATTTAACTGATCTGACAACCTGATCTGACCCTTTAAACAATTCTATTACTCTACCTCTACGCCACTGTAGAGGTGGTGAATTTTCATCTATGATAAGAACTAAATCGTTAAGTTCTATATTGTTAACATGACTATACCATTTATTGCGTGTCTGTAGTGTATTGAGATATTCAACATGCCATCGTGACCAAATTGACTGATACATTTTCTGAGTGATTTGAAAGCGTGATAATCGTGACATCTTTGTTTCCTTCCAGTGCGCTTCTGGTAAAGCGACTAGTGGTTGACCGATGATGAAATGACCAGGTGTAAGAACTTCTAAATCGCAAGGATCCTCTGACATAGGAACTAGAGGTCGTGAATTCAGTATCGATTCTATCTTAGAAAATAGAGTAGACAGCTCCTCGAATGTTAGAATAGTTTCGCCAACCTCTCTCTTGAGGAGGTTTTTTGCGCTTTTGACGGCAGCCTCAAATAGACCCCCCATGTGAGGCGATGCCGGCGGGTTGAATTCCCAGCGAATACTCTGTTTTCTGAACTCCTCCTTGAGGATAATCTCATTGTCCAACAAAAACTGATTAATCTCCTTGAGATATGTGTTAGAACCAACAAAATTTGTACCTCGGTCCGATCTGATAAGAGAAGGCAGCCCTCGTCGACTGACAAACCTCGTGAATGACGCGATGAAGGCCTCGACGCTCAGCGAAGAGACGACCTCGAGATGAACAGCCTTTGTGCCTAAACATACAAAGACACACAGGTAAGCTTTGACTGACTTAGCGTTTCTTAATAAACTGCTTTTGACCAAAAATGGGCCAGCGAAATCCGTCGCTACGCCGGAAAATGGCCGCGCTGCTGTGACTCTATCAGCAGGCAGATCGGCCATGAATGGTGGCTGAGTTGATGCATTGAATCTGAAACAAACTAAACAATTTCTGATAGCCTTGGACACTTGTCGCCTGGCTGAAGTGATCCAGTACTCTCTTCTGAGTATGGATATTAGGGCGTTCGTCGCCGCATGACAATATGATTTGTGGTAATATTCAATTAATAATTGACCCCACCGATGATCTTTAGGTATCAGATATGGATGCCTTGCACCATATGGCAATGTTGATTTCCGGAGTCGTCCACCGACCCTGATGAAGTGCTCGTCATCCACGAATACACTTAATTTCTGTAATGACTTACAAACCAGTTTTCCTTGTCTGATTAATATGATTTCGTCCTTGAACGAATCCATCTGAATTTTCCTGATCCAATGTTTTGTGGCTTCACGAGTCTCGTCCAGTGATAATGATGACGTGAGATTCCGTTGTTCTTTCGGTAATCTGGCATTCCTACAAAATCTAAGTACAAATGACGTAACATTGATGAGCTTACTAAATGAGCTGACACGTGATAATAAAGAGTCTTGCCAGGACTCTACCGGTGTGACAACATGGACTAATTTCTTGAATCCAGGTAAATCATGAGGTATAGTAACTGGTAATGAAGGCCATTGTGGCTCCGCCTTAAGTAACCAGTCTGGTGACCACCATAGATTAAATCCAATGAGCTCCTTTGCTGACATACCTCTTGAAGCGACATCTGCTGGATTTAATTCAGATCTGATATGACTCCATGTCATCTTACGTTTTGAGTTTTGAATGTCCTGAACTCGATTGCATTCGAATGTTTGCAGCATGTGAGGTTTTGTATTTAACCATGATAACACAATGGTGCTGTCTGACCAAGCATTGATGCTGTCAAATTGAATCGAACTTTCATAGGACTCTGCTACATGATTAAGTAGCTTGAACACTAGGTGAGCGGCACTAAGCTCCAACTTGGGTATAGTTTGCTTTGACTTCAGGGAAGCTACTCGAGATTTAGCTAAAAGTAGTCGTACCATGACGTTTTCTGACGTGTCCACTGTCCTGAGGTACACGCTCGCGGCAAATCCAGCCTCCGCAGCGTCTCCGAATCCGTGGAGCGAATATGAAACTGTTTGTGGTAGTGCAACACATCTAGGAATCTGCAAATTTGACAAACAGCTTAAGTCCTGAATGAGTTCGTTCCACTGATGACATTGGTGATGGCTAACAGGCTCATCCCATGATAATCCATCTGAAAAAAGTGATTGAAGAAACATTTTGAATCTGAACACAATAGGCGCACAATATCCACACGGATCATATAGGCGTGCTATTGTACTAAGGATATGACGCTTAGTGACTGGTTGCCCTAGCGGTACATTGATCTGATATGACATCGAGTCTGATACTGGATCCCATTGAATTCCTAGTACCTTAATAAAGCTTTTGTCTTCAGTATCGAACTGATGTGGTTGCTCGCAGTGTTCTTGCGGCAAGTCTTGCAGTAATTCATTGCAATTTGATGACCATTTCCTGAGCTCGTATCCGGCGCTTTTCATTAACGCGATAAGTTCTGACTTGAGGCGTTGTGCCTCTGATAACGAGTCCGCGCCCGTGAGAATATCGTCGACGAAGATATCTCGTCTGATGACGTTTGAAGCGGGTGATTCATGGTGACTAGCCTCCCAATCGTCCGCCAGTTGCAACAGAGTAGTTCTTGTCGTCTACCGGAAGCTGTCTAACTATATGAAGCGCTTCACCTGATAATGATGATCTTAGGTAATAATGCTTTTCAGCGTCTGATAAATCCCGCTCATGAACCAGTGATTGAAATAAATCATAAAATGGAATCCAGTCCATTAAATTACCTGAAAACTTGGGAAGTTCTATGAGTGGTAACTTTGCCATTACCTGATTGGACGTGACCTTGCGTGATGTTGACATCTCGGCGTTTGACTCCGACGACGCCTGCTCTAATTTGATTAATAATTTGTTTACTTCCGTAAACTGCGCCTCGAACAACGCCATATCGTCTTCCGACACATCATTGTCCGAGAAACCCAACAATGATTCGTATGCTGTAACCAAATCCCTGTAATACGTGTCGAAGTGCCTTTTAGCCACTGATGCTGCGATAGAACTGCTGACATCGGTGATTGTGCCTGCGAAGTCTATCAGCATCCGATATCGCGAACGAAACTGATTCTTTACAGTGCGCGATGACATTTTGAATACCTTAACGATTATCGCACGCAATAAACAGTGACACTTTAGATTAGTTACTTTAAATTTAGTTGAAGTATAATCCGTTAACAATTAACAAACAAGCGGTGACCTACTAACCTATAATTCAGTCGGTGACACTTGACATTGACCGACTGACCGACTGACTGAAGTATAGGTTCACCACAGACTAGCTATTAGGTACGATTGATTGATCCGAATGACCAGTGAGTGAATGAAATGTACTTACATGAATTAACAATAATCACTTAGTGTTCGTAAGATTGAATGAACTGTTGAATGACAGAAATGAACGTGAAACGAAGCGAGCGCCCTCTGCGACTGCCCTTTCCGTTACGAAATAAAATGGCTATCCAAATTATGCACCGATGAAATGAAATGCTGACCTTGACTTGAAATTGAATTGATAATACCAAATGTTAGTATAATGAAACCGCACCAACACTGAACCATGACACTACCACTGATTTCTTCCAGAATAATCTGCTGTAGTAGGTATCCGTGTGATGTATATTGATTACAATATATCGATGGATCGGCACCTGCGATCCTCGACCTTGAATGAGCTTCAACGCGAGTTTGCTTACCGCGACCTTGATTCGTAGGTACGGGTAGCAATATTTACCCTTCTTGGGTTTGATTCCCCGGTCTGAATTTGAAACCTTCCCCTCTTGGGTTACCAAAAATGTGCGTTGATTACGCTGTTGATGGTGATCTCTACGAGAACCGCCGGCGGCGGGTTCGAAGCGTCGTTCTGCAGCTCTCGTAGGTGTTGCTGTTGACCTCGTCGGAAGCTCGTGCTTTGGTGCTGGGGGTTATGTGGCGTTGAAATAATATGACCGCTGACTTGATTATGACATAGACTTTAATATACTATCACAATCTGTGTTATTCCTTAAGTATACTAATAGCTTATTCTAGATGAAAACTTGACTGATTATCAACTGATGAATTTTGCACGTCCGTTCGCTGTCCGAGCGTGATTAGGAGAGAGCGAATGAAGTAAGAGTGAATGAACTATAGGCTAAACAGTTTCACATTGAATGATCGTTGGTCTATGATTATAAAGGTCTGACAGACGACCCTACTGATTTTAAAGGCCCTAATATTGAAGCCTACGGTAACAAGTAAAATATTGAAAACATGTTAATTTTCGATTAACAATCGGTGAGCTTAATTTTAGTGTGCGTATTTTTATATTGGTTGCAGGTTTCATCGACGAAGCAACACGGCCAAAGCGGTAGGTCTAATTAACTCTATTATGCTACGACAAGCGCGCATTGACTTTAGCTGTCCGGCTATAATTTATTTACCAATTAAAGCATTTAATTTGACAAACGCATCTCGGGATTTAGTTAAGATGGAATGCGAATTACCTTAACGCAAATTTAAATAAAAAACATTTCGAGGAGTAGGCCTTATTTTAATAAAAATCTTATCGTGTAATGAATGTTATATAATTTATCATTCATATTATATTTTTTTATAATGACGGTCCACCGTGGTATTTTGCACAGATTTTGCCAGTGTCAAGCAAGTGAGAGTAAATCAGTAAACATAATAAATCAAAAGTAAAAACGGACATCTTCCAATTGGCCCTTCCCTCACCGAAGATTACCTGCAGCCCAATAAATTACTTTCTATGTAAATTACACCATAAACAATGACAAATCCATTTTACTAATAGATATTAGTAATTTTTTACACAAAAATAATGAACGCATTTCCGAAGTAATTCACCTAGAACATTCTAGCTAGTTCCATTATTAACCATATAGCCGTACGTAAACAGGGTGGCCAAATTAAACGTGTTTCATCATGGTATTTTCACGGGGCCCTGTCACTGTCAAGACCGTCTGTATTAACTTTTTGCTAATTAGACAGCCCGGAGCGTGTGTGTTGGCATTTTTAATTACATGCTATAATTTTGTCTGACTGACATGTTGTGGAGGTACCGTTTAAAAGGAAATAGGTCAGATTGGATGGATTTACTCGTATGAGAATTGCCTAGGTGTATGGTAAACAATAGTTACTTACAATATGTGTTCAATTTAAGATTAACTTAATTAATCTCTTTTTTTCTGGCATGAAGAAGGCGAACAGCGAACTGATGGTAAATGGGCTCGATGAGCCCAACCTTGAGGAGTATTTTTTCTAATACAAAGTTATGCTATAATATTCGTCTTTGGATTCCAAAATAAAACAAGGCATTGTGAAATAGACACTCTAAGTTGCAAGCTATATAGAATTTATTAGTTATAAAAAAGTATAGTGTTAAAACACTACAAACAGTGTCCAAAGACACCGAAAAAACAATTGGTAAAATACGAAAACCTTTACTAATAATATAAATTTAATGTCCTCCGTGTGGTTGCCGGGTTAGAATGGTGCCACTCTATGTCTTACCGTGGATGTCGTAAGACGCGACTAAGGGAATAAGGGCTCGTTAATACACTAGTAAACTTCTTGGCCTGATTGTGCCATATCTTGTTACAGAATTATAAACAAGTCTTTTTAGAGTTGTTGATATTATTGTTGCTCTGCCTACCCCACTCTGAGAATGAAGGCGTGATGTTATGTATGTTCGTATAAAGGGTGATGGGCAATTTTGTATGGACCCCGTCCCCCCCCTCCAACAGTAACGGGCTGCAGGTCTATATGTTCATTAGGACCCAATAAAAGACAAAATACTTATCTTCGTAGCAAAATCAATGGGAATTTTTTAATGAAAACAAAGGGCCAGGCAAGGCAAATCATCTACATACGTGTTCATTTTCAAACAAATTCCATAGTTCCATACGATAAGATTATGATTTTTCAAGAAAACCCCATACATATGGTGATCGTCGCCATAAAAAAAATACATCATATTGCCAAGATCTATAAACTGGCACATGTTTCATCACTGTTGGTGGGTGGGGACATTTTTACCCATCGTCCTTTAATATGTTCATCATAATACAACCAGTTAAAACTTAATTGAAACACAACCATTCAAAAAATAATACCAAAAATAAACATGAGCCATAAAACATGTCACAAATCAAATTAGACTGAATTAAAACAAACAAAAGGAGGGGTATGCAATGTAATCACTTCGGACTGTCAAACGCACGCCAGGTACCTTAAGCATTTAAGTTAAAATTTTCACTCCCCGGTAGCTTTTTACTAATTCGCCAAGTGAAAAGGGTTCGCGGAAGTAATACAGTTTACTGCTTATTCAGTATTTATACGCTTAGGGGGCTGCCTGTCTCTAGATGTCGGTTGATGTAAGGAAAATTTGTAAAATTTGCCGTAATTAGTACAAATAGCGATGTTAGAATTATAGGGCGCTGTTTGGAATTGAATTACGCTGAAAACACGAGCGATGGCGTATATGATGCTTTAAGCTGTTTTTTACTAGACTCACCCAGAAGAAGGGTAATGTTTTCGCTCGTATGTATGTATTCGTATGTTAGTATGTCCGTAGCCTAAATGGCTTGACCGATTTTGAAGAGTGAGGTAGGTGTCTTTAAATTCGTCTTGACGTCGCGAGTGTCACTGGTTATTTAAATTTTAACAAAAAACGATATGGTGGAACTATCGTATATAGACGACATGAACAAAACATGTAGTCCAGTTTCTAATTTGCTTTGTGTTAGACTTGTTTGCTTTATTTTTATCAGGAATTAGTAAAGAAAAACAGTAGGTATTATTAATACGAAACCAAGTACAAATGCGTCATCACTGTAAAAGCAAATACTTTTTAGCTTCTAAGGTAAAATTAAATACTAAAATTAAGATAAGACAACAAAATATACTATAACATAAATGTTGATTCTTTTCTGCTTACAAATGACTTAGTAAAAATCCCGTGAATATACAATATAGGAGAAATTTACTTTGTTCCACTTTTTCCGCACAAAAATATGTTTATCCCCGTAAGTCTCCATATTATTAAAAGCAGTGAAAGTTAGATAGGCAATAAAGAGTTGCGCGGGAGTGAGCGTTGTTTACGAACGGGATCAGCTCTCCAATCGCGCGTAATGTATTTATGATTATTGTCGGGATTGAGCCCGTGGGCGGAAAGACCTGGAAGTTCTCGCCTCGTGTTACTTAATTGAATTTTATCAGAAATAAATAAGACATTGCTAACCACAATTAAAACGATTTTGCAAATAGAGTTGATAATAAGCTTGCGGATTTTACTTAGTACCTTATAAGTATGATTCCCACTTATCCAGCAAATGGCTTTCCTAAAACGAACACGGCAGCGTCCGTCTCATACCTACATGGGGGGACTCCACGAATCCTTAGCATTACTCGGCTAAGTCTATCGGCAGGCAAACATTGTATATTAGCTAGCGATGCCCTAAATATCGAAGCCTCTTAATCCGGTGGCGAAACCCGCTTCTTAATCCATCACGTAACTGGGAGCCGTCGTGAAATCGTGTTACATCAACGAAAAATGTATTAGAGGGGGGCTACCCGCTACCCCCTATCGGACAAACTTTGCTAATACCACCCTCTAACATAATCGCGGAGCCTTTTACGAGAGGAATTTATGGGGATGGTCCCGATTTCTTGCTGTATTTATGGTGAATGCGGCCGTTACGTGACGGCACTGCTCGCCAGTTAATTAGGAGAAGTAAAAACCGGTGCTGCCTCGGACAGGTTAAACGCTGGGAAAGTTTGCGGCCGTACGTATCAGCAGTTCGGGTAGTTTGCGCCGTAAGAGCGCTTGCACGGATCCTGAAACGGTTTTCGGTCGCTGTTAGAAATTCAAATTTCGCTGGGATTTTAATTTTAATTAAATGAGGCTAAACGTCAGAGTTCATAACCAATTCAATTTGAATTTCTCGAAAATACTTTAAGCCAATGTTAAAGCTTTTACTGGGTTCAACAATGATCACATGTATTTCTAAGAAGCAAAACGTGATTTTACCAAAATCATACCAAGTTATAATTCAACTAAGTTTATTGACGCTATCGCGGCTATTCAAGAGCGATCGATTGTCGAGGTACCCCAGTAATTCAGCCGCATTGAGTCGCCGTCAAAGTTGCGAAGTCTTACCAAGTCCGGGCCTCAGGTGAGAATGTGCCCGACGCCAACTGGCTAGACGCTGCCCGCGAGCCAATAATGTTGCATGTTAACGGTCGAACCCAGTGATGGAAAGGTTGACAAGCAAATTAGAACGCGAATGCAACTAGCTGAGTGGTTTATGCTAAGCTGAGAGAGTTTTGTTAGCAAAATACATCTGTTAGTCAGCTAATTTGCTGAAGGAATATTATATAAAAAACCTGAATGATTCGATTTGTCTTATGATAGTTGAACAAAGTAATAAATTGAACGCTACTGAAGTAAACACATGTCGCAAGATAATAGTTTGACATCTACAGAGATCTTAGACTAACTTCCGAACTCAGAATAAACTATTTCACCGTGTGTCTCCAGCATAAGTGAATTCGACAATGCAGGAATAGGTGTAGGTACTTGTATAATATAAGTGGAGGATGCGAGCTGCGGCTTTGTTCTCGAAACTTCGCCCGGTATTGTGATGTATCTTATTGCATATGCGGCGCGCAGGTATAGCAATGGCTTTTGTAATACATCACGACGTGCTCCGCCAATTTCAACTCGATTGCCTGTTTCCTGTTTGTATTAAGAGCGAGGATTGTTTAACGGTGCTATAAAATTATTAGTTTGGTCAGATGTGAATTAGTTATTGACGTAGAGCGAACTCCATAACTTATTTGAGAGCATTCCTAGATTATAATCTAGAGAGAGAGAGAGAGAGGCCATTTGAGTAACATTCTTATAGCTTACAGATATGATCAATTAATCAATTTTACGCGATAATAATTTTATGTTTCCAATGGATATATTTTCAAAGTTTCGGAACATCTAAAAATAACAAAAGTTAATAAATTAATAATCATTCGTAGAAAACTCGGTAGCGTCGAGTCAGCCTACACGAAATCTTCACGCTTCAATTGAGCCAGTTTATGGCAAAATTAATTACTGGCTAGAGAGGATCGACTATAATAGTTTCGCAGCGAAATTATTATTGTGAGGGGTCCGCGCCGGCGAAATTGTGTTCGGACAAGAAAATTACTGAGCGTAAAACGGGGTGTGAATTTGGAAATCAAAGAGCTCGCCCAAACTTGTTCGAACACTATTGTGATGGTCCATCATTTACATGGGACGGCGCCTATACACAATTTGCACAAATTGTATTACAGTCAGCGCCTCAGCTTTTGTTGAATGCAAATATTAGTAGAATAGAGCAATTTACGTAATTAAGAAGCCACATATAGAGTTGATAATTAAAGTGAAGTATAAGGCCAGCCAGCATCTTGAAATATACGTTGTTCTTGGGAGGAAAACGTAGTTGAATGTAAGAGGGTTTGTATTTAGGGAATCCAAACAGCACGTCTCCCGGTCGGACGATATGGCGATGTATGGCTGCCTGGGGAGAACGCGTACTACTGAGATTTGCGCAAACATAAGATTTATTACTGCTTTGTAGAATAATAATCAATTTTCAGTCAAGTTGAAACCGATGTGGGGTGTGAAAAAATACCTTTAAGCAGTATTACAATGGTAAGTGGTCAATAAGGCGCATTTTAAATAATAAATATAACTTTGATAATTTGGTTTGGAAACTTCAGAGTGTTACATGTGTTCAGGTTTTTCTTTACAAAAGGACAAGGTGTATCCCAGGTATGTATTTTAGGTCCTATCATTCATCTCCTTAACCTATTTTTACCCTGGAACATAATCAAAAAGCCTTCCACAATTATATGATCATCAAGCCTACAGGTGCATGCAACGGCCTCCGGAACTGACGTCTCATAAACTAAGGAAGCACGAAAGAATTAAGTATGAAATATGCGCACCGCTGGCGCATGCTGATTTACGATCTATTTTAAATATTGTTTCGTGGATCTAAGAAGATTGAGGGGGTACCTTTGGTATTAAGTAGCTGCGTAGGTTTAGGAATGAGTTTTAGGTGGTACGTGATTTATGGCGAATGATACAGACTTTGATAAAGCAGGGCGTAAACCATTAGTTAGTGGATCGTGTGGGTTTTAGCTTACATAAATCTTTTGCAAAGGTTTTAATGACAAGTTGCGCTGCGATGTTTGTGTTCTTTTTGCTGCTCAATTAGCGTATCGGAATTTACTAAAGCTGACTGGAAACAAGATATTTTTTCCGCCCAAAGGCGATTTTGCATGGTTATTTAATGTATATTCTGTACCAACTTAAATAAGTCTTACAAATATTCTTGAGGCAATTTGACTTGAGCCTATTAGCGATTTTCATTCCTTTCATCACATTATTTTTGATTATGTTGAATTGACCCTTTAGGCTCATATTTTTTTGTGTTGCAGCTATTATGTATCGAAAACAATTCGTAAAATAAGTAGTCATAAAATTTTGACACGTTGCTTTTAGGCTTAGCGGGTCTCATCGCCGAGCAGCATCCGACGCTCGCGTAAACTTTTCGAATGCCGTCGGCCAGCCTTTATTAAAACCTACAGAGCATATTGCACAACTGGCAGCAATAAGTAACGCGACCGCCTCTCCTAGCCGCAATTCAATATTCAGGGCGAGGAAAGTTTTATTATTGCGGCGTAAATATAATGAGAGCAGGTGAGGCAGTTTTGTCTGCTGGGATTTAGCCGTTATTGTGAGCTGGCAAGACAGACCAAATTAACTTACGCGAGAGGTAAATTAGTTACTGGCTGGTTTAAAGTGTGTTTTGAAGTCAGCTGGAGTTTTAAAGTGAACTATGAAGTGCAGGAGAAACAAAAGTTAAACAAAGAAGAGAGCCAAAAATGCACTAAAGAAATAGAATTGTATTACGTTTAACATACATAAATATAAAATACATTATAAATTACTATTCTATCCGTCTCGAGAAGGCTAAACAATATGGTGTATGGGTATTTTTATTTTAGAACGCACTAATTGTTGTTATTTTAACCATTTATTTTCAAACGATTCCCTAATATTTTAAAAGAAAAAAATATTGGATTAAAAAAAAATACCTTTATTTAAATAAGTAGTTTATTTTTTTAGGAGTCAATCAATATTTTTACTATCAACAACTTTATCTAAAGGGTTTTTGCTTTTTACACGATTTTATATCAAGTGCTAAAAACCATATAAAAAATATATAGAACAAACAATTATTATAATTGTAACTGTCACCGTGACGCAAACTTGAAAATATAAAATGAAAGCCTCGCTTTCAAGCCCGATTTAAAGTGTCACGGATCCGAAATTTAAATACGCCCGACCGCGAACCCTGCAAGTAATGCAATTAAAATAAAATTTGAGTGCGCCGGAGTCCCAGCTGCGGTGAGACTGCGTTCTGCGGCGAACCTTCGTCACGCGTCAGCTCCCGGTCACACCTCCGTAATGTTGTGCTGCAAGCGACTAAATAAAATGGAACGTATGGTTATTTAATGATACGGGATGTTGGTGCAATAGACCAGGAGCTTCCATCATTTTTCGGTTCTGTTTAGAAAGTCAAAAATGGCAGAAGAAATTCTTGGTGGATCATGCCCGATTTGCATTTAAGTTATTTTGTTTATTATACGATAAGTTTTTTTGTATTACATTTAAAAAAAATACGAGTAATATTGAATTAAAATAGGGCATTGATATTTTCCTAAAACATACCGGCTAAGTATCTGTTCAAGTTAAAAAAAAAAGATAAAAGGCGTTTATTCAGTAAGTAGGCAGCACGAACACTTTCACACGTCACAACTCTACTAGCGCTTCAAAGAGACCACTGCTGAGAAGAAGCGCCACAAGAAACTCAACAGCCAGTTTTTTTTTAAATATTGCTTATGACAATGATATAACTTAAACTAGCATTGTATAAGTCAATTAATAAAATTTAAAAAATATATATAACATGCGTAGTAAACCAGGAAAAAGTGTCGAAACTTCTAATAAACACAAGAGCAAATAACATACATACATACATAACATCACGCCTTAATTCCCAGAGTGGGGTAGGTAGTACAGAAATACCAACAAATCTAAAAAGACTTGTTGATAATTCTGTAACCACATTTTGCAGAAGTAGGCTAAGATGTTTGCCAGTGTATGAGTATTAGTGACAGGTTGCAAGCCCATCGCCTAACAGCACTACAAGCCCTTATTCCCTTAGTCGCTTCTTACGACATCCAAGGGAAGACATGGAGTGGCACTATTCTAACCCGGCAACCACACGGGACAAGAGCAAATAAATAAAATAATAATAATATTTATACCTACCCATGACGATGCTAACTAAATGAAATAAAAAATCAATAAAGTTCATGTACTTTTGTGAAGAAACATTAAAAATCGGGCCCAATTTGTGATCGTAAATTTGCAAAAGATTGATTTATGCACTCCTTAAATCTCCCCCGCTGCCAAATATTAATAACAGATAACTATCTCAAGCGGAAAACTATTCAGCTAATTATGAACCAGACGCGAACTAGACTTGTAACGAAACACCGGTCCTACACAAACAAGCCTTGGAAGTATTGATTAAACATAACAATATTAGCACGTAGAGTGAAAAGTTCCTCCTCTAGGATCCTTTAAAACCGAGTAGCTCGTCCCGGGAGCTCGTCAGGCAAATGGGATAGGCGATGCGTCCGTGCACCCGTTATGCAGGTGCATGTATGCTAATGCAACACGATACGTTCACGTCTTGCCCGTTTAAAGCTAGTGAACTAAGACACGCTGTAATCTTAATAATGGGTGCTTTTTGATGCTTGTGAATATACTACATATGGTTAGGTTTACAGACGTCTACGTTAAGTACTAGATCCCGGCTAACATCTATCTTCGCCCAACTGATTACCGAGTAAAACATATTTTGTAGCAGTAACTTAGGGCATGTCCTAGGGATTTGATGTCGATAAATAAAATGTCGATAATCATTTTTATTTATAAAAAATCTCTGCTAGGTATTATTATTGTGCATGTCCAAAAGTCTAGAGTCCTTTAGTCATAGTCTTATAAAAGGTGAATAAATCGCATATCGTTCACGATGCTGAAAACGGGTTTTAGTCATTTTAAATATTTGAAGAATGTTCCGTTGACCACAGTAGACGTTGAGGGACTGTTTAAAGTGGAAATTTTCATCTAGACGGCAATCGTTACTAAGAACAAATCTGGAAGAAAAACAGGTTGTTTACTATAAAAAACATTTCAAAATGAAAAATAATTATTTGTCTATATATTTTTTTAATGTGAAGAGATTTTTACTATTATTGTTGAGTAACATTCTGATATTGACAGTAACATCGATATATATTTCCTAAAATTATTTTCCTACGGCACTTTACTATTTGTGCCCCGAGTTACGCTTAGCACACGTATGGCAATCATAAACCAGTGTTAGGGTGATATTTTATGGTATTTTTTTAGCTCTAAACAAATTACGTTTTTTATTTGGCCTTTAAATGCAAAAATATGTTGAAGTGACCCATATGGTAAAATTTTATCAAATTTCACTTCATCGCGTGTCTCATTTCATAACGCTCTCTTCTGCTGAATCCATAATGTTTTCAGGAAATCTTAAACATTAATTATGGGCTTGTGTCTACCTAAATGAGTGCAGAAACGCCTTTCAATTAAATGGCAATGCTGCTTTTTAATAAAATAATAGTTAGGTACCCGACCCATAGCTCCATTAGTAAAATAGTTTTACATTATTGAGCATTACTTGTGCTCATTAAATTCTACATTACACCTATTGCTATTGCACTGTCAACGCTATGATAGTGATAATATATTTTTTAGTAAACACGGGCGAGTTTAAAACAATACGATAACAATAGGTGTAAAGACAAGGTAGTATCAGGCCCCACGGGCTCTATTCCATTCGGTAAAACAATATTGCTTTTGACATGTTATCGTATCGTTAGTATTGGTCAATACTGTCAGGAACATAAGAGCTATCTAGTTGACATAACGATAACATTTTAAAACAATATGGTTTTACTGACTAGAATGATGATAAACCAATTCTAACGCCACATCGCTTCACACATCAAATCAATTTAATCAACAGAGTACAAATTATCCTTTTAACACAATATTCTTGTTGCAAGGAATTATCTCATGACCGGAGTGCATTGACGGCGCATTATCAGGCTCACCTGCGGCGGAAATTGCATTAGAGGCACCCGATGCACCTCTGCACTCAAAGCGTGTATTTATTCACACGTAAGGCGGTGTATACGGGCGGGCAAAACGCTGCGGTTAGAACGCAGTTAAAAATAAACATAATTATGGTCACTTATAAAATATTAGAAAGTAATTGAAACAATAAAAGCAATTGTAAGTCGAGCGAAGTTAAAGAAATATTGAATATGTAACCCTGCATTTTAATTCGTAGAAAGAATAATCTTAAGTAAAAATTCTACTGCACCCTACGCGTCAAGAGTAATAATGTTTTAACCTCGTGAGGCACACGTTAAGTTTTACTAGTTCAAAAAATAATTTTGTGTCAGTCAGTCCTAAATTTAGCCCGTTGGGCCTTACGAGGTGGATGCTGTTGTAATGTACGTGTTTACGTGCTTATGACGGTCACTTAAACTACTTCATAACTCATTTTTATAAACACTGTTTTAAATAATTTTAAGTTTTAGACAATTATTTCATTAGTCAAGTCTTGTAGGTACTTATGTAATATAAATTTAATGCTGAATGACGTTATCCAAAAATAAATAAAGTGGTTAAACATGCAAACTCTTGGGTTGAATGCACGGCTTGGGAACACTAGTGCGGAATATCCAACGATGTACAGCTACCAAATTGTGTTAAATGATATACTTTCCGCACTTGCTTTAAAATGTACTATTTAAAGAGTATAATCTAACAAAAGTATGGAAATGGCTCGTTTTTCTGTAAACCGCTCTAAATTCACAGACCAGCCACCATTATAATTCTTACAAACCAGAAACAAAAAGGTTGGAAATTGGTAATTAATTAGCTAACAGGTACAGTCACCAGCAATAATATATTATCCAACATCGGCCTCAAAAATATCTGATACGTCTTTATTACTGGAAGCATACGAGCGTGTCCGATATTTTTGAGGTTAATTTTGGATATTATATTATTGCCGGTGACTCTACAAAAGCTAACTTCTCAGTAACTTAAAAGAAAAAATAAGATAAAAACGAGATTTTATCTACGAAATACGATGTCCTTCAATTACTAGCTATATATTTACTATATGAAAAACTATTCTATTTATTACATTTTAAATTTAAACTATGGTTAATCTTTGAAGCCGATCAAATCATTTCTCAAACCGCCGCGTTCTAACCGTCAGTATACCACCTCAAAACGATAGCCTATTTGCTTACGGGCGTGTAAACACAGCATAGGTGCATTGGATTCCGTGAGGTGCCTTCAAAAGTTCCGCTCCCGAGTCTCTAGCCTCTGCAGGAAATTGAAGTCACCTCTCCGACGCACGAACAAAGCTTTGTGAAAGAAGATCTATTAATTTATCTGCGAGTTGTTTCGAGATTCATTTAAATTGAATATCGATTTTGAAAGTTTTATGATAGGTTGCAATTGTGAGGTTGGGATTGGAGCTCGGTGCGACTGAGCGTTATTAACAGTGTATTGTTTATTCGAAATACTAAATAATGACAATGTTTTAGTTGAGTAGTGACTTTAATAATAACGTAGTTTCTATGAACACGGTAATTGGCAAAAGCGTGCGATAGAAGCTCAAATTAATTATTAGTAGAACATACATAAAACGTTCGACAGTTCGGTGGCAGGTGGTATCTAGGTACCCACGCACGCCACCCATTGTAAATATTAGTTCGCGAAACTCATCAATTCCGCGCTCAAACTTAATAAAATACTTGGCGCTTAATTGAAAATGAATACTGGTGGAGCTGCGGGGATCGATAAAATATTCCGCAGCCTTAATCCGCGATAATGAAGCGCCGCGAAGGGTTGAGGGGGCCAATAATAAATGTTGCGTTCCAAATTTAAAATCAAAGTGCGGAATAAATTTTGATTAAGCGATTAGCCAGAAGAGGTGTTTGCTTTTCTTGGAGACATTAAGAATGCTGTGGGCGTTGGTGTTTAATAAGCTTTTGGGTGCGGGGATCGATTATAGATCAATTAATCCAAACAAACAAAAATTTTGAGGAACGTGAAATTACACTTGAGTGCAAGTCTGACTTGCAAACCGAGGGTTCTGTAACTTATTCCAATTTTATCTTGACAAAATATCTGGTATTTGTTTTTCACCTCGGAAGAAATATTTAGTCAGATTTAGTCAGTTTATTATTTAAAAAACGCATCAAAAATTCGTAGAACGTTCTATATATTAAAACACACTTAAATACTATACACTGAAAGGCAGCTTACCCGACCATCCAATATTAAATAATGAATATTGTTTCCCGGCTAGAACACATATGACAAATCTTATCTCTAAATCCAGCAAATCTTATTTATCTCCCAGAATGAATGGATACAAGCACTCAGACGTTTCCCTGAACACGCGGTTCCGCTGCATCGGTATCTAATGCACATGCGACACTTTTGATTAACGCAGCAGTAGGTAATGCTCCGCTGACATTCATTATAATTTTATTCATGCAGGCTTATTAGGATGAGATGCGATGCAGGGCCCTTGTAATGGAGAATTTATATTAAGAAAAGGCGACGTATTTTGCAAGATGAACTTTAATTATAATTTATTGTGTGCAGATATAATGTTTGGAGGTTTTCGTTAGCGAATGCTTTTCATATTCAAAAGTAAAATTTATTAAGTATTAGGACGTTTAATCTAATCATGTCAGGCCGCAGGTGATTTAAATTATTAAAGCAATTATTATTTAACTTAGTTGTAAAAAATTGTTTGTAAGAAACTCTAAGAGATCGACACTCCTGCATCCTTAGTTTTCTCCATTGAATCACAGTTTATTGATAACCACTATCAATTTATAAATAAATAAAAACAAGAAAGAATTATGGGTTAAACCTGGGTTCAAATCCCGGTAAAGGCAAATATTTGTGTGACAAGCACGAGTATTTGTTCCTGAGTCTTGGACGTTTCCTATGTCTTTAAGTATATATTTCTCTATGTAAGTAAGATTATCGTTATCTTGTACCAATTGTACAAGCCTAGAGCTTAGTTTGGGACTAGGTCAATTTGTGTGACATTGTCCTGTATTTTTTTTATTAGTATCTCAAAGCCGATAGGGAAAAGGGTTGTAAGTCAGCGCAATGTCACGAATAGCTTGGCGATGCTGACGTGCTGCCAGGACCTATTGAGCTCAAAACTAGTTTTCCTAAAGTGACCAGGGATGGAAGAACTACAGGTTAGAAATGCAAATATTGACCAAATTACTCATAATAAAGCCCAAAATCTCTTCTTACATGACATCGTGTTTCATTGGTCAATTATTTTACGATCTAAATGAGTTTAAGATACCTTAAATCATAAACTATAGCACTAATTTTATAATTTAAATTCTCAACAGCAAATAACAGCAAAATCTGACATAAATTATCATACAAGCTCCTTACGAACGTGCTCGCGCAAAGCGCGTCATGTTCAGACCGCTCGGAGATGCTCCTAGAATACGGACGCCGCGTGATTTACACCGTCTACAGATCATACAAGCGCGGTTAATATAGCTTTATACTAGGTAGAAAAGCTGTTGATGTTTGTGGTTTTCTCTCGACAAAAAAGGTGAATGTATCTCAAAAACACATCGCTTTATAGAAGAAGAAAATCTATTGTGAATAAAAAAAAGTTAGACTTGCGTCTAATCCTATATCAATAGGGAACATGCCTTTTTTTTGTTACGCTCTCTGGAAAGTGCTATGAAAGATAGGAATAACTGTATACGCGAAATAAGTGTCGTGTATTTTGTTCATAAGATGTGAAGTTTTAAAAAGCCATAGTTCAGACCCCCTGGAAAAACACTGCATACAAAATCGACGACAGGTATAACGCCACAGCTGTTGTTCGATGTTTAAAATATAAGGACCTTATAAAAAATGCATTTATTTCGTAAAATACTATGTTTAAGCCAATATCGTTGTATATTACGTAAATAAAATGAGGTTCCCGAAAAAACAATCTACACATTACAAGAAGTTTTGATTCTATATAAAATCTTTGGAACGGGTCAAAACTTAGTGCATTGTGTTTTATATCCTTTTTTACATTTTCTCCTAAATTGTATAAATGAATTTCAATTCTGATTTTCATGCATGCTCTCCATTGAATCATAATAAAAAAAAACTTTCTTTCATCAATATTATCATTCTCAAATAGCATTTTTTTCCTGACCCATATTGATTCACATTTTTACTATTTTGTATGCTAATCAGTCATTTGTATGAGTCATGTATTTATTTATTTGATTTTACTAAACAGCCAGCGCCTTTCAAATTGTGCCACTGTTGAGTTAAAAACAGTGTACTTTTACTTTGCAACATATTTCGCGTGCCACACTAATCCGCACGTGATTCTTCCCCCGTGTATCCCGGGTTCTCTAATAAGCCTGCACTCCGGTTAATGAGTTTACTGCATCCTCGGGTAGAACTTTTTAAAAGTACAAGAGTTCTGACGCCTTTGCCAAGGCGTCGGCCGCCATTAAAGTTTCGCCCGAAGCGGCGATGTCAAGGGGAAATGTTTACCTAAGGCAACTAGTTAGGTACTGGAGAAAAAGGTGAGTTTTATAAGCGTTTACGTGAATATATGAGTACTGTGTTGGCTGATATTGTTGGGTTTATTAACCGTGTATAAAATAAAGAAAGATGAACTAAAATTAAACTTAGCGCAATCGTTACTTGGACATACTAGAAGAATGTAACGACTCACCTATCTTGGCTAAAATGATAATAAAGGATGATCATGACGATTGTTTTGAGTGACCGTTTGTTTTAGTATAATTGTGACTTACATTGTATCGTATGGTATCTTGTTAACCTAAATCAATCAAGTCTCAAAACTAAGCTCTAGTCTTGTACAGTGAACAGCAGTGAAGTAGTTGGACAGTCGAAGTGATCAATACTATCTACGTCGCCTCTTATTCTCTTGACTATAGAGTCGTGTATATTTTTTAGCTCTTCCACGGTCCACCTTCTGCTACTGACTATACGACTACATGACTACTGATATTAATACAAGGCAACAAAAAACATACTAAATAAACACTTTTACATAGGAATTAAAGATTTATAATTCCGGAAAAATATTCGCGCACACCACACACGTCATATTTGCCCACTTGATAAGTATTATTCATTATTTTATCTTAACGTTAGCTTACGACATTCGACATACTTTATTCGGTTAATCTTTCTCCTTTTTTGGTGGAATCTGGAACACATAGGCATTTGTATCCTCAAGACTGCCAAAAAATGTCGTTGTCAACTGTGAGGACTAAGTGTATGATTGAATGAGGTAGTGCCACTCTATTTCTTGCCGTGGATGTCGTAAGAGGCGACTGAGGGAATAAAGGCTTGTAGTACTGTTAGGCGATGGGCTTGCAACCTGTCACTAATACACTGATAAACATCTTAGCCTGATTGTGTAAAATGTGTTTACAGAATTATCTACACGTCTTTTTAAAGTTGTTGACATTTCTGTAGCTCTGCCTACCCCACTCTGGAAATGAATGCATATTATGTATGTATGAAAAGTATTTTTAATCTATCCGACTCATAAATTTGGCTATATTTTACTCTAATACAAAAACAAAGCATTTTTCATCCACGTTAATCTCGGGGAGCAGTAACTAAGTTACCCGGTCCATTTCTCAATTTTCCCGGTATCCGGCAAGACACAATGGGTAACCCTTTAGCCCGCGGCGAAGAATCGTGGCTTCTTGCTTTATTGCTTTTAATTATCGGTTAACTAAACGTCTAACGGTTGGTCTTTGGGGCAATCGGGTGAGGCTATTTTAGAAAGTATAGGGGCAAATATAAAGGGATATTATTATATCGTTATGATGCACTGTGGGTTCTTTGTAACGTTGATGTCTATGGATTATCACTTGAAAAGGTTCATTTGTTTCATCTTTTAATTTAATACATTCAAGAGGATTGTGTGGCGACGCTGAAATCGCGTAGCCATGATTTTTTTTAGACAAATCAAGTCCGATTTCCACGATTTTTTAATATGTCGCAGTTATTGTAAAAAAAGTACGTTTTGACGTTTCCATGTATGTTTTTCATTTTGTTTTATTACAAGAAAAAAATCTTTGAAAGAAAAACTTACAGACTTTGTGGTTTTGTAATACTCGTAGTTACAAAATTCGTCAAAATCAAATAAGTTTTAAGGGGAATAAAAATGTTACCGTATTTTATATGCTAAATTCCAACCCGAGAATAATTAAAAAAAACCGGACGAGAGCATGTTAAAGCATGCTCAGTGTACGATTCCGAAGCCGTTAAGTACTCCTTACAAACATAAAAATCAACAATGAATAATTAATTTTCTAGTTAAAGTCAAATGGCGGCAGTCGGGCAGTCGTACATGATTTTAGTAGGTATAAACACTTTAATCGCCTGTATCTTAAGAACCAATGATGTCTACTTAAGTCGTGATGTCTACTTTCCTTATAAATTCGTTTTATGCTCATTAATGTAAGTTTTTATTTCAGATTTTTGGGATTCTGTAGTCAAACTAGGAACCCTTATAGTTTCGCTATGTCCGTCCGTCCCGCAGGGACCCTTAGTACTATAAAGTTGTAATTTGGTATGAATATGCATATTAGTCACGTCAACAAAGTGGTACAATAAAAAGTAACAAAAAAGGTTACCTTTTAACCCCCGACGCAAAGAGAAAGGTGCTATAAGCTAAACAAGTGTATATGTTTATCTGTGTATCTGTCTGTATCATCGAAATTTCCAAATGGACGAATTGATTAAGAGAAGATATAGAAATACGTACTAAAATACATCCAAGACAGAAGAAAATGCTCATCACACAAATATCTCCCCTTACCGAGATTAGAACTAGGGAGCACTAGCTTCGTAGGCAGGGTTAGTTACCAACCAGGCTAACATATACTCAAAAACCGGCCAAGTGCATGTCGGACCACGCACAGTGAAGGGTTCCGTAGCTGGGATAAACGTTCATGGTTGAAATTCATTTTTATTTTATTATTAAAATCTCAAAAATTACACAGCAGCGTATCGTGTTCAAAACAATTTTGGTTGGAAGTACTTCTTATGTTCTGCTACTGTAATTTTTATTAGAATGTTCTATTTAACAGTTCAAAAGCTACCCACCCGGACAGAATTTTTATGACTTTAGAAGCGAATATCTCGCCAACTGTTCATTTACGTAAAAAAGTCACTTAAAAACTGTTGTATCATTTTGGAAGCCCTATCTAAAAATACCCCACACGCTGATGTAACTCAAAAAAAAATTTTTCGTCCCCTAGTTACATGTATGGAGTGCCACCCCTAAATTTTTTTTTTCAATTGTACTACATCATTGTACGCGGTTCATAGAATACATCTATTCTCCAAATTTCATTTATATAGCGCCAATAGGCTCTAAGTAAAATGGCTGTGACATACAGACGGACATGACGAAATTATAAGGGTTCCGTTTTTGCCATTCGGCTCCGGAACCCTAAAAAGGTTCTAAAATTAATAGATAAAATTTTTCACCATAAGAAATTGATATTTTGTCAGTTTAGTCTCAATTTATTTATGAGACTATTATTTTATGTTATTACTAGTTACGACTCCTTTATTATGAATTTTGATACAGTACGAATATTTGAAATAAAATTTTAATTACCATTAATAAAATCGTGTCTGTACAGTTAATAAATCATTTCTAGGCATTCATTTCTATAATTATTTACCCGACGTAGCATTAAAGTTACAATTTAGTACAAAAAATACTTGAAAAAATCGTTGATGTCTAAACCTTACGATACGGTCAACAGGGTCGACGACAATCTAATAGCCATAAATATTTGGCTTAAACCAGGTGCCTAAATAACTTTGAAACCTTATCTGATGTGGTTGTATTGCATGGGCATACGAGAAGGTGAGAATAAATAATTTAATTTTTTATTTATGTGTGATAATTCCTGCTCAACTACGCATGATATTTATATTTTATATTTAATGTTTAATATAACCCTGCAGCAATATAAAAAAAATATACTGACTGTTGATTTTCTTGCGGCGTTTTTTTTGAATGAATCTATCTTTTACCTTTTTTTTATGTTTTCAAACAACGCAGGCGCGCTCTGCTACTCAAAATTGTCGTCGAACAGTTGCTTCAATGTATGTAAAACTAGCTTCCGCCCGCGACTTCATACGCGTATAAATCAGTTCCCGAGGGAATAGCGATGTAAAAGGTAGCCTATGTGTTAATTCAAGGTATAAGCTCTTCTCATTCCAAATTTCACCTAAATCCGTTTGGTAGTTTTTGCGTGAAAGAGTAACAAACATCCATACTTACAAACTTTCGCATTTATAATATTAAGTAGGATTAAGTAGCGCGCTTTTGTGGGTTGTAAACACTATTGCATACATGATGTTTAAACAGAGTTTTTTTCACGGACAGATCCGATCATTTACATTATTTAATAGTGTCAACTCAGTGTAGCGTAGGCTTTACCGATGTAGATTCAGATTGCAAAGTGAAAAAGTATACAATTACATAAATAAGTACATACAAACATCCACAGTGCGGAATATCAGTGACACGCTGCTAGCGAAAAAAAACAAGATACTCTCTCAAGTTAAATAGAATAAAAGAGAAACAGTGCACAATGCCATCTGTCCCCGCACTTTAAATCAGTATCCGCTGCAGTCCGTCGCGGTCGCATCCGTTTCCTCGCATTATATTAAATTTTATTATAGCCTGGACTAAGTAATGGGAATATCGTGTAAGGAGCGGTCTGAGCGCTCAGGGCGGGGGCCAGCGGGGGCCTGCGGGGGCCTAAAGGGGCCTGAGCGGCCTGCGGGGCCTGGGTGATTAAAATTTCGGCTACCGTTGATGACACAACAGTATAGCAGAGTGGAAGGATTAATGTTGGGTTTATGACTGGATTACATTACTTTGCATCGAGCCAAGTGTTGTGATTCAATTTGCTTCCTAGTCGGTGGGCGGTGACGAGTGTTTTTATTGATATGAAGTTAATATTCTGTACAGTTTTTTATAAATAAAGAGGTGAAAGAGGAATAAATAATTGTTTAAAGATATTATCTATAATTTGTAACTTTTTGTTAATCTGAATGACTTTAGACCTTTAAGTATTTTTAGTAAAACCGACGAGCAAAGAATAAAGGGTCGGATATAAACCGTTTATGTATGTAAAAAAAGATTAATTTTGAGCAATTAAACACTTTACTGCACGTAAAATCAAATTTATTTTTTTATTGTACTGTCTTCAATATACGTCATCAATAAACAAAAAAACTTTAGTCCTTAACAAATATTTATTAGCCGAATAATAAAACAATAACCATACAGAAGCGACATTAGAACTTCAAATGAAAAACTCGCGAGCATTAGTGAAGAAAAACTATTCCATATTTGAGGACGCGACGGAAACTGCTTCGAAACGACTATAAAAACCGCTAAGAGGCTTTCGAGGAGGAATAAAGAGGATACAAACGTATTAATCCGAGCCCGCGGAACTAACTTCGCTCGTAAGCCGTATATACGCTGTCCAATTGTTTATCAATTGCCTATTCGATGCTCTGCCAAAATGTTTAGTGACGGGATAAGGTGAAATTTATTGGAATTATAGACCACTTTTGCGTAGATCGTGGGACCAAAATTATAGCGATATATTGGTTTGATATAAAAAGGAGTACATCAAAAAATGATAATTGACGTCGTAATTATTTTTCATTTGTTAAGACATCGCCAATTTCTACTATTATATTGATATTTTAATATTCGTATTCTCCATTTTTTTTTTCAATGAATTGCTTAGTTTAGAAATGAAGATATAAAACAGATTATCACATGCCCCTATTTTTTTTATGGCATTGAGAAGGCAAACGAGCACACAGGCCACCTGTTGTTAAGTGGAAACTGTGATCCATAGACATTCGCATTCTTAAGACTGCAAATGCGTTGCCAACTAAGATAGAATGCCTCTATGCTGGTTATTTCCCCGGCTGTCTTATTCCCAAAACCGGAACACAACAATGCGAACACTGTTTTTGTTGTCTAAAAACATAAAATAACTTTCTGAAAGTCTGCATTTATGTTGCAAATATCATTAACTGGCCTCGATTTCACTCGGTAAAACCATATTGTTGTCCTGGATAGGTTATCGATTTTTTATTAACTTGACCGCCATTACTGTCTAATAAATGGAAGTTACCATGATATTGACAACACGATAACATGTCAAAAGTAATATGATATTTGCCGAGAAAAATAGATTCTTAGAACCCCTCATTTTAGACACCGTTACGACTTCGTTTAAAATAAAGTGCTACGAACCTGCTACGGCGTAGAGGCTACGCCGTAAGACAAGTTATCATTAAATATTTAATCAACGAAAGGATGACAAGGAAGTATTATCGATTACAATAATCGATACTTTGCTTATTTAATGACTTTCCTCAAACATGGACGAGTTTAATTATTTCCCAATAAATCTCACGCCGGTTCAGCGTGATCTCTCGAGTGTGAAGGTTTATCTAAGGGCGGCAATATTTTTCATCCCCCGGCCGACTCACTTCGTTATATTTATTAAAACATCGCCCGAGATTACAAAGAACACGATATTTTTTACACCGTAAGATGTGAAAACCAATTAAGGAGATAAAAAGGGAATCCAGCGAGGTGCCTGCATTAATTTCTTTTTTGCGGGGATTATTTTAAAATTGCATTATATTCTTGTTAAGACGGGAGCGTCCTCAGTTAATGATAGCACTACCCCTTGCTTTTAATTGCCTCCGGCTATTGCGAGATGAGTAATCTCGAGGTGCCCAGCCTCCCAAGATAAAACTTTTGCGACTCTCCGAATAAGAAAAGCGTTTACGGATTGTTACTTGCAGGTTTACGCGCTGAATCTAAAGGAGCCTTTATAAACGATCCTCGGAGTAATGTTTGAAGTTTGCTTATTAAAATCGTTATTGTAATTAACATGATAAAGATTAGAGTCAAGCGAAAGTAGCTGTTATTTCCTTCATGCACAAGATATTAATCTAGTCTTATTGAAGAACAAAAAACAACAAAAAAAATGGCCGTTGTGGCTCTGTCCTAATCGGTAAAACCATAAAACTTCTGACATGGTATCATTATTGTCAGCGATACGATAGCTCTTATTTAACAATAATGGCGGCCAAGTTAAAAACGATATGACAACATGTCTGAAGCAATATGGTTTTATTGGGTAGAACAGAGACCCATTACTGTAAGTAGCATTTAAATGTAAAATGCTTCTTCTTGACCAGGTGATAACGTAAAAATTGTGTACACAATGTGTGTAGCTGGCGGTAATGGAAAAAGCATTGGATTACATATTTACCACCCTCGCCTTGGCTTGGGAGTCGAATAACTACCATCTAAGAAGTCTTTTGCTTGATCGCCCTAGGTATAAAACGTTATATTATAAATGAACGTGTTATGTAGTCTAAAGTATGAACAAAAGCATGTCGTGACTGAAGTCAAAATCAAACCAAGAACATAGATGAATAAATGGAATTAAAGAAATAATGCCCACGCACATTCGATAGTAGATAATCCCGACGTAGACCGCTCAATTCGGGGCGAACTTCCAAAAGTGTTCGCTAGAAGTGGTTGCGATTACACCAAACTCGATATCGTGTAGATATCACAATCTAAAATTGCTTCTATATCTAGAACCGTAAGATACTTATCGGTTGTAACGCTGAGTTGGTTCATAATGTTGTGATTACAAGAATAAAGTAACGCGTTTGCGTTTCAAAAATTTAAGAGTAGCCTTTATGTCTCAGTGGGTAAGGGTCTTGTTGTTGTTTTTTCTATGTTGGCTGAACGCAGTCTGTATTTATTAGTCATCGATGGTGGCGCGATAGCGGTGCCTGGCGCGGCCGGCGCGCACGCAGCTGTCAACACTACCCTAATGAAAGGCAGTTATACAACGCACGTGATGCTAAATGTCGCTAGATCGAGTAATTTATTGTAATTTGTGCGTATTTGTCATGTTACGAAAATTATGACTCTATTGCATTCGAAACTGATATAATTTCCTTGTTATGCTACACGCGAGGTTTCATCGTTCTACGTACTGTTAACAAACATATTCAATGCCACAAACTTAATATCAGGTTCAATTTGTATGGAGTACTACAAGCTTGGCAATGACAGAGTCAATAAAACTATAATTTGCTTACATTTTTTAGGGTTCCGTAGTCAAACTAGGAACCCTTATAGTTTCGCCATGTCAGTCCGTCCGTCCGTCCAACCGCAGCCTAGCGCAGAGACTCTTAATCTTAAAATTTGGTATGAATATGCATATTAATCACGTCAATAAAGTGGTTCAATAAAGTGTTTATACCGGCACCAATTGACTTTTTTTTAGCACTTAACGGCTTCGAAACCCTACACTGAGCATAGTCCGACAAGCTCTTGCCCGGTTTTTTTAAATAGTATTGAACTCTAACGCTAATTTAAGTCATAATTCTGTAAACTGAAATAATCATCACTTTATTACTCTCAGTCTTAATTTATGAGTGCTGTCTTAATGCAGCGTGCAATTAACAGATTTATAGTTTCATTGTAAAATAAAGTATTATAGCCATTAAAGATATAAAACCCTTTTATTTAATTTTACGAGCCATCTATTATACACGGGGTATTCGGTCGATATATTTTTCATGCCGTTTTTAACAATGCTCAAAACTTGTGCTTTTTTTTTATCGGTGCAGTTTATTCTAGATTAAAACTTAAACGTGATGATAACGACAGTTCTCTTTTAGTTTTTTGCCGTACACACACACTTAACATCACGCCTTCATTCCCAGATTACTATAGGCAGAGCTACAGCAATACCATAATTAAATTGTGGTAAATATTTTAAATTATTAATTGTAAGCTGTATATATGCAGTAAATTATTTACTCAATCATTTTATAACTAAAATGGGGCCAATTTGTATCAATGTTCCCTAATTTAAGATATCTGCATGCGTATTACGCTCATGTTTATCGATGTGGATACTTTCTGACCAGTTAGTAAGTGCAAAAGTGACGGATGCTTTATCAACCGCGATAACGACGATCATAATAGGAGCCCTATAAACCTGAATTTATAAACATCACAGTTAATCAAGTGAGACTAGAGTTTGACTTGTATGATTTTAGGTTTACAGATATTTGAGAACACGATCAACCAAACAAAACCAGTCAATATTTATTACCTATACATGAAACAGGTTTAAAAATACATGAAAACTAAACCTGAAATTAAAAAATACAAAGTAACGGAATGCAGTAGAAACAAATGTGAATTGCAGGTATAAAATAATAAACAACTTCTGCTTCATTACGGAAAGTTAAATGGCTGTTTCATGAAGGTTATACATTTCATTGCACCGATAGACATCACAAGGAAAAATTAAGGCGCGGCAATACAATACACAGCTGTAGTAAATGCAGCGAGGACACTTTGTTTTTTTAGTCTATTTCTAAGCTGTGTTTTGGATTATCGATTTACTTAAATAAATAAGTATCACGGGGTGTGTCACACAATTGCCCAAACTAAACTCTAGGCTTGTATTATGGGTGCTAGACAACGATAAACTACTCATATAGAGAAATATGTACTTAAATACATAGAAAACACCCAAGACTCAATAACAAACACTCGTGCTCATCACACAAATATCTACCCATACCGACCGCTAGCTTCGAAGGCAGGGTCACTACCAACTAGGCCAACGTGTCGTCAAACGAAGTTAACTTACACATTAATATATCTGGTGTGGTTTTAGTGGTGGTTGGACATTAAGACGACACGGTGGCCTAGTTGGGAGTGACCCTGCCTCCGAAGCCAGCGGTCCTGGCAAGGGCAGATATTTGTGTGATGAGTGCGAATATTTGTTCCTGAGTCTTGGATGTTTTCTATGTGTTTAAGTATATATTTCTCTATATAAGTAAGTTTATCGTTGTCTAGTACCCATAGTACAAGCCTTGAGCTTAGTTTGGGACTAGGTCAATTTGTGTGAAATTGTCCCGTGATATTTATTTATTTATTTAACATACCACTAGGCAACAGCATTAGCTTTCTTGTATTCCGGTGTGGGGAAAGACAACCGGTGAGATTACTAACACAGAGGCATTCCATCATAGTGTTAGGATTACAGTCTTAGGATTGTAGTCTAGAGAATACAAATATCTATGGGTCTAAGATCCCATTTACCGTTAGGTGGCCTGTATGCTCGCCTGCGTTCTTTATAAAGATCTATCATAATAAGTTTAAATTGTACGGCTTTAATTGTAACATCAAATCGAAAACTTCTATAAAAAGACATGTTTCCTTTGTCCCATTTATTGCAGCTCTTGTTAAACGAAATATATGATCATGTTTAAAATATTTACCTCAAAAACTGGCGTTAAACCTCTTGCCTGTACTAAAAAGCATACAAAACTTACTAATTCATCGTACTACTAACCATTACCAACCCAAAAAATAAGACCATTAAGTGGATTCATATTCAATTATTTCCCTTTTATTTATAAAAGCACGATCATTAAAGTGTGCTTATACTAAAATAAGATTAAACATTAGCTTTTGAGACCAGTTGCTGTCACTTTCTACTAAGGCCAATTAAAAGTGTGAGAAGATGTCCTGGGACTCTATTCCGCTCGGTAAAACCATAATTCTACTCTACTTTCAAACCGAATAAATCAGGGCTGAGATTCTACACGGTATTAACGATATCGTCTTTGACATGTTTTCGTATTGACAACGTTTTGATAACTTTTATGTACTTGACAGTAATTATGGCTGATTTAAAAATGATACTAAAACACGTCAAACACAATATCATTTTAACGCAGTAGAATAAAGGCCCAGGATAAGAAATCAGCGACTAATTTACGACATTTAAATTTGACATGACAATTAATATAGTTTAATACAATACACTACAAATATTATTTATTGAACACCACATACAAATACAGCATGAAAAGTTAAATACGAATAAAGTATTATTAAGAACGTCAATAGGCGGTTTATTGTAGGTATTATGTTTGTCTTCAATATATTTTTATTTATTTAGGTACTCTCTTTGTAACATTTATTTTTTGCTTGTAATTAGTAATTTCTTTTGTGCTTTCCGTATGTTCAATAAAATAATATTTGTATTGTATTGAACGGTATTAATTTGCTCAAAATATGAATGGATTCCTTGTTCGTGTGTAAGTTGTGTGAGCGCGACGAATGCTAATTACCGGTTGTATTTATGCGCCTGCAGCGTGCCGTGACACCGCGACCGTTAAATCGTACCTGCGACGGTAATCCAACTGCATTTACTAGGGTTTTTATACAATAAGGAAAATTATTTAAATGTGGTGCAAGTCTGCACGGAAGAGAAAGGGTAGAGGTTGGAATATTCTAACACTCTGATGGGAAGTCAATAGGTCATTTTCAGCTGAATGCTTCCGTAATAATATAGTAAACTAAATAATGTACTAAACGGCCCCTTTGCAAAAAAATGGGCCCCATTTAATTGTATATTTTAATTTTAAAACGATGTTAGTTCATTAAAAAATAATATTTGAAGTAATAGGAATAATCGTGTTGTTTTTCTTTGTAAAGGACCTTAGTAATCATGAAATGATTTGCTGTCTATTATTTTAACATCCGTGATAAAGGGTCCTACTGAAAATTGTACGCCCTGGGCCGAGATTCTACATGGTAAAATCGATATCACGTTTGACGTGTTCTAGAATCGTTTATGACTCGGTCGCCATTATTGTAAATGACATAAGAGTTATCAAAACGTTGACAATACGGAAACACGTCCGAGACGATATCGTTATTACCCTGGTTTACCTTGGATAGCTCTTAAAAATAATTTTGTGCATGTTATTTTTAACTTAGGAAATATTGAAGTCAAAAATAATAATTTTCTCTAGAGTTGCGTGTCTCTCTTTTATACAGATTATACTACAAATAATAAGAATCTGAAAAATATCTTACATTAAAGCACATACAACGAATTTAAAAGGAAAACTATCACGAATTATTGCTTGATTGGTTTTGAGATACAGGCTAATAAAATAAAATAACTTTAAATGAAAAATTCTTGCTAGATTTTTTATCAACAATGCCAACTTCTTGCACGTTCATTATATGCTGATTGCAACCTAAGAAATTAATTAAATAAGTATTAGTAGAAAAATATATTATATTGTTATAGTTACTGATAAAATATAGCACCATAATTATAGCACGACGCTGAGCTGGCGCACCGATTCCGCTATTTTGTGTCAATTAGTAATAAATAGGTTACTTTTGTTCCTTTTTTCTCAAGTTTATGTTTTCTTATTTTCTATTCTATGCCATATTGACAAACTGATGTCCAATGAGATGAAGGTTTCAAGACGCGTAAAAGATGTCAGTTTTCCGTGTGACCTGTACCTGCGCCCTATTTCAGCATCCTTACAATGACAGTGACAGGTAAGATTTCAGTGGCGCCGCTTGTATGAAATTCAGTGTCAGCGTGTTAATTTTGCAATGCATAGGTACCGAATTGTCACCTGTAATGTGTCACTGTCAATATAATGAAATAGGGGTTGGTCATGCTTTGAAAAATGTTACTCAACGCCAATATTTTTTGGCCTTTTCGTACGTTTCTTAAATCAACAAGGCAATTTACGCGTATACGAGTAATTTTCTAAAGTGCACAGTTCAAAACAGTAAATTTAATACTTTAATAACATAACGCAACAATATGCAGCGCCACACTCGAGCGTGTCACCGCAACAGCCGCAGCGCTTGCCAAAAACAAATGGACTAGCTGCACAAAATATTCTGTTTGGTATTGTTACGTTTTCAAAAAAGTTGCTTTTATCTTGAATAATGGTCTTAGGAGAGAATATTTAAGTTTCCAGAAGAACTTGTGGCTAAAACTACATCTTAAACGCGAAGACCACTTGGCCACGTCTTGGCCACTTACCGTCATGCCCGGCAGTGCTATCAAAAAAAGGTTTTTCGAAATTGAGTCAATAGAAATCAGAAGATAATTAAAAAAGCAGTTTAATGTTTATAGTAATTGTGACCTGATTTATATTGTAATTAAGTCATAAGATAAGGATCTGCCTTTAAAAATAAATTTAACTTTACTAGCCCTCTAAATTGTCTTTATACTATCCTTTAAGTCACTCTACGTTGTATAATATTCTGCGATAGTACCTGCAACAAACAAAAACTCATTTTAATATTATTACCCACTGACACATGAAGTCATTAAAGCGCTAATCGAACTGTGTCGCTTAACTTTACAAAATACGAGTTTCATTACGAAGTTAAAGCGGCAGATTTTATAGCCGAAGCGTGCAAAACCAACATGGCAAAGCTTTCAAAATCCCTAAAATAACAAATAGAATTTGCCGGCGTGCTGGAGGGCGGAAGTGACGTGCGTTTGGGCGGCCGGATGCGCTGCCGATCGCCACATCCGGCTCGAGCACGAGCAGCGGCTCGAGCCAGCTAGAGCCAGGCTCGAGCCAGGCACCGCGAGCCCCGTATTAATTGATTCCACAGATAAACCAGGAATGCCATTCGCCACTGGTGTCGCAAGAACGTGACTCGTGTATTTTGACTGCAAATTCCGTGATTTAATGCTTGAGTGGTCGGATTTTATTGCATGGCGTGCGGCGGATTTGCAAAGTAACGTTTTTTAACTAATTCTGTGAAAAGTTTTACAATCGCCCTTTTGTTGCAGAAATTTGAATTGCACTTTTAAATAAAATGAATATAGTCTGTATTCTAAACTATGTAATGATGTTATAAGTATTTTTTATTCTATTATTTGTCTGGAGAATATGAAGTACTGAAGTCTTTGGGTGTTTATACTGATACACGGGTACACTCCGTTTTACCACTACTGTAATCGTATTATTTATGACTCGTCCACCTTTACTGATAAAGTTATTGAGAGCTATTATAACGTTTAAAAACCTTAACAATACTCTTAAAGACTATGTTGCATAAGGCCCCAAAACTACCTAGATCGTTAATAATAAAATAGAGGGATAAATACAATGTGGGATAAGGTCCCAAAATTAATACTATATGATTTACAATATCTTGCCTTGTAACGTACATAGGTACATCGATATTCAAAAAGTAAATAATTTTAACTATATTTTTAATTAACTACTTCGTAGATGTATTCGTCTTAGTGAACACTCATATTTTCATAGAACGTGTAACTGCGCAGAAGTTCATTTTCATCGACAGGCGCAGGAGTTTAAATATTGTGACAGACATGTCTAACCCAACCTAACCCTACGTATTTAACATTCAAGATAATTTAAAAATAATAAGATTTCCACGGAAAATACTTTTCGATGAAGTGATATACCGTAAGATGCATTCGATGAAATGAATGTCGATAAAACAAGGGAGTATAAAAATCTTACTATACCCATCCCAATTTTACACCAATCGTACCGCCCACGAGTTAAATCTTTTCCCCGTCCTTTCATAATCATAACGACGCTCCCCCGGAACATCTAGAACATTCGCGAACAATCTATGTAATGAGCGCATAAAACAATGCTCCTGTAATTTACGGGTAGCGGAGGAAACTCGGACCTTTTCACATTTAGCATCGACTTGATAAGGCCGGCTTTTGAAATTAACGCTGGGACCGAAGATGTTTTATTCTACAAAGTTTCATGGCGTATTTCTTTTATATATAATTTATAAGTTGCAACCCCTTTTTACACTACTGTCCAAAAAAAGCAGTGTAATGCTTTCAGGATTCATGTATGCATATTTGTGAGTTTCTTTATTAAGTTTTTGTTAGCACGCTTTCTTGACTGTATATTTCTTATATATCTTGTATATTTGTTTGATTGTCAGTTGGGTACAAATTTTGCAATCGATTTTAATTCCCGATTAGTTTTTAATCTATAAAAACTAGATCATCACTAGATGGCAATGCAAATATGGTGGCAAAAATTGTAAAGACGATAATTTTGTTTTATTTTCATTTTAAAAAGTCTTTCTTGCTGCCTGTCTTACACAACACATAGATTGATATACATCAGTAGCTAAGGAGCAGGTTTAGGTGTTGTCTGTCGGTAACCTATTAGCGTAAAGTGTTTAAAGATAAATAGGTTATGAAAACCATAATATTTTAGAAAAGGAAAAAACTGTAAATTGCAAAATTGAGACATTGCTTCATTTATGAAATGTTTCGTGAGAAATATAATGATTTGAATGAGCAATAAAACGCAGCTGTGCCCCCAATCGACGCGATCGTGATAAACGACCGCCGTGATGGTGCATCTTGCGAACACCCTTGCGATATAGAAAGGATACATTTTCAGCTAAACAAGTCAAACAAAAATTTAAAAACCACAACTTTTTTTCCAATCTTAATTGTGTTTTGTATTGTCATACAATTGGTCAATCTTTGATTTTATATAGATTTACCGTAATAAAATGATAGGTGCAGGTTTATAGAGGTTTCAATCTAAGATGACGCGACTTACCAATAAAATTGTCGTTGCACGGTTGCATCAATAAACGTCAAACAACCATAGCTAACTAGAAAAACTTTTTTACTTAATTGCATCGAACACAAAAAATCGCAATCCTTTTTGGCTGATGTTTTATCTAAGGTTTTTATTTATTGAAAATTCATTATAGATCATTATACACTAAGGATATTATAATAAGTCCAAAGGTTAACATAAAAAAATAACGTAGGAATAAAAATACACGGCAATGACAGAATTAAAATAATTACCTCGTATCCCGGGCAAAGCACCGTTCTAGTCACCCGGCTCTGACAAAAGTATACCTCACACTCTCAGATTAATAGAAGCCTTCACGTCAGAGAGAGGGACGGCTTAATGTTGCCTAAATAAAATATAGCGGCTGAGAACACGAGCCATATTGCCTCGGTGCAAAAGTTTTAAAAAGTTTTCTTTGCGGACCCATTACAAGGGCGTCTGTGTGGGTGCGGCGCGCGCTCGATGCTCGATGTGTCAGGCTAGTGGAAATACAGTTCAATATAGCACTATAATATTGTTGAAATTGTATATTACACGCTTTGAAAAAAGCTGTTTAAGAGCGTACAGTTAGATTCATCTATATGTTAAAAATAAAGTTTCCTTTGTCTCTTCTAGCAAAAATCTAAACCAATTAGTAGATATGCTACATCATCAATAGCTATAAAACCATCTATACCTAATCAATCTACATCTGGAACGTGTGACCTCTGACCTACCCGCGTCTGTGTGTGTCCAGCACACAGCCCCACCCCGTACACAACGAAAGTAGGTTTATTTCCATGAAAAAGTTTTGAAAATCGATGGCTTTAGCTCCTCGCTCTGAAACTTTCTCGTCATATAACCATAAATACGCGGCGCCGTGTTTTGCTCGCGCCAGTACATCCAGCTACTAGAATTTTCTTGTAATATTCAGTAATATACGCTCTTGTTGTTGCTGTTTGAAATAAAGAACACGTTTTTTTACGCGAGCTTTTTTGGCTCCTTTGCATAATTCATAAGTTATTCGAACGGTAAGGAACTTCATTTCAGAAGTTTGTTGGGATATTTATGTGTTTCATTACTGTGAGTCTTTCTACCAATAAACTATAATGTTGGTGTTTATTGTTGAATTGTATGTTAGGAACGACGTAGACATCAAACGTACGAGTATTCGTTGTTGAATTACAAATAATGAATGTGTTAATATTTTGAATATTCTGAGTATGCAAAGGCAATCCATTTATTAAAGAATGTCGGGAGCTCGGAAGCGCTGCAGCCGCACCATCTTGAGCGTATCGCTTTGATATATTATTGTTTATAAATAATGACTCCACGACCCTCCCAATTTAATTGTGGCATCCTCGAGAATGGCTTATTAAGCGGACGGTTAATATTTCCTTATAGGGATGTAAGATATAATTAATTTGGTTAGTCAGGTGCGACGCCCACGGCGCAGTCTGAACGGCTATTATCCACCGCATTATTTTGTCGTGGCCAATTTATTTGAAGCCTTTGACGGCCGAGATGGAGATTCACTTAATTAACTCGCCTCGATACGACTTTGGGACTTTGATTTTGTTAATTTCGCTTAAGGAGAGTAATTTAATAGGTTCGAATTGGATTATTGGATCACGTTGCAGTTTTGTTTACTTCAGCTTCTAATTCTACTATTCTCCACGTTATATTAGCATTATAATTGCAATTGGCATTGTTACAAACTGGAGGGTGTAACCCAACAACTGTAGTTGGCAACTCCTGAACTAGTATCCGGGCACGGCGCCCCAGAAGTTGTGGGCAAGGTCAAATTAGCGCCATGACCTTCCGACTGCAGCCCTCTGCCCGCTGGTCCAAGTAGTTCCGAACAACTGCCATAACTCCGTAGGTACTCCGAAACTGGGTGACAGTACAGGCCGTTGACTCTGAAAAAGTTCCCTTTAAATATCCACAAGTTCAGTTTAGCAACTCAAATTTAGTTTGGTAACAAACGGAGCAACAACAAGTCGCAACAAATCCGATGAAAGTTGCGCGCGAGTCGGTTTCAAGTTCAAACCCGCGGCGCTCGCGTGCTCTGAACTTGGCGTGATAGTGCGAGAACAGTTTAAAACAAATTATTACCAACTAATTTTTCTTTGTATTTGTTTGCACTACTTTTTGTGGATGACCTCATGTTTCGTGTTACAAAAGTAACATGTTCTTGACCATTCCAAATTTATATAATGGTTGGCATGTTTAAATATTTTAAAGTATCTACTCTGTAATCATAAAATAAATAATTAGCTCAGAAACTAAGTCGTAGCGGCGAACAACTCGCTACGAGACTACTACGGGCTACGGCGTAGTAACCGCTGCCAAAAGTTTGCAGTTTGCTTCCGCACGAGGCAAATGGTATCGATCGCATTTTCTATGGTCTCTCCTCACCTTACCTTTGAGTATCATGTTACTTTTATAAATTTGTTATAAGCATTTGTTATTATTTAAGACAAACATTTGACTGCATGCTATTATATGTATATTAAGTTTTTTTTTTACACGAAGGAGTCAAACGAACATAGGCCACCTGATGGTAAGTGGGGTCTAAAGCCCATTTTTTTGCCAAATGTATTTTTTACACTTCAAAAGAGCTACGAATATTGCTACTACCCAAGGCTAATTAATACCTTACACGACATCTCCCTTAGCTATTATATCTTTCTTTTACCAACCCATAATCCTTTGCCATAATGCAAAATCTATAAATCATCATCATTTAAAACTCATCATACAAAACGTGAAACGTGTCATTTTGCCATAAAGAGAAGCAAAGATGTTGCGCTGAGAGTGAAGTCCTGAGAAGGACTGCCACACGAGCGCTGCGGCGGTGGCACCGCGCATGCGCCCCCCTCCCCCACCCCGACCCGCAACACGGAAAACTTTTCCTCGACATAGGTATAAGTATAAACGCTCACCCGTCGGCAACACTTTTTGCCCCCCCAGGAGGGTGGGGAGGCAAAAGTTTTGCCAACCCCGCTCGGTACTCCGTACACAACGCTCTTCCACTTTTTCCTGTATATTGAAATGGAGGTACGGAGAAAAGAGTAGAATTTAGAAGCTGTCGTACAAATTTTAATGAGGAGTGAGAAGGTGAATGCTTTCGTGTAACGAACAAGTCTTTTATATGGACAGTTTCACGTCGATACGAAGTTACAGGATGTGAACGGTTCACAGATATCCACTTTGATAATGAGGCCGTCGTGTATCTCAAGTCTCCTTTATCTTTACGTTTGCGAAGCAAGATTAATTTCTTAGTCGAGAAGTTTTGTTTTAATTAATTCTTGAGGTACCTGTCCTTGGTCGAGGGTTGTGAATTATGGATGGAGCGGTCATCGCTGCGTGGGTCAGTTGTGAGATGACCACAATTAGAGTCGCCGCCACTTCATCACGCCGCCATTATTCAATAACAAGCAGCGAATCATTAATAATGCGAATCAGGGTTTGTTTGGCAAACCAGCCAACAAAGTATGAATATACCGCAACAATTAAACTGTAGGTAACACAGTTTATGAAGAAGTCAAAACTAGATGAACTCTTGTAGTTTTCGAAATGACAGTGGATTTAAAGTAGAGGCCGTGGCTAACGAATCAAGAACCATCTTCCGCAAGGGGCGTTGTAATTGCTCAGCTTATTCAAACACTCGCTGGGAGCTGTCAACAGCGGCATATTTGAGGTCTGCTAAGGGCACATTCATCACGGACGGGTGCAGCCGGACCCGCCGTTATCTTGCAGGAGCAGTGACGCGACCCGGCTCCTAGTGACTGATGACTCGCCTTAATTAAATTTTATGAAGCCCAACTAGCCACTCTAAAAGTTAGCGGTGAAAAATCACCACGGCAAAATGACAGTTCTATTTCAAAAGCTAACTTTACGATTCTAATGTAGTTGCGTAGTCTGTCCACCTGGGTAGCCACGGCAAACTCCGGCGTTAGCGGCATCTAAAATTCAAGAATTAAAGACAAGCGGCGCATCCACATGTCGGACAAAAGGCCGTCTGATGCGAGTCAAAGACTCGGATCCGGATTTCGTTCTGGAATTAGAGTGCGGAATGGCTCGACGTATATAAACAACTACGCTGTGCCAGCTTTGCAAAGTTTTATTTAAAATACATGTGGCATTTTAATGGCGATGTTTTAAAGCTGAACGTATATTATTTATAGCACAGCTTTGTGATTTATTATTTAAGGACTAGTTTATGCTATTTATCCATTTCAACTACGCAAAGCTTTTTTACCCACTTACACTATAATATTCGTAATAAATAAAAAATAAAAAATATCCAAAATTTGTGTTTTCATACATACGCCATCTTTCTCAGAGTGGGGTAGGCAGAGTTTCAGGAATACCAACAACTCTAAAAATACTTGTTTATAATAAAATTCTGTTCATGTGTTTATTTAAACCAGAAATTAATTATTAATTAAATTATACTTAACCATACCCCAAGATAACTACAAAGTAGTATGATTCTGACTTTATTAATATCTATGAATAGTATTTATTGTAACCATCTAAAGAACTACTAGACAAATCTATACAATATATGTTTTTAACAAGTTAAAGTCCAAAGTGACTTAAGGCTTTAAGATATTATACTCGTAGAATAACCTACTACTACTAGATTAACCGGACAGTCAGCAGAAATAGATTGTTACGTTATTTATTCCTCCCCCAATACCACCAGCGTGCGACCTCCATATCACAAATCACACGACCATCGTTAAAAAAGACTATTTAAAATAGAACACGATGTTAAAACTTTGCTTTTAGCCGTTTGGAAAAAGCCAGTTACACTAGACGCAATAAAATTATTTGAGTAACGATTCCAAATCGATGCTTTTAGTTCAATTTTCTACTAATTAAAATCAATCGTTGTCCAACTTTTTTTGAATAAACATTTTGAAAGCGTCTAGACAGTTGGTTTTATGGTTTTTGGCTGTCAATGAAATAGAAACAGAATGGGTTATTTCGTTACTAGGATTGAAATGTAACATTTTTAAATGGTTTTTACCTGTTTTAAAAGTTACTTTTAGAATGGATCCATTCACTGAATACCGTTGCGCAATTGGCTTTTAGGAATAGAACAATGGTGCTGGATCAATAAGGTGACACCAGCACGCTGGTGAATAAGTGAGGAGCTGAGAAGTTGGCCCCCAGAGGCCTCGGGGTATACTGCCGCTGGACGCACACGAATCATATAGATACGAGAATAGGAGCTAGTTTTAGAACTAGTTTAAATTTTTAGTAGTTGTGGAGTTATTTTTACAGCTACGCTGGGTAGGTAATGATATTTATAATGCTTTTTATTCAACGTGAAGTCAAAATTTGTTTGCATTCCTCTACGTAAAGAGGCTTATGGATGTATAGTGATTTATGCGTAAGATGAACTGTACGGTGTGATTTTTAATAAACAGTTGCCTTTTTAATATTTTTTAGGTTTCAGTAGTCTTACTAGGAACTCTTATGTTTCCGCCATGTCCAACCATACGTAGCTTTGCTCGAGACTCTTAGTACTGGAAAGCTGTTATTTGGCATGAACATACGTGTTAGTCACGCCGGCAAAGTGGTAAAATAAAATCTTGCAATTTTTTTTTTATTAGTGTACTCCTAAAGTGGGGTTTTTTTTTGTCTATTCTATGGTGTGGGCTATCGTAGGAGGTCTTTCAAAATATTGTGGGGTTTATGGAAAAAAAATCGAATAAGATATGTGTTTGTGAAATATGGAGCTTTAAAATGCTATTTTTTATTAGAAAAATATAAAAAATGAAAGCGCATATAACGAATTTAAAAGGAAAACTATCGCGACTAATTCGATATGATTGGTTCTTGAGATACAGGCAAGTAAAGTGTTTACACCAACTAAAAAGCATTGTTTTTCAAGATAGATTTTAATTTGTAGTACTTTACGGGTTTAGATTGACATGCCCTTGCCTATTTTTTTTCCAATTAAAGTCCTCTTACTGCTTTATACGTTTTTTTTGCTAGCCAGTGCTTGAGTTTTACTATTTGCCAAAAGCTCCTGTCTCTTCTAAGAATTTGAGTTAAATCATACCTATTTAATATTATGTAATGCTACCATAATTATACATAATTATCATGGCAAATATATTTAATATTCCTTCAGGAATCTTAAATTAGAGTCTTGAATTGAATTATCAGCCAGTAATACCTCAAAAAAAGAATACCCGTTTCAAAAATCAGTTGCGATTCCGTGCGAAACAAAAGAATATCACGACATTTAGCCCGAGACAGGTCATAAGTCAGCGCGCGGAGCCACTCAGATTTATTGAAGCAATTGACAAAGTGGCAAATGGCCCATTAGAAATTAGAAGTTCTGCAGAGAAGTGCGCTTTGGAGAAATGTACTGCGATATTTTTCAGCTTAAGCAAAATTGTTAGCGATAAATAATACCTGACTGAGGCGTTATGATTTGTGCTTGACTGTCGTTGAGAGACGGACAAACATCAGATGCCATACGGTAAATGTGAACTAACTTTCTACGTGTATTATGTAATAATATAATAATATTATAATAATTTTGCTTTTTGCTTAACTGTTTTATAACAGGAACATGAGGAACGATTGATTTTATATTTCCTATAAACAGACATTTTATAACTCACATTTATTTTTACAATACGTCATTAAGACCTAATAATGGTGAAACGTATAAACAGAACCGGATTCGATGCTTAGCAATAATCGGATAGATACGGAACTAATACTATGAATGTTTTCAGTCGATAGCTTACGACATGTTTATTATCATTGGGCAATAAAATCCCGTCTAATGACGCGGGAAACTCCGGGGTTCGAGACGGAATTGTTTCACTATTTCATATACGGGTCAATAAAATTTTATGTACAGTTAAACTTTGTTAAACGCTTCATATTCTCCGGAATTAGGCTGCTGGTATTTTTCTCTACACTGTTTATGACTCACCTTTATTAGATTGGGATAGTAGGAAAACAAATAAATTATGCTTGCGCCGTTCTAAATGGCCCGATTTGACAGCTGTCAATTCTGTGGAAAATTTAACCTTAAACATATCTCAAACATATTTTGTACTTACTGAGTCGACAGCTTCCGAAAAAGTAGGCATAATGATCTTGTTTAGGGTTTTTTTCGTTAACCTACCGCCAATCAGCAGTGTTCGCATTGTTCTGTTCTGGTATAAGACACCTGATGAAATTACTGGCATAGAAGCATTCTTAATTGGGGGTCCATATTGGCTCGCATAAAATTCTTATTCCTATTTTTTGTTTAACTACCGATTTGTATACATAATAATCACTCTTCATACTTTTTTGTTCATAATTCGTTATTCATAATCATCCTAAAGTGTTTTTTTAAACTCCTAAAGTGTTTTTTTACTGAAACCGTTCTGATTTTAGGACGTTTATAAAACAAACCTAACCTAACCTAACCTTATTTACCAGTTGTATATTTTTTAAATCCTGAAAATAAACAGGTGTATTTTTTATATCTATCATGAAGAGTGATCATTATGATGTAAAATTGTTTGAGAATTATTTTTATGAAAAGAGATTATTATGATATAAAATGGTATAAGAAACATTTTCAGAATTCCAATAATCTAAAATGCAATTTTGTATGAACTTTGGCGCACCCCTAAATTTAGGGCTCAGTAGGCTAGACAAGTTGCATTCGACAATCGTTAGCGATTATGTTTCGATAGACAAATGTATGGAAATGACGTAAGCCGCCGAGATAGTCACGTGGTACTAACGTCAATTCCATATATTTATCAATCGAAACATAATTGCTAACGATGTTTGAATGAAACTTGTCTGACCCCACAGGGCTGGTAACGCATTTGCAATCTGAGGATCGCAGTCTTGAGAATGGAAATGTTTATAGGCCTCAGATTCAAATGCCACCAGGTGGAGCTATGGGCTGGTTCGCCTTCTCCTTGTCACACAACAAAGACAACGATATATCTCCCATAGCTCTATGCGTTTTGGGTGAAATTTGCCAGATTTTAGCATTTGTAAATTTACAACACAATCTACTTTTATGCACCTTAAATACACTGTCAAGCGTATTTTTGACAGTGGATCATTATAAAAAATAACTCTAAGTTTCTCAAAAACTGAAGTCAATAAATAAAATACAAAAATCGGCAAACATTCCCCAACCAAGACAAAATACTTCCACAAAAACGGCGGTACATTTCTGAAACATTTTCGCCAACATCAACACAAAAAGATTATCTGGTAAGAGAGGAAACATGTAAACAGATTATAAAAAAGACGTCACCGTCCCTCCGAGCCCTTCGGCTATATCTTGTATGCATAAGGAGGAAATAAGTACTCCTTATACAGAGCTCGGGGTATCTTTGCCACTTCATTCTTTGAAAAAGACAATACAGAGGTTCACACGATGATTATACCAAAAACTTTTTGGTGGAAATAAAATGTTTTTTTTTTTAATTTAACATAAGTTTCAGCGCTTTTTTCCTTCGTATTTCTAAACATTCCAACAGTGTGTGTGTGTGATTAATACCGACGTTCAGTACCAATTTCACTATACGATGTTAAATGTTAAAATACCCTTAGTTCATAAATTTTGGCAGCTATTAACACTCTAAGGCCCGCAACCTAGGTTAGCAGGTTAGTTTATTAAAATTTACATTTCTTATATGAATCTGACATTCTTTAATAATTTAACCAGGCGTTAACTTAGGGTTGAATTTACGTGCAAGCGGGCCTAATTGTCTGTTAAGTAATTGGGGAAATCCGACGTAAATGTTATAACGTGCAAAAATCTTGCAGTGCTTTATGTTCTACTAGAGTTCTTTACAAATTCACATGTACCTTATACTTACTAATATAACTGTATAGTAGTAAGTATAAGATACATGTGTTGGTGACATTGCATCTAGTTTCATCCCTATTCGTTTGTGCACCTTATCCAGGGACACACTGTAGATACAAATTTACACACATTTTCAGAAATATTTATATTCATATTTATGGATATGTTCATTTCTGAAAATTTGTGTAAACTTGTATCAATATTAGTAAGTATAAGGTACATGTGAATTTGTAAAGAATTCCAGTCCAACATAAGTACTGCAAGATTTGTGCACGTTATTTTTTTGTCGGATTTCACCATCTACTTAACAGTCTACTCGCATTACAATATTCATTTATTCCGTGTACCATGAACTTACAAGATGTTCATTAGCTCTAATGTGCTATTATGACACCTTCTGTCACTTTCTAATTCATCGAGACTCAAAGTGGTAGCACGAGATTTAAGGCGCTGTTAAATCGAAATAACGTTTTTGCAACTGGATTGGTTGGTTAATTAGTTGGTTTAGCTGGTTGGGGTCCAAAAGTAGCAGGCAGAGATCGGTAAGTATGTTCGGGTCTACCATGGTATCAGTTTTCGCTTTAGTCGGTAAAAGGCTGGGGTTTCATCTTTATGCGATTGAAATTCTACTAATTTGCAAGACACATATTACATGTACGTTAATTTCGAGAATTGTATATAGAACTCTTTCCGCTGACCCTTACTTACCTCAGAATAACTACCACCAAAAGTTATCTTATAACTTAAATTTCAAAACGTACTCTTTTTTTAGGTTTATAAAATATAGTGTTAAACTTCTCATTTCAAAGTTTAATTCTCTCTTAAGTCATCGTTTAACCTAAGTCACCATTCTCAATAATATAATTTTCGTTTATCTTCTCTTCTTGAGCGTTGTCTTTTGTTTTGTTCCCCGTGCAACCTCCGTCCCGGTTCTATTTGTCCCGGATCCCGCGGGTGCAATGCGTCGGCGTCCCGCTGCCCCCGCCCGTGCGTATCGATAAAAAATAATTGTTTCCGTCACCTTGGATTAGAATATAAATGCCTTTTCTTTTATTGAGAGGAAAATTTAATGGAGATAGAGGCGGCGGGAAAGATGGGATTGAGTTTGGGTAAGATTTTAAATAATAGGCCGAAGATTGCCACAGAGATAGAGAGGTGTGGAAATCAAGGGAGGAGGCCATTGCCCAGCAGTGGGAAACTATGTTAGGCTAATTAAAAAAAAAGATGTAAGAAATATTATCATATCAGGACATGGACCTTCCCCAAGGATCTTCATGACAGTGAAGATCACGGTAACTAAGAATATGTGCAAGTAATCTAATATACGAGTAGTTTTAGCTCTTGACTAATTATGGTTTGTTAATGAAAGCAGAATGTATTTGCTCCAAATGTTATTTAAAAATACAAAATGAATACAGCAATGTTTGAATAAGAAATTGAAATGTATTTTTAATCGCTTCATTGATAGTACAAACTGATTCGCAAAACGTCTAAACAAAACTTACAAATAAACTTGCCCGAAGTTCTCGATAGTTAATCTACGTTCATTCTCGATTTGCTCTGAAAGCGGCGACGGCTTGTGCCGATTCACTATTATAATAGGTGCACTGACTGAAATTCTATTCAATTTGTTCTACGTATACCTTATATTGGATTCATTCGAGAGGAGAGAGCCAACGATCGTTCTATATTCATAACTGCCCTATCAGGATTGAACACGAGAATTGTATTTCTTGTATACTGTCGTATGATATAGTTTAATGACTTGCTTTACTTATAGAGGAGATATCCAATTTAATATCAACCCTTGAACTTTGAGAAACGTTATTAAGTAGGTATGCTCTTTTGAATTTTCATTTCACTGACAGGCAATTGCAATCTAATGAGTCTAGAATTTACGGAAACATATCTTTTAAATATCTTTCATACTAAAACTTTAAGGTAACCTCATTTAAGTGAGGCAGAATGAACGATTGTCAATATTTGAAAGGGGCCTTCAGATCTACAATGCATCAACTCTGAAACTCTGACAAACTGCAACTCGCAACAATCACACACGTGAGGGGTCCCATTCAACAAGTCAAGTAGCATTGTGAGGCGATCAATCATAATCACTGGCTCTTTCACGTCGACTAATGGCCCGCAAAATGGTGGAATGCGTTTAAAACGCGAGTGTCGAGGGAAAACTGTATTAGAAGGTAACCGCTCGGAAGCACAAAGCGGCCGCTGATCCATCATGCGACGCCTCGCGACGCGCACTCGGCGCGGTTTTAAACACACGTGAGGAATTGACTTTGGTTTGGAGATATTGTGTCGGAATACCTTTGAATGGCGTTTTATTGTTACATTTTTAGTTAGTTAATTATATATAAGTTAACAGCGCTTAAGGAATTCCATCTCTGTGGGAAGTTGTTTGTGCCTTTACCTATACTATTTGTAGTAATTCATATGATTAAATGTTATACCTTGACTAGAAAAAACATCTTCATATGTCACCACGATAAACATTATCTTGTGTCTAGGCAATTATTGATTATCGAATAGATGATACTTTTATAGGATAGCAGTAGTGTAAAATAAACTAAATAGTACGCAAATTATGAATGAGTCATATAGAGTAGGTACCTACGAGTTCAAAAATTTCACTTTCTTCAGACAGCGCTCTTCTCAACTATATTGCGAGGGTAATTTTTATTCATCATTTTCGTAATTAGTACGAAATATGCTAATTTCTTCTTGTATAAAATTGACCTGTAATCATAGTGATGATTTCTTACCCCAAACAAGATAAAATATCTGATTTGTATCGAAAAAACAAATTAGTCTCATTGTTGTAATTTTACAAAATATTGGTAAATTTGGTAATGGCAATTTCCTAAAATAATTTCCCATACTAATTAAACGATGTTTTTAAAAGGAATTTTCAATTTTGTCATCTGCCGTAGCTGCGCTGTCTGACAACCGTTCCCGCTCCAGTCGGCTTTGTTATTTTAATTTTTTCTCCAACAAAGAATGTCTTTGAAAGTGTTCAAATGACGCGTGTAATATCAAGCTTTGGATTCGCTGTTTGATGTCGGAAGATTAGGGTATTCGAGGATATGAGTATTTTTCGCTGCGGCAAAAGAATGAAGCGTCGATAAATTTTTGCGGGTGCCCTTTTTGCTGTCTCCAATGTTTTGATGTAGTGTATGAATTAAATATGGTTTGTAAACTTTGTTTTATAACCTACGTATCGCTAAAACGATTAAAATATTTAGCGCTTAGGAAAAATCAATTTTATAAAAGCAAATGCTGCTCTTAGATTTGGTACGTAAGAAGACGTATTTCTTTTGTAGAGGGATGTCTTTTTACTTGAAGTGTCTTTTATTTTATTCGTTGGCGTCGGTTGAGGTGACGGTAAGTCCTGTTGTAGACTACTTAGCTTAAACAAAGTTTGATAGAAGCTTGGCGGCTACCCAACGGTTTAAACTTTTTCTACTCTTACCTATTGTAATACAACTCTTTGTAGTAGTGCTCTTTCTGCGTTTTGCTCTATTTTTTTGTGGTTTAAAGGAATACGAGGATAGAAAGGGAAAAACACCGACAATCGCATCTTAATAATATATTTTTGATATTCTGAAACACGTTTTATACTAAATCGATCCTAAAATTTCGTACGGATAACTACCTGACGAATATTTTTTTTTTCAAAATAATAATTCTAGTCAATGCGAACGTCTATAGAAACTTCTACCACTGTTCTGCTTCTATATTGTCCACAACAAAATTACTCATATTCACGGACGAAGTGTAGCAGACAGCTAAAATTGCTCATTTTCGGAGCCACAACCTCAGTCCAAGACATGCATGGGTCACCGTCTGCGGCAATATGCCGGACTCTAACCAGAAAATTCCACTTGGGAAAGTTTTGATTGTCCCCGGCAGCTGGCGTCCCAACACATTCCCGGATCACCCAAGATGCCGTTTTATTGTGTTCATATCGCCCAAGTTCCTCTTGGGAACTCATCGGCAACTGTCATTTGGAAGAAGTAATGTTGTGGCGAAATCAACATCAATCTATATTTTTACTTGTAACTCACAAACATTTTGTCGCGAGGAATCCAAAGAATAAAAAATATGTGTTCATATTGCTTAAGCGACATTTTTAATACTATTCAGAGCATAATCTCATCATGTTTGCTAACTACAAATAGTGGAAAGCAAATAGCGTATACAAATATGTAACAAAATTTAACTAAGGGACGCGTAATTTCCATATCCTCTGATCAACAAAAGGGGCAAATGCAACTTCCGACCCTCTGCCATTTTTATCCCCCTAATTGTAATTTCATTGATAACACAGTTTACAGTTTGACCGGTCCATTAGTGCGAAACAAGGTGGCGTCCGCTCTGTATTTATAACCCTAGTATAGTTGGCAATAATTTCATTAGCGGGGCACAACTAGAGGCCGGACAAGACAAATGGTGGCCATTAGGAGCCCTAACGACGGCCGACGAGGCCCCGCAAACTTTTAACGACGAGAATCAAAGTAAATACGCAGCGTTATCTTGCCGATTTGCCGTAATCATAATTCCTAGGCAAGGTTTGCTAATAGGATAGGTGAGGTTGCCAATTATCGGTGGACGTGTACTGTTTAGTTTGTTATTAAAATTAATCTCTTCGAAATACGGTCCGAAAGGCTGGTGAGTTCTACCTTGTAGCCAGATAAAATAAATGTTCCTTTGATTTTGTATTTACTATAAGAGTTTTATAATAGACGATAATTAAGGATTTCGTCACTAACTTTTCTGTTAAATCAAGAAATCATAATGTTCCGTTAATTAACAATCTAAAGTTAGTTTTGACTTCCTGATCAGAACCGGACATCCTTTAAAGTCATTTGATGTTTGTAATTTCTTCCGTTGTTTGCACATTAACAGCCTTTTTTATTTGAGCCTTTGAAAAGAAGTTACTGGTCAAATATAAATTAGATATTTGGCCTCTAAAAATTTAAGTTTTGTACAAGGTGTCAAACATGAATATCAGAAATTTGCAGGGTAGTTGTTTTCGATTTTTTAAGACTGCTCTCCCGGAGTTGTGATAGTCATAAGTCCTTATTCAGCCGGACCACGTCTCCGGGGACGCAGGAATCCGGCACATACGAGCCTCGAAGTATTGTGGGCGCGTAACTTGTTCTGGCAGACCCTAATGTGCCTAAATGAGGACTGAGCTATCATTTATTATACCCGAATATACATGGTGTTCAAGTTTACGTGGAGTTTTTTTTTTATGGACTGCTACGTACTGAACAGCCCTGAAATGAAATATGAATACTTTTTTTGATATTTGAAAAATACGTTGGCATATCCGTTTTTCAGTGATTAGGTGGGCAGATTATTAATATTTAAAAAAAGTTCTCGTAGACAGTGGAAATTAAATTCTGTGTTTATTTACCCTTAGGTTAACGTTTTTAACTCTAGTCCAAATTTATTATTAAAAGTAATTATTTAGTAAATTGCCTACATGAGGGCTCCTTTAGGTACACGTCGGAAATGGTAAAGCAGGCTATATAGCACGGAAGCAAACAGAAATCTGATTGGATAGTCCATGTCAGCATGTTGAAATTTTATATAAGCTAGAAAAATTAAAACATATCTTTGTCGTTGTATTTATTACGATTTTTACTAATGTTACGATTAATGGAAACCAATTTTGGATCCACTCCAATTATACTACATTCTTGTATCTAGTTAAGACTTATTTTTCTGCAATAAAATTCAATGAATTTTTTTTAGTGAACTACTTCATTAGCTTTATGTTAATCCATGTTAGGTACTACTTTCAGTACTTCCCATACAATAAAGCTTATAGAAGTGATCGAAACGTAGGTAATCCCGGTTATCCCGTCATTTCGATGCGTAAGAGCATCACGCTCATTACGCTAAGACTTGGGGGTAGTCTACTTAACGAGACGTGTTGAAGGACTATCCGAAATACAGGTTGATTAAAAAAACAGGCGGAAAGCGGTAAAAAATTGCTTCATATCTGTCATAACGCATTTGAACATATTATTATTATACTTATTAAGTTGTAACTCATAAAAGTTACATTTTTACTTTGAAAACATTGTACGTGTCTTAGAATTTGGTCTGATAATATGATTATTTGAAAACTGTTTATTTGTGTCCAAGTATTTCTAAAAAAATAAAAGATCTTGAATGCGATGAAACCATTTAAAAAAATACACATCTGTCCCGAACGATTCATCTACGGGTGTTCTAAATTAGTCCGGTTGACGCTAACTACCCGCATTACGTCAAGTCGTGTAAGGGCAGGCTGTTGACGAGCGGGAGCGACTTGTCGTAACGCATACAGGTTGTTGTCAAAAGTTGCTGTTTTTTTTTTATTTACTCGCATTAATTTCTTTTTTGCCACACAATTCACAATAAATTAAGCGTTGATAAATAGCTTTCAGTTCAATTTTTATACGTGGTTAAACTTGATATTTATTGATTTTCTATTTCATACTGCATACAATGATCAAAGATGATTAGCGATATAAATAATGTCCTAAAATGGTTAAGTAGCATAAGTTTTTTGTTCGATTTCTTCAGATGGACAGTCTAAATTATTTTTTTGGTTGCAAATAGGTAGTGTCCAATAGTTCTGATTCCGATTACGGAGAAATGTCACGTTATTGATACAAAATACGGAGTGAATTTCAACTTAAATCGAGAGTGAGTCTTTAGCTCTTAAAGCTGTATGTTGATTGTCTGTGGCGTGTTGGTTGCTACACGTGCGAAATTTTATCTCCGCTGAAAAATACTTGTTTCATATAGATTTGGTTGATATTTCGAGGATTAGTGGTTGCCATCATTTGTGTTTGGTAGTGGTTTAGCAGGTATTTAGTTTTGTGTGTGTTTTAGTGCTGGTGATGGGCGATAAGGAGCCCCCTGACGGGGGCGGTGATTTTTCGTTACCCCCCTCAGGGGTATCTCCTTCAATCGAGCATGTTTCTCATCAACTGGGTGAAAAGCGTAAGTCTGATGATAATTATTTAAGCTTGACCTCCAAAAGAGATACAAGGATGCCTGCGTCCGCTTCTGTGCAACATACATATACAGTGCCAGAGTTTGCCCCAGGTACCAAACTTAATTACGGTTCAAATGATAAAGGCCCGTATATCGTTAACGTAGTTAAAGCTGAAGATCCCTCCCCAGGTTCACCATTCAGAATACTTAAGTTTGCCCAATTGATGCATAAGCATTCCATCAGAGGTATTACTAAAGGAGGAATTCAAGCTAGTGGTCGCAGTCGAGTTACGGTTCACTTTGACAGTCCTGATGCTGCCAATGCTTATTTAGCACACCCACTTTTTAATGAAAATGCTCAATTCTCAGCGTCTATTCCAATGTTCAGTCTGACTCGTAGGGGCTTGGTGAGGAACATCCCAGTTGATTGGGCCTTGGAGGACCTAGTCAATTCAATTGAGTGTCCTGACAGTGGATGTAGGGTAATTAAGGCTCGCCGCCTTAATAGAAAAACGGTGATTGATGGTGTAACTTCATGGATACCTACTCAGACTGTGGCTCTGTCATTCCTCGGTCAAAAACTCCCTGAAAAAGTATTTTGCTTTTACACTTCCCTGCCGGTTGACCTATACCGACTTCCCACTATTCAATGCAATAAGTGTTGTCGTTTTGGACATATAAAAGCAAGCTGTCGCTCTAATCCACGATGCTACAAATGTTCTCAACCCCATGAAGGTGAGTCTTGTCAAGTTTCTGAGGACCTTGCTTCTTGTCTGTTTTGTTCTGGTCCTCACTTCGCTACCAACTTCTCATGCCCTGAGCATTCCAGACAAAAATCAATAAAGCTTGTGATGTCTGAAGAAAGTATCTCATACTCTGAAGCGTCGCGTCGTTTCCGTCCTGTTCGGCGCTCTTTCGCTGATACAGCTCGCTCGCCAGTAAATCCTCCCTCCGTTCCTATTAATCGGAGTTTCTCTCCTGCCCCTTCCCAACCCTCCGTTCCTCAGACTGTATCTTACAAGAAAACTGTTTTCATTCCCCGTCGCCAAGCCCCTGTACTTGAGCAGGGTTATGACAGAGCTGCCCATGATGATATCACATGTACTCCTCAGTCTTCTCAGGCTAATGGCTGTGCTTTAAACTATAACTTTGAACCTTCACCAAATGATAACCTTATTAAATTGCTAATCAGCACTCTGTTGAACCTCCTTTCAAAATTCTCAGATGCCATACCGAACAACGTCCTTGAAATGCTGAACCAATTGACTGCTGTTATTAATACTGATAATGGCTCCCACAGCCATTCAATGGAATAGCAGAAGTATTCGTCATAAAAAATCAGAAATTTGTTTTCTTATTAATAAATATAATCCCTTAATCTTAGCTATCTCAGAGACTTGGCTGAGACCTGGGGTTCCTTTCAGGATACCTGGGTTTTCGTGTCTTCGAGATGATAATGATGATGGATGGAATGGATGTGCCCTCCTTATCAAACGTTCCCTCTCTTTCTCCTCGATCCCCATTCCTTCTCATTCATCTGGCATTAATATAGTTGCTTGTAAAGTATTAAATATAATTTTCGTCTCTTTGTATATTCCTCACCCTAATTTCACTATTTTCTCAGAATTGGACTCTATTCTCACCTCTCTGCCTGGCTCTCTAATAGTTTTGGGCGACTTTAATTGCCATCATACCATGTGGGGCTCTTCTTCTTGTGACTCTAACTCTTCACGTCTTTTGGATATTTTTGATAACAACAACCTGTGCCTAATGAATGATGGATCCCCTACCAGGAGAACATCTCCATCTCAAAACCCTAGCTCTGTTGATTTAACTTTAGCTTCCCCTTATTTAGCTTCTCGTATCGACTGGCGGGTACTTTCTCGCTCCCACGGAAGTGATCATTTTCCTATTTTGATTACCCTTCCTATGGATGTTTCAGTTTCTTCAAGTCCATCTCATCCTCTCTTAAAGTATAGGCTAGACAAGGCAGACTGGTCTGAGTTTTCTTCACTGGTCTCTGATGGAGTTAACTTGCTTCCTCCGGTATCAGATAACAACTTTTTAGACCTATATTTCCAGTTTGTCTCAATTCTCTCTATGGCAGCAAATTCGGCTATTCCTCTTAAAAACGCTTCCCTGGGAAAATTGTCCTCACCTCCATGGTGGGATGCGGAGTGTACAGCTGCAATCAAAAACCGTAATGAGGCAGAAGACGCTTTTTCTAGAGATTTGTCTAATCTCGATAATTTCCTAGCTTATCAAGCTACAAACGCGCGTTCCAAACGACTACTATTGGAGAAGAAGCGTCTTGGATGGTCCCGGTTTTGTGAAAGCTTATCTCCCTGCTCCCCTTCTTCCTTAGTGTGGAAAAATCTAAAACGTTTTCGTGGGTCCATGAATGAGTGTAATCCTTCATCCAACGACTCCTCTGGGTGGTTGGATGGGTTTTTGGATAAGTTGGCCCCAGCTTATGTCCCGTCTGAGGATTGCCTTCCATCTTTAGCCCCAGTGTCTCGATTTTCGTCTGATAAAATGAACAATCCTTTTTCTTTTTCTGAATTATCTTCTGTATTAGACCATCTTCATGACTCCAGCCCAGGTATAGACGGTATCCCCTATTCTTTTATCGGAAGATGTTCAGATTCATCCAAATCATTCTTTCTTTCTCTAATTAATAAAATTTATGATTCAGGCTCTATTCCAGATTCTTGGCAGAAGCAGATTATCATCCCTATATTAAAACCTGGTAAGGACCCTTTGGATCCTTCGTCCTACAGGCCTATTGCGCTCTCGTCTGTGTTATCTAAGATCTTAGAACGTCTTATTAAGAACAGACTAGAGTGGATCCTGGAAAGCCGAGGAATTATTTCTGGTTCGCAATTTGGATTTCGCAGAGGAATGGGAACTATTGATAGTTTAAGTATCCTCACATCGGACATTCGGCTGGCGTTTTCGCGGGGTCAACACGTTGTGGGCACATTTTTAGACATAAATTCAGCATATGACAATGTACAACTCCCGATACTCAGGCAGAAAATGCTCCATCTGAGTCTGCCAGTGAAGATGGTAAATGTTATATGCAACCTATTTATGGCTCGTTCCATTTGCGTGCGATTCCAGGATTCCTTGCTCCCTCTTAGGACTATTTGGAAGGGTCTTCCTCAGGGATCTGTGTTAAGCCCAATATTGTACAGTCTTTACACTGCTGACCTTGAAAAATCGGTGGACAGCTTCTGCAGCATCCTTCAATATGCGGATGATATTGCGCTTTATCATGCCTCAGATTCCATCGATGAGTGTTCGGTTGCCTTGAACTCTGGGTTAAGGTATCTCAACATTTGGCTTACAGACCATGGACTTTCTTTATCTGCCTCAAAAAGCTCAGTGGTTGTATTTACCCGTAAAAGACATATTCCAGACATCGACCTTGTCTTGGAAGACATACCAATTCCTGTGTCAACTTCTGTGAAGTTTTTGGGTCTCTACCTTGATTGTCACTTATCTGGAATCACTCACCTAAATTATATAAGAAATAAATGTGAAAGAAGTGTTAATGTTCTGAGGGTTTTATCAGGTGCCTGGTGGGGTGCTCACCCCTATTCCCAAAAGCTCTTATACAATGCGATCATCCGTAGTCACTTTGATTATGGGTCGTTTCTGCTAGAGCCTTGCAGCAAGCTTGCTCTGTCCTTCCTTGATAGAATTCAGTCAAAATGCTTACGTATCATCTGTGGAGCGATGAAGTCATCTCCCATCAATGCGCTTCAGGTAGAGTGCTTGGATCCCCCCCTTAGACTAAGAAGACAATATCTTTGTGATCGGTTTCTTTTTAGAGCAGCTCAGTCCTCTGTCCACCCCCTATTGCAGCGAATCAATTGTTTGGCTAATTTAATTCCTGGCTCCAAATATTGGACCCACAAGGACCTCCCATGCCTTATAAAGAGTTGGCAGAAACTCTCAGACTTCCCTCCCCTTCTTTCTTCTCCTGGCAACCCCCTGTTCACCGTTGAATATGATGCTCTTATTTTTCAACCAAATATAATTTTTTCCTTTGGCTTGCAGAAAAAATCTCATGGTGCTAATAATATGTTCAATAAAATCTTGGCTGAGAAGTGGCAGGGTTGGCTCCCCATTTTTACAGATGCCTCCAAATTGTCAGTGGAGGGGTGTGTTGGATCAGCTGTGTGGATACCTCGGTATAAAATAGTATTAAGTTTCAAAAATCCTCCTGAAACATCAGTCTTTACGGGAGAAGCTATTGCCCTATTTGAGGCATTATCCTATATCGAGTCCCACAGGATTGATAAATCTATTGTATTCTCAGACTCTCTCAGTTGCCTCCAGGATATAGCTAAATTTCCTCTTCGTTCTAGGGATAATCTTTTTATAAATCTTAAGAGTCGAGAAGTGCTCCATCGGTGCCACTCTCTTGGATTGGAAATAGTGTTGGCCTGGATCCCGAGTCATTCTGATATTGATGGTAATGAGCAGGCTGATGCCTGCGCTAAACAAGCAATTGACATTGGTATCTCCTCACACTCCAGATGCTGTAGTCAGGATCTGCGCTCTTCTGCTAAAACACAATTGACTGATCATTGGTCTGAGGAATGGAGCATTACGCGGCTCTCTAAGGGCAAACATTATGCTAACATCCAAGCTAACCTTCCTGTTAGACCATGGTTTTTTAAATTTAAAAAAGTCAAGAAGACTGCATGCTCCACTATTATACGACTGCGTCTAGGCCACACTTGCTCTCCATCTTTCTTAGCCAAAATAAGAATTCGTGACCATTCTTTATGTGAATGTGGACTTGATGAGGGTACTCCAGAACATATATTTTTTAATTGTCCCAATGTCCCTGCTTCCCTGTATGATTTTCTCCCTAACTATATCCCCTTACCTACTAACTTTAATTCTCTCTTAACTCTTGTAAACACTCCCTTTGTTTATGTTCTGTCTAAATTTATTACTGATTTTAACATCAAACTTTAAAAAAAAAAAAAAAAAAAAAAAAAAACTGATGTCTGTCTTGTCTTGTTCTCTTGTATCAGTCGGTCAAATAAAGTTAACCATTGTATTGTTGTATTTAGTCTAACATATTGTGTATTCTATTTTTTCTCAGATCTATCAACTGGTCATTTACCTACACTGTTTGGACGATTTTTTACAACCGATTTCTTGTAGCTTCCAACCTTGACGCTGGCAGAATTGTCCTTATGGACAGTAGCCATTAAACACAAATATAAATAAAATAAAAACTTAAATCGAGTGAAATAATTACATACATAATATATAATCACTAATCATGACAGTCGGTTTTCCACCGTAGCAATTTGATTAAAATTATATATTGTCGAGATTAATCACCCCCTAGATGGCAAGTATTTCATCTTGCACGTATTGCGAGTACAAACCATAACATATTAAGTTAATGAGAGACAACGCGCGTCACTACTGAAAGGTTCCCCTTTTATTATTAGGATGGGTACAGTCAGTTGACATATTATCTAGGGAAAATATTAAGTCATAAACAATGACAATGTTCTTTTTAACTTACATAATACCATTTTTTCTGTAATCTTTTATGCGTGGAAAATTTAAATACTATTTATTTCTTTGCACGAAACTTTTAACTTATAAGTAGTAGTAGTAGTGTCCATGTAAAATATGTGACTAGTTTCCGCCCGCGACTTCGTACGCGTATAAATCAGTTCCCGAGGGAATAGCGATATAAAAGGTACCCTAAGTGTTAATCCAAGGTTTAAGCTGTTTGCATTCTAAATTTCACCAAAATCCGTTTAGTAGTTTTTGCGTGAAAGAGTAACAAACATCCATACTTACAAACTTTCGCGTTTATAGGTAGTACTATTTTACAGCATGCAGTCTCCTCAAATAAATGACAACAAGAGTGTGTGGTAATAGGAAAAAAATATATCAGTTTCTTACTAAATTGTGTCTGAGTGTACGTTACTTAATACAATGTCGCCAGCGGAATACGAATTTATTGTTTCATTAACACGGGATTATCCGACATGTGCGTCCGGGATCGTATCACTCGAGTGCCTTACTCGTCACCAGCTTATTAACTAACAATATCTAAACGTACTCTGGTTTAAACCTGATTCCCGATGTCATTGCCGTGTTTAAATTGACAAAAGCAAAAATATATACATTCTTAAAAGAGTCATAGATGATACAGGTTGTAGCCAAAGTACCCCGCAGCAAACATAGGGAAAAAGTGGTTTCAGTCAAATCTCACGAAATTTTAGTATGATGTTGATTCAAATCTCCTGATTATTTTTTTATAAGGGCACAACTCTCTCAGATGTATACTTTCAGATATAATCAAGTATATTTTTTCTATTTAAGCGACGTGTTTTCTAAACTCGATATATTAGAATAATACACACTGACATTTACTGACGTTCTGACTTGACTGTTAGTTATGTCCATAACTGACAGTTGGTGACTGCATGAAGTAGAGAAAGTATACATCTAGAGTTGTGCCCTTATAAAAAAATAATCAGGAGATTTGAATCAACATCATACTAAAGTGAGATTTGACTGAACCCACTTTTTCCCTATGTTTGCTGCGGGGTACTTTGGTTCGATAAATTTGAAGATTTTTACCTCGTTTTTTTAAGTCACAATAATAATGTTAATATCTGTTAAAATATAATAAAAGCCTCAATTTTTCGTGTAAGTTTCTACCCAGTGGTTTACTCGTGTGTTAAATATTTTAATAGCATTAAAAAATAAAACAATGACATCCATCGGACGAAACACACGTGGAACAAAAGCACTCGTGACCTGCTCCTTTTTATTAATATACGAAACAAGTTATAATCTCGTTAGCGACTCCATTGTGACGCCGTTACCTGGACATTGTAATAGGATCAACTTATTAAACACTAAGTACACATCAAAAGCATTCTCGCCAAAAGAATGCTTTGTTAAGAGGATTTTGTTTTTCATTCTGCAAGTTCCTTTTTCATATTTATTTTTGGCAACGATTGTTATAATTAAAAGTTCAAAGAAATGCTTGTTTTGGTATGTTTGAAATGCTTTGTGTAAATATGACAATGATTCAAGATTATAACTTTTTATTATTTTGTCATTCCTTTATGCAGAAGATTTTATTTACTTCTGAATTTAAATCGAACATCAAGCGAATGTAATCGAGAAGCATCAAACTCTCAAAATTGACTTACAACAAACTGGAGCTACATTAAACTTTTTTACACGTGTTTTAGAACTTTTAGACTCGTGTAAAATTCCCAAGGCCCTTTAAATATCCGTTACATTTATTTGCTCGCTTGACATTATGCAACAAAATATGCAAGATCCATTTTCCAAAGATATTAGCCGTTAAAGAGGTGCTTGAAAGGCAATGGATACCTTTGGACCCTTCGGGAGTCTTAAGGAAGGTGTCGGGGCCCATCCTAAATGCGATCTAATTACTAAATAGTTGGGCTTGTTGATTTATAGATTAAGTTTAACCGAGGCCGGCTCGCACGCGGTGCGCGCTACGCCGCTGACATATTAAAATCCTTTCTGCTATGTGCCCTTGATCAATATGTTTAGTTTAGAAAAGTGTGCACGCGTATACGAGAATGCTATTAGAAATAAAGTCAAACTTTTTTGCAAACTAGTAAAATTGATATGTGGTGAGTAATTTTACATGCCTGTAATATAGTTATATTAATTAAGTACTCGTATAAACAACAGCGCTCCCATACAATTGACACTTCGCTTCTCCCTTGGTATTGTTAAATAACTGAGACTAAAAAAGCCAATGTGTATAAAATCTGCTACTTATCTTTAAGCAACGATGCATAACGTAATTTTGACGTTAAAGAACAACAAATCAATTTTGGTCGTAACATCTTTAATTACTACTGTCTGCGTAAAGGCTAGCTATAAACAATCAAGACGTAACATATTAGCGTTACATTAGTGCTCAGCCCACACGCAGGGGTCGGCATCGAGGTGTTAAAGGAAAGACGGGACAATCTCAAAGGCATTATCGGATTCCGCGGGTTGGGCCACAATGGATGTTCCTGGCCGCGCCGAGCTTACGCCGTGGGCCCAGTGCTTTGTACCAAATCACTTCGCTAGATTTATTACCCACTGTCCCCATTACCCCACTCTCCCCCTGTATAAATTGTCGAATAAGTGTTTGCCATATTTACTGGTGACGTAGCGTTAATCACACCCTGTGTTAGAATAGTAATTATTAATCTGATGACGAATCTGAATAATTTATATTTCAGATTTATTGGCGAGAGGGCCACAGATCAACTGAGGCTGTCTCGTGTGGGTTTACTGAGGAATGGCTCGCAGCTGCCGCGCAACAGACTTGACAAATTTCACTTGGACATAGTGTTTTATATCTATGATCGTTCGACAAATGTGGCAATATTTTATAAGGCCTGGATAAACCCATGCACAAGAAGTTTTCTACCTCATTTTTGATATTTTAATAGCCAAAGCTAATTTGCAATATGGACCGTAACTTAAAAAATATCATATTTAATGCACATAGTTAACTTACCTGTAAAAAATATAGTGTCGAATTACAAGCCATTAGTCCCAAACGTGAATTATTTAAAAGGTTAATTAACCTACATGAAACGCAAGGAGACCGTCGCCAAAAAGGTAGTTAATATTTTTACGTAAAATACCACAAAACTCTTTATACAAAAACACGTCAACACATCAACATTAAACACGCTGCCAATATCGTCAACCGGGGACTTGTCAACAGACACCCTGTATACACCGGAACTGTGTACATCCATCACCCAAGCATGTTTCTAATCAATTGACCGGATCGAGCCGTTGTCGGTCAAACCGACCACGAAAACCTAATCACTCTGACCATTCAGAGCCAATGACAGGTGTTTAGTATCGAAATGTAATTAGTGAATTCCACGAGGGTAAATTTCACTAATGGCGGGATTATTTAGACCCAACAGCCCAAAGTGAATTTGTAATAAGGCCCAATCTTAAGTCCTGTCTCGGGTTCGATAATTTATTTACTTTGATGATATTTGTACCTGCGGAGTTACCGGTTGAGTGGTTTCTTGTACTTAGAGTTTAATGTGTTGTCTTACTTATCCTTGCGTTGTCATTCCCTCATGACTAATCTTCATTCATCAACCTAATTATTATCTGCAACGCCACAGTAATACTTTTACTAATCAAAAATACGGGTTTTTTTGGGTTCATTTTGGTTAATAAGCTTCCCCCAAGGCTGTCCAAAATCGTTAAACAGACGCTATCTTTTTGATAGTGTAATTTTCACATCCTGTGTGTCATCAAATATCAAAAAAGAACCTTTTATATCAAAACATGAACTTCATCTAAAGTAGGCACACGTAAGTAATTGTTCTTGTTGTTAAAACACGGCTTTAAATCACAATTGTGCGCGTAATGTAAGTGGTCCGCGGATAGGGACGTTACGAGCATGTGCGTGCGACGGATCGCCTCATAAATCCAAAGGGTGCGAGTACTAGTACAATTTCTTTGATGATGTGCGTGTAAAATAAGATATGTCACAGAACATTTTAATATTTAATCTGTAGGCACTTTCACATGACTTAGTCTACTAGCGCTTCCCGAGAGGAGACCACTGTTGAGATGAAGCGTTGCAAGAAACCCAACGATATTTTTTTAGCTAGTGTAACAGAAAACGGTTCCTTGATAAAAGTAGCAATAGGAACTTATTAAGAAAATAATAAGCATAGGTGATGTACAACGTCTCTCGATCATTGCTAAAAGCGTATTGCTGTCACTTTCATCCATTAGAGAGCAAAAGTGACAGCGATACAAAACGCCCGACAGCATCGCTACAAAAAGTCGCCGTGGGCGAAGGCCCTTAATGTCACAGGAATGTACACTTCCCCGGAGCAATCATTAAATATCTTTATTTAGATATTTAGTTTCTAATTGATGTAAAAAAGTACCTTGTAGAAACGAAAGCGCAAAAGCGCCCTAAGAAATTTTTGGCGTAAGTTTTTTTACGAAATTTTAATATTTTGAAGGATTGACCTATTAAAGAACTACACTTGAATACATCATAACATTCATAACACGTAATTTCTATTTTTTTTATCATAACATTGAGGAAGTATAGTCAATCTTATTTATTATTAGTTTAAGTTGCACATTTTGTAAGACATGCGATTTATATGTTTAAATATATCGGCTTAAATAAAGATTTAACGACGTGTACCCGTGGAGGAGAAGCAGCGCGATCGCAGCCTCGGCATGCAACTAATCAGCGAGTATGCTCTCTCCATACACTTAATTAATTAAAAGAGTCCTCGCACTCTTGTTTACCTCCCGTGTTTGCGCGGCTAACGAACTAAGTCATTCCAATTATTTCTTAACGTCCCTTTTTAAAGCCAGACTAATCAATGTAATGCACGCCCAATTTAACTCAGTGTCCTAAATTAATCACACACTGAATTCAATTATAACGTAACAAAATTTACACAAGACCCACTTTTGGACGATTATCAAATTAAAATGGGCGTACAATGTGCCTCCCGTATCCGAGAGATAAGAAAATTACATTGAATATCCTCATTAGCGGGTTAATGTGTAGGTGTTAAGTAAATTTGAGTGTAATCGCGTTAAGCCCTTCCGGGGCCGGGGTTCGGGAAAAATGCGCCGGGATTTATTGGCTTGTTACCGGGACCCGGGATTTAAAAAGCTCCAGACACGCCGGGAAGGAATGCGCCCTGGGGTAGACTCGTTTGACGGGAAAATGGCCATTCGGATGTTCATTTTATAACCGTTGGGACTTTTTTCATTTGTTTCTTGAATCGGAAATTTTAATGTCGATGCCAAAATTGAAATTTAACCACTGCTACTCCTTCTGAGATTGTGCTCAAAGGGATTTATTAGCATAATATATATAATTTCTTGAAAAAATTATCAATGGCGTGAAGATGTTTGTGTATGCTTTCCTAGATGTAAGTGCATTACCTACAGTAAAAAAAAAAACTCTACTGTATTGCACTGTAGCATGCCCAGCATGGGCGATACTGTTATTAATATACTCAAGACAGCATCACATGATGAAGACACGTCAATGCTTACAGCTTAAGCAAAAATTAGACCGCCAAAAATACCTAATATTTTCATTCGCTTTCGGTTCTCTTTTAATTATATTATGGACATATCCAGATGGTATCATAAACGTAATGCAGTCCCTTTGACTCGCCGCGGTGTCTTCTGTCCCTAACTCGATTGCTCATCAAGCATTTTAAGTGACTCGAACCTCTTGAGACTGCTCAAGGGTTCTTAAATATTCACGGGACGTATTTCTCGATCGCATCTTTCAGTTACTGAAAATTTTCTAAGCCTCTCCACGATATTAGGCGATTTGCTAGTGCTTTGAAATTTCATTTAATTACTAGTTGAAGGATGTCAACTTTGTAATTTGCTAAAGTTTTTGATGGATGTGTTGGTAATGAGTTGGAGCGTTAATTGTTGGACGGGAGCAGTATTACATCATACAATTTAAAAGAACCCTTATAAGATTAATCATTACATTAGTCTGTAATTATTTAATTGACGGGTAAAATATTCCTATTTATTGGATTTCAACATCCTGGTATCGGGATATACTTCATCAATTTGTTAAACCAAAAAAACAACGCATGCTTTTTTGATACCATAAATGTCTTTAAGTTGGTAATTGTTGCTTTACATCTATCGGCTTCACTTTACTGTCTTACTGTAACATCGAATATTATTCATTTATTCTTTTTGTATTCTATAAACGATTAATGACCAAAATCGCGTACCTTCCAAAACATTTTTAACCCCTAAAAAGAAACAAATTCAACAATCTCTTGAAATTAAAGTGCACAAATCAACAAACGCCTCAATCCCTATGAATATTTCATTGTTAAAGCCGTTTTTTTAGTCTTACTCTTTCGCAGACGTGACGTCTCGGGAGGATAAATGAGGTAAATTAATAAAAAGGGAGCGGTTACTTACAATTACGTTTTTAAATGTAAGCAAGCCGGGTGCCTTGTTACACTTTGATTTTTATTCGCGACTTGTGATTTGTCGTTAGGCTGAGGGAGAAAAGGAAAAAGGTTGTAAAAGATACGATGCGATGCGAGAAAAGATTCCTGAAGTATTTTAAAAAGTATGTATATTTTCGTAAAAGTGCTGATAGCTTAGTTGTATTTTCAGATTTTGAAATGACTTCTAAAAAGGAAGAGGTTATCAATTCAACTGTATGTTTTTTTTGGGAATTTGTTACGCAATTACTCCGTCAATTGTGGATCGAGTTTGGAAATTATTTTTTGTTTGATAGAGTGTACTCCCGAGGTGGTCCCATTGCCACCAAGTTAGTATCTATGGTTGGATCCGTGAGGAATTGAGATAACTCCTCAAATATTATAGGAATAAATGTAATGATCACTAAAAGGTATGGAATAAAATAAATGTTTTAAATAACTAATAACCGTCTACAAAAAGCAAAAAATAACTTCTTCTAAAATTATAAGTCAGTACAACTGAAGTCTGCGTCCCACTATATTTTTAACTAAAAGCCGAATTCAGTTGGACAGGGCTGGAATTCTACAAGGTAATAACGATATCGTTTTTGACCTGTTTCCGTATTGTCAACGTTTTGATAACTCTTATGTCATTTACAATAATGGCGACTGTGACATAAACGGTTCTTAAACGTGTCAAACACGATATTGTTTATGTCACAGTCGCCATTATTGTAAATGACATACGAGTTATGAAAACGTTGACAATACGGAAGCACGTCAAATACGATATCGTTTTTACCGTATAGAATCTCGGCCCTGATCTATTACCTATCATTTTAAAAGAAGATAGGACCTATTGCTTTTTGAAGACGGTTTTTAGTTTTTAAAACATTTATTTTATTATCAATTAGGGAATTAATTTAACCGTTGTGAATGACAGATAAAAATATATATTATGTATTTTGACGTAATATCTCGTGGTGGCGCTTCACTTGGCAGTATTTGCCAAATACTCGTCTTCCGTTTACACTTGCCATACAGAATGAAAGAGAGGCAATAATTACAGAAAAATGACTTCTAGGCTTGTACTATGGTAAACACTAGGCAAAAGAGGTGAAGTAAAGTAACACTTAGCTTTGAAATTATAGAATATACTTGTAGTAATACTATTTCATATTTTTTAACTTGATTAAAAGTAATGTAAGTTTCAACAAACGACTTAATTGAATCAAGCAAAACAAACGGTTTAAACTTTCACTTGTCAAGAGTGTGTTTTAATGTCTACTCTCGCACATTTATTAAAAGAATTCCAAATTTTCAGTTGCGTCTTTCGGTTCGGTAATCGTCATTAGACTTGTATTTTGGCGAGAAGCAAAGGGTTTGGAATAAAAAATCGCGACCCTCCTACAATCGCGAGGGGAAAAGAAATACAGAACCTGTTGTTTTCTACGAGGGTAGCCAGGTAGCCAAATGAATTGCAAACAGCATTATTATTTCCTCAAGGAAGTCGTATATATTCCCTGGCGCTTTTATTTTACCGCTTTATTCATTTTTTTCTTACCCCTTTTTATTGCCTGCAACCTCGTAATATATTGTAAACGCAGCGAGCGAGTTGTAAACAACTATTACGGAGTTACAACTTAATAGGGAAAGGGGCAAATTCTTAAAGACTTCCTTTTCTGTGGAATAGGAAATTCTTTATTCGTTCATGTACTATTCTTTTTTTAATTTATTACTAGACGTTTCCAGTGACTTTTGTGTTGAATTTGTTTATTGACATTCCCTCGAGGCATCGTTCCTCATTTCTGATTTCGGAGGTTTCAGGCTACCCCTTTTTTATTTAAATCGGCCTAGTAGTTTACCCGTTTAAAAAGTCTAGAACAAACAGACAAAGATACTCTTGTAAACTATGCTACTAAAAATTAAAAATAAACATTATATGGACAACGAGAGAAACAAAACCAATATTTTTAAACTATTATTTCAACGACCACATCTCATCTTGAGCTCATAACGGCGTTTCATAATAATAAAACAGCTCGATAGCTACTAAAGTAATTAGCCTTAACAAAGGATAACAAGATAAGGGCTAGTACATTTCTTGGGTGAATAGTTTCGCTCATAAAATCCGCAGTAAAAGGGCGGTAACGGGCGATTACGGCGGTTAACGGCTCTCTAATAATGAATTGTCTTTAGTATAATGTCTGATCGTGATTGGAGTTCAGATACATAAGATGGTTTAAAATTCGAGGCAGACCCTAGGGTGATTTAGCTATGAACATCTAAAATACGAGTACGTTCATAAGATGGTACATCTTTTTTCGCGACGTTTTTACATTGTACCAAGGCGTCAAAAATATCTACACGCCTCAATACCACTGATAATGTGAGGTCTCTATGTATACATATATTTGAGGCTAGCCGTACAGATATTAGTGCCTTTAACTGAACGTAAGAAATCAAAATGTGATTACAAAATGACTGTAGCTTTGAATACAATGTATTAAAAAGAATTAACCAGTTTTGTAAACTTACACGGGCAGAGTTCGGACGTCTCATTCTACATTGCCAAATAAGAGTAAGACAGCTATATTTGACGGGCAATTATTGCTTAAAAAATGGCCGGTGTAAGTGTAGCTATACTTAGGTATGGTTAAATTAAGTAAAATATGGCCTGTAATAACATTTTAGAGCAAATATAAAATGTACCAGAATTTATAAAAATAAACAAAAAATATGGTTGTTTTATTTAGAAACATCGAATATCGCATCAAAAGCTGGTCGGTCAGAAAAATTTACAACACGTAAAATTTATCAGATTCAAACTGGCTACTGTGAAAAATAATTAAGAAAAAAAACTACCGAAAGCTACAGCCAATCGCCCCCTACCGTCATGCTTCATTGCGACGTATACGCCACACATGATGCAATATTATTTGAAGTAGTAATAAAGCAGAGGGACCAATAAACGTAGATTATCGGGAGTTATGATGCGATTCCCGGTAATGCGACATGACAATAGGCCCCGGAGGATGAGGTTGTATGGAGAGACATTTATATTTTATATAAATAATTTTGCGCGAAGACGTCCTTCGTGAAATAGCAATTGTAACTGTGGATCTTCAGAAGATCTTCAGTCTACATTGGGTCTCGTCACGGAAAGATGTTTGTGAGCAATAGCATACAAGAACTTATATTGCACATTGTATAGGCGATGTTGTAACAGATTAGATTCCATATCACTGTCTTCTTTTGTTATAACTTTTGTTACAGTCTTTCTAGAAAGGAAGACAGAAAGAAAGAAAATTTACCGTAATCACCCTGATATATGAAAATATGTGTCTTAGATCTAAGAATAATACAAATAAACTGTTCATGCGTCGAAAAGCAGCTAATTTCAAGATTAGCAGCACCTCTTAAACCACAAAATGGTCACAAACTTTTAATCGAAAATATTAATACTTACACGTTGCGCCCTTTTTCAACAGAATCGTTCTCCATTTTAGTACAGCTAGCCTTAGGGCAAATACAGCGAGATCGCAGACAAAAAGGATGGTTCGTGTTATGAAGTCAATTTATCACCAGCGTTCAGAACAATTAAAGGGATCCTTTGATCCACCCACGTCATAATACAGTCGAGTATTTCATAATTTAAATGTCTACTTTTAATCTGCTATCTCCCATATTAGCATTCATGTATGATGTTAGTATTTTTGATGATTCTACGAATAACTCTTTAATTGATGATATATTTATATTACATTTTAGAGAAATACTTACGCTCCAGCAATTGAGACATGTATTTTGACGAGTTTTACGTAAAGAAACAAAACAAAAAACATCATTTTGCTGTCTGTATTACATTAAGATTATTCAACATAAAAACATATAAAGTACATCTCTAGTACAAACATCTCAAATGATAACAAGTATAAAAATCTCTGCATTTAACATTGCGGTGCGCGGTTCCACCTTGATCTTGGCCGGTTCTGTTTTCATCAGACGTGTTATATTAGTAAGTGAAAATGCTCGATTCCTGCGGAAAAGATCTGACAAAGCCCGTACAAAGACATACAGGACCCTGATACTGAGCAAACACTTCGACACCGAGTCAATGTTGACTCGCCCTACCCTCGCGCCACGACAATAAATCGAATAAATAAATTACCACTGTCTTTCTCATACATTTTTATTTATGATCAACTGGAAAACTGACAAAAACATCACAATATATTTACAGAAACTCAATTAGCAAAACAGATTATTTTAGCGCCCTTTTAAAGCCCTTTCAAAACCTGAATAACAATAAAATCAAAGCAATAGAACGGCCAATGGCGTTGAAATAATGCGCCTATTTGACATGAGAATCCCTAAAAAGAAAAATCGAAATTCAGGGGTTAACCGGGAATAAAGATATCAGCGAGCGCAAACAAAACGATATGTTGACCGAGGCCGTCGTAAAAAACACGTTAACATCCATTCACATTTGGACCCTCTTTTTGTGCGGTCCGAACCACTGGGCACACTGATACACTCTGATTGCTACAAACTACGCTGTTTGTTTTGTTTGGGAGCATACGAGGTGGAAATTAAACATAGGACTTGGTTTTGCTGCTGAAACTTCATAATTGTTTCTTTGTATAAGTACTTAAGTTAAGTTTTTTTTTTAACTTTTCATATTCAAAATATGTATTCACTAAATTGGCCACAGGAGGGCTCGTATACGTCGTTACTATGGAACGAATCTACTAGGACGTCAGACAACACCAAACTTACGGAGAAAAATTTAAGAAAATTGTAGGCTAGTATTAGAACATCAAAAAGTAAGCGTTAAAAATTTGTACACAGTTACATTCAATATCGGGGCACAACACAATTTAGCTCGAATGTTTGTTAAAATTTATGTTTTTGTAAATAGGCTTATGTGACATAAATAAAAGTGTTAGGTATAATTACAATACAATGGATGAATAGTAAAGCTGCACAATTATAACCGCACACTGTACTTGATTTACGCTGTACTATTTATTTCAAAATTCCGCGTTCACTTTACAGTCCACATCGATATTCATGGGTTTTTCTGTAGCAAGTTACCGCCCGTGCCCCTCCAAGGTGCTCCGTCAAAACAAAAGTTTTGTCCCGAAGTTTTATCAGCGGTCCCCCTGGGCGGGCCCCCTTTAACCTATTTTTCCCCGAGATGATCCACCGGGCTGGCTAAGATAAGTTTCGTGATGAACACAATTTTACTGTGTCTTGGTAGACGTCTGCAAATGTCCTTATAAATAAATGATGTTATCTTCATTTTAGATAGTGAAGTCAGCGCTTGTTATGTTTACAGTCTCGTCTGGTTTCTTTAAAAGTTGATTGACACCGAAATTTAGACACGACAGCTTGCGTTTTATTTTGTTGGTATCGATTGCAACGTCCCACGGAGATTTAAGAGTGGGTAATGTGTATTCTGACTGAGCAAGATTTTCAAAATGTACATCAGCGTTTATACAAAAACTCTGACTGGTTGGGGTGGGCGTGTTTATAGAATAGTAGCCACGCTCTTTAATTTTAAATACTATACAAAATTATCGTTTACTGTTGAATAATGAATGCCATCTAGTGGCGACATGACTTATCAACACCATCAGGTTCGAATTCAAGTAAAGTACTTTCTTACAATTTAAATGTGACTTAATGTAATCTCCAATTTCGCCTGTATTTTTGTAATCAAACAGAGACAATTTAACTGATGTTGTGATAACTTATCGACATTAATCCCCCAATGTGCAGTTGCACCCGATATACGATCCAAGATGGCAGCCGTAAATATACGTCCGCGGGCTATTGAGTTATCGCTGCTCCCGTGCACTATTATCGATCGAACCACCCGGAGTGCAAGATAACGCGTGTTATATGGGTCACGATACTAGATCTAGGACTCGCAGGATTTGTAATAGGTTCTTGAGTTATTGTTACTTGTAGTCGAGCACTTTTATTAAAACAATATTACTTACAATTTAAATTTGACTACGTGTGATACACTAGTAAACTTCTCGGCCTAATTGTGCAAAATGTGGTTACAGAATTATCAGCAAGTCTTTTTAGAGTTGTCGGTATTTCTATAGCTTGCTTACCCCAATCTGGGAATGAAGGCGTGACGTCATGTATGTATGTAATATTACTTACAAGTTTCTTGCATATCTTAAACAAAGTAACGGGAAATGCGATACTAAGTCACAGTTAAAATGTTTTTTTAACTACTTGTTAACATGTAATAAAAAAAAAGTTGGTAATATGAAATACTAAGTACTTATTTATTATAACATCCCCATTGGTAACTAGACCAGGCTGTCCTGTTCTTAGCACTAAAAAAAACCATCGAGTATTACAGGAAATTAGCAAACCTAATACACTTGTACTTTTTAATGTATAAAAATTATATCTGAAACGCACTTAACTAAACCCCATTAATCTTTTCAAAATATTTTTACTTAAAATATTTACTAAAGTTACACAAACTTTAGTAAATATTTTTACATACATAACAATACAATTCTCATATTGAAACGGCTAGAAACGTATTATGTACATATTTGCGCTAGCAAGATGTCTCGAATACAAATATTCGCATGGAAGTTGAGGGCCGCATGTGTGACGTCTTCGTTAGAAAACTTGCCCCGAGTGGGCGAACTAACTCGTTTCATTCATCGTCTTATACGCCGACTGAAAGGTTTCGATGCTTAAGCCTACCCTACGTTTTTTTTGGATCTGAGCGTTTATTTTTTTATTACGCATGTGTTCATATCAAATCTTAAAGTATAATCTATTTTATAAATATAACATTTTCACACCGACATTCAAATTATCCGTTTAGTCAAGTAGGTAATAGAAATTCAATTTTTCCCAGTAACTTCTCATAATTTTAATAGATTAATTCGTGTAGTTACGGACAACTTAAAGTGTATTCAAGGTCATCATTAAAAGTGTATGAAAGTTCACTTAGCATTCTGAAGTTGCTGTCTTCAGTTAAAGGGTGAATCAACTTTTAAGGTACTCCCCAATTTTCGACATGTCTCACTATGTCACCTTAATTTGGTAGAATGCAATTTTTTTTGATGTGGTCAATATATTGAATAAATCAGACAATTAAACTTACTTTCTAGCTGAAAATTTTAAAAAATCTTCTATGATTTACACAAATATATCAGGTAACGCAGGGGACGACGTTGTCCCCGGGTTTTGTATGAAAAACGTGCATTTTCCACTGCGTTACTATGTTTTTACAAAATTATAGAATTGGTTTATGATTATGAATAGCGAAATCCGAAAATCTGATTATCTAATTTTAACATGTGTAAACCATTATCAATCTCACATATTCTAGTAAGTTTTTATTAGCGTGTAGAAAAGGAGGACTTTAAAAGTTGATTCACCCTAAAGTGCAGCACTCAGCAATGCCGTCACCGGCAGCTTCGGATCTATGACAGCAGTTTTAACTGTTATACAAATGATAGACTTCTACTAAAAGAGCTACTTAAGAGCTAGTTTGCTACTTAGGAGATGACATTTTAGAAGCACTAAATTGTATAACAGAATAAACAATCCGCAAACAAATATCAAAACTCACTCATCTCTCTATACCAACAATCAGTCGTCGAGATATTACACGAGAAGATGTCCGATGCGGCGGGCGGCAGATATGACATATCTGGGAGCCTTCAGCGCGGCAACACTGCCAGAACTTGCTCTGCGGTCCGTACACATCTGGTACCAACAAGTATACACTCAAGTTTTCAAGTGAAATCGCCTCGGGCGAAGCCTACGCTACAATTATTAGCGGCCATTGAAACATGACTATTTACTTAGCTGTCACTAACCCACGGGCTTTTGGGGTTTTTCGATTGGGGTTCGCGCATGAGCCTTTTTGTTGGATTACTTTGAATTAAATGTGCTGTCTTTGTTTGGTACGTTTTTGATGGAGATGTATCAATTTTAAATAGAACTGAAATCATTAAAATATGTTCGCGTAGTAGGTATTAAATTAATACGTTATGAGTTAGCTAAACGAGCTACTTTCTTTACAACTAACTCTTCAGGAAGGTAAGAAGTAACTTAGCCTAATTTATGTTCCTCAAAACTACTAGACAAGTTTTTTAATTTTTATCGTCGTTTGGGCCACATTATTAAACAAATATTGGCTGAGATGCCAGTCTGAAAATACGACAAAGTGCACGCTAAGTCAAAGAAAACTGACATGTTTGACGTCTCTACAGACGGGCATCTCAGACTATATAAAAGATGTACTATGTTTATGGATTACATAACGTTAAACAGAGTAGTATAATTTTTGAAAAGTTTATGTTTAAATAAAATACAAACGAGAAAGCTCTTGAAATATTTCGCCAGCGCCACATTCATCTTACTGTGTGTACACGTTCGGCCATCTTTCATTTCATTATGCACCGCCCATGACGCATTGGATTTCGGTCACGTCAGTCCGCCATTCAATTTTCAATAGCAAACATTTGTACGGGCTGCTCAAATCAAATTTAAAAATATGGATATTTGTATGTAGATGCGACCCTTCGCGCCGTGCGGGTGACAAGAGCTGAAAGGTGGACCCACTCAGTCTCCACATTTCAATAAGAGAATGTATTTTTCATTTTGTAACGGCCGTATTGAAATGTATTGTGGGCAAAAGTTTCGAGACAATTTTAAGTAGTTCATGTTTTAAAGATGTTTACGAAATACTGTTTTAATATTAAGAGACTATAGATAGAACTCTAAGCAACAAAGGTTGGGTGTTTTAAGGAGATTGTTAAGTCTTATGACATCACAATGTCAATATCGACGAACTCATGAAGTTTAAGGGTACGCAGAAACAATACCATGCTACCAAGACGAGTAATATTTATTAATATTTCGGTACTGATGAAATGTAGTTTTTGTGTTTAGGTGTAGGGATAAGACATACATACATACATACATACATATCATCACGCCTTCATTCCCAGAGTGGGGTAGGCAGAGCTACAGAAATACCAACAACTCTAAAAAGACTTGTTGATAATTCTGTAACCACATTTTGCAAAATCAGGCCAAGAAGTTTACTAGTGTATTAGTGACAGGTTGCAAGCCCATTGCCTAACAATACTACAAGCCCTTATTCCCTGAGTCGCCTCTTACGACATCCACGGGAAGACATGGCACTATTCTAACCTGGCAACCACACGGGCTAAAACAACCGGTAAAATTACTAGCATAGAGGCATTCCATCTTAGTCCTCAGGGTTGGCAACGCATTTGAGGTCTTAGGATTATAGTCTTGAGAATTCTAATGTCTATGGGTTTCAGATTCCACTTATCATCAGGTGGCCTGAGTGCTCGTGTGCCTTCACCTTAACATAAACAAAAAAAGTGGTCTGCGTCAAAAGCTCGACCCCTGAGTAAATAGGATTATGAAAGCGAAGTTTCAATACTTTAAAGAAAAAGACCAGTGCGCAGTGTTAATCCCAATAAGAAAAAAACATTTTCCATTTCACTCGAGTCACAACTCAACAACAAAGTCGTTATGCATCTCAGCCCTCAAAGGAAGGACCAATGATTCGAATTTTTGCTTTATGCAGCGGAAAATGATAAATTTATGTGCGTCCAGTTCCTGTCCCGATACATTCTTTCTTCGGAGAAGAGTCCTGATTTTTTTATGGTTACAGCGGCACGTTTGCATAATGTACAACGTCGCCTCTCATTTGCAGTCAAAGACGGCGGCGACCACGAACTTTATTACAATTGAGACCGTAAATATAAGCATTGTTTCTTTTTAAATCGCATTTTGTTATTTTAGCTGTGTTTTTCTATATTTATAAAATAATGTTATGTTTTAGTCTCTCTTGACATGACAGTTACAAACTAAAGGGATATTAATTTGTTTGTTTTGTTTTTCCGCTCGAATATCGAATTTCTTTTCAAATGCATAAGTACTGTAAAGCCGGCGACAAACTGTTAGAGAGACCAGAGTCATTATAATTTATCTTTTCCCCTACTGTAAACATTACGATAGCTCTTATTAGCTTGACAGTAATGGCGGCCGAGTTGACGACAATAATGTTTGGAATAGGGACAAAAACGCTGTGGGATAGAGTGCGTAATAGTGGTAATTGTAATTTATATATATTTACAGTTACTAAGGAAAGGTTACTAACGTGAGAAAACTGACACCTGTTTATAATTTATAAATATTAAGACAAAAGTCATCAATTTTTGTTTTCGACGCGTGTCCATTGTTTTACAAAGCCTCGAATCTTTGTCAAAGAAATGAGAAAAAAGTAATAGTTTTTTTTTTCAAATTAAATGTAAGTCTGTAAAATCCTGAAACTTTAACTGTGGTCAGTCAGGAATCGTAATTCTCAATAGGTTTTTAGATTACCAAACATTGTTAAATTATGTGTATCCTGAAAAATCGTGGACGATATTCAATTTTATTATACGTATATTCCAATCGAAATGATGGTCCTGAATAACAGATAAACAATTCCAACCGACCGAAGACAGATGGCGCGCGCGATCACGTAGGACGCGCAACCCTTCCTGGATAATATCTTTAAAAGTTCCCCCGCTCGGCAGAGGCCCTAAATTATACTGCCAACAATCAAAATATATTAGTCCTGAAAATACCAAGTGGTTTTTGGAACTGGCCGTTAAGAAAAAATACTATATTTTTTATTGATAGTGTATTTCGTTGCAGATTTAGTAATTTTTAGTAGTGGAAGCAAATAAAATATTTTAAGTTATGCGTAACAAGGAATTGCAGTAAACAAAACCTTATTTTAGTTAAAGTATCGTTGTATAATTTATAAAAACAACACCTAAATCCAAACTAAAATCTATTGCATATTAAATTTAAACATAGGATCAAAATAGGCAAAATTTCCTTACAAATAATATTCGAATTGGCTCAACCTAATTACCAAAAGGCCATCAAACGAAAAGGGAAATTCATTTAAGAGTATTTAATCCTAATTGAGTTTGAGTGAAAAGATTACACACCATGGAAGGGATGATTGATTTAATTATTCGACTCCTAAGACGTGTCCTCTTATAATTACAGTTCATTACTTAAGCATCGCTTTATACCGAATAATTACTTAATAGAAGTAACGAGTTACTTCCCAAAATTTCGCTGCAGACGTACTTGTAATATAATTAACATTAAACAGTGCCTGCAAGTTGTAGAGGGCTCAGTTAATAATAAATAAAGAAGAACGGCCCTTTAACACATTAAAACTCTGTTCAAAACGTTTGAACTTGAGACAATTCTTTAGACTATAAATAATGTAAAATATTTTTTTTTTAATAATAACAAAATCCGTTTTGTAACTAGAGTAAGAAAAATTCTAACTTTTTCTCACTACAGTTAATACAGATTCGAGTAAGTGTTATCTAACAACTTTGTATGACAATCGCACAAGCCAGGAAAGTCAACCGCGGTGAGGTAAATAACCTTCTCTGCTTAGAAGTCATCTAGCATTGGGGATTACTTTTTTCTGTAGCTGGCTGTACTATGGATGATTCGCATAGATTTTGAATTCAGAATCTTATAGGATGTGACTTGAAATCGCTCTTTTCAGCTTTCCTTTGAGTATTTTTGGATGCCGATGTGATGTATGTAATAAAACCACTGTACACTCAGAAGCAATGAAAACAGGTCACTTTCACTCGTCAAATTCATTCGTATTCATTGCTCTTCACTATATTATAATTTGGATAAAGTAGTGGTTGAACAGGGCTGGGATTCTACACGGTAATAACGATATCGTCTTTGATCTGTTTACGTATTGTCAACGTTTTAATAACTCTTATGTCATTTATCATAATGGCGACTGAGACATAAACGATTCTAAAACACATCAAACACGATATCGTTATAACGCAGTTGAATAGAGGCCCAGGACGAGGCAAAATTTTCTTCCACGTATTCTAAATGGATTATCGTCCGAAATAACTAGTTATATACACGAATCTGTTGCAACCCACACCGTTGTAAGCGCATCATGAAAGCAGTAGTCCTATGCGATGTAGAACTTATGCTAGGGCATTTGCATCGGTATCGGGGACTGTTTTTGTTAATACCTTTTTTTTAAGTACCTATGTTAATTAAGTTACTTGTAAATCACGAGTGAACACAGCGGCTGATAAACTTGTATTGTTTTGTCCGCTGTCAAGGCATTTTCTTCAACTTTCACTATATATAAATAATTAGAAAAAAAACAGGTTCCGTCTCGCTACCACCATCAAACTCTTTAACTTTCCGCTAAGTTTCGTTGTTGTGTTCTGGTGTAGAGGTAGAATAGAGCCATTCAATCTTTTAAAATGGCTTTCTATGGGCCACATTACATCAGGTGGTCTGTGGAGTCGTTTGCAATAAAAAACGAACTCAAAAAGTGCGGTAACATTATTTAAAATAAATAATTATAAATCTAAAGTAGTCAAAGGCCGTCCTGGTTTCAGCCCACTTGCCAAGGTAACAAAATCTGTCAGAAAACAATATCCGTGCTTCTAAAAACAGCTATGTTTGCTCTGATGTTTTGGCATGTTTTAATTAATCTACAAATATTGACAGTATTACTTGGGTTTTTAGAGTAAGTCCCAATTTCACCATACGATGTTAAATTTAATCAATGTTAAGCGACTGTTAGTTCATACATTTTGACTACGGTTAACGCTCTAATCGTCTGTTAAATGGTACTACTATCCTTTAAAGGCTATTACATGATTGTAGTTATGGCTTTTACAATAACTAGTAATTTTTAAAACGTGTTTTTTATTTTAAATGTATGCACTATTTATTACTAACCACTAGGTTCAAGATATAAATCTCAATAATAGCTATAAGTAACTATTGCATTAAAAATATTACATGAAAATTTCTAACTTTCAAATTGCTATATTTTTTAAAGTTTGCAGACTTCTTTTTTTTGTGTACTTTTCATCTATTTGTACACACATAATTGTAAACGCAAAGCTAAAGTAATTTGTCACCACATGTATTTAAAGGGCATGGATTAACAAAGCATTGAAATCTATCGAATCAGTGGTGCTAGACAAGTTGCATTCGACAATCGTTAGCTATTATGTTTCGATTGATAAATGTATGGAGTTGACGTAAGCCACCGAGATAGTAACGTGACACTTACGTCAATTCCATATATTTTTTAATCGAAACATAATTGCTAGCGAGTGTCGAATGCGACTTGACTAGCCCCACTGGAGTTGCTCTCGATAGCGCTGCCGTAATACCAAAGAAGGTGGCTAACTGCAATGTAGTAGTCGTACCATTATCTACTCTATTGGAAACCACATTAAATTTAAAATGCTTCTTCTTCAACTATGCAGTTAGCCGCCTTCTGCGGAATCACGGCAGAGTGTTTTCAAGTCGAAGTCGAAACACCGCATCGCTCTCGAGCTCGGTCCTTTCAAATCAAACCGGCCCTCAATGACCGCGCACTGATTCCATTAATCCCTTCGATTATCGGGTTTCGGCGAAATACCGGAATTGTAGACGAGAAAAATCGATGATAGATTTCAGAAAAAACGATCAAAACAGTTTAGGTTAATAAAGAGGGAAATAAAAAAATAGATGCCTTGCTTAGAAAACTATCATATTTTTAATCAATCCACAGAATACATACAATATCATCACGCATTCCCAGAGTGGGGAAGGCAGAGTTACAAAATCACTAACAACTTAAAAAAAACTTCTTGATAATCCTGTAACTCCATTTTGCACAATCAGGCTAACAACCTGTCACTAATACACAGGTACCTAAACATGTGTATTAGTGACAGGTTGCAAGCCCATCTCCTCATAGTACCCCCCAGCTTCATCGCCTCATAGTGCCTTTATCCCCTTAGTTGCACTATTCTTACCCGGCAACCACACGAAAAAAAAAGGATTTTTTATTAATTTCCCAATAAAAATACGGCAGGGAATAATTAAATTCCGAATGGAAATCATGAAATTCATTGATTTAAATTTGGAATTATTATGTGACTCTATTTTTTAAGGCGGAACCCGAAACCAAAACGTCCCCTTTTCTCAAGTTCAGCAATGTCCAAACGAAAGTATCACTTAATCCTTGGACATCGCTATAATGATATTATAAACCTCGGCGACTACAATTCGCTTTTAGAGGGGCATTCCGAACTTAGTGCATTTAATCTGAACCCGTTACGGCGAGGGTCGGGGTTCGAGTCGATAGTGACCGGATAACTGGGACAACACGTGCGTGGAATTTTTTGGAGACTTTTGATTGTGTTAAACAATATGTTACATTAAAAAAAAAAACATGTGTTGGTTGTGCTCATCAAAGTCGCAATTCGCTTAAAATGTCGAGAACCAAGATAGCACGGGGTCGTCTTCGTTTTAATTTTTCGGGTTCCGTACCCAAAGGGTGCCAACACGGGATCCTATTACTAAGACATCATTGCCAGTCTATCACAGGGCTGTATGTATTTTTAAATGACATAGCTAGACACTTAAAATTATCACAGCGTGTGGCCGCTAGAACTACAAACAATACTTTATACAGGGGGCGTGTCCTCTGCACTCCTTCGTTAAAATAATCTTAAAAGTGTAAAGATTTATTAACTAAGTATTTATATAATGTTTACTTTATTTAAAAATAGACAGATCAATATATAACTATTTTTTTTTGTTTTTAAAAAAAAAATAAAAAAATAAAGAGGGTCCTCATCCAAAAAATGTGTTTAGAATTCTTCGTCTGGCCGTTTTTTTATTTATGAATTTTATAACTTTTTTTTCCCGATAAAGATCCATTCGTTGTGGCTATTCTTAGGAAAGACTTGTATTTAGTAATTTACCGAAATTTTAAAGCAGGTACGATTGCTATAATGATGATAAAAAACTGGAGGCGAATATTAATAGCTAAGTCAAACTACAAGCAAACGTAACTTCATTCAACGTAACAGCAGCGGCTCCAAACTTAAATTCGCTAACTCCTAAACTAGCGAATAATTTAAAACAGAAGAAAATAGATATATAAGTACTCGCGGCCAAAAATAGCGCACCAAACTTGTTCGCTTCTAACAAGATTGAGATTGTTGTGGTCTTCAATCTAAACATCAACTAACATGTTAGTAAATCACTAAAGAACTTGCTGTTGTTATAATCAGCTTTGGTTGATATAACTAATACCAAAATTATTTTATGTCGACTTACGGCCGAACCCTATATATTCAAACCGCGGATAGATAAGGCTTACTTCGGGTTGAAATTTGACATTTGCCCATACAAAATGTGTGAAATTTTAATCCGAAGTAAGGCTATCTGTCCGCGGTTTGAATATAGGGTTCGGCCGTTAAAGAAAATCTCTCTTGGTTAGCTCTCTTTTTTGAGTGAAGTATCAGCAACATACCTAAATGAAAATGAACAACAACCTAAGGTGTATTAATACTAAAATTGTTCACAAGTTCAATCGCCAATGTCAATCGGATATAACATCTTACATGGGATCTTTTAAGGTATGTGTCCCCGACTTTAAAGACTGGTCACACGTAATGTCCGGCAGACACCAAGCATCCGCCCAAAGCAATTAGCGCCTGTAATGTGGTCGAACCTTAAGACGGTCTTATGCCGTCGGTCTTAAATGCCAACGGTCTTTACGCCGGACGGTCTTACGGCACGTTTACAGCGGTCCGGGAATTCCTGCCCTGGACGGGATGCATACCGTAAAAGGAATGTCTTGCAAGTTTTAATGTTGCCAGGATTTTATAGTCTCGAATTAGTGGTTTTAAAGTTGGGTGGGGATTGCTTGGGTGATTGGGTAGGGTCGGGGCTTGTCGGTGTTTTGAGATCATGTTTATTTACTAGAAGATTTTCAGCTAACTTGTTTGTTTCCTTGTATGTCAGCATCAAACTTTTCAAATGAATTTTGAACTTGATCCGGTTATTAGAGTAGGTTTTGATATTTGGAGACAAGCAATAAACAATGCATTACTATGGTTTCCTAACATCGATCATGATGTTGGCGAAGATAGTAAGGAAACCACTGTATAAAAAATTGCCTTACTAAATGTGAGCTCGTAAAATTGCTTATAAAAATGCCTCGGATATGTACATTTTACATATTATGTTTTTACTTACAAAAGTTACTGGCCACTATACTGAAAATATATGTCGTAATTACCTGAAAAATAAATTTAAAACATTACATTGTAGTTATACATTGTAAAGTACTCTTACATATATCCAATGTTTACCTCGATATCTTAAGCCCAATAATCCCCGTATATAATTTATTAGATCAATATTGCTATTGAGGACTAACCGACCCGAGCCTTAATGGTTATCATCCCACTATAGGGACGTGTAACTAACCAGCGTTTAAACGTGCAAGTAACAGGGACAAATACTAAGGTTATCGACGTATGAGTATTTTTACTTTGGATTAGATGGCAAAAACTTATCGATCCAATTTCAAAATAAACATGTATGACCTATTACAGGCTATAACTGTACCACATTTTTGTATTTTTATTTTACTGATATTTAAATTGATACCACTATTGAATTACTAATAATTATGTAATTTAGTGTCAGTTGGATAAAAGTTGTATACATTTTTTATAATAGTTATAGACCAATTTTTTTATTTCGACATTGACCATGCTTTAATTGATAATAATGTTATAAAATATAATTAAAATAACCCACTTTTCTGCTTACAAATATCCATAAGTTATGAATTCACTAGTATACCGCCCAAGTATTTATACCAGGTAGTATTTACTACGTAACGCATGCACCTTACCCCATAATTACCCCTCTCAAGACAATGGCTAATATAAGAAACACCTCACCGACCCTGATTTATCGGGTTCCGTGTACAAATAGATTATGAACTACAAATAACTTAGAACCTTAGATTTATTAGGGGCTTGCGTATTCAACTTTGAAATAAATTGGAGAGGTTATGTGCGATAAACGTCTGTGTTATTACGTTCAATTCAATACCAGGATCTAAGAATTTCTTACAATATGAACCTGGTTTCGAGTTCTTGGAATTATTACCACCCAATCACCAATTCGATTGGTTGATTGGGTGGTATTGTTAAGTTATGTAATATTCTCTATAAATTGTGTATTGATTTACAACAACAGTAAAGCGATCTTAGATTTTAAGATAATACTTTAGTTTTTTAGAAAACACGATAAAAGTAATGATGGCGCCACTGGACGCTCGGCGCCATCTTAAGAATAATTAAAGCCTCTTTTCACAATAAAAGCATTAAGAGTAAAGTTTTAAAAGAGTAAGTCATATTTGCAGTCTTAAGATTGTAGTCTTGAGCATAAAAATGTCAATGAGTCTCAGATACCACAATACAATATAATACAAATATTCTTTATTGAACACCACACACAAATACAACATGAAAAGTAAAACACAAATAAAAACTTATTTAGTGAGTCAATAGGCGATCTATTCCAGACAACCTTACAAAGAAGAGAAGTGTCAAAGAAACAGAAATAAATTGGTAGGCGGTAAACTAACAAATGGAATGTAAAAAAAAAATGTAAGAAAAAATAAAACAACCAAACATCCAAACGACATATACGTATAACATATAAATATATTCATATATAAACTACAGATACATACAAAATATACATCAATAAATATAATGATACGGCGAAAAGGAAGGAAGCTCTCTAAGGGAGAGATAACAGGTGCGCTTTCAAGAGATTTTTAAAAATAGGAAGCGATTTCGCGCGTCTTAATACCACTTATCACCAGGTTGGCTGTGTGTTCGATTGTCTTCTCGTTGAATAAAATAGTGGTCACTTCTACACAAAAAATAAATAATAACCAAGCCTCATTAGCATAATAATATATACTTTAAAAACCTCCCATCTCATAGTCGAGCTACCAGGCTACTATAAGTTAGAACACAGTATAATTTCCTCCAACTCAACATCAAAGATGCCTAGTGAATATGCAAAGGGATCGGACAAGGCATTATGTAGTGGAGGAACTACGGACGCACACCTCCCCCTGCTAATTGATTGAAAATTCAGACTAACAATTTAAATCAATGTACTAGATTTGCATGGAGCGGAAATGCTTCAAAGTTGTGCTGTGGAGAAGGATGCATTTGTTATTCTAATAGCACTTGTTGTTTAAAGTAAAATGTTAAAGTGTAATCGACTGTATAGTGTAAAATCTGAGTTTATGTGTATTATTTGCATCGATGGTATTATATGGAGATCAATTTTGTTACTAGCTCCCCGTCAGCGGCTTACTTTCCCGGTGGATAAGAACCTTCTCCTCACGATAACAAACACAATTAAAAAAATTATTAGCGAAATCGGTCCAGCCGTTCATGCGTGATGCCGTGACCAAGGGAAATAGGGATTTATTTTGATATATATATATATATATATATATATATATATATATATATATATATATATATATATATATATGTAAGATTACTATTTCAAGATGGCTTTGTCGTTAAAATGAGTCAATATCAATAATCAATATCACTGGACAATGTCACACAAATTGACTTAGTCCCAAAACTAAGCTCTAGGCTTGTACTAAAGGGTACTAGACAACGATAAACTTATTTATATGGAGAAATATATACTTAAATATATAGAAAACATCCAAGACTCAGGAACAAATACTCGTGCTCATTACACAAATATCTGCCCTTACCGGGATTTGAACCCAGCTTCGAAGGCAGGGTCACTTCCAACTAGGTCAACGGGTCGTCAAAAGTCATTTCTACGATTCGGCCAACGTGTCATCTAAAATTGAATTTACAGGTAAAAATAGTTTATTGCTTTCCTTACGGCAAACATTTAACAATTTAAGATATTTCAGAGAATTTAATTTGATCATTATGTGTTAAAATGATATGTTATAAAAATATATACTTACTTAAACATTAAAAACCGCGTTAAACGATTTCATACAATATAATATAAACCATTAAATCTCCAATATCCCAAATTTCTCCTCAAGCAACAGACCGGCCGACGATTCCCAATGCAGATGAAAGGCTTCTAAATAATTGATTAGCTCTAAGACTGAGGTCGCGAGTCGCGTTATTCAAATTGGAACAAGCCTTACATCTGTTCAGGGTCGTAAGGCGATTTGTCACTGAAACCATTGGGGTATTTATTTGTTAGTTTGTACAAAATAGAGGTTAAGTTGATTGTAATTTATGAAGGACAAATAAAGGATTTTGTTTCTGAACTAGCCATCCTTAGTATTTTTAAATCTGTTCTGGACTCTACTTGAAACGTAGTCGGGTAAAAAAAGATGAATGATGATTTCAACAATACTATTTAAAAGCATCAATCAACTCCAATAAAAAGTAAACGTAAACGTAGTATCATTTGAGCATTCCAAAAGAAAATTCAAATACCTATTTTAACCAGCAATTGCTTCCAACAACATCGTTAATCATATTTCTCCAGTACTGCCAACTTGCAGAATCCAATAAAACAACATATTGAATACAACCTGGCGTAATCTGTGGATCTAATGGGTGCGCGGTCAGCGGACGCACGGACAAGTTTTCTTATCTGTACGTTCATAAAGAGCCACTTGAAACGAGTGCCGGGAAAGTGACGAGGAAAATCAGTGGTGGAAAATTGTGCAATTTTATAAAGAAAACAAAAACAAGAGTTCTAGTAGATTCTAATGAACTTACTTGGTTTAGAATTCAAACAATAAATTGGAAAATAACGTTGTCCAAATTATCGTTAGGCAGTGTCAGGTATTATCAGCATCTCTTTTTGTTTTTTTTTATTCTGATTCTTGGGGCTTAACTTGGTTTGGTGAAATGTAAAATATAACATCAGAATTATACGGGTTTTCACAGTAAACTAACGGTGTCTGGGGTGTAATCTCCGGGGTCATTTACAATCTCAATATTGCGAATGTTCAAAGTAACAACCCTGAGGACTAACGTGAAATGCCATGAATGACTGGCTGAGATAAATATTTCGTCTCCTGTACTATTAAGAACTGTAACAGAGTATATAAGCGCGGGCGATTTTTTTAAACGTTTTAATATTTACAAATATAAATATCATCTGTAAACGTAACTCATTTTTTTACTCTCTGCCACCATATCAAGCACTTCAAACAACCATACATCATATTTCTCCAAAATACCGTTTTCTTTTCCATCTCTATTCCCCTCCCACATCACGTTGTCTATCGCGATCGCTCGTTACCGATAATGCTGGCGACATCTTGCGCCAAACTATCGTGATAAGAACGCATAAGTTGCCAGTCTTTTGTTTTGTCCCAACAAAGAAACATTTTGTTTTTCTGAAAATATTCGAGTTCTTGCTGGCCAGTTACATTTGTTTATTTTTTAAATATTACTTTTTAAGCATGTCCCTTTCTGTCTTGGTCGACAAAGTTTTTTTAAGACCTAAGTTTGTAGGTAATGAATAACACGTTACGATTCTTTAACAGTTATAATGGTAAAGTAAATGTGACCTGAATAAAGTTTGAAGTTCCAAAGCAAAGTTAGGAGAACTTAGTACCACAGTAATTAAAGTCCTCCTGCTTTGTTTTAAAAAGAAATCTACAGCTGCACCTAAATTGTTTTCAAGTTCAATAAGTTTGTTATTGTTTGTTTTGAGTTATAAAATGTCCCAGCAATTTTATTTTTGACATACAACATCTTAACAGGATTCACTTTACATTAAAGTCTATTTTTATTTTGTAAGCATCTAAAGTAAGGTTGTGTTTTAAGTCGTAGACCGCTGGCTCGTTAGCGCGGCTGCAAGTGTTCCCCTCGCGTATTAAATTCGGTTATTAGCCCACAAACTTTGATCCGACTTGACCCGGGGTTCATCGATCGCGACTTTCACCCGGATCATAAACTCAGCCACCTACTTTCAAAACTGAAAAAACAGTTCCCAACACACTTCAAAACTAAGTCTTCCTAATCACGCGCCGCGAACAAAGTTCGGCCAAGTTTTTTCCAAGTTCAGTTGAACTCCATCGATGCGGGATCGTTCACCCTGTAGGGACACTTGCATACTCGGGCCATTGAAACAAAATGTGGAGCAAGGCTGCCCGGGATTACTTTCGTCCGCAACTTTACGCGGGTCGATATGGAAGTTAAAAAGTTTATCACTGCGCCGCGACGCTCGTAAACCCAACTTGGCGTCCCGTCGCTACAGCGCGACACATTTTTAATTAAACCGGCCGCTGTCTCATACCAGACAAGTATCGAATGCTCTTCCATACATCACGCGGACGCCTTTCAAAGAACCTTTATTTAGGTGCTTTACATAACGGCGGGCGAAACTAACGAGCACGGATACCTGCTCAGCATTCGTATTCACAAAAGCTACCTACGGGCGTGAAATAGGAGTCGAAGGAAGGAGGCATAAAGGAGAAAATAAAATAAAGACGGCGCCAGTGGATGCGAAGTCCGCGAAAAAAGTACGAGGAAACCAGGCTTAATGGTGTAGCGCAGGTAAGGTGGGCGGGGGCGCGCGGGTGGGACGCGGCGATTGGTGGGCGCCGCCCAGCGCGGGCACGCCCCGCCCGGCCAGCGGCCACCACCACCCGAAGCTATGCCTGTGTCGGGAATTAGTTTGCCAACTCTCTGTCTATGGCGGAGCTACGGAGCTGTAAGTATGGACGGCGGACTGAATAATCGATAAAGGTGTTTATTGAAAACGGGTACGGAGCTCTTTATTGCTTCTTTATTATTAAAAAGCCCGGCTTACTGGGCTTAGCTGCTTCTCTTAACCATACACCTATACTATGAGCTATATAACGACTACCGAGCAGGCTATAGTCCGGGCCTTGAGTCTTTGTCCGTACGAAGGTCGCAAAGTTGGCAACGCTGCGATCGCACTGCGGATGATTTTCTAACCGCATTACAGCAAACTCAACGAGCCTACTCGTAGTTGTTGAGTTTGTACACTGTATGTGCAAACTAGATAAATACTATGCATTGTAAGTATATATTTCATTTAAGTATATATTTCTCTATCTTAGTAAGTTTATCGTTGTCTAGTACCCATAGTACAAGCCTAGAGCTTAGTTTGGGCCTAGGTCAATTTGTGTGACATTGTCCTGTGATTGATTGATTGATTGTCTTTGTAGTAACGTGACATAAAACATTATGCTAACAAAATTATGAAAAGCTCCTAAAACTTTAAGTCACGTTTTTTATCAAACATTGAGATTTTCTATTCAATAATCGATGACTTTGTCAATGATCATGTATGGAAAACAACCATTACATTAAGTATCTTCTAGTAGGAAAACAATGACGTTCTATTTCTTGACACCGTCGCTGCGTGTGAAGAGGGTAACGGAGCGGGGATAATGACTGATCGCGCTCAAAACCTATCTTTACAGTTCAAACACGACTATACTGATAATTGTTTTAGTTTATAAGTCAATTTTACGGGCATTTTAATCAGGCACGTTACGTATAATCTCTTTATTTAATTCAATTCAATTCGATTATTGATTGCGTATCACATTACAATTCAAGGTGGAACAAAAGAGAATAGGCATACATGTGACTGCAAGGGCAAAATGAAAAATGATTAAAAATGATTTAAGGGTGAATCAACTTTTAAGGTACTCCCCAATTTTCGACATGTCTCACTATGTCACCTTAATTTGCTAGAATGCAATTATTTTTTTTGATGTGGTCAATATATTAAATAAATCAGACAATTAAACTTACTTTCTAGCTGACAATTTTAAAAATTCTTCTATGATTTACACAAATATATCAGGTAACGCAGGGGACGACGTTGTCCCCGGGTTTTGTATGAAAAACGTGCATTTTCCACTGCGTTACCATGTTTTTACAAAATTATAGGATTGGTTTATGATTATGAATAGTGAAATCCGAAAATCTGATTATCTAATTTTAACATGTGTAAACCATTATCAATCTCACATATTCTAGTAAGTTTTTATTAGCGTGTAGAAAAGGAGGACTTTAAAAGTTGATTCACCCTTAAATGAGACGTTTGAAAACTGTAAAACGTGTATTAAATTTTAATGTATTAAAGACCTAAGGCTTATTGTTTCAACTTGTGGGTTAAGTTTTGAAGCAATAAAACAATGTAATAAAGTATTAATCTCATTTCTCTAGAATTTAAAAAACAGAATATCATCCTTAGGATGTAATAATCCCACATGACATGTATTTCCAATGACACAAACAGAACAAATGAATCGTCTACATCCTGAAACAAAAATAGCTATGGGTATGCTTACCAAACCCTCCCCCGTGTGAAGCGGTAATGTACCGTGAAACGATGAGTGATGCCTCGCGCCCTACCTGACGCAATGGAACGCAATATCACTAAACAATACATTATCGATAGTATAACTATAGCTCTTTATATGATTAAAATGTTTCTTAACGTTATTATTGTAATTGGTATTGATTATAAATGAAAATGATACGAGTAAAACGCATTTGGAAAAACTTATGCGCTGTTTGGAATAAATTTAGCAACATGATCTGGTGTTTACCAAAAAAACTTTAGATTATTATTGCTTTACACAAGTAACTTACACAAAGTTTAAAAAAAATAAATTTCTGACAAAAATCAATTTTTGGGGCAAGCTCTTGTTGCCCACTGTACAGTCAAGTTCAAAAGTATGTATACACTTTAGTACCTTGTCTATTTAACGTCATGTTTAAGCTGCCATATGAAATTATCCAAGCGATTAAAGTGACAAGGTACTAAAGTGTATACATACTTTTGAACTTGACTGTACTATTTAAAAAAAGTCACTATCTGCTTATCAAGACGTAACTAATGAGTCCCAATACTATGGACCTACGTGAAGTATAGCGGAGATCCTGTCTGCACAATCACCACTTTCTGACTCCATCATCAGATCAGTGCTTAAATACAATGTTATATGGTCATCTGGTTTACAAATGTGGTCAAAATTTCAGCCCATTCCATTAACGGGAAGGGGTTCAAAATGGACTTGCTCTTTGAAGCAGACAATTTACTCACATAAATATATATACAAACACTGCGAGTTAAATAAAAGCTTGTAAAAAAAGTTCAGAGAGACGGAAGTCTAAAAAAGTTCGAAATAAAATAAATACAAGACACGTTTACAAAGTTAAACTTCTGACATAACTTTAGCGACTTTAAAGAACCAAATGATAACCAAAATACTTATGATTCGATCGGTCTGCACTGGTTTTCTGCTCTCGACGCTGTTGCTCTCTTTAGAGTACATGCAGTTTATAAAACTCCCATATCCTAGCATACAACAATCCGCTCGAAATTCCATTCAAAAACTTTACATGTACTGATTAACGCGGCTAAAAGAGCAAAACCATCGACAGCCGTATCAACGAATATCGCAACGAATGCGAATGCGAACTCGCAAGAGAACCAAAAAAGATGGCGCTTTGTGCAGCACACAATGCCTTCACGACACCGGGCAAATAACGTTTGGAAAAATGTAAAAAACACGCTTTGCGGGTTCCGGGTAAACACGTAGCCGTTATTGAGATCTGGCCATTTTAACGGCCCTCGCCCTTTGCGAAAAGAAAAAAAACGCAATTCAATTTCGAATATCCATTTCTGACGTTTCGTGATTAGAACGCAGTTTGATCGTTAGCGGGACGCTGGAGTCGCTTTCTATTTGCTTTTTTTATTTAGATTTTGATACAGCTATAAGGATGCATATGTATTCGGCGTCTGTTTGTAGATTTGTTCGTGTTCAGACCTGGACAAATCCACTTGGTTTTAATTTATTTAATCAGTCTTTTTGCAATACAGACACATGATACGATATATGTTATAAACTATCGTAACGTGAACAATATGGTTTAAGACAAAGTGAAATAGAAGCTTAGCGTACTTCGTTACTTTATGTTAATTTGTAACTGGTTATTCAGACAGACAGCGCCATCTTTTGGCGTTTTCCGGAAACTGGTGTTTCTTAGGATGTGGCTACTGGCAATGATGGAATAGGATACATTGTTTTTTAATTAGAAAGAGGTGAAATAACACAATAATGTTAAAACATTAGGGTCTTCCAATATTTAAATAGAGATATAAAATTTAATTTTGTCTTTACGTTTCCTACGTTGCAGCGGCAACTTAATTGTCTATTAAAATACGGTGTAAGATGGAAGTTATTTGTCATAATAATATAAATTTGAATTCAAACGTGTGTAAAAACAATTATATTTAAGCCAATATCTTTTTCTTTCGGTCACTTGAACATTCCAATGACAACCTAAAATTAAAGACAACAATTCCACTCGTCAAATTATTGCTATTTATTACCAATAACGGTCCCAAGTACCCGTAATACATCTCAGGAGTGTCTTCGAATAGTCTTGGTAATAATAAATATATCATAGTGATCCTCGGGGACAAATAAAAGGGAAAATAAACCAAATCGGCAAGGGAAGGGTCGGCAAAGAATACCGATTAATATTAACTGAAATTGTTATAGCCCCTTTACTGCGCTGATTTAATATTTTTATTGCCCTTATTGGAAAGAGTTGAACGTTATAGGAAAACTGGTGTAAATTATAAGTGTGATTATGTTATAAAAGCGTTAAAATTAATTGCTTTAGGAAGTTAGAGATCCGTCTCTACTAATGTTTAAATTATGTAGAAATAATGGTTTATGGACAGGGATTCTATTCTATTCGGTAAAATCATATCGCTTTATATATAATAAATAATAATAATAAATATCTGGGGAAACTAAACTCTAGGCTTGTACTGGGTTAAAGATAAACATACTTATATAGAGAAATAAATATTTAAATATATTAAAAACATCCAAGACTTCGGCTCAAATATTCGCGCTCATCACACAAGTATCTGCCCTTACCGGGATTTGAACTCAGGACCGCTAGCTTCAGAGGCAGGGCCACTACCAACTAGGCTACTTAGCGCGTCCTCAAAAATTTTTCAAAACTTTGGCATGTCGAAAGCAATATGGTTTTGTCGAGTAGAAAAGAGCGAGCCCCTGTACTTTAACCTCATTATATTCAGTACCCAAATTTTCCTTAAGATGACAACTTGACGGATCTATTTCTTTACCCAAAAACCTCTAATGCACATACGTATAGTCAAACAAACGGAGTGATACATCGACGCACAAACTATACCGCTGTATCTAGAAACATGACATTTTAACTTTTAATTAAGGTTAGGTGGGGCACGAACTAACAATACCTATTTCCAAAAAAATATCTGGTTTGTCGCACGTGCCACGTTGACGGACCCGACCTCAATACATTTTTGTAAATTCACCATTAGAAAAGCTAGACCGTATATCTATAATTGCTTACTCAGATGCTATCTTTTCCACGGTTTCTTAAATAAAAAAATACAAAATTCTTTAAAAAAATTTATTTGAGACGAGCTTTTGTAGGCAACTGTATTTTTTTGCAAAATTTTCTCCTTATCAAGACCAATGTAAGGAGTCCAAACTCGGTGGGTCTACTTTAAGTTCAGCCGAGATCCCGTTGTCACCTTGCGACTCCATCACCAGACCAGCTCGATGGTGCCATATTATTGTATTGTCATTGAAGTTACGTAAGTATACCAAATTTCAGCTCAATCGATTCCCGGAAAGTGTGCGGTTGTAAGATTTGACCCGATCATACAATATTTACATACATTGCTAGTCGATAAAAAGCTGTTTACTTTGCATAGAAATATATCTCATCTAAATAAGTTTGCTAACTCGTTCGAAGCGAACGAGTAAACGTCTCCAAAGCATAATTTCATGTTATTATTAATAATAAAAAATAATAAATGAACTAGGTACAAAGTTAATTACTTTAATCAAACCAGGGTCCATGGAAAGAAGAAGAGTAATTTGGACAGGACGTGAAAATGATCCCCTAACGAGCGCTGTACCGCATTCTTACATTAAAATGTAAACAACATTACCCTTTGCCCGCCAAGTCGTTGCACGGATCGCTATTTGTCTGTGACATTCGGGACGGCAAACCGGCGGTTGAAACGCTCCGATTTTACAAGATTTTTTCTTTACATTGTTTGTTTGTCACTATGTGTACCATAAATCTTATAAATCAAATTTAATCAAGTTTCCATTTTGGGAATGAGCTTTTAAAAGATCTATAATGTATTTCCGATGGTGATGCCGTTCGCTAGGCAGAATATTGCCCAGCTCACATTTAATACGCCCTCGAGACGCACTTCAATAACTGACGTAATACCAAAGAAGGCGGCTAGCTGTATAGTAATAGTATAAGGTGAGGCACGAATCGGGTTACAAAATAAAAGTAATCGTCACTGGTTTTGTAGCAAGATTAGTGCCTCACCAATAAAGTCTTTTAAATTGTATGTGTTTACTAATCGAGTACATAGAATGCTTGGACTACTGAATTGCAATTAGCTGCCTTCTTTGGTATTACGGCAGATGAGGAGAAGTGTTATTCACTTAAAAACGGCTTCATGTCGATCGGTCGGTCAAGCGAGCCAACTCATACCAGCGATGGTTAACGGTGGAATCACACCAATATAGACAAAGCTTTGTATGAAGATGCGTACGCATCTATTATCCTTTCGCATGCGTACGCATCTTCATAAATAATAGAAATTTTCTATAGGCAAAATGCGAATCGGTGCTGATAGATGTGATTCCATTTTTAGTAACATACTTGAAAATGCACGTCGTTAATGTTGTATGTACACTCTGACGGAACTACTTAAACTTGCCAGTTACTGATTTGTCCGTCGAGTTAAAAAGTGTTTTTTTTTTAAATTACAGATGCAGGCAGTGCAAAAATGTCGTCATCAGCAGAAGCCCGTTTTTAGGGTTTCGTAGTCAAACTAGGAACCCTTATAGTTTCGCCATGTCCGTCCGTCCGTCCGTCCGCAGCCTAGTGCAAAGACTATTAGTACCAGAAAGCTGTAATTTGGCATGGATATGCATATTAGTCACGCCAACAAACTGGTACGATAAAAGTAAAAAATATATATTTTTTTAGTGTACCTCCCCTACACGTAACGTGGGTATGTATTTTTTTTTCTCGTCTACCCTATAGTGTGGGGTGTCGTTGGATAGGTCTTTCAAAAATATTATGGGTTTGTAAAAACAGTTTTTTAAGTAATCCATTTATGATATATTAAGCTTTAAAGCGCTAATTTTTGATAGACTTAAGTGCCCCCCCCCCCTCCTTCCCTACAGCCAAAGCTACAAATACTAAAAATCTGAAAAACATCTTAAATAAAAGAGCATATAACCAACTTTAAAGAAAAACTATCACGACTAAGTAGACATCGTTGGTTCTTGAGATACAGGCGATTAAAGTGTTTATACGTACTAAAATCATCTACGACGGCACCAATTGACTTTAAATATAAAATTAGTGATTACTTGATGATTTTTTATGTTTGTGGTACTTAACGGCTTTGGAACCGTACGCTGAGCATGGTCCGACATGCCCTTGCCCGGTTTTTTATTTTTATACTGAAACTTTTTTAACACGGTTTAAAGTAAGTTTCTTAATTCATCTTTCGCTTCCTATTTTTAATTACAAAACATTTACTGGCTTTTTTTCCTGAATGGTGAAATATTTTGCATTCAATTAATTTTCATAAACGCACTTGAAATGATAGTGTGTTAAGTTAAATCCTGAATTGAGGACCTACTTCAGAATAACACTTCATATACCTATTAGCTTCTACGTGTATAATTAATCATGCAAGTGGATATGATAATATGTTTATTGATAGAAGGCCTTAACCTAATCAATACCTACCCCCGAACAGGCCCAATCTAGTCAAATCAAATCACACGATCTTTTGTTTGAAAACACCGCGTTCTACCCGTCAGTGTGCCGTCATTTCATAATAAGAGCAGAGTACCTCAGCGGTCATCTCCTCTCGAATCTGTCCCCAGGGCCCCGTAGACCCTGCGAGCTGGATTTATCCCCGCCCGCGACATTACCTTCAAGATGTTTTTAGCTTTGATTAGATTAAACCTGCAAAGTTTCAGTTTATCGTCGAATATACGAGTGTGTGGTTAAAGTGTGCACTCGTAATTAAATGGTGGGTCCTTCGGTTTACGTAGCGCAACGACCGATCAATATTTGAGTGAAAAAACGCTAAAAATATAATTGTTTGTTTACTGCAATATTATGCTGCAATTGAGCAGATAGTTTATTCTTCGGACCGGATTATTGACATTAAATCTATTTAAAATAAGTTGGTGCACTGAGTAATTTCCAAAAAAACATCTTGAAAATCAAGGTTACCACAAACAATAAAAAATGGTCAGTCTTAGACAATTTGAATAATGTTACGCACCGCTGTATTGAAAAAAACCGGCAAGAGCATGTCGGACCATGCTCAGTGTAGTTCCGAAGCCGTTAAGTACTACAAACATAAAAACCAAAATTTAATAGGTAACTAAACTAATTTTCTAGGTAAAGTCATTTGGTGCCGTCTTAGATAATTTTAGTAGGTATAAAAAAAATTAATCGCCTGTATCTAAAGAACTAATGATGTCTTCTTAGTCGTGATAGTTTTCCTTTTAAATTGTAATTATGCGCTTTCGTTAAGGATATTTTTCTGATTTTTGTAGTTTTGGCTGTAGGGGGGGCACTTGACTCTAATAAAAATTAGCGCTTTATAGCTTGATATTTCATAAACGGATCCTTAATCGAGAAATTGTATTAACAATCCGGTAATATTTTTGAAAGATCTATCTAACGACACTCCACTTTATGGGGTAGACGAGAAAAAAATGCATCCATACGTTACATGTAGGGGAAATACACAAAAAAAATCAACCTTTTATTTTACCTTGTTGGGCGTGACTTATATGTAAATTCATGCCAAATTACAGCTTCCTAGTAGGGTAAAAGTGGGATAGTTGCCCCACATTTTGAAAATGTTAATTATTTCCGAAAATACAATAATAAATCAACAGATATTTATTTGTAATGAAAACCATGTTTATTAGTTACTACGTGGTTAAGAGCAATTGTGTAAAAATATAACAATAATATTAAAAAAATATATATTTTCAGAGTACTAGTTGTGAGGATAGATGCCTATTGTGTGGGTTAGATGCCCCGATGCTTTTATCTCTATGAGGATAGTTGCCCTTTGGGATTAATTAAGGCAAGTATAATTAATGTTTATTTTAATCTCTTTAAATGTCACAAAATAAAATTATTTTTCCAATTTCTGGATGTGCGCCACCAAATGTTTTTCGTTATCAAAATCAAGAATAGGATGTTTTCCTGAAAAAAAAAAAAAATAGTCTCAGTTTCATTATTTTTAGAAAAAAATTAATTAAATCGATCCAATGAAGAAACATTTGCTTACCCAGTGTATTTTTCACAGTATTTTTATTTGAAAATCTTCTCCTTAATGTTCTCGATGGAATTCCATATAAACGAGAAATTGCGTTGATCCCCATAGTGCCTTTCGATATCTCATCCAAAGTAGCTATTAAGGTCTCTTGCCTCCATTGAGCACGTGCACGAGCGCCAGCCTTCCTCTGATATTTACGAGGCATGCTAAAACCAAGCGTTAATAAAAATAAAGACCATGCAAGCTTCCCCTTAAACCCTATGGGGATAGATGTCCTAAGGGCATCTATCATCTTAAAGCCCAAGGGGATAGATGCCCTTAAGGGCATCTATACTCACAAGGCATCGAGGCATCTATCCTTTTTGATAGGGATAGATGCCCCTATTTAAAAATAATAATAATTGTTAGTAAAATTTCCAAACTTGTACTTATACGTAATATTCGAACCATACACTTGCAAATAACAATAGAATAAAATAAACTTACTTCACAATATTAAAAGTTACACACTTCCAAAAATCCTTCAATATCGTAATCCGCCGCGACCCTGAGCGAAGTCATCGAACTTAATTTTATTACGCGCGAAACGTCCGTTGCACGCGGCTGCCACTCGCATACAGGCGGGGCGGGGGGGCGACCTTTACTAAAAAGCATTCGCCTCGGCTGTGGTATGTTTGTAACTTTTGATTTTAAATTCAGGGCATCTATCCTCCTGGGGCAACTATCCCACTTTTACCCTACTAACAGTCTCTGAGCTAGGCTGTGGACGGACGTGGTGAAACTGTAAGGGTTTTTAGTTTGACTACGGGACCCTAAAAAAAGGGTAATAGGTGGTTTGTAATCATGTTATCAATGTTTTAGCTGAATTACTTAGTAATTTAAGGCGTTTCGCACTCAACGATGTTACTACATGAATGCTGTATTTGCCTATAATTGGATACATACTCTGTTTTTTATTAATATTTTATTTATCCATGTGTATAGTTCTGTATCTAATAGCCAACGTTTAATAAATACATTCTGAGGTCCCTTGCTAAGGTTTTATTTACATTTGATTAGTTTAAACAAGCTGTTCCAGTTAAAATGTGCCATTAGGTGTAGTGCAATGACCCTGCTTAAAATATTTTTGCGCAAAATTAGACTTGAGATCACAAATAGTGTGTGTTTAACATCAACTTATTCATTTATTATGAAAATAAGGGAACCATGTCAAATTATTTTTTACAATTGTTTATAACATAACGAAATTATCTTCAAGTAGGTTCATAATAAACTATCAGTTATCAATGAAATAGCTGAATTGCCTCAAACTGTTTCTGCCCCTAGTTCCCAAGATACAGGCTGCCTAGTTTCGGACCGATGGATACAAAAATTATTATTTTAAATTAAGTATAGTCACGTGGTCACTTAGTTAAGTAGTTCTCCACTTTATAGAATCTTGCATGATATGTTATATTTTAAGTACTGATGTAACATTTTGTAAATTGTTCAGCTGTTAAATAAACATTATTTATTTATTTTAATACAAATACCTCAAATATTGCTGTATGGATACAAAATGAAAAATAGGCACCGTAATTTATAATTAACTTTTAAGAACATACGGGTGAATTGCAAAAATATTGTACATAGTTAAGGACCTAATTGATGTCAGTGTTAAATTGAAACAAATTATTTTTCCTTTGTGTAAGGAAAATTAGTCATACAATCGTATGGTAGGTAAAATAAAACTATGTATAATATTTTTGCAATTCACCCACTCTCTTTTTAGAAAGTACTTAATTGTTTACCGCATTTTTCCTACATTTATTTTAATACTCTAAGAATCGAGAAAACAATTCTCACCTTGTTTCAACCAAAAGCATTCTAAAGAAAACAACACAAAAACATCAATTAGGTACCTAGCCACACCACAAACCGGCACAATAAATTGAACCTAGAACCGCGCTAACTTTACCCCGTAGCTGCAACGTGGCGTGTCCAACGCACTTGGCCCGCTTGCGCAGCTCTAAATCCACCCCCACTTCTTACCCCCAGTTTTAAGTTGCTAGTAATGAATCTTGTTAGCATGCAAACGGGCACGCTCACACGTCTAGACAAAATTGAAATTTGCATTCATAAAGTTCGGAAGCTAGATAGATACCCGTATTTGGCAAGTAAAGAAACACGATGGGAATAAGGGGTTTATAATTTATAACAGATTAACTTGTTATCGCGACTCTGTCTGAGAAAACACATAAAAAAAAACAAATCAAACATACTTATAATAAAGCATAAATAAGCATATTAACCCCGTGTGGTTGCCGGGTTAGAATAGTGCCACTCCATGTCTTCCCATGGATTACGACATCAGGCGCCTAAGGGAAGAAGGGCTTGTAGTATTTTTAGGCGTTGGGTTTGCAACCTGTCACTAATACACTAGTAAATTTCTTGGCCTGATTGTGCAAAATGTGGTTATAGAATTATCAACAAGTCTTTTTAGAGTTGTTGGTATTTCTGTAGCTATGCCTACCCCACTCTGGGAATGAAGGCGTGATGCTATGTATGTATAAGCATATTATTATACCCTTCGCAATAATGTTCTGTGAAGACGAAATTTTCCGCATTGAGATTTAAGAGCGAACTTTAAAGATTTGTCCGAGAAAAACCATTTGCCAATAAATAAACTATGCCCCAATAAATTAAAGGTACCTTACTCAAAATTACAAAGTTGTGGCGGTTTCTTAATTCCGTCTAACGACTGTGAAGACGGTCGGATTCTTTAATTATTTATCTCTAATGGCGCTGTCCTTTGACGGCGGCTTTAATTTGGGATTCCTCCCCCAAATTAAAAATATAATGAGAGCAGTCACTGTTAATTGGAAACCGATCCGGTACGCTGCCCTTTTTAGTTAAAAGTGTCGCGCTGATTTGTTCAATATTGTTTATAGAGCCAAGGTGTCGATGGAAGGAAAGTCAACGGATGAAAAAAGATAATTTTACTTTTGTTTCAAAAAAAAGATTTGGAAAGCGTTATAATTAAAAACATATTTCCGATATAAAACGTAGACGGGTAAGGACGAAATAGTTGGACCATAGTTAAGCGTAGTTAACCATACGAACAACAAAAGTGAAAAAGTTCCGTTGTTACACGAAAATTATCCCTACAAATGTACCTATGGCTAATTTTCGTGTCACAACGGAAAAGTTTCATAGAACATTTTATTGAGTGAATTAGCGTGGCCAACGTTTCGGTCCTTACCCAGACAAGACCATAACTTACTGTAAACCTCCTACTTAAATAATTAACGATAAGATTTGTTACAAAAAATAAGAACTTGTATGGACGGCAATTTTTAAATTATGTATAGTTTTCTGCCATGTAACAAAATTAAAAAAGAAAACGATTTTAAAATAAAAACGGGATTCTATTAAGTTGCATTTTTTTGGTAAACGTGAGATTTCTCGTGAGATTTCTCAAACTTAATTGTGACAGGAAAAAATATCTCAGGACTTGAATTTAGCTATTTGCAGACATTACGTTCGCGGCTTAGCATGCGTCGTGAGTAATCGCGTTCATTTGTTTCCCGCCAGATGGGGTTGCACATTATCGCTCTTGCTACTTTTTTTCCTTCTTGATTTGTCGCGGCTAAGAAGGTTTAATGTGACAAATGGAACGGGGAAAGCAGGCTTGATAAAAATAACTGCTCCGAAAAATTTGTAAAATTTGAGACATTTAAAGAAATTACAGTCATAATAATGAGGAGCTTTTGTACCTATATTATGTATTTTATTAAATATTATTGTAATAGATAAGATAACAAATAGTTACCGAAAAAACGGTATCAAATGGTACTTTCCATTGATCTAGAAACCTGAAATTTGGCAAAGAGGAAGTTCTTACAGCACAAGTAAAGAAAAAATCCAAAAATTAATAATTTGTTAATCCGTTACAAAAATAAAATGCAATTGGATTTTTTATTGCAGTTGGTAAACTAATAGCGACCTATGTCGATGTATGGAGACAACAATTTTTCAACGGTAAAGTCAAAATTTTCCCTTAATACAATTTTACATTCTTATAAGTTTGAATGGCACCCTTGGTGCACGAGTCCTACTCGCACTTGACCGGCTTTTTTTATCTTATTGTGAATACAAACCGTTAATGTTATGTGCCGAACAACAATGTTATTTCCAATACGGAATAAAAAACTTCCTACTAACTATCTATACCTATCAAATTTTCATATTGCAAATTAATAAAAGTTTAGGTATAATTATTAGGTACTTACTTACTTTTTTGAGAAGTTAAGGTAATTTTGTTATATAATGTTTCTTTTTACATTTAAATATCGTAAGACAAAATGCAGGCAAGACACTACTAGTACTCCTATACAGTGGTTTTTATTGACAGGGTGTGCTGAATATTACAATTGTGTATTTCCAAATAGAAGCAAATAAAAATGCAACGAAATGCCAAATCACAAATGACTTAGACCCCGCAATACATTCATGAAACGTGAACATTCATATTCATGGGTCAGTTTGTGGCGGATGACAAATAAAAAACTGTAATACATTCAGAGGAGGGAATCCATCAGGTTGACATGCATGGCGCTTGGGAGTAACCTTTAGATATGGCGGGAATATTTTTATAGAATTAAATGCTACAAAATGAATAAGTTAATTTAAAAAACATATCGACTAGGGATAAGAATTCAGAACGATGCGATAGACAATAAACTGATAGATAATAAACTTCGGAATAAATAGGTATTCGATGTGTTATAACTAGGTTCCAATATATTAAAAACATGTCGAATGTAAACTTGAATATCTTATTGCAATAATTGTATTTTCTAAATTTTCTTTTGTATTATCCGTCCATGCTGTAGAGTATATGCTGTTCAACAATGATTATTTGCATTGTATGTTACGGTAATTGTTTTACCTACATAACTTAAAATTTCACCAAAAAACCACTCAAACACGCACACCCTGTAACTCGTCTACTGCAATATTTTGCCCACCTTTGGGGTCTCCACATTATGCATAACTGATAAGCCATTCTGTATGCATGCGGTCCTTAGCCGACGTAATGACGTCGAGGCTCTGGAGGATTCTAGAATAGTTTTTGCCGGCATTTTGTCTTAACTAAGTTGATCGTTGTATGTTTGTAAACGGGTTCAAAAGAATATTTAAAGGGTGATTTTATTTAATATTATTAATAAAAAGTCATAAAAGGAAGGTATCATTCTAAACGACATTGAGATTGGTAATATAGAAAAGGCCTAATTTATAATGGTGTTGTTGCTTTTTTTTATCAAGTAGCACAATCGCAGCCTGATTGACTTTTCACCGTACTCAGAGCCACTTACTAGGCACTACCGCTTACCACTACCAATACCACTTTTCTGTTCTCTTTTCCTTTTTTTATGTTATTTGATGTGTTATTGTTGCGAATAAATGTTTTTCTTTCTTTCTTTCACTTTAGAGACGGTTAAAAAACTGAAGTAAAGAACCTGTTGTATGTAGTTGTACTCGTAACATATCTAAGTATGTAGACCGTTCGACATTTTATATTTAAAATTTGACATTAGTTCCATATTACTTTGTACACTACATGCAAACGGTACTTTACTTAATTTGAATATGAAAAATCGTTAACTGAGGAACGATTCACTCTTTATACTGACACTGATTTGCGATGCGTTGGAGTAGGAAACTATCAATAATGATTTCTCCGCAACAGAAACAATTTGTTTATTACTTATTCAAAACATATTTCCCTCAAAATATCGCGTTTGCCTACAAAACTTTAATATACCAAGGACGTAAACAAAACGGGTTTCCATCCCGGACATTCAATTCCGGGACATGTCCAAACTTGACCGAAACAAATATTTATCAGAACCTGTAAGGAATACGTAAAGTGACATAAAACATGGCGGGCGGCCCAGTGACGGATTATTGCGACTGACCGCCTCTATTTCCTATCGGAATAACGAATTACCATATGCGCCTCCTGGACTTTGAAGCGACGGGATACGCAGCTGTGGAGAAGCATTTTCAATCTGGCCTAGAGCGGCGGTTAATTTAGGCCTTTGAAAAACCAAACGGTTTTGAGCCAAAAATGGGTACTCAAATAAGATAATAATGGTTTCAGGTTGACTGTAACGAAGGAATTTAATGTTTGAAGGAGAAGTTGGAACAGTTAAGTTCTACGAGAGACATTAAATTTATGTAATTTAATCTAATGACTGTCAATCTAAAAGAATGTTTAATTTTGCGGTAATCAATAACAATACTATTTTAATCGCGCAAGTATAAGTAGGTACTCGTAAGTCAATAACAAATTTGAAGTAAGGGATCTATGTTCGCAAAAGCTTTAATACAAGGTACCTACCCCTACATCTTCAGTAAACCCAAGTTTTTAACAAAATAACTACAAGACTGCATTATAAAATCCATCATTTTTCTTTTGTAAAGCATGCGCCACACTGCCGGCCGGGCCGCGGGCGCCGCGCGTCCGGCGACCCCTCAAAAACTTTCATAATAACACCCGCGCGGTAATGTGACAGCCGATACGTCGCCAGAGCCGCGCTGGATAATTTAAACTGTCTGTCTAGAGAACAATGGCAGTGTTTGGACTTATGTTTGCTATATTTGATGATTAAAATGCTATGAGGCTAGATGCTATAATGTGATAAAAAAAATAAGATATTTGTGGTTAGTTGGCATCTACAGATTTTAATATTTAGTCTGTTTTAGTTTGTTTTAAAGATAAAGGTCGTTCACAGTTTTCTCATAAAAAAGCAACAAACCTTCCCCCCAACTGAGGAGTCGCGAGTTGCAAGTTTTTAAAATCAAAGTTTAATTATGTTTAACCTCGACTCTTGTATCTTTTTCTGTTTGAAAAACTATAAGGCTGTGTAAGTAGTCTATAAAAAAGAACGGTAATGATAAATGAGACATTCATGAGGTGTTATTCTCGCGTCGTGCGGGATTACGCGTGTCGTTACCGGCTTAATGTCGCGAGAGCCCCGTGACGTGCCGTGGCGGAAAAAGTGCAAGTGTGGACACCATTAGTGAGAATTATCACAGTTTTTGGAGGTATAATAAGAGCGCTATTTACTTTGTATGACAAAGTTTATAACTTGCTTAGGGAATTTCAAAGGTCATTTATGGTAGTTCGTTGAAACACGATATACAGTAGGATAATACAAAAAAGTAAATGTGTCTCAAAGAAAACTTGAATTTATTTAAAAAAAATCAATCATGGCTTTTATTACTACATCTGCCTTTATCTTAATTAAACCAGTCAAATATGTAAAAAAAACATGTTACATTAAAGCACATTCTGCATAACAGATGTCATTATCAAAACAAAGTCTTCCTTGGCCATTACGTGCTATTTTCAATATTTACAGAGTGAAATTCCCCTTCATGTCGCAGTCGTTCGTCCCACCCGTTCGTCCCACCCTGTAGATTATAGACTATCGATGATTACTAGATGGCGAACAATAATTCAGCTTTACATTTCGTATGTAATTTAATATGCAGCAACAAATTGTACTAGCAATTTAGAACGAACTTGTTACGTCTTAACAATGCGTATTTTACTTGAAGTCCAAACAATGGAGGCCTATTAATTGAAACATATTGGAAAACAAGACGCATTGAATTATTTTGAGACAATATTTTGAATTAAAATTATCACATGATCCAGATTCATACTTACTAATAGTATAAATGCGTAAGTTACGTTGATCGTTTGCTTCAGTACCAAGTAAACCGAATTTAATGATTTTTCTATGTTAAAGGTTTAAAGGTTTGTTTAGGTTTAGGGTTAGGTCTTCAGGTAGCAGAGATCGAAAGGCGAATACGGCTGGGATGGGCTGCCTTCGGAAAACTAGACGACGTCTTTAAATCAAAACTGCCGCAATGCCTCAAGACCAAGGCCTATAACCAGTGTGTCCTGCCTATTTTAACATACGCATCCGAGGCATGGCCGCTCACAAAGCAAAATCTGTACAAAATTCAAGTAGCACAAAGAGCTACGGAGCGCGCCATGCTAGGAATCTCTCTAGTGGACCGCATACCTAATATCGAAATTCGCCGGAGAACCAAGGTCGAAGATGTCGGTAAGCGGATCATGAGACTGAAGTGGCAATGGGCGGGACACCTGGCTAGGAGAGAAGACGGTCGGTGGACCAAGGCGGTGGCCAAGACAGGGACGCCGATCAGTGGGCAGACCATCAGCCCGCTGATCGGACGACGTCGTCAGATCGGCGGGCAGACAGTGGATTCGTGCAGCACAGGTTCGTGGTGAGTGGCGCGACAAAAGGGAGGCCTATACCCAGCAGTGGGAAGATACAGGCTGATTTGATTTGATTGAAAGGTTTAATCCCTAGAATAATAGAAAAACGAGTTTAACGCGAAGTAAAAAGCTAATGAACTACATTATGAAATGCTTATCAATATATTGTAAGGTAGGTAATTGTTACTCTAAAATTAAAATACCTTATGCATGCCACTTAACAGTACAATTACTGTAATAACTAGATTTTTTTATGGCATTGAGAAGGCAAACGAGCACACAGGCCACATTCGCATTCACAAGACTGCAATCCTAAGACTGCAAATGCGTTGCCAACCCTGCGGACTAAGATGGAATGCCAAGAATTAGGAGTCATCATTAAAGTAGTTAATTTGTATTTTTTCTTTTACCATCGTTACGTAAGATCAACCCTTTGTAAATTAATAATATTAACGTCACTTTGTCAGCTCTGAGCAAATTTTTATGTACGTAACTTTAGATGTAAACTGTTTTAGCTTATTGTATTATCCTAGTTTTTGTAAATTATGTGAACCTACGCTATTTGTTTCCCAATAAAACGTAGAATAAAATACATCACTGTAACTACTTGTTATTATAAAATAACAATTTATATTCATAAAACTTTAAGTTTCAAAACCAAAGTTTTCTTCTAGTTAATAATTGTTTACCTGCTATCTATTCGGTCGTGCTTGTTACTTGAGAAGTTCCCCGTACGTTGCTGGCGAACATATTCGGGAAAACCAATGTGTCATTTCTTATTTCTCGCAGTTAACTTAATATTCCTTTTTAAAGTTGGAACATGAGTTATTTTCAAGAATATTTTATTTAGAACGTACTTGATAAAAGATGTGAGATGTTGATGATGTTGCGTTTTTGTAGTATAACTATACCTATATATATACCCGTTATCACTATACCCTAGACGACATCAAGTATAGCAGACAAGGTGCTCAAAAATATGCAAGCGCGTTCTAACTCGTCTTACCGCCCTATTACATTGATTCCAATAATGTCTAAGATATTCGAAAAATGCATGCTCAAGAGACTAGTGAATTTTACAAATAAATACAAAATAATTAGGAAGGAACAATACGGTTTCCAAAAAAATAAATCAACGACTTTAGCAATCTTCTCACTACTTAAACTGATATTGACTAACGTAAACAATAATTATATTACTACAGGACTTTTCCTGGATCTGTCAAAAGCGTTTGACTGTGTCTCTCATAAAATTCTGCTACATAAATTAGAGAATGTAGGGATCAGAGGTCCAGCACTTCAATGGATATTTTCCTATTTAAATGATAGACGACAGTGCGTTGAAGTAAAGGGGATGAACGATAATAAAGAAATTATAAACTATTGTTCAGAATACAGGCATCAAAAATGTGGTGTCCCACAAGGGAGCGTTTTAGGCCCATTCCTCTTTCTGTTATACATTAATGACTTCACTGACGTAACAAATCATAAATGTATTTTATACGCGGACGACATTACTATTATATTTACATCTGAAAAAAGTACTTTACAATTAAGGATCATGAGAATGAAATTAATACCACTATTGACAATGCAATACGTTGGCTTAATGATAATAATTTAAAAATAAATCTTAATAAATCAAAAATTTTACAATTTAATAAATCATTTAATTTAAAATTTAATTATAATTTAAACATAACGAAGGTAGAAGAAGCGACAGAAATGATTTTTTTAGGATTAACTATAGATGAAAACTTAAATTGGAAAATGCAAGTTGAGAATGTAACAACCCGATTAAACAAATATGTTTACGCCCTTAAGCAAATCAGGAATGTTGCAAATATAAAAACCGCAATTTTATGTTATCGTGCTCATGTTGAGTCAATCTTACGCTATGGGCTCATAGCATGGGGTAACAGTACTGACATTAACAGAGCATTTGTGACACAAAAAAAATGCATCAGAGCAATATATGGAATGTGGCCTAATGAATCCTGCAGACCGTTGTTTAAAAATCTTGGTTTGTTGCCACTTCCGTCTCTTTATATCTTTGAAATGAGTATGTTCGTCTGCAGAAACAAGGAGTTATTCACAAAAATAAGTGATATAAGTACTCGGCACCGACGGGACCAGAATAGGCTCGTCATTGAGGGCCTTTCTAGATTATCGAAGTTAAGCAAAAGTTGTATAGTTATGTGTGTTAAAATATTTAATAATTTACCGAGCGAATTGAAAAGTTTAAATAACAGAAACATGAAAAAAAGCCTGTATGAATGGCTAAGCCTAAAGGGTTTTTACAGTTTAAATGAGTTTAAATGAGTTTAAATATAAAGTAAATGTCAGATCTGATAAGTTTCATGGCGACTGTACACATTTTGTAGTTAAAATTGACTATAAAAGCTATACTATAATTTTGATTTCAAATGAACTTTACAATATCATAACCTTAACAACTCTGTCTACGCCCAAGCCATAACCTTAGGAAATTCCGGCATTAATAAACAATTTCACAGTCGAAATGGCTCAAATCAAATAATCATTTGAGACGACATCGAGAACAAAGCTAAACCGATGCGTTGTGACAACCTGACAACTCAGATGCTAATCAGTCAACCCTTTCGTCGACAAATCGGAAATTAGGTACGCATGAGCGCTCGCGGGTTAACCCCAGTTCGCGGGGTCGCCTCGGCCCCGGAGACTTGCCCGGACCTTTTCTTTGAATATTTAACCAGTAGCGTTTCACGTGATCAACGTGAAATTACAACGAAAGGGAAATTACTAAGTTAGTAGAACTTCATTTTGATGGGAGCTGAACTTTTAGAGCCTAAAATGGTTTTTATGATATGGCTAGGGTTTGTTGCATGTTGTCCTCTTTGTTACAACAAAAAAGAGGCTAATACTGGTTTAGAGAAACTTCAGACTGCAGAAATTTAAAAAGGGCTAACTAAAAATATTTTTAAACCCGACTGCATTTGTAAATTTAGTGAAATACTCATGTTGTATTTATTTTTGAAATCGGTGTTAAAGCCGTTTATTTGAGCTCTTGCTCAATAAATAAAACGATAAGGCGTATTAAATCGACAATTGCACAAAGAAATTTAAAACACCCTTTATAGTGTTAATCTGTTCAGGCTCTTTGAAGAACCAAAGGCTTAAACATTACCCTTCTTAGTAGGGTATGAATTCTGGCATGAACACTTTTTTTAACGAGTCTTGTTAGAGCTAATAAACTCAATCGTTTGTTAAATTAGACAACCAACACCAAGTTAACCCACCATTTAATTTTTTGACGACATGTTAGCTTACTTGGTACTGACCCTGACGAAGCTATTGGTCCCGGGTTCAAATCCCGGTAACAGCAGATATTTAGTGTGATGCGCGCTGGTATATTTGTTTCTGAGTCTTGGATGTTTTCTATGCATTTGAGTAAGTATTTCTGTATATAAGTATGTTTATCGTTGTCTAGTACCCATAGTACAAACCAAAAGCTTAGTTTGGGACTAGGTCAAATAGTGTGATATAGTCACCTGATATTTAATAAGATTATTTTTTAAATGACCATGTTTAAAATAAAGATACCGTAGATCTCAGTTCAGTCAACAGTACACAGCCTGTCAGAAACAATACCTGCTGGCCTTGGAAGGAAACTGTCAAAACTATGTCAGTTTTTGGGAATCGCTTACGTAAGTACTATGCATCTGGTATTGATTTTCACTTCGTTTGGCTGTCCGTTCGGTCCAAAATAAAATGAAACGAAATACAACTATATTAAAGCATATTAATTACTTCCACCTAAACCACTAGACAACGCCAATAATTATACCCGCCTTCACTCAATTACTTGGCAATTATTGGCGTAAAGTAAAATAAAGGCGAAGCTTTCTTGCGCCATGTTTACGAGTTTCACCTGAAAAGCTCGTCGATAGTCAAAGCTTTGATCAGTCCGAAACGCGAGAGGCATCGCCTTGCCGGGAAACTTCGGCGTTTGTAATTTGCATCTTCAGTTAAGTAACAACTTAAGTTAAAAGGATGATTAACACTTTAATAATGTTAAATAAAGCTGACACTAAAGCCGTAAAAGAAAATTACTGTATTTGTAGACAATAAATGCCATCTTCGTCCACAGCAATTTATTTTTAGTACGAATTAAAAGTTATTAATTGTAAAACGAGTCAAATTCAAATTCAATCATTTATTTAGTAAATTGGCCACATGAGGGCTCTTTTACACGTCGGTAATAGCGCTTCGGACAAGACCATCATCACGGAGAAGAAGCGCCGCAAGAAAGTCCAGCAGAAGGTCATTTTTTCAAGTATAAAATAGGTACAATAATACTTAAAAATAAGTTACATTACAAAGTAATAAGGTAATTAATAATTACAATGTGATGGCTAAGGACCTGTTGTTTGATCAGTAGTCAAACTAACTAATTGATAAAAATCGACAGCTAACAATTGATTTATTTTACACGTGTTGTTATTTTTGGATCCTGGTGTTATCTAGCACATTTTTACGTTATTAAGGTTTAGATATTAAGTTTCAGAATTACAAATTATAGCAATTCTAAGCAAAGGCAGCCAACTCTAGTTAAAATCTTGTAACAATTAATTAACATATTATTGGAAAGTTAAAAAGCTACATTCTGAAGCGGTAAAAAAATTCTTATAAGAGTAACATTAATGTCAAGTCCTGGGACCCCCTGTATCTAGAGAAAAGGTAAAATACAAAAAACTGTAAAAAACAAAAACTTTTTTAGATTCTGTAAGTATAATTACATCAGTTGCATTTAAATTATTAATATAGACGCTAATCAGTTTCTTTCGTTATTTCTTTAATCTATTTAGATATAAAATACTGAATCTGAATATTGCTCCAGCTTATTTAGGGAAGACACTGAAAAAATATTAACGTGAGCCGATCACTGCCCGCCTCTCTTAACTTGGATTAACCTATACTTACATCTCTGCTACAGACCCATTTTTAGGGTTCCGTAGTCAAACTAGGAACCCTTATAGTTTTGCCATTTCCATTCGTCCGTCCGCAGCCTAGCGCAGAGTCTTAGTACTAGAAAGTTGTAAGTTGGCATGAATATACACATTAGTTACGCCAAAGTGGTAAAATAAAACAAAAACAGGGTACCTCCCCTGCACGTAACGTGGGGATGTATTTTTTTTCTCGTCTACCCCATAGTGTGGCGTCGTTGGAAAGGTCTTTCAAAAATATTGTAGGTTTGTGAAAACAATTTTTCGATCAAGGGATCCGTTTATGAAATAAGTAATTAAGCTTTAACGCGCTAATTTTTGTTAGAGTCAAGTGTCCCCCCCCCCCCCCCCGCCTACAGCCAAAACTACAAATAGTAAAAAAAAACTTAAATCAAAGCGCATATAACAAATTTTAAAGAAAAACTATCACGACATCATTGGTTCCTGAGATACAGGCGATTAAATTGTTTATACCTACTAAAATCATCTAAGATAGAAAAGATAGACTTTAAATAGAAAATTAGTTATTACTTGTTGATTTTAATGTTTGTAGTAAATACTTAACGGCTTCGGAACCCTACACCGAGCATGGCCCGACATACTGTTGCCCGGTTTCAATGTATACGTAATATACTTGAAATAATTAAAGGCACCCTGAGTCAACACACATTCCTCGGCGCACGCGACGACAACGTCTTAAAATACGGCCACCCTTTCTTGACACAGACTGACCTCAGCCCCAAGCCCGCCCCAAGGTTCATTATAATTAATAAATGACCCCCACTTGGACCCAAAGACCCTGAAGGTACACACACGGGGTAATAACAAGCGAGCTTTGAAACATGTAATTAAAAATTGTTGAACTATCAAATTAAATAAAGATCGTTCTGTGACAATGGGTGTCTATTACGGTGGATATCTGTAATGTACGAGCTATAACCGTAGGTGTGTAAGAGTATGTGTGGTTAAAGCTTTTCTCTAGCAACTCAGTTATTTTTCTAGTACAATAAGGTAGTTTTATCCAGGATTTTGACTGCCTGTGTGACTTTTTTTTTTTGATTTATGCAAGAATGAAAGACATCTATTCCTTTTTTATTATATATTAGTAATGATTTTAGTAAAACTTGTATCCAAATATCTAAACATCCTTAAAAAAAACTTACGTTACGGAAATAACTGTTATTAATTTCATAAGTTAAGTATGAAATAGGATTTTTCGAACGGTGATTATTCGCAGCCTATTCCGAGTAATGTTTTTGGTAATCATTGACACATTTGTCTCCATTTTTATAAGATCAGTATTAATAATGAACTGATTTTAAGTGAAATTAACCGCTCAAGACTTGTCGATGTAAACCTCAAGTCTAAACTAAGCCACTCACTCAAGATCTGGGCCTTCTACAGGGTAAAACGACATTGCCTTGACACTTTTTTTTTTTAACTCGGCCGCCATTAATTGCTATCTACTATCGAACTATCAAAACGACAACAATACGGAACATCTCAGCCCAGTTCATTTATTCAACCCTTATATCACGAATTCTGAAGAAGACTTTAAACCTAAATACGTCCAATTTAAAACAACAACCCGATTACAATCTACCTAATCGCCCTCTCGCACCGGCATCCATTAATTACTTAAATTTAATTCATACGAGGCCCGGCCACTATTTACATTCAAGAACCCCGCCCGCATCAGGAACCCTTGCAAGAAACTTGGCCACCCCAAGATGCTAACTCCTAAGAAGACTTTCTTTGATAGTGCGCTTCGTCGACCCTGAATAAAGGGCACCGGGTCGATAAGTTTTGATCTGTAATTTTATAGCTTTGAAGCCCCTAGATCTGCAAGATGAATTGTGGCCTATTGAACCCCGTCTTGGCTTTGTTTCGAACCATCTTGCGGTAAATTTGCTTCAAATTAAATAAGATGGCCAGTTACGTCTTTGAATAAACTCGGAATAACATCCCACTTAGATACAGTTTACGAGTATCAACAGTGTGATTCAAGGACCGCTTGCGGGAAAAAGTTACATTTTATTCTTAAATTTACATTTTAAGACTAACAGTTCCATACAACTTTACTTACCTCTAGTCTTTGTTGCAAGTGATCCTATTTATGCGCAATATTCTTATGACCAGTTAAAGATATCACTTTTCTCATACAAACATTCTAGTGTTTTAAAATGAAGTCTTATTGGTTCTACTTTTTGAAGCATCAAATGCTGTTGGATAAGCGTTAAAAACCAATTCTTCGTTTAAAGTGGCCAAAACAGTGCAGAAAAGTCGCGCATTCAAGCTCAAAGTTCCTAAGACGCGATAATAAATCTAATGAGCAAGCACAAAGATCAGCGGTCCCGGGAAGACGGCGGATTAGCCTTTATCTCGGTGCACGTGAAGCGGTGATACTATATGAGTGCCCCTTTATTGCGTTATGGGGAAGGGTTGCAGCCCTCAAGCCAGCCAACGTCTCACGAATACGGGAAGAATTTATAAATAAGTTAAGCGAGGGCCCGCCTTATTCTTCGCCTACTTTGTTTATCATATTTAAATTATTAGAGTCAGATGTGGAACGTGTACCTAATTGCTGTACTTTGTTAAGATAATGTACCTTTGGCGCGACTCCACTTTTGTTTTCTTGTTTTGGAGCGATATAAATTCACGGGAGGACGCCGGTAACGCCCAACTTTCCTGTTCTGTTTTTGTGCGGACGCTTGGAGGGAAATAAAATTTGTTATGCAGCCATTTGGAGGCCGTAGGTGCTTTAAGATAATACGCCAAGTTCGCGCGAGTTGCCTGTCGGCAAGTGCTGCCCTGAAGTTTTGGTTTGCGGCCAGAGCGTACCTCATTGTAGAATAAATACATATTTTAATAGTTTAAATCTATATTTCATATTTTTTACGTATAAATAAAACAACGAAGATGATAGTATTGCGGAAATTTCGAAATAACCCTAAGAAACCTGATACGTCGGTTCAAAGTGCGTAAGATTTATTCAAGAAAACAACGCGTTCATAGATTAACGTTATTTTCTTACATAAATCACGTTTAAGTGTTATTTCATTTCCTACGGAACCCTCGCACGCGGTACACGCGTCGAACGAATAAGTAATTGAAATTTGAGACCAACTTTTGATTTTACGGAATGATTTCACCCCACTCCTTTTGAAATTATTATGAATTTCCCTTCGGGACAGGCACGTCTTGAATAAATGGCTTACCTTTTAATGTGCCTGCCGGGAAGTACGCAGCGGAACTGTTGGCTCGCTGTTGACATTTATATTTACATAGAAATATCAACTTGATTTACTATTAGAAAACATGAAGTCGGTTTGATATATTTAATATCCCTCCCTCTTCTTTTGAGAGTTATACTTCCTACAGTAAATGTCTTCATCGACATTATGATAGTTAAAAATTATCAAAATAAGATTCCTAATAATAAAATTATAAATGTGTATTGTTTGTTTGTTCCGTCTTCACAGTTCAACAGATATGAAAAATGGAAAAAATAAAAAGGCGTTACCCTAGAGCATAGTGATAAAAAAGTGAATAAGAGAATGCTGTCATATGGTGATCAATATGATTACAATATCGAAGCACGATGTCCAACAGCACTATTTCTGATCTGCTTTTGCTTTGTTAAAGCCATTATACAAGTGATGTAAATAACTTACATTCTTACTTGATGTAAACAAAAAGTCTGACACAACTTAGAAAAAAAAAAACCGTAATATATGATACGTAATTATGTCTGAATTATTTGTAGTTTATGCTGTGAACTCGTCATTGAAATGCAGGACGCACGGGAGTTTAACAGAAAAATCTAAAACTAATCTAATATTATTTCACCCACAAAGCAGGCTTCAATAATTGCGTGCAATGAGCAAAAAGTACCTATTAACACAATAAAATAACTGTTTTAAGAACTAAAAAACGTCTTGAAAAAGCAAGAAATAACTTCTTATTAAATGATAGGTCAGTTCAACTGAATACGACTTTTGGTTAAAAATATAGTGGGACGCCGACTTCAGTTGGACTGACCAGTTCAGTTTGATGTTAAAAGAAGTTAATTCTTGCTCTTTGAAGACGGTTTTTAGTTTTTAAATTACTTATTTTATTTCATACCTTTTAGAGATCATCATAACAATACTGGTATGTCGTCCACGTATCATTTATTCATATAATATTTGATGAGTTATCTCAATTCCTCACGGATCCTCTTACCAGACTCAACTTCATGGCAATGAAACCAACTCAGGAGTACACCCTATGACACAAAAAAAGAATTTTCAAATCGATCTACAATCGAATATAATCGTAATCGCGTAGCAAACACACAAAATAAAATAAATACAGTCGAATTGATAACCTCTTCGGTTAAAAATGACGCAGTAACCCCTGCAAAGGTGCCTTTTAGTTTAGGTTACTCAAAGCCAACTACTCTAGTCTACCCAGAACTGCTGTCTACATTGTAATATTTGTAATCCTCGGAGCATTATGATTTCCCGCAACTACTGCCCGGGGCGTCCGGATCAGTAGCGCGATGACATTTGTTAACATTGTCAGAGCTGGGATGGAGTTGTTGATAGGGTGACAGAGTCAAACTTGGAGCATGTTTAAGTTATCACCAGCTTAGGAGTAGTTGATTCAGATCAGTAAGGTGTCTTAGGGCCGTATAGTTTTAATAAACTGATTTTGACTGTAATTCTCGTATCAAAAATTACAGTTGAATATGGCTTGACGTTTACTTTGACGTATCTTGTGACGGGTATTACAGCCTAGATAAGTGAATTATATAACTGACTTTTAGAACGTCTTCAAATTACTAACCGACCACTCTGAGTGGTCCCGTCAGATCATTGTCACCATAATTTGGTTGCCGATTTTTGCTAACAATAGCTCGGCCGAAGCGATTGGTACATAACTCTTCCTTATTTGCGCGTAGAGCAGCCTTAGTTTGCCGGTTAACAATCTGTTGAAGAGTTTAAAAGTAAGTCGTTCAAGGGAATAACAATCCAGATCGTTACTAGCTACAATTATCAATTATCAATAGTTCAAAAAAGAAACGACCGAATAACAATTACCTATGCATATATTCGTTTCTATAATAATTACACAATTGTATAAGTACCTACCGAACAGAGTTTCAAGTTAACTAATTATGTTGACGATGGCACGAAGGAAATTATTTAAATTGTGGTAACAAGACACAATAGTCGTAAAGGTGGCTTGTAAAATCCACAACAGGCGGAAAGCGCAGCATATTACAAAGCACCAGCTAACAGGTAACGGCTAAGATCACGACGCTGCCTGAATCCTTTATTCGACGATTAAGGCTTGCTACAAGTAGCAAGATGTCTACAGGACCAATAAACAACGCTGGAACGCGGCGCGAACGCCCAAAGTTTCGGGCGCGCGTTGAGTGCAGAGAACCCGTAATGAGGGTTAGAAATTTCGGCACATTGCGGCCGAAACCGCACCCGGCATCTTGGCTTATTATTAATTCCGTAAGACGTGGCCCCGATGTCCAGGACGTGCTGAGATTTGAGACAAAAGTCGCGAGGGCGGAAGCCCCCGTCTCTCGACACGTACGCCCGGGATTTACAGGTGGTTTTAATAACGCTCGCCACTAATGTCGCGAGATGAATACTTAATGGACGGATCATCGGGATTCTGGAGAGTTAATGAATGCGTGATAGCGTCTTGACTGTAGATAAATACATTGTATTTAGGCGCGAGGAAATTTGAAACATGATGTATCGGATCCGAAATCATTTGTTTTATACTTGCTTGATTTCTTAATTACATCATTTATTTCTTAAGTTTACCAAATATGCACCAAAGGTAAATCTATGCATAACACAAAAAAACTGTATTTCAATGTCATGTTATCGTATTGTCCACGTTATGATAGCTCTTATTTACTTGACAGTAATGGCAGCAGAGTTAAAAATAATACGATAACCTGCCAAAAGCAATATGGTTGTACAAAGTAGAATAGAGCTCCAGTCAATGCAGTTATAAAACTCCGCATAATGACAATCCATAGTACGTTCTAGTTCTTTTGCTTGAATTTTTCTACTCAATTTTATACTCAGTATCCTAACAGCGCAGTCTTAAATTGCAATTTACTAACATAGTGTGAATCCCTTTAAAATGTCCTCTCTGTTTCGGATGCTATTAAAAACCCCTCCGAGCACGAGGGTCACGCCTCGACACAAATGTTGCAAGTTAATGCGAAATACATTGTTGCAGCGGCTTGACGAAGAATTATGGAACTGTAAGTCCCTTGGTATACGTTCGTAGTACTATTACTCTAACGAGTAATAGTAGTAACTCAGAATTTGGTTGTAATGTTAAAATTTACGCCTAAAACACCCATTATTGTTTTATGGAAGAATTTCCGCTCAATTGTTTTTTGAAATTAATTTGACATACATATAGGAAATGGACCACCAAATGTTAAAATAGCTCTTAAGGTCTGATTAATAAAGCTTTTTTGACAAATTATAGCAGTGATTGGAATGGGCAAAACATTTTCTTTTTATTGAATTTCAGATTTCTGTCATTTTCTGGTGTTAGTCCTAATGTTAATATACATTATTTACTCAAAGTATTTTACCAGATATTTTACGTTAGTTTGTGGTAAAATGGGCCGGTAATTAATTTCTTTTATCACGGAAAAATATTTCATATTTTGCAATACATGTAATTATAGGAGCCTGTTCAATTTATAGACCTTTCTCTAAAACCTTAACACATACATAACATCACGCCTTCATTCCCTGAGTGAGGTAGGCAGAGCTACAAAAATAACAATAACTCCAAAAAGACTTGTTGATAATTCTGTAACCACATTTTGCACAAATAGGCTAAGAGCATTAGTAACAGGTTGCAAGCCCATCGCCTAACAGTACTACAAGTCCTTATTCCCTTAGTCACCTCTTACGACATCCACGGGAAGACATGGGGTGGCACTATTCTAACCCACCAACCACATTCTAAAACCTTATTTTCCCGAAGTAAGGAATCCGAAACTATGAAGTATTTTGTAAGTATATGAGTATACTTCAGTAAATCATATTTTACCTAGTGTTAACACCTATATAATTATGTCATTTTGCATATTCTTTTAATGCGACATGTACGCATCTTGCTTGTGTGGCACGTTCGCTTTAAATAAATGTTCATTGCACATAAACTCCCAACATCTACAACACTTTAAGGCGCCTGCCATGTTATTCACTTGAGAACTCACTTTTCAACTCGACGTGATAATTATTAATCGGTTAGTTTAACGTCCCCGACAAAACATTTTAGGGCGTGCACTCTCAATTAGGTAGCATAAGCGCCATCTGTACAACCTCGATCGATTGATAGTAAACCATTTTCAAAAAATTTAAACCTCAGGTTATTTCTCAAAGTCATACTCATAGCTTTATTTAATTATTGCTTTATGTTGTACATGAGGTCTTTAAAATACAGTAGAGGTAGCTTTAACATAAACCCTGCAAGGACACTGCAACAAAATATTAACATACTTTAAATTAAAATTAAATAACTTCTTAACTTTCCACAAAATATAGTCTCTTTTGTTATAGTTTTGACTGTAAGGGATATTTAATTATAAATTTTCACAGCCATTTCAATAAAATAAATAAATAAATATCACAGGACAATGTCATACGAATTGACCTAGCTCTAGGCTCGTACTATGGGTACTAGACAACGATAAACTTACTTATATAGAGAAATATATAATTAAATACATAGAAAACACCCAAGACTCAGGAATAAATCGTGCTCATCACACAAATATCTGCCCTTATCGGGATTTGAACCCAGGATCCCTAGCTTTGAAGGCAGGGTCACTACCAACTAGACTAGCGTGACAAACAGTACCGGTAAACTGCTACAATGAGCTCCGACATCAAATTAACCCTGCACATGTTGCCCCAACGATTAACTAGAAGAATTGCCAATCGCTGTTGAACGGCGTGCCCAGCACACACACGAGCGATTATGCCCAAGCACGCACTTGGGAGACATTGGGAGATCTAACGCGCAATCTTAAAAGACATTCGTAATTGATTGCTTTTGAAACGGCAATATAAGTACGGATCTATTAAGCACATCTCGAACATAAAAAATCATCCTTTTTGTTACTTGGTCAGGGGATCTAAACAGGGTAAATCCACATTGTTTGACATGTTATCGTATACGTTACGATAGCTCTTATTAACTTGAAATTAATGGCGGCGCGGCCGAGTTAAAAACAATACAATATGATTTGGATATGTCAAAGGTCATATGGTTTTATCCAGTAAAATAGAGGGTCTGGATGAGTTTGGTCACACGATTAACACAACTAATTATGTATCAAAAAAAATATTTCGTTTCTCGCATGTTAGGTATGTGGTTATGTACTGTTAAAGTGTTGTTTTAATATAGTTCTGTTAACATCTTACAATTGTAACTTTTTACTAATTCAGTGTTCGTAGATTTTGTAGCAAAACCGGTGCAATGACGTCACAATGACATGTGACAAAGATCTACGGTTGACGAGGTACGATTGACTAACGGCCGAACCCGCGGATAGATAAGGCTTACTTCGGGTTGAAAGTTGACATTTGCCCATACAAAATGTGTGAAATTTTAATCCGAAGTAAGGCTATCTCTACGCGGTTTGAATATAGGGTTCGGCCGTTATATAATTGGCTATTGATTGTATAATATAATAAAATGAAACACTACACTTTTTACTTAATTAACCCTAGCAAAAATGCTACACAACCTACGATCACTGCTAATAGTAACGAAATTGATCTACTAAGGGAAGAAAATACCTACAGTAGAAGTATACAAGAAATATATGATGGAAAGGCTGTCTTAGCACAGGGATACAAGGCTATTTCTTGTGCTAAGAGTAGTCAAGGATCAAGTACCAACGTGCCATTTTATTTTAAATTAGTTTAGGTTTGATTTAGGTACATAGCATGATTAAATTGTTACGTAGAGCGCTGTCTCGCTAACAAACTGCTGTGTTAGTTTGGCGAGGAAAAAAGTTAAATGGCAAATGTTATTTACAAAAATGATAAAATAAATTAATCATAAATGTGAATGTGATAGACGTAAATTGGTATCCAGAAAGTTCATAGCCCAAAAACTGATACCTATAGGTTTCTTATTATTCTGGAAAAGTTGTAAGTTTCCAAAGCCACAAACGACTTTTAGAAGGCCAAAGTCGCGAGCAACTGCTAGTTTAACCACCCATTCATAAACGGCACAACCAAATCCTGCTGAGCATTTAATCAACGCCACAGTCCCTTCCAACCGGATCCACTTCTTCACCTTACCCCCATAAATAACAATTAGTCGTTATGTTTCAATCGTCCGCCGTACATTACCGGACCGTGAAATATCGCCGACCGGACGCCGGAAAGAAATATCGCCGTCAACGGGCCGCGGCTAGAGCTGGGAAATTTTATCGACAAAAGTTTCACACGATTTAGCACATAGCGCGACATTTTTTTTTCCATAGTCAAAATAGTTCTTATGTGGATTTTAATGAAATGAAGATTATGTTATTGGGGAAGCTATGGTTAAGTCATAGGTACATTAAATGTCAAGTTACATGTCATTGTTAATATTGTAGTAGTTTTTGGCCATATATTGATAATTAATGGGCGGACGACGGATGCGAATTACGACAAAATCATGTCAAACAATAAACTTAATATGGATATGACTAAAAAATCTGCATATATTTTATACATAAATATTACTCGAAATTTCATAAAGTCTTATCCATCTTATGCTTTTGTCACCATATTACATCCATCGTCCGCCCTTTATTGATAATGTAAAGTAAATACCTACAAGGATGCTAAGAGTCCGACTCGCACTTGACCGGTTTTTGGTTTGTCCTTCTGCGTGACTGACTGAGCAACAGATCAACAGATCGATGTAATTTTTTGCAAAGTCACATAGCCTACTTTTATCCCTTGAAAAATTGCTACACCGTTCCCGCTGGTATAGCGGTAAATAACTCCTTCACGGGCGGAAATGCGTGCTAAGTCATCGAGAAGGAAACAAGGTTGTCGCTTTTTAACGTTAAGATAACAGCATGTAATTTAGGAGTTGCTCCTTCCCTAAGTTTAAATTACGGTTTTAATGACTTTTATCGATAGTATCGATACGTCGCTCTTCACTATCGCTAGTGTTTATAACTGAACAAATCGGCGTGTAAGAGACCGCCGCCCGCCGCGCTTAATCACTTAACGCGGGATTAACGACGAATTTATCGTTCACGCCAAAACGCGACGTTTTTGAGAGAAAGAGTGTTTGGTTAGAGCTCATTTTGTTTTTTTCAATATTTGTATTAAAGTAGTTGTGGGTATTCATTAGACTTTATTATAGACGTTACTTATATTTTATGATCGCCCGTGTGGTTGCCGGGTTAGAATAGTGCCACTCTATGTCTTCCCGTGGGTGTCGTAAGAGGCGACTAAGGGACTAAAAGCCTGGAACCTAGTACCGTTAGGCGATGGGCTTGCAACCTGTCACTAATACACTGGTAAACATCATGTGCAAAATGTGGTTACAGATTTATCAACAAGTTTATAGTTGTTGGTATTCTGTAGCTCTGTCTACCCCACTCTGGTGGTCGGGGTGAAGGCGTGACGTTATGTATGTATGTATATAGATAACTGTATTAACAATTCAAATAAATAGCTAATACGAAAAGAGCTAACGTAAAGCGTCTAAATATATAGCACACCATCTGAATTAGTTATTTATTTAGTTCAGGTTATTTCTCTGTAATACACGTAACTTTAGTACATAGATGTTTTCACTGTATACATATTAACCTTTTTTTTTTAATGGATGTATGTTATGGAGGTAAAAAAATCATGATGATAAAATGAACAAATAGGGTAGGTATTTGTCGAAGTTTTCAAAGTGTAATGTTAGTCAAACTACATAATTTAGAGCATTCTTTATTAGGTACAGTCGAGTTCTCAGATATGTACGAGTATACACTTTTGCACCTTATCCCATTAAAATACGTCAAAATTTAAAAATCCGACTGCATGTTTTGATATGGTCGCCTGTAAGTACCGGATAAGTTTCATCCATCGCCACGTGAAACTCCTTTAATTACTTGCAAATAGCAAATTCTATACAAGAAAGACTTTATTTTATTTTTGAAAGCAATATACGATATATGACGACACGCTAGCCAGTTGGTAGTGACCCTGCCTTCGAAGATAGGGGTCTATGGTTCAAATCCCGGTAAGAGCAGATATTTGTGTGATTATCACGATTATTTATTCCTGAGTCTTGGATGTTTTCTATGTATTTAAGTATATATTTATCTATATACATAAGTTTATCTTTAGCTAGGTCAATTTGTGTGATATAGTCCTGTAATAATTATTTATTTATTTATATGTATGTATATACCGCAATCATGTATTTTCGAAAATACTTCCGAGTTAACCGGGAATGTCCTCCATGCGGCGTTTGGTTTTTCTACCCTGTATGTTAATAACCGTGTATAGGAACAGTTTTAAATACCTACACCATTATACAATTTTAAGGTTAACTACCCCTTGTCACGCTACAACGAATCTAACGACAACTCGTTATTTTTTTCGATACGTTTTTTTTATAATGGTAAAAAAAAACGTTCAGCATTTAGTCGGTTGCCTAGGCTAGTCCAACTCGTTTCATCTCCGCAGTCTAGGCCATATATTACGTCAGTAGATTTCGCTTACGTGGCTAACTTGTCAGTAAGCAACGATATTTGTACAAACCAAGCGCCTATCGATCACTCTTCGGCCTCAAAGAACAGCCAAACACGAGTAGGTACACAACGAGGCGAGGGTCCGAGAAAAGAAACCCTTTGAGTAATGTGAGCCTATGTGTGGACATGGCTTAGTTAGAAAATTATTATATTGTTTGCTTTGTTTTTGTTTCTTGGTTTTTGGATATGTTGATTTATTTAAGTAAGTAAAAAGACCATTAGATATACTCACTTGCTAAAATATGATAAAAACAAATTAAGTATTCAAATAATGGTCACGAGAATTTATACTAGAATGACTCAATACTACTTAGCACAGAACAGTTCAAAACAATTACAAAGTAATTTGTAAGATTTTTTTCGATCCCTTAAAATGTAAAAAAATCGATATTTTATTTACCTGTCCTTATCAAATCAAATAAAGCCAACCGCTTCAGAAAAGCACCCTGTGTAGTTTAGTAAAATATATTTTTAAAGTTTTGAAAAAATGCCTTTTATTTATTAATCAAAACGAAGTGTTTGTGCCAACACATTTTAAATTTTTGATGACGCATCCACATTATCCTTACTCCACCCTTTACCAACTAACAGGACAATCGTATTTGTACGAGGTCATTCGACGATCAAAGCGATAGCCAATAAATAAATAGTTGATGCCCGTAAATAAATACAACAGATCCGCATACTTTTACAACTATTCCGGGGTAGTGGATAAATTGATTTGCTTTAGGTATTTTGGAAACGGATTGGTATTTGTTTGAACTGATAGGTTTTGATTGGGGAGAGCGATGTTACCTGTGCTATAAGACGTGGCTATAACCAAAATCTAAGTTGATATGTTTTATGTTTAGAAATATTAGTTTTTACTTTGGATCATAGGAACAGAAATTATACTTACATTTAACTTTTCAAGAACCCTTAGCTAAAACATATATAATTTGTGAATCCGAAGCTAGATTTCTAATCCCCAATAACGTAGCAAATTACTGAATTACACCTAATTTCTACTTATTAACGCTTTAAATGAATCGTTGTTTACGCGAAGTTCCACGACATTCTGTAGAAGATCTGGTTATTGTTCCATATAAAAACATAAGTCTTTTGAACAAGGGTGGGATAGTTCAAATGCATGTCCAGAAAACAATACTAAATTTACAATACAACCAACAAAAACCAATAATACAAACAATAATAATTATTTTATATATTTTGGCGAGCTTGTAATTATTTAAAAACGAATGTACCTTTTTCGAAAAATTAACTACTTAAAACAAAAAAAAAAAACAGAAAAAAACAAGTATACTATGAAGTATACCTAAGCTGTTTTTTTACAAGGAACACATTGAGCCTTGGAGGATATTTTTACTTAGGTACCTACCCCCTTACTATTAACGTGGAATAACTGTGGGTAGCGTTGCCATGCTTTGTCACTCTCTGTCAGATGCAAATGTCACTATTACAGATGAGGACATAGCATGGGTTAGAATTTGGTAGGTTCATAAAATCATAAGTTGGAATGTTAAAACACTTTTTTATGATTGAATTTACCTGTTATAGCCTTATCGACATGCTAAAATATTAAGTTTCTATTTACATATTCACAATAAATAAAAGCGTAGTCTCATTTTGAAATCAGCGCCATCTAACCGAAGCACGAAGAACTACGTTGAGATCGAGTAGGCGAGAGTAGTCCGCTTCGGAGGGTTGCAAACTGAAACTCGCTGGGGTTCCGAAAGGAGTGTTTCTTAGTGTTCTCGCTTCATGTCATATTATTATAACGAAAAGGATTATTATTGCGAAAGTGTTTATTTTCCGCGATTTAATTTATTTACTCTAAATAAATTACATTTCAATAATAAATCCAATTGTTGCACATCGAAATACGAAACCTGTTGTATTTAGAATATATTTTCTCCGCAAGAGGCGCCACTATACATGAAAACGGAACTCTCAGGGACAATCGAATCTCTTTGTCCCATTCCCAAGGACTGTAGTCATTACGTCACACTTTTACGAGATGGGAAGCGTTTTCCTTATCCTTTGAGCAATAATGCCGAATCAAAACGTATTATAATGATCTTTGAACTAAACTAATCATAAATTAGGTGTTTATTTTGCAAAAAAACACGTATTGTACTTATGATTTTAATAAACAATATACCTACTTTTTATTATCTTCACTTTGGTAATTACTTAATCTTTGTTATGACACGTTTTTTTTTACATTGGCCAAGATTAATTTTGCCAGCTTAACTGAGAACGGAAATACACGAGAAGTTTCGAAGTCCCTGAATTCTATAAGAAAACACCTTTTAATTTAATATTCATAGTGTATCTTGTGTTCCTTTAATCTGGCTTTTAAACCTAAATCTCAATTCACGACAGTAACGTGACATTATTAAGTCCGACCGCCGACATTTTATTCGTGGAAAAGCGTCACTGAAGCGTATTGTAAGTGGGTGTTGCTCTTTGAATAGACAATTAGAGGGAGCAGCTCCTCTGGGGTCTTTGGGAGTACGCTCGCCCTGTCCCTTTTTCTCAATGGAATTTCCACTGTAGAGTGAAAAGGATAGAGCTTCCAAACTTTTATATTCAAAGTGTCGGAGTACCCAACCAATCAGCTTGTATCCCTGTCTAACCGGTATACAAAGAAAGAGACGCACTGATCAAGAACTGAGAAAATACAAGTGCCAAGAGCCAGATTCATTATTGTCTAAAACAACTTGATCTTCTATTTCGGTCATTTACTACGAGTATGAGGGTCAAGTTTATATGGTGTTCTAGTGTTAGAGAATAACCCACATTTTGTGTGTGGACCAAGTGTAAAGCGTGCGACCAAGGGGTTTAATTATTGTTACCTATTTGCAACTAAGACGCAGTTATCTGGTGGGCTTGGTAGTGACTGCCTATAGCACTTGTTGTCCAGTGGCTTTAAACAAATTGCATTGTTATCGAATACATGAGTATATAGTATTGAAGTAAGCTATCAGAGTCGTATCACACGCTTATGCCAATTGTACACATGTTGACATTTTTCAAATATTTTTTACGGTAGAGCGTTATGCATATTGTCTAGGACCTTAGGGTTGGTTGTTTGATAAGATATATTTTTAAGGCGATAAGCACTTATTATATATTTCTGGGCCTCTGTTTCATTATTATTTGCCGTCATACGCCGTTGTTTAAATTGGCATCGTATATGATATAAGGTAACGATTTATGCAAGTAAATTACAAAGAGGCAATCCAGTTACATGGGAAGGGAAACTCCTCCACCCTCCTCCTCGGCTGTTCATAAACATTCGCAATATGAAAGGCATTGAAAATCGCAAAAGCATTGGCGGTGTTAAGGAATAAGTTGCACAAACATTTTACAAGTTCCTCTAGTGCCAATCATAAATATGTATGTATGTGTGTAAACACTTTATTATACTAAACACAGAAATTCAAACACAATATTCACATAATAGGAATGTATAAAGGCGAATTTATCGGTTCTCTGCCTTTTCGCTGACAAATCTTTGGCAAAAGCATCGTTTCGCAACCTATTCATTTGCCAACCTGCTTTTTTATCTGTAACTACAAACATTTCAGGCTTTTTATAAAACTAACATAACCTAACCTATAGGGTTTTATCCAATGGTCCTGTTATAAATCCAGAGTTATTTACAGTTTCGGAAAAAAGGCGGGTTGTCAAATGATATGTTTGTGTCATGAATAATTTGTAAAACGTTTGTTATGAAATGACAGGGGATCCTGTCATTTCATAACAAATTCATTCCTTTACTGGATGTCTTCCAGCTAACCTAATGATAATAGGTACCTCCGTTATGCGTGGCTATAAAATACCGCCATTTTAGTAATGGACAGAAAACAGTTATTTTGGTTTTATATCTTTTTGCGTTGTATTGGGTTATTGAACAATAAGTTCAAAATAGAATGACAGTAATTTTGCAATACAGATTTTTAAAAGTACTGTTTTTTACATGAATATTTAACCTACATGATATAAAGTGAATTAAATAAAAATAATAACACAATGTAAATGTTTTATTTTTTGCATTAGTACAAATAATATAAGTGAATTTTATAAAAATAATAACACTATGTAATTGTTTTTTATAACTAAAGTGAATAGGGAACATGCATAATTATTTTTCTTACGCTCTCTGGAAACCGGTATAAAAGAGAGGAATAACTGTATTCGCGAAATAATTGTCGTGTAATTTTTCATAAGATATGAAGCTTTAAAAAGTCATAGTTCAGACCCCCTGCAAAAACACTATACAAAATCGACGACAGGAATGACGTCACAGCTGTTGTTCCATGTTTAAAATATAAGAAACTTACAAAGAAATTTGCATTTATTTCGTAAATTACTATACGAGCATTATTTTTGGTCCGTTTATTGAGATTTTACATATCAAAACTTGTTAAAATTTCAAAACTTATTTTAATGTTTAGATTGATTAATTCGGTTATATTTTCTCTTGAATTGTATCAATGAAACCCAATTCTGATTTTCATTCATGTTCTCTTCTCTATTGTAAAAGGTACGGAAAGTTACCTGTAAAGTTTCAAGACGGGAGAATCAGAGCACGCCCCGATCTCGTAACTTGGACCATACTGCACCTTACGCACACTCGTAAACAAATACAGGCGTATTGGAACTGCTAGCTGTGTGGGTAACGTACCGGTCGCTTATAGGGTACCCAATTAACCTTCATATACTTGCGTTTGAAAATGAAATTTAAAATGCAATGTTTGATAAAGTTATTTAAGTTTGATACGAGTATACATTTAACCCCCGATGATAAAAGATGGGTATTGTTTAACGTGTGTATCTTTATATCTGTCTATGTATGTATCTGTGTATCTGTGTGTTTGTATATCTGTGTTTCTGTGTATCCGTGTATCTGTGTGTTTGTTAATCTGTGTATCTGTGGATTTGTGTATCGGTATGTCTGTGTTACTGTGGATTTGTGTATCCGTTTAGCTGAGTTTCTATGTGTCTGTGTGTCTATGTATATGTGTGTCTGTGTATCTGTGTGTCTGTGTGTCTATGTATAAGTGTGGTGTATCTGAGTGTCTATGTGTCTGTGTGTCTATGTATATGTGTGTCTGTGTATCTGTGTATCAGTGTGTCTGTGTGTCTGTGTATCAGTGTGGTATATCTGAGTGTCTATTTGTATGTGTGTCTATGTATATATGTGCCTGTGTATCTGTGTATCAGTGTGTCTGTGTGTCTGTGTATCAGTGTGGTGGATATGAGTGTCTATGTGTCTGTGTGTCTATGTATATGTGTGTCTGTGTATCTTTGTACCAGTGTGTCTATGTGTCTGTGTATAAGTGTGGTGTATCTGAGTGTCTATGTGTCTGTGTGTCTATGTATATGTGTGTCTGTGTATCTGTGTATCAGTGTGTCTGTGTGTCTGTATATAAGTGTGGTGTATCTGAGTGTCTATGTGTCTATGTATATGTGTGTCTGTGTATCTGTGTATCAGTGTGTCTGCGTGTCTTTGGGTTTTTATCCATGAAATAGTTATATTTTACGTTTTAAAATGTCACGAGTACGGTTTGATTAGGGCATACAACAATTAAACTAAATTAGATGAGTTATCTAGTACGATTACATCGCTACATAGTGTAAAACAAAGTCGCTTCTCGCTGTCTGTCCCTATGTATTCTTAGATATTTAAAACTACGCAACGGATTTTGATGTGGTTTTTAGGGTTCCGTAGTCAAACTAGGAATACTTATAGTTTCGCCATGTCGGTCCGTCTGTCCGTACGTCCGTCCATCAGTTCTTTCGTCCGTCCGTCCGTCCGTACGTCCGTCCATCCGTTCGTTCTTCCGTCCGTTCGTCCGCTGCCTAACGCAGAGACTCTTAGTACGAGAAAGCTGTAATTTGGCATGAACATACTATACGTATTAGTCAGGCCAACAAAGTGGTACAATAAAATGTAAAAAAATATTTTCTTTAGGGTACCTCCGCTACACGTAACTTGGGGCTGTTTTTTTTTTCTCGTCTACCTAATAGATCAATAATAGATTCGATCAAGGGATCTGTTTATGAAATATTAAGTTTTAAAGCGCTAATTTTTGTTAGAGTCAAGTGCCCCCCCCCCTCATAAAGCCAAAACTACAAATAGGTACTAAAAGTCTGAAAAAAAAATGTAAAATGAAAGCACATAAAACGAACTTATAAGAAAAACTATCACGACTAAGTACAAATCATTGGTTCTTGAAATATAGGCGATTAAAGTGTTTATACCTACTAAAATCATCTAAGACGGCACCAAACGACTTTAAATAGAAAATTTGTTATTACTTGTTGATTTTCATGTTTGTAGTAAGTACTAAATGGCTTTGGAACCCTACACTGAGCATGGTCCGACATGCTCTTGCTCGGTTTTTTAATAGATACAGAGATTCAAGAGGAAGGTTTATATGTATATAACCCGGAGAGAAGCGAGGGCGGATCGCTAGTTTATTAGGGTTCCGTACTAAAACTTGGAACCCTTATAGTTTCGCCATGTCCGTCCGTCCGTCCGCAGCCTAGCGCAGAGACTCTTTGTACTAGAAAGCTGTAATTTGGCATGAATATGCATATTAGTCACGCCAACAAAGTGGTACAATAAATAGTAAAAAAAAAATAGGGTACACTCCTCTACACGTAACATGGGGATGTATTTTTTGGCGTCTACCCCATCGTGTGGGGTATCGTTGGATAGGTCTTTTAAAAATATTACGGGGTTGTAAAAACAGTTTTTGATTAAGTAAACCGTTTATAAAATATTAAGCTTTAAAGCGCTAATTTTTGTTAGACTCAAGTGTGCCCCTTACAGCCAGAACTATTAATGCTAAAAATCTGAAAAAAATCTTAAATGAAAGGACATATAACTAATTTTAAAGGAAAACTATCATGACTAAGTCGACATCATTGGTTCTTGAGATACAGGCAATTAAAGTGTTTATTTATTTATTTAATCTTTATTGCACAAAAACAAGTACAAATGGCGGACCTAATGCCTAATGGCATTCTCTACCAGTCGACAAAATAACCAATGAGAAATTTACATTATTATTTAATTATTTTTTTTGTGTTTACACTTACTAAAATCATCTTTTGGCACCAATTGACTTTAAATAGAAAATTTGTTATTACTTGTTTATTTTTATGTTTGTAGTACTTAACGGCTTCGGAACCCTATTGGTCCGACATGTTCTTCTCCGGTTTTTTAATAAAGCGGTAGCATATTGCGTCAACTTCAAGTGCGGCCCGCCCAGCCTACCAGTTCAGGTATGAAGGTGAGAGGGGAAGGATGAACAAACGCCTTAGTAACCGTATTTTTAACCAATACCTCACAATAATATTAACACATCGAACGAACAGGAATACCTACAAAGGGCTAATAAAAAATGATTCTCCGCCCTATTATATTCTGAAAACCAATTACTCAAGCCGCTGTAAGAATATATCAATTCAATGTAAAATATTAAACGAAATACTTCTGAAGCAGGTTAAAAATAACTTCCAATTTGCTGGCGAGGCTACTCCATGATAAATCCAATTGGCTGTCAATAGTGAGCATATTTATAGACAGAGGAACCCGTTTCATAGAACTTGGAAATTCATTTCTTTCTCACGGTACATTTTATCGCTGACTAAAAAAGGTATCATTTGTTTAAGGCTTTTGTTTGTTTGTTTTTCATAAGCGTTTTTGTGTACGTTCATCGTTAAATGGTGGTCTTCGGGAAGGGTTACTTGGGCAAACATTTTCTTCAAGACAGACGATTTTTTCAAGCTGCCTATCATAAAGGCATACATACGAGGACATACTTACTCGTAACGTCACGCCTTCATTCCCAGAGTGGGGCAAACCCATCGCCTAACAGTTCTACAAGCCTTTATTCCCTTATTCGCCTCATCATAAAGACACTGTGTTTTAAAACTAAATAATAAATCACTTTTTGTAAATAGCTACAATGATAAGTTTAAGTCAGTAAGTGATTAAATAACGAATCATTTCAAATGTCACTATGGAATAATAAATAAAGCACTTTATGTGTAGTAAATGTGTAATGCGATTTTAGTGTAGTTTTTACCTTGTTTGTTGAGCGCAAGTTAGAGAAGCAATAAAAAATGTAGAATAACGACTGCTTCGAGAATGGACTGTTGACTTACTTTAACTTGTAAGCTAGAAAAAGACAGGCAAATTGGGCCACTTGCTACTACATAAAAAATAAAGTAACGCAGTCGTCAACATAATAGTAGTTTATGTGACTGTTACATAATAAAAGGCATCGAAATACGAATGTGTGATTATGAAACGAGTCGACAGGCGCGTTTCATTATAACATCACACGAGTGTTTTTATGCCTAATTGTGTACAGTTACTTACATACCTACACTGCTTTATCTACATACGAGTACATATTATAAACAACAAAACACGGTAAACTATTTTTTGCGACAAAACAAATACAAGTAGAACGACAAAAATGGCTTTTTTTTTTCAGATACAAACTAGAGTCAGCCTCTACTATCAATATCGTTCGATATCAAATAACATGCGAGATTTGTCAATATTGTATGCAATTTACATTTCATTCCGAATAAAAAGTCATCTCGATTAATATTAGAATTGAGGTTAAATAAAATTTCTTAGTATTTCAAAGATGTTCGAAATTTTAATGTACTTAAGTAATAATGATATTATTATTAAGCAATAATAACATTTTTACCGATAAGTCTAACAAAACAGTTTATCTTTATGCTAGTCATAAATGTCATAATTTGCGGTTTTTGAACGCATCATAGAGGGGTTTATGATACGAGTATGTGTGTAGATAAACCAATTTAAGAAAGTTTGACTTTTCCAGAGTTATTATCACAAGTTCCGAGTCAATGAATAATCTTTTAATAAATCGTGTTAACACTTGTAACTTCGGCCTCTTCGTAGGTAGCTAAATGACGTTGTTCTCAGGTGAATTGGACGTCATTCACGTCAGCTGACGTCAGTGGTTCGTCGAAACGCTACCTTTTCCCTTACCATGAGATACAGTGACCGCAGTCGCTAGAGAGTTAAATGCTTTGTCCATCTTACTCAAATATAATAATGGAACCCTCACCATGAGTTGTAATTATCAAACTCGCTAGCGAGTCGAATCTTTTGTCCCTCACAGTATTATAGAGGTGTTATAGAGTGGGAGGGACAGAGCATTCGACTCGCTAGCGAGTACGGTAATGGCACCTCATGGTAAGGGTTCAGGTGTAACTCATGGTAAGGGTACTTGGGTTACAATGCTAAGTATGAACTGACGCACATGTACCAAACCTTTTTAAAAGCAATGAGAATACAATTGACCACACAGATCTCCTGATGGTAAGTGGGATCTGAAACCCAGGCATTTGCATTCTAAAGAGTACAATCTCAAGACTGCAAATACTGCAATCCTTAGATTGCAAATGTGTTGCCAACCCTGAGGTCTAAGATAGAATAACCTCTATGCTAATAATTTCATCGGTCCTCTTATCCACCACCTGAACCCAACTATGCAAATACTACTGCTGCTTGGCGGAAGGTTAAGTTAGGTTAAGTGTTGTTCTTGAAATTTCGACCCCTTTTCAGGAAGACCAGCGCATTCAGAGGACTCAGCAGTCTACCGCCTTCACATTCTCCCAGGCATAACATATATCGACAGATGCGAAAGAGAGTGTGACAGCGATAGAAAGCCAAGTACTCTTAACATTCGAAACTGGTTTACAGCAGCGGTTCTCAAACTTTTTAGCCCCAAATGAGCAAAACCTGGGATTTATATTGAGCTGAACCTGGACCATAAAGTACATAAAATTGGCTTAGACAAGCAATTTGCGAACATTATTGCTATCGAAAATATAAATACATGATACATGATTAACTTGTCAGTCAGTCGAGTCGTCGTCAATTCCATAAATTTTGACAGCTTTAGACCTATCTTATCTAGGGCCCTTCTCGTTTTTAAATAGGTTGCTATACTGTCAAGTAAATAAGATCTAACGTTGACCATATGACAACATGTCTAAAGCAATATGGTTTTATCGAGTAGAAAGGGCTTTACGGAGCCCCAGGATTCCGCGGAGCACCCTTAGAGGTGGTGTAAAGTAATTGTACCTTGATGCAGGGCGCGGGGGGATGCGTGGAGGGTGGGCTACGGGGCGCGGGGGGCAGCTGCAGCAGGTGGCGGATGCTGTAGCCTTGCCGGGACTTGCGCGACATTCTAGAAGAAACAGAAAAAGCTGATTAACAATCGATACTTAAATAGGGTACACATTTTCCAGAATATTTGGATGCGACAGGCTTTCTAGCTAACATTTGGTTTGTATTCCACAATGATAACGTCAACAATAAGATTACGATGGGATAAAATTAATAGGATTAGCTCCTAAAAGATAAGTAAAGGGCTTGCCGTCTTGATCTTGATTAAGACTTATCTTTTAGACATTTTGAGATCTGAAACCTTAATTGTAATATCTCCAAATAAGAGGTTCACCCATTTAATTAAATCTCGTCGTCATTTTATCAGTAAACAGCTTTACTATTTAATATAATTTGAAACTTGTGGGTGGGTCATACACTGATTTAGGTTAGCGACTTTACTGTGGACACGCCGGAACTTAACTTAACGTTTTTAAGGCCTAATTTTCTGGCTAAGCCCATTCCCGCATAAACGGCATCAGGACTGCTTTAGACCTATCATATAAAAATAAAACTTATATGCACACAAGCTTTTAACTATTGACCACAGGAAAGACAACTTTTGTTTTTAAGACTTTGTATGACACAGGTAACTTCTAATAAAACCTACGCAGAGTATTGAAGTTCCTAAATGGCGATACTGCGCAAAGGTTGGATACTGAAAAATTAAATGATGTTTATTGTCAATTGGATGCGATTCATAAAAAGAGCGAAAAGAAAAATATGTGATTGTACAGTCAGCTACAGAGAAACGTAGCCACCCGTGAATAGAAAGGTTCTATGAAGGGATGGCCACGTTCCTCTGCAGCTGACCGTACTAGCTTTCAGTTACCATTAAGTTAACACGGTAATAAATAAATTTCCCATAAAACTGTCACGTCAATTTTGCTACTTTGAAAAAGAACCTTGTGTCAGTCAGCTAAAGTTTAAAATCACTTTGACAAATATCCTTGAGAGTTACAGTCTTGGTAGTAATATAAGAATGATTCAAGTACAAAATAGATGCATACGTCAGGTTTTGTGTAAATTTAAATGTAAGAGGCCCTAGTTAGGATGCTAACGTTTCTGTTTTCTATCGACTTAAAATGTATGGAGTCGACATAAGCAGCGACACAATCCGTCATATTAACGATTTTCTAAAATGATAACTTGGCGTTATACATCTTGAATAGACCCCAAGATGTGATTGTCAATCTATTTGTGGACGCTCAATCGATTTAGTTACGTAAATTTTACACGATTCCTATTCCATTTGCAACTCTACTAACCAACGTTACGGTTTAGAATCGAATGGTTTAGGTCTTAAGTTTTGATGAAGCTCTTAGTTCAAAACCTAATCAACTATCTCTTTCACTATTGTGTTGCTCTACTATTGGGAGTAAAGGACAGCGCTAAAGTTACTACGAACTTCCATTTTGAGATTATCCATAGTTCAACGCTGTCAAGTAACTTAAATTTTTAAAATGCTTACTTATTTCTATCTTCCATTTCCCCTGGATTTTAAATAATTTATAGAAACTTGGAATTCTTGTAAAAGCAAAAGTGATTTAAACAAAGGCGAAGTTTCAGCGGAAATTTATTAAGATAATCCACTTGGTTACTTGGAAAATACTCGGAGTCATGAAGCTTGAGCGTTATTTTTATGAATGAAAGAGACCCTCTTATGTTAAGTGGTTGCTGCGTCCATTTCGGATGTAATAACTTGGGTTACAACCACATGGTTATAATACTTGGGATGGGATCCTTTCGACGCATAATGCCAAAAACGAAAAACGCTATTTATACGCAAAACGCCAAACACGTGTATTGCCAAATCCTGGTTATGCCAAACACGCATAATGCCAAGCTGCATAAAAACTAAATACGCTAAATGCCAAACACGTGTATTGCCAAATTCTGGTAATGCCAAACACGTGTATTGCCAAATCCTGGTTATGCCAAATACGCATAATGCCAAAGCTAAATACGCTAAATGCCAAATACGCATGATGCCGAAAATTTTAAGAGAGACTTACTATGTCAAAATGTGGTTCACGTACGTTAACCATTAACCAGCTTGGCAAACAAGCATACGTCCTGCCTAATAATCATGCAGGACGTAGGTATGCTTGTAACCTATCCCCCTTACTAATATAATAAACGTTGAGTAACGGTGGTACACTATATCTATACAATGTTTTGTCCTTATCTGTCATTGTGACATTTGGATTTGACAGATAAGGACAAAACATTATTATAGCTATACCACGGTTACTCAACGTTCATTAGTAAGGGGGATAGGCGGGCCATTCTACTTTTCAATGTACATTTTTGGTTGGTTATTGAAGCCCGAGCCTTGAGATCTGACTTGGCTAGTACTCATATACGAATTATTATTAGTATTAGTATGCTGGCATTCTGCGTATTTGGCATTCTGAGTATTTGGCATTCTGCGTATTTGGCATTCTGAGTATTTGGCATTCTGCGTATTTGGCGTTCTGCTTATTTGGTATTATGCGTATTTGGTATTATGCGTGGTTTTTTTCTTCATTACGCAAAACGACAAAGTGGCGTTTTGCGTTTTTGGCATTATGCGTCGAAAGGCTTGGGATTAGTGAGATAAATTTAAGTAATAAAAAAATTGTGAGGGAAAATAAATATTAGTGCAGTGTTTTAAATCCACGAAGACGTGGTCCATTTAATTTGTTTGTTTTCTTTATGTTAAGGAGAAGGCACACGGGCACTCTGGCTACCTGATGGTAAGTGGAATCTGAGACCCATAGACATTTGAATTCTCAAAACTATAATCCTAATACCTCAAATGCCTTGCCAACCCTGAGGACTAAGGTGGCATGCCTCTATGCTAGTAATTTCCCCGGTTGTCTTATCCCCACACCAGACACAACAATGCAAACACTGTTGCTTGGCGGGTGGTAAATGGATAAGATGGTGGTAGCGATCCGGACGGACCCTGCACATGGTCCTGCCACCACTAAAAGTTTGACCTTATATCTGTATATCATACGTTTGTATCGCTTTCACGTTACACCACTGAACTAATTTTGGTAACTTGGTATCAAGCAGGGACCGGAAAACCCCTTCATTTGATTAACCCTATCGATCGGGTAAGCCTATCATTTGGCTACCCAATCGATGTGGTTACCCTATGATTGTGTTACCTTAACGTTAGGGGAACCCCTTTGAACTAGTTAACCACTTCCATAGAGCTTACCAATTTCATTAGGGTTTCGGTAGTTTAATATTGAAGCGCTTAGCATTAACTGGGTTTTACCCCATTGATCGCCTCTCTCTTTTTAGCGCATTTGGGTGATTTCTGTCTAGCCTGACGTTACTTGCCTACTTTATTTAAGTTCGTGTCGGGACGGGATTGAGATGATAATGTTGTTTAATAATTCTTAGTTCATGTTCCCGCCGGAATAATAAAGACGTTTGGCTGCGTGACGGATGACTGCTTGTGCAAGTACCTACTGCAAAAAGTGCAAGCTATTTTATTATTATAAGTGTACGCGAGAGTTTTAAATAATAAATTTTGTTTGATTTGTAAGTATTTTTAACATGGAAACGTACCAGGACGATTCTCAAGAAAAACTAAAAAAATATATCATGCAAGCTTTAAAACGTAAATACCTATTTGATGTCTTGTTAATTTGAACGTTAGGTAAATAATTACATTTTTGATCATTTCCGTCCGTCCGCAGCCTAGCTCAGAGACTCTTAGTACTGGAAAGCTGTAATTTGGCATGAATATACATATTAGTCACGTCAGCAAAGTGGTGAAATAAAATCTTAAAAGATTTTTTTTTTTTGGTGTACTTACCTCCCCTACACGTAACGTGGGGATGTTTTTTTATTTTTCGTCTACGCTATAGTGTGGCATGTTGTTGGGTAGGTCTTTCAAAAATATTGTGGGTTTGTGAAAACAGTTTTTCGATTAAGGGATCTGTTTATGAAATTTTAAGCTTTAATGCGCTAATTTTTGTTAGAGTCAAGTGTCCCCCTTCGCCCCTACAGCCAAAACTACAAATAATAAAAATCTGAAAAAAATCGTGAATGAAAGCGCATATAACGAATTTTTAAGGAAAACTATCACCACTAAGTAGACATGATTGGTTCTTGAGATACAGGCGACTAAAAGTGTTTATACCTACGAAAAATAGCTAAGACGGCACCAAATAACTTTAAATAGTAAAATAGTTCATACTTGTTGTTTTTAGAGATAGTTTTTGGTGTTTGTAGTATTTATAAGCGGCGTCGGAACCCTACCTGAGCATGGTCCGACATGCTCAGGCCCGGTTTTTTTAAAAGATAATGGACTGCTGAATGGATGCACTTTAAAAAGTTGTACTTAAGTAAATAATGATTTACACTGTATAAATATATAAGTAAATAAGTACCTACCTAAATAATTTTGATCTCAACAATAGTTTCATTAAATATTTAACCTTCTACATTACAATATAATTTTGATCACAGCTAGTTTCATTTAATAATAATTAACCTTGTATATAACAATAGGTAAACTGTAAAAATATGAAAAATAAATAAATCATTTTGATCATCAACAGTCTCATTAAACAATTGACCTTATATTGAACAATTAGTACATAATTACACTAAAAATATGTACTTAACTATAAACCAGTCTCATTAAATAATCGACCTTATATATGGAACAATTTGTGAATAATGGCTTACTTACACTTTAAAAACGTAAGTAAATTATTTAGATCGCAGTGATGGTTTAATTAACCCTATACTCGTATAATATAACAATAGGTAAATAGTGATTTACAGCGTACAAAATGTATGTAAATCATTTTGATTTCCTCAACAGTCTCGAAAAGAACAAAGGCTAAATAATGGTTAACATTTGACTCTAACAAAAATTAGCGCTTTAAAGCTGAATATTTCATAAACGGATCCCTTAATCGGAAAACTGTTTCTACACAGTACACTAAAAAAAATGTTTTTCAAGAGTTTATTTTACCACTTTGTTGGCGTGACTAATATGTATATTCATGCCAAATTACAGCTTTCTAGTATAAAGAGTATCTGAGCTAGGCTGCGGACGGACGGACGGACGGACATGGCGAAACTATAAGGGTTCCTAGTTTGACTACGGAACCCTAAAAAGCTACTTCTCATTTTACAAATATTTAATATTTATTAATATTAACCGTGTTTATAGCACGACACAATTAATAATGCGCGCATGGAAGCGCTTACACCGTTCATAGAGAGTCTATTATTGCATAATCCGCGCGCCATATTAATTACGCCCACCTATAACATCGTAATTTGCCTGCGCAAAGCAAGCTTTCCATTTTTTTTTCTTTGAAAATTCGTCGGCGAAACTTTTTAACTGACGATTTTATTTAAAAAATATCTAATATTTCAGATGGAACTAAGAACTTAGCTAACTACGTAGGTAGTATACAATTTATTTAATCGACCCTGATCACTCATTTCTGAAAGTAAACAAACACTTTACGCCAAAATCCACCAAAGTCAGTTGAACCTACAGCCTTAAAAAAAAACAAGTTCAAAGCAAATCCCAAACAAAACAATGTACATTTTGTGGGAACGATAATTAGGTTTACTATTGTTTGACGTAGCGAACAGTGCGACTCTATGACAAAGCCTCGGCCGCCTTCGGCACATTTCGGCTCGCTCACCTCGCCGTCTCGCATGCGCTACTCACCTGCCGCCGCTACCCATTCAATTGTTAGGTAGCGCAATAATAAGTCGAAACACTTGCGCAGAGAGATTAAAAAAGCTTGAAACCGTTCGATTAAGTTTAAAAAGGGTAACAGATGATAGGGTATTGGGAATGGGTTAGCGCTTAGTCGAATTAATTGTATCGCTTGGTTGCCCTTTCATTGGACTATGTCAACGATAGGCTTAGCTCATCCTTGGGGTTTGTAAAAACAAGTCTATCAAATACCCTATCTAAAACCCCTTTAATGCTAAGCGGTTCCGGTCCCTGGTATCAAGACAACTAATAACCTTGGAAAGGACATAGAAAACTTTTCGTTTAAAACTATATTTATTTCCTGAGGAAATTAAAAAGTCACGCAATTCTCAGAACAACGCTTAGATTCTACGCGTTATAAAATTTAAATCTTATTAAAGTGGCAACCCTAAAAGAAAGCCTGATGGCATCCCTGAAAGGTAATAAAACCGACTTGATACTGTTTACGTTAGCTTAATAACGCTAAGTCATGTAAAACGCCGGTTGTGTGGCTGTAATCAATTTATCGCTCGAAACGAATAAAAAGAAGCCACTCACTACCGAACCGCTTTAAGTTCCTAAAAACACCATTGAAATTTGAAGCTTAACTCTGTGCGTTAGAGTACGCTATCCAGAAATAAGAGGTCAGTAAGTTACGAAGTATTCTCTGTGAAAACTTATTAGGTTCTATTCAGCCAGCAGCAAATTTCAGAATGCCGTGTCGAATTAAATATATAGTCAAATCAGGATAAGAATAACCTTGCTTTTGTATTGGTGTGTTGTAAAAAAGCGTTTTACGATGTGTGTTGTGAAGGTCTAGTATTAACAGTCGATCGAGGCTTCACTACCTTCATCCAGCTTAAGTAAACACTTACTAAAACATAAACAAATTAGTTCTTATCTTGACTTTACTATTAATTCAAGAGCTATAGTGATTTAATTAGAGCAAAGGATTCTCTCACCACCAGAAGTAACGATTTAGTAAGTAAATATAGGTTATTATAGTTTGTTTGGCGAGCAAAGGGATCTTAATCTTAATTGGTCGTTTAAGCCAAATATGGCTTTGTCGGTAGTAATTAATGTTAATAGGTATATTCTAAGCTGACGAGATTATTAACCAATTAGTTATAGGACGCACCCTCTAAATATTAAATAGATACAACGGGTTACTCACGTAAATAATGTCGAATATCGCTTGACATATTTTGGGTTCGTCCGGAGCACCTAAGCATAAGCCGTTCCGTCCGTTCTGATCTTTTTAATGTCTAAGTCTCACGGAAGTTTTATGTTTAAAATCTCTCTCTCTCTCTCTCTCTCTATCCCTCTCGTTGATGTGAGAGTCGGTGAAGTAACTTCCAAACTTCTTCTCTCTTTTACTTTACTACATGTTTAACCTGACATGCAGTTCCTCCTAACCTGAACATATAGAAATCATAAACTACATAACGTAACGTACCTATTATGTAAATCGTCGATCAATTATTAGTCGCAATGAACGGGAACTACGTTAATACAACTTCCCGTACTTAATTAAAGTCATCTGTCATCGCTTACAACACCGAGAGCAAGCCAATCAATACGTTATTATATCGTACATATAACACAGCTGCAGACGACGCCATTTTGAAGTGCTTATTTCCATTATAACATTGTACTAACTACACTGAAATGTTCTACAAAAGTTCGCGTTTTGCTTCGTGAAGTCCACAACTTTCAACTCAACTTAATACACTAACTCCCCAATTGGCATTACGCGAAAACAACATTTATTACAACCGGGCAGAGATTGAATTAGCTCGCGGTGAAACATCGCTTCCGACTTTGCGCAAATAGACGGAGTTCAAGTTATCTGAAAAGTTATTTAACAAAGTTTCATAGGTTTCTTGGGCGGTGAGCGAGATTGCGCCGTGGGCGGGTGGATTAGGTTCGATAATTGTTTGAGGGGGGGTTGGAGGTAGGACGTTTCGGAGCTGGCGGACGTCTGCGTTATCCCATCGAGAGCCGTGACTGTAGAAAGATTTTCCTTCTACAATGGACTGAGACTGGGGCCGGTTACTGGAATGACTTTGTAATGGCGCCCTCAATAAAATACTCTAATACTCCTGCTGTCCCATTTAATGGGAAAGGGTAACTGCTTTCCTAAATTAGATGGTAAAACCACCATTGAATACTTTGATCACTTCGTTATAACTTATTAGGTAGTTACTAGTATTTATAAGTTACATGACAAGGCTTTATCATTATTATTGAGATGTTTTGATACGAATTTAAATTTAAATCGCCGAATGAAAAGCCTCCATCAAAAGATAATAGAGTCATAAAATTAGTATCGATCGAGCCGAACGCCGAAACAAGGTTGCGTCTTCTCGTCAGATTTAAAATTCCGCCTCTGAGACGCTATAGCCCACTTTGTTTATTCTTCTGAGAAAATTAATTCGGATAGAATAATTTCCTGTTAACTGCGTCTCGTCCCGAATACCTCTCATTCGTGTTTTTGATTAGGTATTATAAATTTGCATACTGTTTGCGTGGAGATCTTAATAATTGAGATGTCTTCGCTTAAAATCGTTTTGGATAAAATAATAAAATGTATAGAATGAGTACTTAAATTTCCATAATATTTATAAAATAATGCGTACCTTGTAGTATTTCAGGTATTTCTCATGAGTCAGAGCACTCTCACAGCCAATAAACCAGCCAGGACGCGGAAACCAGCGCCGAGTCAACGCCGATCGCACTTTCAATGTTACCACCAACTCGTAAACACTTTTGACTGAAACTTTTCACTAGCACAACTTTCGAGCCTCCAAATAAACTACTAAACTTTTCACAGTTCACCTATCAGTGGCGTCGTGTCCGGGCCATTAGAAGGTCGAGGAAGTGCTCTCAGATCTTATGACGAGTGAAGAAGTAAACACAAATCATAAGAGCATCATCCGGGAAACGTCACTCGTGATAACACTTCAAAACAATACCACAAATCGGCACAAACACTCTCTTCCTAGCTGCAAACGGTCCCCGTGGCACACAAACACCAGCTCCAAGTATCCATAGCGTCTTCCGTCCACCAGTATAACCTCAAAACATCTTACTGACACTCCGCGGCCCACAGGAATTAATAAAAAGTTTCTTTATAAAACAAGTGGGTTGTGAGCATGTTCCAAAATGGCGGAACTTTGCGTTAACTTCGGGACGTAGAGCGACGTGAAGTTGTAGGGTGCGCGACTCGCGCGGCTCGCGGCGTAGTCACGCAGCCGCCCCCAACTTTTCTTCAAACAATCCGTTGAAATAACTATTTTAACGCATCGTTTCTCCCACTAAAACTTTTTTAAGCACAATAAAAAGTGTGTTTTGTCAATTATTAACTTGTAAAAGTAGTTTTAGTGAAATTTATGACAAGTTAGCAAGTGACGTTGTGGAGAGTAACTCGCGTATCGCACCGCGAGCCGCGTAGTCGACAGGGGTTCGGTCGGGGAAAATCAATAACTTACGAGCGGCTCTCTCCGCCGCTCTCCGCGTTTAATCATACACTTTGTGAGCAAAACATTAAAACTTGTCCGTTTGTTTGTCGGAGGCGGATCGTTGTCGATCGGGAGGGGGGGTGCGGGGGTGCTCGCGAGCGGGGCGCGGGGGGCGGCCGCGGCCCGGCCGGCCGCGGTCTCCGGCGATTCCGCGAGTTTACTTGGGACAAAGTTTTGCGAGGTGTTCTTACAAAGAAGTTCGGTTTTGTACTGCAACGCGCGGAAGATTGGCGGCGCCCCGCCCCCCGCTAACTGCCGTGCATAACTTTGCTGCATTGTTATCGGCGCAGAATTAAGAGCGTTGATAAGTTAGTGGTGCGTTTGTCCTAGTTTTAAATCAAGTTCGGTGGTCGCGCGCCGCGGGTCGCAGCGTTCGTTTGTTTTGCCTGAATTGTTAAAATGTAAATGGTGGGCACTGAAGTAGTTGAGTGGATCGTAACTCTTTACCATTTTAGTTGTTAATATTTTGTGTCATTTATAATTTTGTAGACCTGCAGATATGGTTTGTAGGTCTGTTTGTATGTCAGTATAATAGCTTGAAAAACCAATTAACAAATAAAGAGATTGTAAACTTATTTGTTTTAAATATAACAATAAATTTAATAACCTTATTCCGACATAATAAGAACCAAAACCATTCACAAAATCTTTTATTAGAATAACTCTTAATGTACCCTTCAAATACCACCCAATCACAAGGAAACATCACTAAATTTAAGACACAAAGTCACCGGACCACTTACCAACAAACATCGACTGAAGTGATTTAATTCTGTAAGTAGTGTAAACAAGTTTTGTCCTTAGACGCTTCTCACTTCCCCCCATCCCCCTTTAATCCACCAAATTATCGTTCAACACGTCAGAAACCAAAATAACTCGAACTCCACACCTATCCATCTCTTAGACGGTTAGGAGCTCTTGTTATAACGGTCTATAATGAGATCGCACAACAAATCGCTCGACTTATCCAGCCACATTGGGATTCAGAGAAGCCAGACTTCATCTTACAAGTCCCGAGGGTCGAGTATTAACAAGTATTTTGAGATAAATAAACTTAGCTGAATACACGTTTGTTCCAATTTGATAAGACGTTTTGATTTAATACTACATCATTTACGAGTATACTTAAAGTACTTAATTAAACTTAAAATTTTATTATAAAAGTGTTTACGATCAGCTACGAATTTATTCATGGAAAAAAAGCTACGAGTTGCTACGTCGTAGCGAGCGCCTGCTACGATCTTTTATTTTACCTCGCATTTGAATAGAAATAGACATTTTTATGCTCTAATTTAACGTCTGCAGTTTTTTTTGTTGTTTTTATTAACTCTTGTATATTTTTTTAAATCTATTCATTGCCGAGCGTCTCGAGGCCGCTTCCCAAAGCATGATGCCTATTGGCGTCGGCGGCATCCATTCAAGCGTGCATTGGACGCCAATATGCGTTTTCAGCATTTGGTCATCCTAACTGCACGTGTTGTTTGAGTAGTAGTAAATTATTGGTATTTATTTTATTTCTTAAATAAAAATGATATGCGTATAATATGGTAATGTTTCTTCTTATATCATTTTAGATTATGACTACTATACAATGTTTACTATTTCTTCTTTATGATCCAGACGCTCAATCAGCGTCAACGGCATCCGAAAAAGAATCTTAGTAAAACCAAATGCGTGTTTTTTTATGTCTTTGACGCAGGATGTTCTAAAGATTAAGTTAGTGCTTACTTTCTAAATAGAATGTTTATAAAATTTCGACGCCGATGGGCGTCAACGGCATTCAGCCTAGGTCAATTATGACGCCGATAGGCGTTAGTGGCAATGAATCGGTTAATGATTTTCATTCAAAAAAGTATACATATAATGAAACATAATAATAGACGTAAATTGCAATAAATACGATTTTCCAAATAACTCTCTTCAAAGGGTACGATGCAATGTACAAAAGCGGCAAAGCAATATTCTGCTGAAGTATCGGAAATAGTGTTCAGTCGGAGAAATGGGAATTTATGAATTTACTTTCTTAGAAACTGCGACGTTCTGCAAACGATATGTTAAGAACACGTCGAAAGAAGCCCTTGTATTATTCGGGAAATTGCATTTTCGACATTTGGGATTGGGAATATTACGAAAAATATTACGTGTTTTTAAATGTTTTGTAGTGTTGCATTTTGATATTATTTAGCTCATTTTAGCCTGTTTTTTAATATTTTTTACTTATTAGTTGGGATCTGTTGAGTTCGTTTCTTGCTTGTTTGAACTGCCCAATTGTCCAGAATAATAAAAAAAAACTTAATTTGGTTAGTAAGCTATTCTAAATACTGCCTTTAAAACAAGTTTTCTTCATTTTTTTATGTTATTAAATCCTAAAAGAATTTTCACCAACAAAAATAATACTTACTCAATTAATATATATTCATCAAGTAAAATAGCTAAGAAGAACAAATATTCAACTGAACGTTTTTAATAACGTTATACTCGAACAGATGACGTTTTCTCTTAATCTCATTGTTTCATTTACATTCCGTATAAATCTAGCACAAAATAATTCAGCAGCCGCATAACGCCAGCGAAAAGACAAGATTTAGTACCGTGTCGCTTTAACTCATTTGTACATTCATTTAGTAGCACGTACGTTTGGTGACTGCGGCAAAGTTAGTTGAGCCCGTGTTTCTACTTAATACTTTTATTAGACAGATAATTGATGTTCGTACGGGCAGTTTTTACGAATAGGATATGAATGTATGAATTTCTAAACATTTATAACAATAATTGACTTGCTACATTCAAAACCATTGAAAATGCCTAATGCTCCTAATTTAAACTTTTTATTAAGCACACACGTACTTAATAATAACGACTTAATGATATGTATGGAGTTAGTAAGGAAAATGGTAATGTAAGGTGAAATGGAACGCAAGTGTATGAAGCGACAGAACGCGTGATACTCGTAGACTGATGACTGAATGAGAAGAAAGAGTATCGAAAGGAATTGTTTATGAAAGAGATGTATGTATAGTATTTTTAGTATGTAAGAAAAGGATAAGAAATATACAATATGGCGAAAAATGTTGTTTGATTCTTACATGGCGCTGCAAAAAAATAAAATAATGAATCGTGTTGAATCTTAAAAGTTATTCACGTTAAAAAGTTTAAGTTCGAGTATACGAATAATACTCAACGTTTTCAAAGTGAAATACGTTATATTTCACAGTCGCGAGTTAATTCTTTTTCAGCATGGATTTTTTAGAAAGCACGAACATTCAAGCATTAGAGAATCTTACCGTAAACCAGCTAAGGGATGAGCTTAAGTCCACACAGCCCTGTTTACAAAACGCGTGTTTTTTTTACAACTTTTTACAACGTATACTGTTTTCGAAATAAAAATCATAGGTTTACAAATACATAGCTACCTGGCAATTTTCTGTTTCCAATAGTTTTCACGCAAACTAGCTGTGACATACTGACGAACAGAATGACAGACACAAATATCTAAATAAAAATGGTACTTTTTCCACTATTTACCGGAGCGACGGCTGAAAATCGGCTTGCTTTCTTACTAATACCTAACCGAAGCCTAAATAACGTTGTTGCAACGTAACAAAAATGTAAACATGTGTAAATATCGTGCATAAATTACGATTTTATGTGTAGTTTGTTATCTTTGATCAAAATAGCTTAACACCATCATCCTCCACGTTAAGTAAAAACGTAGCAACACAAAATTAACCAAACACTGTGTTCCTTGATTTGAACCCGTGTGTATTTTCAACTACAAACAATTTCAGCGTTTAATTTGCCGTGAAAGGGTTCGATATAACGAAACACCCTATACCGTCCTTGACACAGTAGATGAATATTTTTCTTCGCTCGCAGATCTGAAGCTGACTGTAGACATAACTCAGTTTAAGGAGAACTGTTTATCCTTCCCTGTTCGGCGAAATAATATCGCCCGGGAAAATGTAGTTTATTCAGCGCTCTTTTATTCGCATCTTCGGCGATTCTCGACAGTATTTGGATCAGCATGTATCACGGCGCGATAGAGAAATAATTAACCTCAGTAGCAAGTGAGTGCGAATTATGATGACTATAGGTATTTTTGTATGTTAAAATGTGATATGTAACTTGCTCATTCGGAAAAAATAATTTAGTATTAACTCTTAAATGCGAAATTTTGTTTTTTCGTATTTTATGTGTCACATTATTAACCTTTTGAACGGTATGTCAAATAAAAAACCAGAGCGAAAGTCGACTTTACCTCATAGAAACTTAGGTCTATTTTGCGCTGTCAACCATGACGGAAATATCCGTCAATGGCGTTGAAAAGGTTTAGGAAGCATTTTTTGGAGTTCGCTGTTGACATAGCAAAATTGAAACACTTAGTATTTCGTCAATGCCGTCTGTCTGTTTGTCAGTTGATATGTCACGGCCTTGCCTTTTCAGACAGAGTTATATGAGACGAAGTTGCTGTTTGAAAGGTATTTACAGAAGTCTATTTATACTACAAACGATTACTAAGTATTAACCTTTTCAACGCTGTATCACAAGTAAAATAACAGAGCGAATGTCAACTTTGCCTAATAGACACTAAGATCTATTTTGCGCTGTCAGTGACGGAATTATCCGTCAATGGCGTAGAAAAGGTTAAAGAAAAACATTTGTGTAAGGTAGAAGAGTAATCAAGATATAAAAATGAACCTTATCTAATATGTTTTAAAATACTCAGAAGTTGCACAAACAGTCAACAAATCTTAGAATCAGAACTTAAATAAAATAGGTATGATTTCGTAACCTAGAAAACTAACAAGTTGGATTCGTGGAAAAGCAACTAAAGGTACTTTACCGGGAAACGGGGCGGCGAAAGCAACTCACTCGTTGTTTGCTTTCTAGAGATACCGCTTATTTTCTCTCATAAAACAAGTTTCCAACTAAAACGGTGTTTACTGGCGACTATTTATCTTTACTGATGGCTTCCAAAGTATTAAACATTGAGTACTTTTTTAAGTCGCATTCCAACCTACTATTTCAAGATGATAATGTATTTATTTGACACTAATCTTCAGTAGCTCTCTCACACATTTCCGTTATACGACCCTCTAATGACTTTTATTATTTGAAAGCGTTGTATATTCTTTTACGGAACCTATCCGAACCATGGACCCTAATTTTAATACTAATTTTAATAAATTACACTTCTGTCTATGGATGTCGCACGCGGGGACACTTGTTTGGTAAAAGAGTGTTTTCTCTTGTAGACTAAACATAAGCACATAGGGTCAGCTACACGCGCTTCTGTCATATCCAAAAGCATGAACTAAACGGAATTACTAGCATAGAGGCATTCTATCTTAGTCCTCAGAGTTGGCAACGTATTTGGGGTCTTAGGATTGCAGTCTTGAGAATTCAAATTTTTATGGGTCTCAGATTCCACTTACCATCAGGTGCCCTGAGTGCTCGTGTGCCTTCTCCTTATCATAAAAAACAAACTCACGATTCCATACATTACTTTACGTATAGTCGATGTCAACGTGCAAGGAAATTTTAGTAATAAATACTCGCTGGTTTTTTTATGTTATGAGAAAGCACACGATCACTCAGCCCACCTGATGGTAAGTGTAATCTGAGACCCAATAGACATTTGAATTCTCAAGACTATAATCCTAAGACCTCAAATGACCCTGAGGACTAAGTTGGAATGCCTCTATGCTAGTAATTTCACCGGTTGTCTTATCCCCACACCGGAACACAACAATGCGAACACTATTGCTTGGCGGGTGGTTAAAGGATAAGATGGTGGTAGCGATCCGGACGGACCCTGCACAGGGTCGTACCACCACTAAATTTAAATGAAAAATGGTTTTATTGTTATTCGTCCTTATCTCGCCGCGGATACCATACCTATTTAGTTCAGCGTTTGTGTATTTTTATGAATTATAGACACGGTTAGACTAACTAAAGAATAATACCAAGCCAATAAAGCTGTTAGGGTTATTTATCAATTTATATTAATTGACTAGCAGTGGGTTACCAGATCTAAATCTTTGACAGTTCAGTACAACAAACTACCCTCGTTCTGCTATTCCCAACAAAATACGTTAATTTAATGATTTATTTAAAACTAAACACGATTTTGCTCTTCCCTTTGTTTTATTCCGTGACAAGTGACAATCTTTAACCCTTTTACGGACCGTATTTAATTATTTCCCTTTAAATATATATTCTTAAAAACCTTAGTTAATTATGGATCACCCCATGATTTAGAGCGGGGTAAAATAAAATCCATTCTAGGGATATTTTTAGGAGTTAATAATAAAACGGTATTATGGAGTTAAAAGCAGGGAAAGGCTTTTAAGGATCCGTAAAATTGGCGAAGAAATAGCGTGCCAATTTTACTGTCTCTTACAGTTAAGTAACCATTTTTTTAATATCCATCAATACCGTAAGTCCTTTAAAGTGGTGAACAATTTGTTTATTTCGATTAATATATTTTTTTAAAGGCGGTTATGGTCTACGTCGACCGATTTGTAAATAAGTACGGCTGACGTCAGATCAATTAAACCAAAATAATCGCTGTCCCTTTACTATCAAGGTATAACTATAATAAAGTATCTATATCCTTTTTAAGGTAAATTTTGCACACACATTTCTCTCAACTTTAAAAAAAACCGCAGGTCCAATAGACGCGGTGGAAAATCTCCCTATACCGTATCTCTATCGGTATTTGATAAGTACGTCTAAATTCTGTGATAATAATCTGATATTGGATAAGCTTCAGCTCAAAATATATCAGGCAAGATTATTTTGACGAGAAACTGATCAATTCCTATTCTGTGCACATTTTCCAAAATCAACATAAACGAAGGTAACAAAAAGTTGATTTCAAATGGGATGGGTTTCGGGAGAGTTTTACGTATCAAATTTGTACAGTCAACTACAAGTACAGTCACCTTATTGCATTGTAATAACAGGAATTAGGGAAATTTAATATCATGACAATCAACATCAATTACTTTGTATATATCAAAAAAGTACACAATTTAAGTATATACTCGATGCTCCATTATTAAACATTATCAGTATATACTACTTTTAGAACTTATTAAATTAAAATATATATTTTAAACGTTAGTCGACAACGAGCTTTAAATATGCTTATTTTTAATATGATTTAAAAATCAAGATTAAACCACAAGCTAAACATAAGCTTATAAAATTTTCTTCATAATTTTTGATATAGTAACCTTAAACAACGAAAATAGTGTCATAGGTTATGGGCCCGATACAAGCATACGTGGATCATTAGTTAAATATGATCACTAAATCCATAGCAGCAACTTAATCAAACTTTAAAGACCTTTTATTGCTGACACAAGATTCCCCAAATATGTAGCGTTGCTTGTTACTTGTTAGCTTAGGTTCTCAAATCTTCGTCAAAATATAACCACAGACATGCAAATAACACGCGCAGCCAGTTTATTAAGATCTCTATTTATAGTTAGATGACAGTGAGCCGGCCGTCGGAATCTATTAAGAGGATTATGATGCAGCCGAAGACGAGGGTCGCTCACGTCTCATATGCGGCACCTTGTCACACAGGACTCACTTTTTTTTTTAATCGTAAGTATCTTAGAATAAACCTTTGTGTTTTGTTAATTTGACAGAATTACATGAACAAGTCAATAACGACAGATAAATTATATTACGAGTATTGTGAGCGCTCTTGTAACTTATGTCGGGTTTTTACCATCAACGTTTAACAGTTAAATCCTTATCGATTGTAAGTCAATGTTTTTTTGACACCTGTCAAATCTATAATCATCTGTTTTATTGTTGGTAATCTTGGCTTTAATGCTCAACTGTAAGGACACATGTAGGTATGTTTTTTAATATGTATTTATATACTTGTATAAAACAGTGCAAAAAGAAAAAAACGTGAAAAAAGTTCTCCTAAGTGGATTACTACGTCAGTTAGGTTAATATTCGATATGATGAGTGACTGTAATTGTTCTCTTGTTTCCTTCGGATGATAATCATTTAGTGCCCAAAAAACTACTCGATACATTTAAATCCTTTTTTTATGTTAAGGAGAAGGCACACGAGCACTCATGCCACCTGATGGTAAGTGGAATCTTAGACCCATACACATTTGAATTCTCAAGACCTTCTCATTCATTAATGTTTTTTTTATCCTCCCATCCTGTCTCATTTTAACCTACTTTTTTATTTTTGGAACAAACTGACTCTACCAATGTATTTTTTATTTACCTACATATATCGTTCACTGGATGTGTGCTTATAGAAATGTGACGTAGTCAGAGGACCATATTTTTTATATTTTGGAACGTAAACCAAAAATTCATAAACAATGTTAATTACTACTACAGTATTTTCATTATAGCAAGGTGCGGGTGACAGTTGTCCAAATCACAGACTAGTAAGGCGTACGTGTCGAAATTTGAGTCGATAAAAGATCGGTATTAGGTACATAGTTGAAATGACAATAGAAATATGACATATAATTATTACTTTTTTAATTTTCTAAAAGTTTAACTATACTTTTATTGCCACAAAATAAAAGTCAGAGTCGTTATTACTAAAAAAAAAATTAATACTTGTTACTTCAACATTCCGTCAACTCAACGTCAGCGTCACTAGCGTCAGTACGAGTGCTAGTGCCTTGTATGCGATACGTATTCTCATTCTGTTCCACCCAGTTTTAAATATCGCTGTTATTCTTTGTTGTTTTTGTTATTGTCGTTGATATTTGTTGTTTTGTTTTATAAAAACGTGGTTATAATAACTTTACCATGCCCAAACGAACAAAAAAAACTGTTTTGGGGAGTCAAGCAAGGGAGTTTGTTGTTCGACTTCGAGATTATTTTGAACGAGAACTTCAAAACGGTGGACCATTATTGCCATTTACGCAAGTTGTGGAGCGAGTAGCTGATGCTCTTGATATTCGACGAAATACTGTTACGCGTATAACACGAGAGAAATACGGTCAAGATGGGATGTCCGAAAATAAAGTGTCAACCCCTAATAAAAAACGGACGAAGGCGAAGCCAATTACCGACATAGATGATTTCACAAAAGATGCCATAAGAAATCACATTTATAATTATTATACAAGGACAGAGATACCAACACTGCAAAAGTTAGCGAAATCGTTAAATGAGGCTGACTTGTATAAAGGAGGAGTTATTTCGTTACGGAAGATTATTAGAAGTATTGGGTTTACATACACAAAAATTAATAAAAGAAAAATTATAATGGAAAGGCATGATATTGCCCTAGCAAGATGCACATTTTTAAGACAGGCTAAGGAGATAACAAATTGGGAGAAAGTCGTATTCTTAGATGAGACGTGGCTTAATGCAAACCATACGGTCGGTAAATGTTGGACCGATAACACAGCAAAATCTAGCACTAAGGTGCCAGAAGGGAAAGGAGAGAGGCTGATAATTTGCCATGCTGGTACAGCAAGTGGATTTGTTCCAAACTGTCTGCTGGCTTTTAAATCAAAGAAAACAAACGAATATCATGAGGCGATGAATTTTAAAAAATTTCGAGATTGGTTTATCGGCTTACTAGATAATTTGCAGGAACCTACGGTAATAATTATGGACAATGCACCTTACCACTCAGTGCAATTAAATAAACCCCCAGCAAAATCTAAGAATAAAAGTGAAATGGTGAAATGGCTGAATGAAAATGGAGTTTCAGCAGACATGAAGATGTTCAAGACTGAACTTTTTGGTTTGGTCCAGCGTCATAAGCCGCCAAAGCCTACTTATGCACTGGACGAAATGGCAAAAGAAAGAGGGCACCAGGTTCTGCGATTACCACCCTACCATTGCCAGTACAACGCCATTGAGCTTGTTTGGGCTCAAATCAAAGGTAAAGTTTATTGTACTAATTATTTTAGTAATATTATTAATATAGTACAAGGGTATGAATAAATAAAGGGAATAATAATTATATTCTTTTTTGTACTTTACTTTTATATTATAATGATATTGTAAAAATCTATATTAAATGTCATTATTTGTTTTTTAGGTTACGCAGCAAGAAAAAACACCGCTCCACCATTTACAGCCAACAAGATGTTGGGATTATTACAAGAAGCCATCGTCAACGTTCAACCCGAAGATTGGTCAAAAGTTGTAAATAAAACCAAAAACGACATCATGAGTGACTGGGACCGTGATATTCACATTGACAACATCCTGGATTCGTCATTGATTATAACATTATCAACTTCAGATAGTGAATCCAGCGATGATACAAATATAGACGACTCTGATATAAGTCTACATTGTGAACTACTAAGTGAATAAAATTTTTTTTGAGAAGTATTTTCTCGTTTTATTTTTATCGACATACTGAAGATTCCATTGTGTCCCATCCCTAAACAAATCTCTCATGTTCCGTTTCATTCATTTGACGTTTATTTCTGGTTAGTAATATTCATGGTTTATTATTGAAAATAAAAACCTAGTAAGTTACAGTTATTCTAATATAATCGTTAATTTTATATTCAAATATTCTAAATTAGTTATATTTTGTTGCAACTGAAATGCTCGCTGCCATATAGTAACGCATCCACACCTTTTTGAGCAAAACGAAACGTAGCATCAAGTGTCACCCGCACCTTGCTATAATGAAAATACTGTAATTTATTGGATAAGAAGTTTATACCTTACGCAACGGTGTGAAAGCCATCCCTTCTAATCCGCTGTCAGCTGAATTATTTATGCATTTAAAAGGATTTACTCTTAATATGAGGTGTAGCGGCGCGGTCACGACTTCTCGACGTCGCTGAAAACCTAATTAGGCTCCCTTTAATTAATGTTTGTGAAAGAGCTATACGTTACTTTGTTTTGATACGGTGTAAATTAATCCATATTATATTTAGGTGCACAAAATAAAAGTTACAGACGTGGTTTAGTTAGGTAGGCAGAGCTCCATAAATACCAACAAGTCTTAAAATACTTGTTTGTAATTCTTTAACAAATATAGATTATTCTTATAGATTCTATTCTTGATAAAGCTTAAAACAGAGCGTTAAGAATAAGTCAAAGCACCATGAACCAATTTGTACTATAACACTGAATTGAACTAACTGAAGCCGTAATAATGAGCTGTCAACGCCTATCAAGTTCCTGGACTTCCAGGCAGTGAAACGAAGAGAAATACATGACCCCTATAGCTCTATCCCTTTTACTCACTATAACTTGACAGGTTTTAGCTGGTACTGGCGTAGGTGCCTGGGGCCGTTTAGTAAACGTGATTAATTTCAGGCAGTGAAGTAACAGAGATATTATATCAACAATATTTAAGCATGTTATTGTAACAAAGACAAATATTGCATATTATTGTTTTGCACGTATTTTTTTTTCTCAACAATGCTCAGAAATAGGAACATCTTTTGGTCTAGTTTGAATTTAGAAAACTTCACTTTTATGACAGGCGGATTTCATACAAAATGAAATTATTCTTTGCCTATTTTATGCTAGTTACGTACATAATTAATATTAAACATGATTTATTTCCTCGTAGTAGCCGAGTACAGATTATGTCCGCTTCGGCAGAAAGCGCAATTTATGGACTCATACACTAGAGGGCCCCAACTACGCATAAATCGCGTACTTTCTACCTTCGGCAACAATGTAGGTACTATTCTTTAGCCACTTATTTTTTACACCCCCTACTTATTTTTTATATCCAACACCAATAAAGGCTTAGTAATGATTGGAACTTTCGCTACAACCACCTCATCCTTTAACCGCCAAGTGTGTTTACATTTTTGTTTTGGGCAGGATAAGATTCAATCCATCTTAATCCTCAGGGTTTGCATCGCCCTAGTCAATCCTGAGACTACAAATATACATACATGGGACTTAGATTCACTTACCATCAGGTGGCCTGTGTGCCCGTTTGCCTCATCCATGCCATAATAAAGGCTTCTTCACTTCTCTCGCTCTAATGACTCATAATCATAAAAGCCATAAAGAGGCGGACTAAAGTGATGCATTTAATTTAAAAAATACTTTTTCTTTTTGATTTCTTTATCAACCCGTCGGAACCCAGTGACATCAATAGATGTCATAACCTTAAATACTAATTTCGAACTTTATTGTTGATTGACAAAAGATTTAAAATTCGAATTTTAATGATTCAATTAAAATGTCTCACGGGTTCTGAAAAGTTAAAAGCCTTGGAAAACTACAAACAGCCAGATATCTTGCAATTCTGATAATGATGCCCTTGTTGTCGGAATGTGCGGTGGAGCTGGAGAAGGCAGGGCAGGCTGGGGCTAAGCATACTACCTCCACCGCCTCGGTTTTTGTTTTGGAAATGTTGTCTATGGACAATATGTAATGATCTAACCCCAAAAATAACCTTGTTGCTAGTTATCTCGTTCTGCATTACAGTGACGGATTGAGGGTACAAATGATAGCGCTGTTAAGTTGCACTTTTAAGGTGTTTATTTTAAAACTATTACACTATTAATACAAAACACTTAGACACGCCTTAGACATCTTTACGGTGACATTTTCAATGGATTGACATTTAAGTTTTTTGACACCATTATGATTTCAGATTTACATACATAACATCACGCCTTCATTCCCTCTGGGGTAGGCAGAGCTACAGAAATACCAACAACTCCAAAAGTACTTGTATTCTGTAATCACATTTTGCACAATCAGCCAAGCGGACAGGTTGCAAACCCATCGCCTAACAGTACTACAAGCCTTTATTTGCTTAGTCGCCTCAAACGACATCCACGGGAAGACATGGAGTGGCACTATTCTAACCCGGCAACCACACGGGGACTTAAGAAATTAAGATTTACTTTTCTCGTAATCATAGTGACAAGCAGAGTGTTTATCTCGAGACCAAAAAGCCATAACGATACTCGAACTTTATCCACCCGAGCAAAGCGAGGGTGGATAAATATCTCATGTCATAATGGCTTACTTTAGTCCCTTATTGAACAATCTACAACTATTTCCACTGTGTTGGCATGCATGCCAGCGCGCACATACGCACATTGGTGGAATTATCTGTTTCATTCTACTCCCCTACAGCCAAACCATACCCAAAGCAAAATTTAGTGAAGAATTTGAAGCTGTTATTCGAAATTTAAAGAGGACGCTTCGTCTGTTAACCAGTAATTGTTAGCATCACCCTCCCGTTATTTCCCTTGCTATTGTGCATTTCGTTTCACGTGTGGTGTCGTCGCATTCTATTGTTTTCGTTTAATATATTAAATGCCCGAGAACTCGTTATCGTGACCACTTTGTATGGAAATCGGTGAGCTTGGTACAAAATCTGTTAACCTCGACGTCAACACCAATTATAAAGTTTTAGAGACCTACATTTAAAAGGTCGTAAGTGTTTATACGTTGTATGGACATCTGACGTTATTGACATAGATTACTTTGATGGCGACGATACAAATGGTATTACGTTCCAGCGCGTTTTCTGATTGACGTTTTGTTACAGGTGTAACGACGTACCGTTGTTATTGGTCCTGGACTCCTGGTGTTGAATAGACAAAAGGGGAGAGTCATAATAGGTAAATCGAATTATTTTAGAGAAATGTTTATGAATATGCTTTTAAAAGATTTATTTTGCTTTTAACATTTGCTTAAGTGAAATTCTATTGTTCTATTGTACTAAGAAAAATCTTATCAACAAAATATTATTTTTTGTAAGGGAGGCCGGGGTTCGTTTAAACGGGAGCAAAGGATTAACAGGTATTAGAGAGAACAAAATACCGAAATCTACTTAACTTTCGATTTTTTTTTATCTTACCATGGATTATAATGCCTAAAAATGTGATGGAGTGCGACATTGACATTTTATCCCCTAAGATCTTGACGTGTAATAAGATGTTGCGTGACGGAGTAAGGGAGGGGGTGAGCGAGATTCTGGTCAGATTGGTAGGTATCGTGAGTGTTGTAATAAAAGATTAAGGGAGGTTGATTTTAATTTTAATTTCTGCAAGTGTGCGGAAATGATGATGTGCGATGATACAGATCATCGGTTACTTACTACTTGATAACATGTATGACCAAATTATTGATATTCTCTCAGGAGGGGCTAAATTGACGCATATTGAAAAATATGGTACGAAGGCCTATAAATAAACCCGTTATTAATTGAACTCGATAGTGTATGAGACGCTAAGTCGAATAAGTTCCATTCAAACATACATACCGTGTTTTTTATAACAAAACCTCCCATCTTATTCCGTTCAACAATTTCAAAATTCCCTTTCCTTTGAAGAACTTCACAAGGGTTATAAAGATGGTTTTAAGCACTTAAGCTGCACTGACCACAAGCCGGCCGCAACAAACAAACTCGCCTTCTTAATAACCGTTTTGTAGATATTTTAGCTTCCACCTTGTATTTTTGATGCCAGGAACCGCTGACGACTTACAGGAGTTTCAAAAGCCTCAAAGGTTTTCAGTAACGAATAACTTAAAAGTTTTACCTGTGCCACAGTAGATTAAATTGTGCAGTAGAACAGGAGTCTGCTCGGTATTTGTATTGATATAGAAAATTATAACAAAACATGATGTAAAAAGCCAAGTCAATTTGAAGTTTCATCTTGCTTTAGTTTGGTCTTCTGTATCACCTCAAACATTATTAGAATACAAATTTGAAGCGGCGGTTAGTTATACTTAGGCTAAAATAAGCAGTAGTCCTTGTAATGTTGCAACGCTTTTCTCTGTTTCCAAGCGTTCTATTTCAATTTTTAATTCACTGGCGCCAATCGAAAAGGCTACGCAAAGTATTAAAACATCAAACTCAACTTGAGTTTTATCGTTTATCGTTATTGATTTATCTTTCATTATAAACTTGTTAACGAAGAATTTACTGACTATACTATAGCAGTAGTGATAGCATGTTCGGTAAAATATAATCTGATTATTTTTAATTTCCATCCAAAATCTTTTTTTTGTAAATTGAGGCTACTGAACCTTGCAACCTGTCACTAATATACTAGTCAACATCTTAGCCTGATTGTGCAACATGTGGTTACAGAATTACCAACAAGTCCTTTTTTAGACTTGTTTATTTTTCTGTAGCTCTGCTTACCCCACTCTGGGAATAAAGGCGTGATGTTATGTATGTTATTTATGAGGCTACTGAAGGTTGTAGTTGACTGTGGAACCTTAAGACCCCTTGTGCCTAGGGGCTGCCTATACGTGGCCAGATTACGTAGCCGAACAAAAACCAGGAGGATATAAAGATCAAGGTATGTATAATATTTAAGGTAAAATAGAAGATACTCCGTGTAGTTGCCGGGTTAGAATGGCGCCACCCCATCTCTTCCCGTGCATGTTGTAAGAGGCGACTAAGGGAATAACGGCTTGTAATATAGTTAGGCGATGGGCTTGCAAACTGTAAGTACACTGGTAAATATCTTAGCCTACTTGTGCGAAATGTGGTTACAGAATTATAAACACATCTCTTTAGAGTTGTTGGTATTTCTGGAAGCTGGCATGAATATACATATTCATCACGTCAAGAAAGTGGTTAAATAAAATATAGAAAAACAATTTTTTAGTGTACCTCCCCTACACGTATTTATTATGGAGATGTATTTTTTTTCCTCTATCCCATAGTGTGGGTTTTAAAAATATTGTGGCTTTGGAAAAACTATTTTTGTTAGAGTCCAGTGTCCCCCCCACTACAGCCAAAACAACAAATACTAAACATCAGGAAAAAAACAGAAATTAAAGCGCATATAACAAATTTATAAGGAAAACTATGACGACTAAGTATACATCCTTGGTTCTTGAGATTGTTGATTTTTAAGTGTTTAGTACCACTTAACGGCTTCGGAACCCTACACTGAGCGTGGTCCGACATGCTCTTGCCCGGTTTTTCGTATTTGTAAACAAAACGAAGCATCATCATTACCTTTATTTTAATAATCAATGTACTTAAATGGTGTTTATGTCTAGCGAAGTCTGCGTGAACGAATCTTAACCTTGAATCGTTAAGTGGCATAGAACTAGAAGTTAATTAATTAATAAGAACCCCAACTGAATTGATACATTGATTGATAAATGCAAACAAACATTCCAAAACCAAGCAACATCAAATAACAACACTAATACACTCAGACGCTGATCCAATGAACAAATAATAACGAAATACACTCAATCAAGAAATAATGAGGGACGAGATAAGATAATTTGGCCTTTGTTAACTTGGGAAGACGGGGCATAAATCTCCCACTACCAATTACTATTATACATGTGATCACCGTGTATCGAAAGAGACAATACAACCCACATAAAACAAAAGAACACATCTACAATTAAACGCCAAGGCAGATTAAACCATCTGCAATCATAAATAAGGTTGCATATGCTTTAATCAATTTATATGCGCATGCGTTTTTTTACTGAAGATAATAAAATATCCACTCTTGATCTAAGCGACGCAAGGACAAAATGTTGCAATGCAATTTGAAGCTTATTTGCGAAGCATTTGAATTTGAATTGGTACTGCGTGTTTTTGGATTTGGGTAAGAACTGTTTGTAGTGTGAATGGGTCTGCAGGGAAATTCGCGACGATTGCGAGTCTGGTTCGGATCTTTACATTCATCGGTAAAGGTTATGCAGGTGGCCGTTGGTTATTATTTATTGAGACTGAAGGTTGGAATGTTGATGGGATGCTAGATTTTTTTATTGAAATGTACACTACTTTAAATTTTTCAGATTGTAAAGAATAAAACAGAAATAGGAAAGAAAGAGATAGCTTAAGCAAAGTATATATTTTAATTGCAAATTAAGTTCCAAGTTAGTTTGTGTTTCGGTGTGGGGATAAGACAACCTGTGAAATTACTAGCATAGAGGCATTCCATCTTAGTCGTCAGGGTTCGCAACGCATTTGACGACTTAGGATTATAGTCTTAAGAATGCAAATGTCTATGGGTCTCAGATTTCACTTACTCGTGCGCCTTCCCCTTAACATAAAAAAAAGATTTCGTTAGTAGATTCTTAAATATGCTAGCCGGACAAACGGACTCGCATCTAACGGTTCTTATTTTATCTACTTCCACTGTCAAGAAAATCAACTTTGGACAAGTATTATTATCTCATGGTAATCAAATTAAACTTTCTACGCCATGATCTTGTTAAAAACCCCGGATGAAGCCTTGACTTCCATTTTAACTTAACGTTCTTATTTGAGAAAGCAATTTCATAAAACAGTTTTAAAAACATTTCGCTCTGGAATCCGCGGTTTCCACGTTTGAGTGGGAAGACAAGAAGCGGTTTTTTTCTTCGCTCTTCGTTTACGCTACTTGGCTGCAGCGAAATGGTCTAACATAATTAGCTTGACGAGAGAAGTATGTAGAAAAAGGACTGGTTAGATTATTCATATATTCGGTTGGTAGTAATTCAGTTAGTTTACCAAAGGAATAACAAGCTTACCGGTGCATTACACATACACACATACGTATATAAACAGACTTACTTACTTATGTATATATTTATAAACTGTGGTAACCTATTAAATTACCCTAGGAATAAAATCTGTGTAAAAATCATTTTAAATTCATAACTGATTAGCCTAAAAAACAAGAGATTGTTTTTAAAGTCCACAATTAGGTATAGGGTATTTAAAAATAAAAATGTTTCAAATCACCTTAAGACAGCTACATTTATGAGCATATAGTTTAATACTAACAAGTTAATTTTCAGAAGTAAAGTACTTATTATTATATGAATTAATGAATGCTTACAACGCGTAAATTAAACGAATACCTACAGCAATAAAACAAAAACCATTTCCATAGGCTAATAAAACTACGACATCAACGCAAAACAAAGTTATCAAGAGGGAAATAAACGAAAGAAATCATAATAAATCCGCCCTCGAAATGAACTAATCAGTGTGGAGGGAAAAGGCATGTTCTATAAAAACAACACTTTTCCGTTCGTAAAAACTCTCATTTTCCTTTATTGCAGTGGGGCTAATTTGAATTGAGTGTTATGCAGTTATGAGTCAAGAAAGCGAATAATTTTAAGTACCTATTACTTCGGGGATGAAGGTACTCGAGTATTTTTTGGTACGAAATGTGAACAATAATAAGAGGCGAAGGAGGCAATCCTCTTGCGTATGCGTCATTCAGGGTCAGGTGTACACGTGTTTCATTAGTAGCAGCTGTATTGTGTAGATAAAGTAAGATTGCCTATGTTTTAGTTCAGCGAAATACAAATGCACGAAATTTGGAATAAAGATAGCGTATAGTCGTTCAAAATTTTATCAAATTCCATCTAGTCACACAAACTTTCGGATGTATAATGCTATACATATTAATTAAGCATACTTTATATATTTGGCGTCAAATACTACCCCACTAAGTTGCTAAAGTCGTCTAAATATCGAGTACCTATATGTTAGGGGTTAAAAGGTTGAAATTGAAGGTTTACTTGTTTAAGTTTACTACATTTAGAAGCTATAAATAGAAAGCCTGACATTAATAAATACTTACAATACAATCACGAAGTACCTACAGTATCACAGCACAAAACGATAGATATAAATAATCAAAAGATTTTTTAAAGTAAACAGGTACCTAGGCGAGTATACTCGGAGAGTGAAAATAATCTTCACATTTCAACCTTATAACAACATCGAAAGAGTTAGCAAATACCTCTTTATTCTGCAACTGTACCTTAACTAAGTATCGAAAAGTAATCAATTACCTGCGGGTAATTATACGTCTGGTATGAAGAATTTGGAGCACCTTAAGGCGACGTCTCCACCCTCTAATTTATGCGAAAGTACTCAGATAAGGTGTAATAAATAGGCAGGAATAATGTTTTAAAATAACCACCCTTAAATTGCCTTTCAGATGGAAAAAGAAATCTGTAGAGGTGTTCTATGACTTGAATAAAATAAAATAAATAAATATCACAGGACAATGTCACACAAATTGACCTAGTCCCAAAGTAAGCTCTAGAATTGTTATATGGGAACTAGACAACGTTAAACTACTACTCGAATACAAGGCGGAGATGGGCATTAACCGATTAACTTTATAATCAACTAATTAATCGATTAAACAATCAATCGTCAAAAAATTAATCACGATTAATTTAATCGCGATTAAATTAATCGATGGAGTACACGAATAACGATTAATTAGTCGTCATTTTAATTGACTAAATTTCACGATTAAATTGGAACACGCACGGTTCTAAAATTCAATATGATTTAAATTATGTTATACAGATGTAAGTTGTTAAGCCGTAGCAATCTGTCAACATAACACGAAATAACACGAAACTCACACTTACAAAAGAATCGATTCATTCCTAATATTAATCGAGAGAAAATTAATCTAATTTATTAATTGATTAAAAATTTAGTCACTGTTTGATTAAAATGTTGATTAAATTAATCGCCGATTAATATGGTGATTAATTTAATCGTGACTAAATTAATCGGAACTCTTAAGACTAAGATTAATCAATCGCCATTTTTAATCGTTAATTGTTAGTCGATTTTATTTTGCCCATCACTGATTACAAGGCATAATAGCATACCAACACTGTGTAATATAGTCCAGTGATTTAATATTTTTAAACGACATGCCAAAAATTCAAGAGCCTACTGTGAAGCCTACTGTGTACCAAAATATATTTGGTTGAATGTATTTTGCTATTTGGATTTTTTTATTACTTATTGCGTGTGAACATTCAAAAGTTCTAAATACATTGACGATTTTGCGATTGTTCCTTTGATACTTTTATAAAATCGATGCAGGGTTGCTTATAGATAATTCCGCTAAGTGGTCATTACGGCCTGCACACAACTTGGCGCAAAGTCAACAGCCGCGCCGACGACGAGCGCCCACGCCAACGAGAGGCAACAAACAAATGCATAATGCTGTCAATATACACGGGGCTTCTATTTTACGTTTGTGTGTATGTATGTATATAAACTCTTTACTGCACATAAATAATGTACATCACATGTTTGCATCAATATACGGTGTGTAAATCCAATACGAGCAAATATTTTAACGACGGTTAATATGGATCCTAATTGACATAAAAACGTGAGTATCGTTAACATAAGTTTGTATTTTTTTTACACTAATTAATTCGCCACGCAATTTATTAGAAAAAGCCTAATTAACCTGCAACTGACAAGGTTTCAAGTACATTGCTGCTCCATGGGACCTTTAAAAATTAATTGCGCCCAATGTATTGTTATGAGTTATTAACGTTATCGTGTTATCAACGTAATGATAGCTCTTATTTACTTGACAGCAATGGCAGCTGAGTTAAAAGCAATACGATATGTCAAAAGCAATATGGTTTTACCGAATAGAATGGAGTCCCTTTTATACCAGGGAATGGCATTATTATTACGAAATCACGCAAAATAGTGTTCAGAGCATAATAGGCACGAGCGGCCGTAGCTGGAAATTGAAGCATTTACGATATGTGTGATATTCGCATTCCAGCATATTTTTATTAAAATTCCTCTCAATTGCATCGCTGTTCCCTTTTTCTTAGGTTGAGGAAAAGAAAATAGCTCTTCCACAAGCGCCCACGGCGCTCGAGTAGACACCTTGTCCCTATTTTAAAAATACATCCTTACTCTGCTATAGATAAGTCGCTTAAGCCATGCTTTTGTATGAGTGTGCGTAAGTTTACACAATAATGAGAACCACAGCAAGCATCCAATCTCGTACTTGCGCCGTGACATTATGCTAGTTAATTATTATTAAAAAAAAAGTGTGTTATGTTGGCTTTGAAGCCTAAATCATAAATAAAATTAGAGTAAATAGGACTCTAAGAAACGAGCCTACACTTTCTTAAAAGGCCGGCAGCTCACCTTTAACCCCCCGAGTGTTTCAGATGTCTATGGGCGACGGTGATTACTTACCATCAGGTGCCCCCATCTATTATAAAAAAACTCGAAAAGTAGTAAAGTTTTACTACCTATCAAAAATACATCGTAATGACGTGCCCTTTCCCTGTGGTTTGATCTTCCATCTAACTTTACCTTGAACCCTTGTATTTTGTTTTAGCCTGACAAAGGCCTACCATTCTACCCTTCGTCCCCTCAGCTGACCTTACACAACACTTCCCATACTATTAGGTACAATAGCAATAGAATATAGGCAGCTATATTAACCAAAACTTAATCAAAGCTTTAAAACGACAGATTGACGTCACGCTAGCCTAGTTGGTAGTGACCCTGCCTTCGAAGCTAGGAGTCCAGGGTTCAAATCACGGTAAGGGCAGATATTTGTGTGATGAGCACGAGTATTTGTTCCTGAGTCTTGTTTGTTTTCTTTGTATTTAAGTATATATTTCTGTCTATAAGTAAGTTTGTCGTTGTCCCATAGTACAAGTCTAGAGCTTAGTTTGGGACTAGGTCAATTTGTGTGACATTGTCCTGTGATTTACTACTATTATTTTTACTACTAAAACGAATAGCAAACTTTAAATACTTGAATTATTACCGCACCGGACGAAAATTAACTACCATTTATGGATTCTCAGGCAACTTTTCCTGTAAACAAACAGATAACAATAATAACTGAAGACTTGGAAATACAAGACAAGAATAAATTAAAAACTCAGTGCGCCTTTATTTTCCTAGTATTGAAAAATGGGAAGCATTGAAAAACAATAAAGACAAATGCTTCTCGGCTAGCTGTCGCTGTCTCACTCTCACTCGCATCGGACAGTATTTCTAACACGTGTTAGATAAAAAAATGAAGCTTGCCGAGGGGCATTAAGGAAATATAAGCACTGTAAATTTGTGTAACTCTTGCTAAGCTAGGGTAGTGCCGAGAGTGGACACCGAACGGGCCGACCGGGTACTAATTGCTGCTGTCACCGACAGGCACGCTCACCCTACGCTGGGACATTGAAGTTTTTCCGATGTCAATGTTTTGGTCAACTTTTTGTCGTATCGGTTCGTGTTTCGTGACAATTTAATTGATAGCGTAGTCTTTGCACTGTGGTTACGATTACGTTTTTACTACAGTCATACTTTTTACTTGTCAATAGGACTCTGAACTATTTCAAGACATGATCCACCATAAAACAGATGATAATTTTCGTGTCCACCAGCCATTGCTTATGAAAAAAAATCAAACTATTTACATTACAACTCTCTAGGTAGGTAGGTACCTACTAGGTTGTGGTATTGCAGGTTGCAGTAAAACCAAAACAATTAATTATTCAGAACAAATGATGCACGCACGTCAGGGGGTCGACTTTTAAGATGGCGCCGAGCGTCCAGGCTCATTACTTTTATCGTGTTTTCTAATAAACTAAAGTATTATACTTAAATCAAAGAGCGCTTTACTGTTGTACAAATCAATACACAATTTATAGAGAATATGACATAACTTAACTATGACTGAGCAACTTAACGGAAAAAAGTGGGCACCTTTTTCCGTTAAGTTGGCCACACGAAGGTTAAACGTTATTAAACTGTGTCATGTATGCTATATACTGCGTATTAGTTTGTAATTTATATTTGTTTGCGTATTTATACATAATTTTAAATATTTACGTGACTTAACTACTTATGTTGTTTAAATCAATTTAGCTCTTAATTAAGTAGCTGATAAAATGTATGACATTATACTTAGGTATTTAACTTTATTTGGATAGATTCAGCCCGTTTAATGTTTACTTTAAAAGTACTGCGGTGCCCTGAAGGTTACATCGCAGAACTTTGTACTGTGTTAAAATACTTCCTGTACTAAACCCAAGTAAAGCAATGAATATGAATATTAAATGCGTGCTTGGCTTCTTATTTCTTTCTAAAAAACCATAAACCGACTCCCAATATGCAAATCGCTATGTGCCTGTAATATTTGAAGTTTCCTCGATTTTTCCACGAGCCTGATGACAATGGGACAGCTTTTATATTTTAATACATTTAAAGCTCAATATATTTTTACAAACGGATGCCTTAATCGTTAAATTGGGTTAATAAACCCACAATATTTTTGAAAGACATATCCAACGACACTAGACAAATACTTTACTTGCTCGTATCTCAAGAACCAATCAAGTCTACTTAATCGTGATTGAGGATTTTCATAATTTTGTTCAGCCGTTTTCAGTTGATAACTTTGCGCTTGACTGTACGTTTTACATACAAGTCAAAAGCAAAATAATTCATCTATACAATAGTAAACAAATCTGATTATCTCGGGTAAGAAGCCCGTCTTAAAATACATCAAAATAATAGGCAAGATATAGATAACCGTGTTGACGTTCCTTGAGACATAATAATAATATCTCAGCCAAATTCACTTTATTAATATATTCGTCTATAAAAGGATGACCAGGACATAGAAAGGGAGCATAAGGCGTTAGCGGTGCGAAGTAATATGTTTTCCCGGAGGTATGCTCGTTGCTCAAATGAAATCAAAATTGCGATTTTTAAAGCTTATACACAATCCTGCTACACGAGCAGCCTGTGGGTTAAATATACGAAACGGACCTATAGCGCCCTGCGTGTCCAATACAACAACGCCTTCCGAATGCTGATGGGACTACCAAGGAGATGCAGTGGCTCGGGTATGCTCGCACAAGCTCACACGGATTGTTTTCAGGCAATTTTGGGAAAAAAGATAGTGTCGTTGTTGAGTCGAGTGAGACAAAGCCCCATCAGCATTCTGACCGTTATGGGTAGTATATTCTTAAGTTATGGGTAGGACAAACCAAGAGCGTAGCCCAAGTACTTATTTAAAAAATAGTGTGTATATGTAGCTAAGATACTAACCTAGAGTTTTTTAGTATTTACTAACAATACTATGGATTTCTTATGATCCGAAATAAACAATTTTTATTTCATTTTATTTATAAAGCAACCTCCTCATAACATCGACCCAAGATAATGCCGAGGCAGAATATAAAACGTTGGCCACGAGGAGGCTTTTAAAAAGTAGTAAAAACTCTTGTGAATTAATGTAGTCGGCGGGCAGATGACGCTCGATACCTCTTGCCTTCTAAATTACTAAATGCTTCAGTTTAAGGGTGTCCTTGGTGACTTAAATATTTACCGTTCACTTGGTTAAGGTTTAAAGATACTCGTAGGTACATACGAAAAGATATGGTTAAAGAAACATCAAATATTTTTCTTTCTATTTTCCTTACTTATTATCAAAAGGGTCAAGATCAAAATGTGTTCTTTGTAAGTTTCACATCACATATTCCTAGGAATAACTTTGATTAAACGCCAATTAAATATGAAGTTTTAATTGGTTATAAATTATAAGTACAAATCAAATTATCTTACAAATTTTACAGATCTATGATCAACTATAGCTTAATGCATAATTTGAGTTAACTATCACAACTGCTGGATGATTTTAGTCTTGCCTAATGTATGTAAAGTAACATTGACGGAACGAGTGGACTTAACTTGGGATTACTATATTCATCATCATAGGGTCTCTTTTCATGACGGTATAGCAATATTGCTTTTGACGTGTTATGGTATTGTTTTTAACTTGGCCGCCACAAGTAAATAAAAGCTATCAAATCGTTGACAATACAGAAGCACGTCAAAATCAATAAGGTTTCACCGTTTAGAATCTCAGCCCTAGTTGAAAAAGAGAGAGGATAGAGCTGAAAAATTAAATTATAAAAAGTCAATATCGAAGCGGGTAATTTGCATAATCTCTAAAAATTCGTTTACTGGATTAAACATTTCAACAACCATAACTACAATTTCAAACACAAAGCACAAATATTACGGCTATGAAACCCCTGCATTCATTAATCAAGGAGACGAATGCACGTTCTGTGTAAATCATAAAACTGCATTATCCGTATTTTCTCCTGTAATGCTGGTTTATTATAAAGTCGTAAAAATCTAAGAGCCAGGGACGAAGGGTCCAAGATCGTAAAATACTAACCAAAAATAATTTCCGCATTTGTATTAAAATTCATTATTAATATTTTCTCTGAGGAAAAATACACTAAGCAGCTTTGAAAACCTACAAGCATGAAATTTTGACTTTAAGGGTCTCGTACTAAAATAATATGGTAAAAAATTCAGACAAAAGCTAAAACTTAGCGTTAAATACATAAATAATAGGTAATCTACATATATAATTCTGTTATTTAATGTTCGTGCTGATGCCAATTTTATTTGAAAAGTTATGCATGAGGCCAATTCCGCTCCCAGTCGGGAATTTGATGTGTAGTTTATGCGAATATTTTTCTACTTCCTACAATATAAATACCGGCTAATAAGAGCTTTTTTTAAAAAAGTGTACATCGTTAAGCACAAAAATTAAGAAAATTTAACTTTTCCATTTCGTCACGAAAATATGCCACTTTTTTTTAAAACCGCCCTTGTACAACCGTTAAAGTACTGACAAATCTTAAGTAGTAGACTCGATGTATGAATGTGGAAGAAGCGCAAGCGATTTGTCGGGATCATAGCAGGTGCAAGGAAGTGGTCTCTGCCTACCCCTCTGGGAAACAGGCGTGATTTAATGTATGTATGTATGTATGTAAATATGTAGCACTTAATAAAATGATGAGTGTATTAGTAATATTTTATATCGAAGACCAATACTTAACCTATACTTTGCCGTCTTCAACCCTTCCATTCCCGGTAGCCAAACATCGCCGCCCATCAGACGCTAAATACACGTTTGGTCTGAACGTTTAAACGTCGGCCAGTTTAATTCGTCGCCACGCCTCCGATCGTGTACGGGCTGTTAAAATTTAATGTGGAAAAGTTTCGACACGTTGATTTGGAACTATATGTTTTGTTGTAATGGCGGGTTATATGGTATTTAATTATACGTATTTAACTAATAGGTGATCATGTAAAAGGTTTTGAAATGACCTAATCGATAATAAGTAGGTAAGGATTTTCATAACAATATACTTACATGAGGTGCTGTTTTCAAAGTAAAATGCTGTTTACATACATTTTAAATCAGCATTCTGCGTGTATTCATGAATATATGAAAATCTTCAAAGATGATTTAAAATTTAAGGCAACTTTTAGCACTAATACAAATGCATGAAAAACTGCATTTTACCTTTAAGACTAGATAAGTAAGTAGCTATGTCATTTTATTTTAAAGTTAAAACGAACCTTAAAACTGCATTCACATCGCTAATGACTCCTTTGTGTTAGTAAGCCTAATATACATACCAAGCTTACTTCATCCTCCTGTGATGCTGCTTAAATAACTACTTAGAGAGAAGCTCTCTCTAGCTCTATCTCAAAAGATCATCGGTGCTCGTAGAGCAGGATGGACATAGGGCACACCATCACCTAATGCCTCGTTTGATGTGATCCGCAAACAATTGCTTGCAGCTTATGAAGTTTAAATGAAAAAAGTTCGGTGACAGGCAACCGCAGCGACGCCGCAACGGACATCACCGTGCGGAAACATAGAATGCACGCTAATGCCGATTGTGAAACGTAATTAGGTAGGTACTTCTATACTTATATTATAAAGAGGAAAGATTTGTTTGTTTATTTGTTTCGAATAGGCTCCGAAACTACTGGACCGATTAAAAAATATTTTACCATTAGAAGCCAACATTATCCCTGATGAACATAGGCTACTTTGTATCATGTTATAACAAAGTCGCTTCCCGCTGTCTGTCCCTATGTATGCTTATTTAAAACTATGCAACGGATTTTGATGCGGTTTTTTGAATAGGAGTGATTCAAGAGGAAGGTTTATATGTTATACTTTAACCCGAAGCAAAGCGAGGGCGGGTCACTAGTTTTTAATAAAGAAGAATGGGCCATTACGAGGATAATGTAAAATTAACCGTCTGTGATGGTGAATTCAATATACGAGTATTGCCTATATCATATCTTAACAGTTTACGACGCTTTTAACTACTTAGTCAGTGCAAATTACAAGATAAAGATTACAATACTTATCTGTTGTTGTACGTAAATGGCCACTATAATAAATAAAATAAGAGTTAAAATAAACCATCTTCAAAAAGCAAGTAGGTAATAACTTCTTTTAAAATGGTAGGATACGCTTTTAGTTTATAATATAGTGGAACGCCGACTTTAGTTAGACTGATATACCCTATCATTTTAAAATAAGTTATTACTTGCTCTTTGACAACGGTTTTTTTGTTAAATTAGTTTTTATTTAATTTCATACCTTTTAGTGATCATCATAATAATACTGTTATGTCGTCCACGGATATTTATTGCTATAATATTCGAGGAGTTATCTCAATTCCTCACGGAACCCCTCATCAGATACCAACTTGGTGGCAATGGGACTACCTCGGGAGTTCACCCTATCAAACAAAAAAATATTTTTCAAAATCTATCTACAATTGACGGAGTAATCGCGTAACAAACACACAAAAAAAACATACAGTCGACTTGATAACCTCCTCCTTTTTGAAGTCGGTTAAAAACCTGAACCATATTATGGTCGCTGTTACCGCGATGGATAAAGCATCTGTCACTTACGGGTTCGTATCATAATACATAATGGTTTATAATACATAATGGTCATAATATATAAGGGTATAATTCCTAAAACCGTAAACTATTTAGGTTTTTTTTATAAGGGAATTGTATAGAACCCATTAGGTTAGGTTAGGTTAGGTTTGTTTTATAACACTCCTGAAAAGTCTAACAGTTTCAGAAATAAAACCATTATACAGTGTGTTAACGACATGAGGGCTTTAAATGTAGGTATCGATTCCACTCCTCAAATGGAACTCCTTTTGTTCTACAACTTTAAAAAAATGAGGTAATTTTTATTTTTTATTTTTCATACAAAATAAATTAATTCACTGATTTTACTAGTAAAGTTTGAAAGTTTGATCACCTATAACTTACTGTAAATTAAGTTATTTTCTAAGTCGTAGAACAAAAGATGTAGCATTTGAGGAGTAGAATCGATACCTACATTTAAAGCCCTCATGCCGGTAACACACTGTAGATTATCGCCATTATGTATGTTATGACCCATTATGTATTCTGAACTTTATATAATACGTACCCGTCACTTACATAGGTAGGTACTGGTAATAAAGAGATGTTTTATCCAAGTTTATCCACATCAATAAACACGACCGTATAGGCCCGCTCGGTCTTTACAGTGGTTTCACATTATAAAACGGACTGATCTGTAGTAATTTTCAGGCAGGTATTTTAATTGAAAAGTATTTTTTTTTTCACTTTTATATTTTAGGCAAGTAGTCACCGAAACTATAATTTTAATATTTTCCCTTGTAAGTCAACCCACCGCCAGTACTTACCAATATTCCCAACGATAATTATCGGCAACAGTTCACTCCTTAGTAATTATCGACTTTCAAAGTGACGATCTGAAAGCAGCTTTAACGCTTTAAAATAAGATCTATCGAATCCATACGACCCTAATTACTGATCGTCCCATGGGCAAAGACCGAAAACCATTTAGTAAGTTGAAACATACATGAGTTAGTTTCTCGTTGATTGCAGGGTGCAGGTTTGTGATTTGTGTAGTCCCGTATGCATTATTAATGTTTCAACGAAACGACTGCCACAGGACATGCCTGTGATAGATTTGTAGTTATGACTACTTACGACTACCGAGGTGGGCGACGATATACGCAAAGTTCAGTTGGTAACGACTGAAGGAGAACAGCCGAGGATCGCAATGTACATCTGACCGCTTCTTCCCAAAACACCAGAATTTTTAAATACCAGATTCTCATTATATAGTTCATTCACTTAGTGTCTTCGCCTTTTCATCGCGCCGCCTTATGTCAAAGGATCACCACCGCGTAAACAAAGAAAGCGAGCGGTGTAACCACAAGTGAATTTGTCAGTTTACATCGAATTAAATTCGTATTTTATTACAATAATCACTAGTGCGTGCGGGTATAGCGACCCTATCTAAACGAATTGACTTTACAGGAATCCCAAAACTTCATCCTTAAATTTATGTTTCGCACATTATCTTTACCTAACATTTCGAATCCAGTAAAGAATAGTCTGGCATTTTGAAATTCTGGTTGGTATTTTGGGAATGACCGCAACTGACGTGCGCTGATAATGTATAAACTAGATTCTGCCCCTTATTTCACCATACCGATGATAACAGGTGACACGTGACATTTTAGTGTACAAGGCGCAGCTTAGATGAAACCCATAATGTACCGTATGTAATGTACCGTATGTATGTAATGTATGTATGTAATGTATGTATGTAATGACCGCCTGTTGTTTACCTGGGTCTTCTAAATTGTGAAAATTCTGTGTAATGTTTTTGTTTGGTGGACAATAAAGTGTTTTGTATTGTATGTAAATTGATTTCTTTCTTTCTTTCTTTCTTTCTAATGTATCAGCGTGTTAACATTGCACACAATGTGTCATTGTCAAGATGGTGAAATTAGGGGGCTGGCTGATATTCGCTTATTGTGAGGCTTATATAAAATAAGCGGGACGATTCAATAATTTTATCATTAATCGGATACCAGCGTCAAGGTTGTCTGAAGTGTAGGTAGCATATATAGGTAGGTAATAAAAACACTGTTAAAAGGGAAATTGGCAACATGATCCAATTTTTACCCGAAACTACCGGTGCTTATCAAGCTAGCAGGGCTGGGATTCTACACGGTAAAAACGATATCGTCTTTGACGTGTTTCCGTATTGTCAACGTTTTGTTAACTCTTATGTCATTTACAATAATGGCGATTGTGACATAAACGATTCTAAAACACGATAAATGCGATATCGTTATAACGCAGTAGAATAGAGGCCCTGGATTCTTATCCCAGTATGAGCAGTAGGTAGGTTATGTGACGAGACCGAATATTTTGTTCTCGATTCTTGGATGTTTTCTATGTATTTTAAGTACGTATCTCTTTATTGTATGTTTATTGTTCAGTCACTATTACACTAAGATGCGAGTGTACAACGACCTTCACCGACCTGGGTAATGGATGAAAAGTATTTTATCTTAAATTAAATATCTATGTCAAAAAATATATTGCAAGTTAAAAAAAACATATTACTTACATATGTGTATATATTTTAGGGGATATAAGTATACATGTTTTGTAAATAAAATGTAATTTTTATTTTGACAATAACTTTAGTAGGTATTTATCCAGACCAGTGCAAATTGCTAATATCGATTTACCTGTTTATGCCTGCCTATCCAAAAGTTATGACACTTATGACGGGAAAAAATAGTCAATCTAACCTTTTCAAATTCAATAGGCTTCATACTTTTGATTGGTATGTCATTTGTCATTCTGCCGAAAAGGTGAAGTTGAAAAATATATTTAAAATCAATCATATTCTGGACTAATTTTTTTTTTTACTCAACCCACTTGCAAAATATTTATTACTTTATGTAATTTAATATAAAATACTTTTCATCCATTACCCATTGTTCGGTGATGTTCGTTATATACTCGAATCCTATACAACAAACAAGCCTAGAGCTCAGTGTAGGAGTACCTAGTTCAAGTGATATTAATACTGATATTCATTTTATTTAATGTAGTTGCACCACCCGCGCCTACATACCCCCCTCCCCCCGCGTGAATATGCACAAGCCACGCCGAAGTTGCAAGATTAGAGCCGCGTACCTCGGTCTAAGTCCTAATTGTGCATAATAACTGCGAGCACAAAGGTGGGGGAGTTGCGTGCGGTTGCGGTCGCACCTAGCTCCCGAACAATTTGCGGGGGAGCCAAGTTATGTCGCCGTTCGCTGATAGACGTCTTCCACCTATTGTTTAGAACGTTTTAGGCAAGTAAATTGTAAGTTTCGAAGCGAGGGTTACAGATTGTATGTCTGATAGTGTTGTATTCAATTCCTTTACAGGGACAGCCAATGTTTATGGGTCTATTCCTACTAGATTTATTATCAGTTCCATTATAGAAACTTTTTTTTGTTACAGTCGTTACGAACCAGTTATCTAGCGTAAGTTAGGTTAGTTAAGTATGAGACATTTTGTTATCAATGATGTATACCTTCCAAGTACCTAGGTACAAACGAAGACACTGTTAACTGGCCACCCATAGACTTTAATACGTTGCGATAAGGTTTATGTTTGATTGTAAATATACAGTAAACAGACACAAGACTTGGAAGTTTTTGTAAGCTTATAAAAAGTCTGACTTGTAAGATGGCTTCTTTGATTTCCATGTACATAGCCATCTTCTAATAAACACCACCAGCAAAGTTAGTTATCAACAACAAATAACGCTTTATTAATGTTCATAGATTCAGGCGCCACAGGTAGACATATTGATAGATGATAAAGAGGTCAAGCCTATAAGGCTTCTTTATTATGAATTCAAACTGATTGCAGTAATGTACTTCGTTGGTTAATTCCTGTAGAATTTAAGGATAAAGTCCAAAAAGTTGAGCATGCTAACGCACGCAATTAAATCTTCTATTTAGCCTTCGATGTTTGTATGGTTAACTACGCAGCTACGTATCTTAATGTATGGCTGATTTTCGTGACGAAATGGAAAAAGTTTATTTTTTTTAATTTTGTCTTTAACTATGTACACTTTTTTCGGAATACACCCACTTAGAGCTAGGGTTGCCAGGTGTCAGGCTTCTTACTTACCGGCTAAAAACACTCACCGGCACAAAAACTCGCTCACTCATCTTTTGTTCATACAACTGCTTACAAATGTGACTTCTTAAACCAGAGAGTAACTTCGAAAATACTTAACCAATTTTGTTGTAAATTGTAGTGTTTGGATGCTTATTAACCTAGCTTCTTAATGTTTACCAGTGTATTAGTGACAGGTTGCAAGCCCATCGCCTAACAGTACAATACAATACAGTTTTTACATTACGTCACGAAAATTAGTCATATATTTATATACTGCCTAAGCCTAGAGGCGGTATTTCAAATTAAATAAGCATAGCAGATTCAAACCTCACTTGTTAGTAATATGGTTTAACTTGCTACAGGAGTTTTGTCCGAGACTGCCACTATTTCTCTTATAGCAGTAATAGTTAATTTTCGTAACGTAATGGAAAAATTACCGTTGTTAATTTTTGCCCTTAGTTAAGGGCTTAGTTATAGGTACTATTTGTGGAAAACACCCAGTAATAAACACACAAATAAGTCTGAATTTTGAGTCCTTTTCAAAACCAGTGTCGGTATTTCAAGGAAAAATATTCGGGTAAAATATGAATTCGTCCGGCTTTATTCCTGGGTCTGATAAACTTACCTAGTGATTATCTTTGCCCTTTACTGTCAAATAAATAAAAAAACGGCGGATGCAAACTGCAATTGGTTTGAAAATCGTTAGTAACTTGATGCAGTTTATTCGCATAATCAGCAGCAGAAGTACAAGAGCTCAAATCCTTTATTCTCTTAACAATTGAATCGTGAATCGTAATTTCAACTGCATACCTACTTCTGCTGCATACTGTACCTACGTTAGTAACCGATATCAATATAATAGATAAACCTTCTCAATCGTAAACTAACTTCTACTTTAGTTTCTATTTTTTACTTTCTGTCAAATTCAAATGTCACTGTAAGATAAGGACAAAACATTTTTTACGCACATTCTAGCTTCTGTGCGTTTGTGAATAAAAAAGAAAGTAAATAGAGTCCCAGGGGCCTATCCTACATTATTTTACACTGATATCGTATTATTTTACCTCGTTCGCCATTACTGTCAAGTTAACGAGAGCGGTCATAATCATAACGTTGAAAATAAGTTAACAATAGAGAAAAACAATATAGAGCAAGGCCCCAGGTGCAACTCAGACAAGGTTGCTTAAGAGTTACAATTAAAACAACAAACATTATATAATCAAATTTATTTACTATCCATACATAAATGGACACAAAATCTCATACATCGACAATGTTTTAGTAAAGTACGTATAAAAACATTGAAGATGTGTATATTTTAAGCATCAAAAAATTAAACAATAAAAACTTACATAAGAGGGCCCTAGTGAAGGGTGATTACGTAAGTAAATCTATATTTTACTTCTTACGCTACCGATTACATCCTAAACATTACATTCTGCTATGAATCAGGTTAATTTAGAGTGCATTGTCTACAATTGAAGTACAAAAAGTGCAAGGGCTATGTTAGAATGCATTGTTTCAAAGCCGCGGTTCGTTTTTAAAAGAACATGTATCAAATGCAAAGATAAAATATTCCCAACACATTTTATGTAGTGATCACTAGAACATGATAGGTGGTAACCTAAAGGTGCAATTTTAAAGCCGTTTTCATATTATAACCTAGAGTTTAAATGCGTATATCGTTCTTAAAATCAGTTTGGCGTCGAATTATACCTACGTAGTAGAACGGTCTGAAGCCCAACATTTACTACTTCGCCTATGGATAAATCAAACTATTCACTTAAAACTATTTGTCCTGAGAAATACTAGCCACATAATTGTTAATAAAAAAACTAAATTACACTAATATAAACGCAATCAAAATATCTACTTTCTTTCCAACCACACTCAAGCATTGACATCAACCAGATTTTCAAATAATAAACGATTTTGATTGAAACAAAGAAATGGCAGTCAAATACTAAAATTACATTAAAATACACGCCTTAGATAATAACAGGACAGTCTTATCCATTTTAGTTTAATAAAAAGACACATTCTAGTACAATAAGTGTAACAAAAAATCTTAAACATTCATTAGGAAGAAATGAAATTACATTTTAAATTTAATATACCGTTAAATACATTAACTACGATTTTAAAGGCTACAAAACCTTACAAAATGATTTACCCTATCTTCCGTACGTACGCATGTCGCGTGCAGGACCAATATTATCAATGCAGGGCTTGATTCTTTAATAAGTTAACAAATAAGTATTGCGTTGGATGAGAGAATTCCAGTAAGCTTGTTTAAACTTAGCACCAAAATATTTTTAAATCAAAGGCGTTACCACTTTTGTAATAAACTTCAATTTCTCAATTTATATAATAAAATCATGCGATGAATCTGCAAATTCCATGGTATAACTTTTTATTTATATTGGCAACACTGAATTTGATATAAAGCTGCTTTTGTGTATCACAGGTTTCTTGATAAAATTTTGAAATCCGACGATTTCCAGAGAGCCTCAATATGCTCATATTAGATGGCAATATTACTTAATGTTATGAACAGTTGGGCATTTCTCATTTTTTTTGTCACATTGAGTGACATCTACAGATTTAATTCCAATAACGTATGATATCGGTAACACAAAAGTAACTTTCCATACAAATATTTTGGGACACATTAGAATATTATTTAATTATTGCATAGTTTGATGTTCTCTACCTAATTTTTACCTGTAATTTTTTATTAATGTGGAGATGTCACTCAAAGCGGCATTTTTTTGAGAAATGCTCAGTCAGAGGCGTTCGTATACCAATTGTAATAATAATCTGTCGACAAATAATTTAAAACTCTCCACACAGTAATATGGCTCGCATAGTTCAGCGTGGAAGCTAGAGGTCGCCTGATTACCAAATGACATCGTCGACTTGTAAATCTAATATATTTCTGAACAGTACGATCAGTCGATACATAAAAGTGCTATACGCCCCTTAACAGGGTTTCTTCATTACCTTTTAAATTAATAACACATGAAAAGAAGTCTTCAATACAACAGTACGCAAGTAGTACCTACACATGTATAACTTCTTCTTTATACCACACCTCTACTACGAATTGTAACAATAAATGTTCTTCACATATTAATACTTTACAAGCAAAAAGCCACACGTTAGTTACGATTTGTAGCCGCTAGTGTCTGTTTTCATTCAATATACGACAAAATTTAGCTCTACTGAGGATGAACTTTTCCATTTGATCAAACTGGTACTAGAGATTTAAGCTTAGTATAAAGACGTTTCGTACCTTCAGAACAATAGAGACTCATTCCAAAATTTCAGCTTTCAAACCTCAAGTCATAAATTGATTACTATAAAGACCTAACTCGAAATTTAAAATTTCTGAATTAGGTCACTATTGTTCTGAAGGTGAGATTTGTACTTCCCTAGCAGGTTAAGTAAGATCATTGGGAAGATCTCGTCGTTTTTAAACTTCTTTCGATGTGATATTATTCTGAAAGCCGATGATAGATTAAGACTTGTGTTTAGAGGTCGGTGTCGTACCAGGCGGCGACGTTGTTGTTGTCGAGCGGCGGCTCGGGGAAGGCGAGGTCGGCGGCGGCGGCGGCCTCGCCCTCGCCGATGTCCATGTCCATCCCGAACCCGCTGCCGATCTCCAGACCCTGCATCGAGTCTATCGGTATTTGATCGTATCCTAGAAGAACAATCAATATTAAAATAGGCGCAAAACTACAAGTAGGTCGGCTTGCTAGATGTGGCTTGTATGGGCTGGGTGCGTGCGAATGAATACAAACTACGCGAAAGAAAAGGAAGCACGGAGTAGGCACGTTCGACCCACCTAAATGCTGTTTTGTTAGGAAAAGCTTTCTGTACTTGTACGCTCAATCTAAAAAGAAGCTGTCCATTTTAGTACCTTGTCGAAGCTGTTGATATATTAATTTCATACCACTCACTTTAAATACTTCACTGAGACATGGTACTAAAATGAACATCTACTTTTGAGTTCGACTGCACTATTAATGTTGTGATATTGAACCGCTATTCCGATTTTTTAAACGCAAAGGACCAATCAGCGTATTATTTAAGGTCATTTTATGAAGCGTAATATGAGGAGAGGAGCTATGAATTTCTGTTAATGTGAAGTGAAATAGCAGCACAAAAAAACAAATCTTTGCATTTGCTTAAATATATTTATACATTTTAGTTGCAGCTGCCAATGTATGGTTACTGCAATGATGACGGGTCCAAATCAAACTAAAGACAACTCAAATTCTATTCGTTATTAAATAAAGATGATTCATTTAACCGTCCCAAAACTAAGGCTTACAAAAATGAATACAGAAATGCAGTTTCAAGTTGAACCTTAATGTCTTGTTAGTAAGGAAATAAAATGTTCTCGCACACAGTTTTTGCCAGTCCTGTAGGCAATCTCATATATTAAGCTCATATTATAAATTAACCAGAACATTACAAACAACTACACTGAAGTAAAGGTTTACGTAACACGGCCGTAAAATAAACCGTATACATAGATAAATTATAATAAAAACAACACAATACAAAATAATAATTCTTGCATGCATGTTAACAATTATTTTAAGATTTGTCATAATAAATAGAACATCAAACGATAACACTTATAGTATTCCCTTCACCTGTGTTTAGTGATAAATAGGTCCCGTTTTAAGCTGCGTGTAAAGAAGAGAGAAATATTATTAAACAATTGGTCTTAAAAACAGATTGATCAACATCTTGGGTGTAGATATTTAATACCACACAAAGGCAAAAAACTTTAACAAGGTGTCGATGTAAAATATGGCTGATACATCGTTATAGCGGATGCCTTGCTCATCGTCATCACTTTTAAAAACACATAGCAATAGGTATAGATAGGCCTAGCTTCTAGGCATCATTTAAGATGGGATAAAAGCGTTTTCGGTTCACTAAACTTCGAAAAAGGATGGGCGTTTCGTGATTTTAGTAAGGTTAGGTAAGAACTTACATAGAACTTTAGTTAGTTAATTGAGATGTGTCAAATATCTGCACGTGTTATCGTACACCACCCATGACGCCACAGAGCGTCGTGCATTCATACAAACGGTCGTCTTGGGCACTGTAAGTGTTAGTGGACAAGCAAGCGGGGACGAAGGCGTCTAGTCTTACCTTGCTGGTGGAAGGACGGTCGGGTGCCGTACAGTCCCTCATATCCCTGCTCTGGCCCGAGCATATCCTACCAAACGGGCAATGCACGTCAAAATCAAATAAAACAGGGCTAAAACGGTTGGACGTGTGGTTGAACTAAATGTTGAGCTCTACAAGAGCTAAAATCGTTTATTATAAAATAAAATCAATAAAGGAGACATTTCTTTTGATAAGCCCGTTGCTACTGATTATTATGACTTTGGACTGACTGGTGAAAAAAACTAATTGCGAATCCATTTTTTCCGACTACGTAAAGCAAAGAAGGGTTATGAGTTTAAGGGTATGTATGTGTGGGATCGAAAATAGATTATTCTACTATATCCGTCCAACTCTTGAAGTGATTTTAATAAATGAGGAGTCATGATTCGTCAAGAACATGTAATGTCATTAATCACTGTATCAAAAACGGAATGAGTGCGTAATACTAGTCGCCAGTCAGGCTTTATTTCTTTTCTAATTTAATGAATATATACCTGATATTGATTAGTATTGACAGCCTGTTGTATACCTATGATTTAAATATACTGTTCCGTGTTCAATTTTTATTTTTTTATTTTTGGGGTTCACTAAAGAGCATTTGTATTGTATTGTATTGTATTGACGAAGAATATCACTAAAATAGTTAATACTTTCAATTATTATTCTTCCTTTTGGTCTAATTTCCACTTATTTATTTTGGCATGTAGTCAGAGATCGAAGTTTTCGTGGCACTTTTTAACTATCATAGTTACTTTAAATGTAGGTGTTATCGATATACTTAACTTCAATATAGACTGTAAGTAACTTTTCGTAAATCATATATTATGAGAAAAATTGTGACGTTAAATATTTTTATACAGAAACTAAAGAAATTCTTTGCTTTAACAACAATTTTGAACATAAAACTGAAGTGGCAAAGGCGGTATAAAATTGTTAGCCGTAATTGGGGAATTGATTAATTATGAAACATGTTTTTAATGTGTAATTTACTTAGTTGCAAATGTCAATTTCAAATATCCAGCTACCCAATGATTATCTGGAACAGATATCTGTTAACGATAAAATCACCTGTTTACCTCTACTTTAATTTGTGTTCTGTATTGTATTGTATATAATTATGTATATCTGAAATCGTTAAATGAGAAGTCACTAGCGTTATTGAAGTGCCACGAAAATTCTAGTTACGAGAGTAAACAGTCGAAGTTAATGTCAATTCAATGGTGTTGGTAAAATATAGTACGCAAACTAATATAGGTACAAATTGTAAAAATATTTAATATAAAAACCAACAGTTAAAGGAGCCAGTACAGAGCCAAAAACATATATTCAGTGACACAGGGTTTACCATTTGCTAAAAACTTTAAAGGGATAAAATAACTTGTGACGTTTCAATCATTCAAAGCAAAATATCTAACTACACAAAAACACCCCATCGCACACTCAAACAACAAAACATTGAACATGGGCTAGTGCATTGTTATTGACGACGGACTCGGTGCGAGGTGACAAAGGACGAGCAGCAACTTGTTTTCCATCAAAAATTCTCAACACAACAATTTGGTGCAGTTACACAAGTGTTTACAGATACCTAACTTGTGTTTCCCAACACAAATATTAAAACAGTTCGATAAATATTGACATGTTTAAAATAATGCAAAGTTTAGTAAATAACTTGCAGATGTATCGTTAAACGTATTTCGTGTATCATTATACGACAAAACATTTAAACAAATAAGGCTAGCAAACAATGAAGAGATAGCCGAAACTTCGAAAATGTTGATAACTAAGTTCCAATTGCACATCCTTTAGCACCTTGTTCCTTGGACTGACTTTTAGATAACTATGGTAGGCGATTTAAAAGTTTACCTGCAAGTCGGGCTGCATGCCCAGATCGTTGGGCCACATCTGGTGATCGTCGCGGAACAGAGAGTTGGTGAGCTCCATGGAGAGCCTCTTCTTGTAGTCGTGAGGCTTGTCTTCAGACATGCGGAACAGGACCGCGGCAGCGTACGTGGCCACCCCTGGGAATTGGACACGAGTGAAGAGTAGCCCAGGGTATTATGCATCGTGGAACTACTAATGTAGGAAATCCTTAGCATCTGTGGTCTGTCTTGATTAGCTACCACAATGAGTCACGTGATTTTGTGTTTAACCTACTTAGACAAAGTTAAGGTGCAGAAGTAATGTCAGCTTATTTGATCCCTGTTCTGCAGAGTGGCAATGCATTATGCATCATTCAGCCTTAGGCTGGCCATGCTAAAGTCGGTATGGTGGGTGACTTTCGCAAGGGAGTAGAACCATTCCGTCGTTTTGCCTCAGTGGTGTTAGTGAAAACTCCGTGGACCGAGCTGATTTAAGCCCTAGCACAGCGGTATCGAGAAATTCATCTGCGACCGCGCCACGGACCCACAGCAACAACGGTAAAGCTAACGCTTGTTTTTTAGGATTCCGTGGCCAAATGGCAAAAAACGGAACCCTGATGGATTCGTCATGTCTGTCTGTCCGTCCGTATGTCACAGCCACTTTTTCCGAAACTATAAGAGCTGTTGAAATTTGGTAAGTAGATGTATTCTGTGAACCGCATTAAAATATTCACACAAAAATAGAAAAAAAAAAACGATACATTTTGGGGGTTCCCCATACTTAGAACTGAAACTACTTTTTTTTGTCAAACCCATACGTGTGGGGTATTTTATTTTTATCTTCAAAAATGATATTGAGGTTCTTAATATATTTTTTTTCTAAACTAAATAGTTTGCGCGAGACACTTCCAAAGTGATAAAATGTGTGCCCCCCCCCCCCAGTAACTTCTAAAATAAGAGAATGATAAAACTAAAACGAAAACATTACCATGCAAACGTCCACCAAAAATTGGTTTGAACGAGATCTTGTATTTTTTTTAATACGTCATAAATTGTCTTGCTGCTACGGAACCCTTCATGGGCGAATCCGACTCGCTCTTGACAGCTTTTTTGTTTTTAGACGTTTCACCTAGCAACACAAATTATAAAGGTAGAATTATTACCTTCGTTGCGAGAATGCAGAAGTTCAGTGAGCGGCGCGGTGGCGCCCTCAGCCTCGATCATTTCGGCGCCTTCTTTGTCGGCCGCCAGCTCGCAAAGCACCCCAGCGGCTACGCGCTGTAGATCAAAAAAACATTCAGCTGTAGGCGACTTGGTGAACATGTAGTTATAGTAATTATATGACTTAAGTTGGAAATAGACGAGATAGGATAACGGGTAAAGTCTAACCACAGTCTACCGCAAAAAATCAAGATGTGAATTCATCTACTAAGCTCCGTGTAGCATATTCAGATCGATAAGAACGACCTTTACAAAAACAATAACCACTCTGACCGAAAAAAGTTATCTGGTATTCATGAAATTTGATAGAAGAGTCGAACACAATTTTGAAGTTCGAACATGACAATGTTATTGAAGTTGCTCGGGGCGAACTACTAATAAATGCGATTGCCAGTTCGTCCAGCGGCTGAACCACCAGATTTTAATGAAATTTGGCATGATTCGTTTCGGCTCATGTATGATACATTTAATCGCCAAACGCGTGACATAAAACCAAACGCGTCTACGCGCACGAACTCACGAGCAAAATCAAGAACATATTCCAGAATTTGTATAATTTTAAGTCTTATTTAAAAAAAACATGTATGCTTAGTCGTTGCGATTCATGGATGTATGAAATAAATAAATATCAGGGGACAATCTCACACAAATTGACCTAGTTCCAAACTAAGCTCTAGGCTTGTACGATGGGTACTAGACAACGATAAACATACTTATATAGAGAAATATCTACTTAAATAAATAGAAAACATCCAAGACTCAGGAACAAATATTCGCGCTCATCACACAAATATCTGCCCTTACCAGGATTTGAAACCAGGACCGCTGGCTTCAGAGGCAGGGTCACTCCCAACTAGGCCAACGTGTCGTCAAAGCTTCAAGAATGTCAGGGATTCTAGTAATTTGATATCATGTTATTCCTGTCATTATGTAATAGTTTCATTTTTAACACCTGTCCGGGTGCCCCCAATGTAGGGCCATGAACCTTTTTTCAGGAGTCCGTGCTTCCACCATGGGGTCATATTCCCATACTGAATGGACATAAAACTGTCAGTTGGACTTGTGACATGGTCAGATCGTTTTGTTTGGGGACAGTGAACGTGTTAATTTGTGTGTTGAACGCATTAACATCGGATGGAGATGGAACCTGTATGTTCTCGATCTCGTTGAAGAGCAGCTGCACGAAGATGGGCACGACGTTCTGCTGGCGGATGGTGGCGCGGTTGAGCGCCTCGCGCGCCAGGATGTGCAGCGCGCCCACGGCGCCCTCCACGATCTCCTCCATGCGCACGCCGTCGGCGTACGCGCCGCCCGCGCCGCCGCTGCCCACCGATGTGCGTTGCTATAACAAACCCACATTCGCTTTGCTTTCTTGTTTTCACAATATTTCGTTTTAAAACGCTTCCCGAGTTCAAAATGACAAATGCTAATGTTGTTGGTTGTTGACGCTACATAAAACAACAATGGGCTAAATGAGTACTATTTATACGAATTATCAAAAACAATAGCTAGTATGACAATGTTAATTTGACCATGTTTGATGTTAAGTCCAGTTACGAGAAGCAATTTTTTTTTCATGTCAATACATCACGCCTTCATTCCCAGAGTGGTGTAGGCAGAGCTACAGAAATACTACTACATAATATAATAATACTACAACTATAAAAATACTTGTTTATACAGAATTCTGTAACCACATTTTGCACAACGAGGTGTAAAAGTTAACTAGTGTATTAGTGACAGGTTGCAAGCCCATCCACCAGCCGCCTAATTCACCATCTTTGGCGCAGCGTATATGAAACCCAGTGATATATCAGCCTGTTAACTTTGCAATATACAGTGAAACCTGGTTAAGTGAGACATCAAGGGGCCTGCAATGTCGTTTCTCTTATAGAGGTATTCCACTTACCCCGTGTCTCAGATATACAGGTATAAATAAATATCTGTCTCATTTACAGAGGGTTCCATTAATAGAGGTGAGAATACAGGTTATTTCAGTTATACAGGTGCAATCATTAAATAAAATAACGTGTTATGTATGTAAATGAGTTTTAATAAAAAAAAAATGTGATTCAATTTTATGTTTACTCTGAATTATTCTACAAAGAGTAGATTTTGGCACATTAAATTCGGCACAAACTTCTTCGCGTGTCTTCCCACTTTCATAAACGGATATTAACTTCAGTTTTTCACGTAATGATAACAATTGTAGCTTTCGTTTTGACATTTTTCAAATAAACATCTGTATGATAGTAAAGCGAAACTAAAACTGAAGGTAATTGAAGCTCAAAATTTGTACTTACGTACTTGGAATTACGTGTGGAATTTGTGGGTAGAATAAGAATGAGTGAACAAACAATGTTATCTCAGTTACAGAGGTTTATGCATATAAAATTTACTCGCTGTCTCAGTTATAGAGGTAACTATGATGATAAATCGAAAGAACAAATCCCAGATATAGAGGTTTACCTCGTCCCACTAACAGAGGTAATTCAGTGCCAAAGTGTTGGGACCTCAGCATGAGTTCCAGTTATGGAGGTTTCTCACTTATCCAGGTCCCACTTAACCAAGTTTTACTGTATAACGAAATTGTCACCTGTCACGTGTCATAGTCAAGATGGTGAAATAGGGGACAGAATTCTTAACAAGTTTTTTATATGTACATCGCGCTTGGCATTGGTGTTGAGCTATAGGACACGGGTGGCTTCTCTACCTTTTCGCCAACAAATATTTGACTATTGCATCGTTTCGCAACCTAATCATTTGCCAAACCGCTTTTTTTCTGTAACTATAAATATTTCAGGATTTTTATAAAACTAACCTAACCCAACCTATAGGGTTCTACACGATTGTCTTGAAATAAATCCAGAATTATTTACAGACTGGGAAAAAAACGCGGGTTGTCAAATGATATGTTTGTGAAATGAATCATTTGTGAAACATTGGTTATGAAAGGATAGGATCCCACACGGGTGGTGGTGTGGTGGTGTGGTGGTGTGGTGGTGTGGTGGTGGTCTCACCCGCTGCGTGTCGTTGAAGGCGCGCATGAGCAGGCGCACGAGGTGGTGCACGGCGCCGTGCTCGCGCAGGGGCGCGTGGTTGGCGGGGCACAGCGCCAGGTTGCGCACCAGCCCCACCACCGCCTTCACCAGCGGCCAGCGGGACGGCGGCTGCAGCAGCTTCACTATCACCTGGAAACATGTACACCACGGTGTGATGGCCGCTGGATCCTCCTTCAGGGATACGCTAGGACTATTTAACACTTGGTAGAAATGCAGCAAATAAACAAAGAACCACCAATGAATTTAATGTTCTTATACATGTAAAACTCTCATTACACGTAAAACCTTTACATACATGTAAAACCTTTGTGTAAAGCTGATGAGCACCCCAAATTTTCCTTCGTAAACTACAAATAAAGTATTCTTTTTCGATTTAAAAAATACACATTGACGTGAGACATAAGTGTTTGAACATGTGCAAATCATGAGCAGATATAGTTTCGAAGTAGCTATTTGCGTATGAGAACTGAAACTAGAAAAAGTCGAATTTTGCGATAGAATTATTACGTAATTGTATATTGATCCACGGATTTTGCCCTTAACGTCAATGAATATTAGTATTTTTCCCATATATATTCAACTGTCTATAATCTATATTACATTAAAATCAATCCCTATTTCCCTTGGTCACGGCATCACGCGTGAACGGCTTTTCGATTTTCGATATCGCTAAATCTTTTTTGTTTGTTATTGTCAGGAGAAGAAATTGTAATAAAATAAAAAAGAAACCACCGGAAAAGTCAGTAATTTGCAGCGAGCGAAACCGCTGCCGCCTTACTAGTAAACGATGTAAATGCAGCTTTTAAAGTTCGATTTTTACATGAAAAACGCATGGATTTCTCAAACCTTTGCCTAAGGCTGTAATTCTATATTTACAGCAATTTCAATTTAGGTATAATTAATATACTATAATTTCCTTTACTGGTTGTACTTATTTGGCTATTCATTCTCATTCATTTCTTAATCGCTCAAACTTAACTGGAAAAGAGATAAGTTCGCCTTTTTATATCCCTGATATTTTTTGTCTATTTTGTAATTATTATCTTTTTGTTTGTACAATAAAATGTTTACATACATACATACATACAAAAATCTTCCGCAGCTGATAGAAATATGTATAGAGGGAATATTTCTTCCTAGGGGTGAACTAAGGATTGCCCGGGAACAAGTTGAGGTCATCATCTAGTAGTTAACCCTTAGTCAGTGTCGCCTCGCATAATTTTGTTACCCTCATCTGTGTGACTATGACGTCATGGCTGTCACAAACCGAATTTAAACCTTTCTATAGCTCTCGTTTCATGTGGTTTCGAAAAACTGAATGTTGTCTAAAATTTTATTTTTAAGATTTTTCTTCAGGTAAATTAGAACCGTATCTTCAAAAAGAAAAGGTATATAATCGCGAAAATAGGCAGAAGTAGCAATGATTAGGATCCTGAACACACGCATACGATGGTCTTGTCAGGATCCTAAACAAACACAGACGAAGGGTGAAATGAAAATGTAATACTGACGGGCAGTCCGTAGTGCTGGCGCACAGCGTTCTGCGCCATCTCGCTCTCGACGTGGCGCGAGGTGAGGTGGCGCAGCGCGCACACGGCGGGCTCCGTGATCTCCTCGCGGTCGCCCGCCGACACCACGGTGCGCACCAGCGCGTCCACTCCGCCGGCCTGGCACACTGTCACCTGGGAACACGAGGGATATTCAATCAATTACACAGGTTTTGAGTGCTTGAAAGTATACGAGTTAAGAGTTTTATTACTTTTCGTGAGGAACTTAATCACAGCCCAGTGCTCGATTTTCGTAATATGCAATGATTCAGACATGATACTGTTACTTAATCGTTGAATATCTCGAGAAATTACAATTGTAATGACATAATGTTTCTTTTTTTTCATTATTTGTTTTTAAATTGTCTATCTAGTGGCCAGTACCATAATTACATATACAACCTCAAAATGGGTGAATCAACTTTTAAAGTCCTCCTTTTCTACACGCTAATAAAAACTTACTAGAATATGTGAGATTGATAATGGTTTACACATGTTAAAATTAGATAATCAGATTTTCGGATTTCACTATTCATAATCATAAACCAATTCTACAATTTTGTAAAAACATGGTAACGCAATGGAAAATGCACGTTTTTCATACAAAACCCGGGGACAACGTCGTCCCCTGCGTTACCTGATATATTTGTGTAAATCATAGAAGAATTTTTAAAATTGTCAGCTAGAAAGTAAGTTTAATTGTCTGATTTATTCAATATATTGACCACATCAAAAAAAAAAATTACATTCTACCAAATTAAGGTGACATAGTGAGACATGTCGAAAATTGGGGAGTACCTTAAAAGTTGATTCACCCAAATACCTTAGGCTTAGAACTTTTCACCCGCCCCTCGTATTTCGTCAACTTGACATTGATTGCAGCTTATAATGATGTATAGTGATCGGACCTATTCTGATCACTGATGATAAAGGACAGTGCATCACCTGGGGGCCTGGTCAAGATGTACAACACTATGTTAGCGATCTTCAAAAAACGACAAAGTTTATAGCTTGTGCCTTAAGCGAAGGACAGATCGCGTCGACCGAGTAAGTCAACTCCATAAATTTCAAGTCGATAGAAAACAGAAACTTTGCTAGACCTATTATCCACTCGTCACTGTTAGGTTGGTGAAAAAACCTGTCATTGTGAAATTTGAACGTGACTGATTCAATATTGAAATTTACTTACTAGCTATCAGTACTTCTGGAACGAAAAGCCGCATTTGGTAAGCTCGTTAACGATCCTAACGAGCGACCTTGTTCCGCTGGTTGTTGAAGGCGAGGTTGGCCCCCTGGCTAACCCTCGCTGGGTGCTAGAGGCGCCCATGAAAGTATTCACGTCGTTGGAGGCCAGCACCGGCGCGAGGCTGATGACAGGTTCTCACCTTGCTCCACTAGACAGAAGGTTCTCACCTTGTTCCGCTGGTTGTTGCAGGTGAGGTTGGACAGGATGCCGGCGGCGCACGTGACGATGTTCACGTCGGTGGAGGCCAGGACCTGGACGAGGCTCGACAGCAGGTTCTCCAGCCCCTCCACCTGGGGGAACGTCAACTAGCACACATATACTTATTGCACACTTCACATCTAAAACTTTACTGTACACAAAGTAATTGTAACAATATTTAACAAGCACTTTAGCCTCAGGCCGTTAAGATTGATTTATGTAAGCGTGAGAAACTATTTACAAAAATAATATTATGTTCACTGTAATAGATGATTGGACTGAGCATTGTTTATAGAAGAAACACAATGTAATAAAAAGAGGGCATAATCTTTGTTCATTATCAAACCAATTCATCATTCATATTTGTTTTACCTTAGTGGCTGCGTCAGACAGATTCCTCAGGGTCCAGAGGCAGTTCTGCACCAGACGGCCGCTCGGGTTACCGAGATGCATCGCTAGGGCCTGCATACCGCCAGCCTCAACAATTGCCGGTTTGTTGCTTGAGCACACAGAGAGAACCTGTAGCAAAAGGGAACATTAGACTTCTCATAATCTAATAAAGTGAACTCATCTGATCAATTATAAGATTTACCTTCAGAACCCTCGAAGTAGTCCACAACAACTTCTCGTAATCGTAAGAGCGCATGATTCGCACCAACTCTATCGGTCCCTGGGATGCCAGAATGATAAGTTTCGACTCCTGATTTCCATAGGCCAAAATCTGAAGACAGTCAGTCACAATCGCCAGGAACTTGACGTTGTTCCTTTGGAGCAAAGCTACCATTTTCTGTAGCCCTCCCGCTAGACGGACCGCCATTTTGGAGCCATCCTGATGCAAGAGCAAGTTATGTAAGGTGGTTATGGCGTAGAACAAAACCGATTCCACTGGAGAGCTGAGAAGTTTGACCAAAGCGGGAATTCCGCCGCTTTTGAAGATGGCAAGTAGACCTTGGCGATGGTGGGATAAATTATGCAGGGTTCCAACAGCCCCCTTTGTGGTCTCGAGGTCGTTGCTGTTAGAGATGGCGCGCACTAAAGCTGCAACCATCTGAGGGGAGTTCATGATGGCGTGACGGGAGGCCTCTTTCTTTGAGAGCTGGTGAACCATCATGGCAGCTTGAGATACCACCACTTGATCTTCGTCATTCAAGAGTTTGATCAGCTCGGGAATTGCTCTGTGGAAAAAATAATGTTCTTTTTTAATCATAACATAAAACAACGTATTCTTGTGTTGGTTGATATAATTATTATGGTTCTTATACTAGTACAGAAAGTCAAAAGTTTTTACCTGGTAGCTAAATCAGCGTCATCTTGATAGTTAATCAGGTTGACAACAGCGTGCTTCAGCATCTGCGAAGGCTCGGACAAGCGCTGCACAGCAGTTGGTTGGGCCGGGTCCAACTGGGTAGAGGGGATTTCAATACCCTCCTCCAGGGTTTCCGGGAACATGGCAGCCCGGACGCGCTGAGAGCGGGTCTGGGACAGTTGCTGGTTCATATCTGGTAATTACAAACAATTATTTGGAATATTAATTAAAGTTGTTAAGAAATGTATACTTAGAAGTAATAGACGGGACATAGCAAACAAGTGTGATCCAAAACTTGTTAACAAGTCGTTTATTAAACTATGACACGCCTGTTTGTAAGGCCCTGTTTTAGACGAAAACATGCCGAGTTGCGCATTCAACTATTGTAAATCACGTTACGTAAAAACCTATAGACGTAATTTTAGTTTATTTTAATAAGGATTTTGGGAAGTGTATTTATTTAATGAAACAATTTTGTCAAATTATTTCCACAGATGATTGTAGACAATTAGGATTTTTTAAACACTCTCTGTAGTTCAGTAGATCATCATTCATGTCCTTTTAAATTAATAGTTACTTATTAAATTAAAGTCAATACAATTATAATTAATCATACAACTAGTTCTAAAGTGGTCTTAATTTTTTTAATTTTTCTTAGTATCCTTCATCAATAGTATTAAATCTTAATATCGAATTGGTTACACCCTATCATTGGCTTTAAATTAGAGTCACCTAGCGTCTAATAGCTGAAATACGTGTTCTAATAATTTTAATACGTATTTTGCTATTTAACACTGGATTATGGCATTTGTAATGTCAAAGTGTTTACATGACAATGTTCCGAATGGCCACTTTATCCTCTAATATTAAATCTCTCTTTTTAAAGAAATTAAGTTAATAGAATGAATAGAAATAAATACTAATAGGAACACTTACCATCGACTTGCTCTTGAGTAAAACCTTGGGCAAACCCTTGGTCCAGATCGAACATGAGTTGATCACCTTCCATTTCGTCATCTTCCTTTCCAGTGAGTGATGGAACCTATAATAAGACACATTTGTAAATTATTACTTTAAATGAAATTACATTTCAACTGCAACTAAACCTTGTTTTTGATTTGTGGATAGCAAAATGATAGTATAAAGCAATTTTGGAAGTCTGACAAAAAAAAACTGGCTAACTTAGCAACATTTTGTAAAAAGTTAGCCAATACTGTTTGGTCTCTCAATTTGTTTAAAAGCATTTAAAGAGTTGAAGAATATAATAATTATGTCATTGTGAAGCTAGCTCCAACTATATATTTATTAATTTTAGTTGCTCAGATATGCTACCAGTTAGTGCTAAATGATTAAATCAAAATACTATGTATAATACTTTCCAGATGTTTCCCTTCAAGGGCAAGGTAAGAATCATGACATGGGGGTTATTATGACCTAGCTATGCAGTTCATTTTACGGTGAGCGTAAAGGACAGAGCTATGGCAGTTATATAGCTCTGTCCTTTTCTCTGAGCGTAAACAGAACTGCATAGCTATATCATAACTCATAACAACCCCCAAGGGCCTGGAATATGGAAATTATGAAACAGTAGTAAAAATTGCTGATAAACTAAAATAAAAAGATATCATAACTAGTGCTACTATTTCAAATAAATAATAAAACCTATGTTATCCTTTAGTTGTAATAGCACCAACAGTTTTTAAATAAATAGTGCAATTAAAAGGTTGAACTTTTTACTTTATGAAACAAGATACTGTTTATTAATGGAGAAAGAATCAATATCATGAAATCAATCCAGTTTACTTTTGTATTTAAAAAATCTTTTATAAGAACTCTTTGAAATGTTGTTAAAATTGAAAAATCATACTTGTAGGCGGTTGTATGGAAAAAGTTTTCAAAGTTTGTAATTATGTGACCACCCACATGTGTATTAGACTAGTTAATATCTTTCACAGAGAAAAAAAAATATGTTTATAGTCAAGTCAACATCTCAAGTGTTACCTGTGTTGCTGCCCCAGAGTTGATACCAGAATCCACGAGGTAGGAGTTCTGTTGCCACAGCAAAGTCTGCTGCTCCTTGCTCGGTGCCATCGGCACATCAGACCCACCATAGTTGCTGTGCGACACTGAAATTTGTATGATTAGATGGGGTTAATAAGGTTGGTTAATAAATTGACCAAGCGTGGATGCTGGCCCTGGCCTAGCATAAAAAAAAAACAGTTTTCTTCACTGTCAGGCTTTGGGCTTATAACTACTAAATTGTATTTACCTCTTTATCAATATTCCCAGATCAACTTCTAGGTCTCAAAATACCTAAATTGTAGAATGCCTAATTTTTTTTTTAAAACACCGGATTCTTTTTGTATCCGATTTTTAAAAAGCTTAGTCTCATAATACTCTTCAAAACAACACGCTTAAAACAACCAAATGTCAAAATACCTAAATCTGTATTATACAAAGATTATCAATTTTTACATAAGATTAATGTTCCTTTTTCTGCCGCAACGGTGATCTTTTGGCACAAACTGTATAGTTAACCATTGAACATCAAATCTCTCTCAAATAGAATAAGGCATTTTGCCATTTAGGTGTATTTCAGTTTGAGTTATTTAAATATTTTGTCATTTTTGTCATTCGGTATTTGAAGAAATTGTGCATTTCAATCTTTTAGTATTTAGTGAATATGTCATTTAGGTCAAAGTTTTAATTAATTTTGTTCATTTTAAGAATGAGACAATTTCACATTTATCCTCCTGAGGCCCACGTCAAATTTTACTAGTTCAAAAAAGAACCTTGTGTAAGTCAACTAAAGTCTAAAGTCACTTTGACAAATGTCCTAAATTTAGGCCGTTGGGTCTTACGAGGTTAGGTATTATGAGCCCATGTAATTTGAAAATTAGGGGCATTAGTGAATAAGGTATTATGAAATTTAGTGGTTTTAAGCTCAAAGCACTGCCAGCACTAAACACAGGCAATAAAATTACTTTTAACCTTAAATTTTAAAACTTCAAGATGATAATCTTTTATACATACATACATAACATCACACCTTCGTTCTCAACGTGGGGTAGCCACAGCTACAGAAATACCAACAGTCTTAAAATTTGTTCTAAATCTTAGAGATATTTGTGTAATTAATTAATATGAAACCAAGATTCAAGATACAAATTTAAAGACAATTATAATCTTAATTATTATAACAATGTAGTTAGGATTTTTTGCATCATTAAGTTTTAATGGAAGTACTTTAGTTTCACTTTACTTTAAGTCCTGGACTGTATCAATGCTTGAACATCTTTTATTGATGCATAAGCAGTAACTGCAAGTGCTGGATTGTTATTTTAATATGTACTTGATGCTCATTTACTGCTGGTGTTGAAATAAATAAATAAACACTCTTAATTTTTTTAAGCACATTGATATGTTTCTGGTTATTAGATGTTTTCTTTAATAATTTCTTACTCTACCTAGGTTGATTTATTCAAGACCACACACTCTAATTTCCATACAAAATGGACCAGACTAGGAGTTTGTGGGAGTTTAATGTGTTAAAAGTGTAATTTTAGAAACAGATCATTTTTGTAATATTCATTTAATTATTACCCAAGCATGATTTTACATGGGTTTAGTACAAAATTTAAAATATGCAATAATGCTAATTTAAAATCAATACCAGGGTAGGCAGAGTCAAAATACCTTAAACTGATGCAAGTTCATTCAAGTACAAACAGCAACACTCTTAACTGTACATTGGTGGACCTTATTACAAAAGGCATAAGGTCTACAGATGGACAGTTAACAGTATGGGGGATGGTATGAAATAGAAATAGTAACATCAATGACAATGCATTTCTATTCCTTTTCAATTGCAGTTGTGCATGAATAAAATGTGAATTGAGTTTAGGTAATTTGACTCTACCTAATTCATTATTTCATATCAGTAATATTTATTTTTATCTTGAAAAGCTTGTATGAAATATTTCACCATAAGACATACTCGTCAACACTATTATTTATACAATCAAGCCAATTAACAATAACATATTCTTGCTCCTTATGGCTAGAAGCAATGTTATTTTTACTCGGCTACATGCATAAATAAAGAACAGGGAAGATCAATGATCACTGGTCAGCTATATTATGAGTCCTACATACCAACAGGGGAAGATAAGAATTGATGGTCATGGTGATTGATTAGAAAATTTTCCCCAGATGTAAGTGATTATAGGTACATGACCATCACATACAATCAGATAACACTTACAATAGATTCTTGGTTTGAAACAAATGATTAATTAATAAATATCAACAATGCGCCCCGATAGAAACGCGATTTATAGTTCCCACCGTCAACGTCTATGACATGAGTCACCATAACAACCATTAGATAGGTACCAAGATTAGCATACTAAGATAAACCACCAAGTAACTTTATTAGCAGAATGTCTTTATACTCACTCGTTCGGCTTTGCGAAGACGGGATCTGATAGCTCATGGTTCGCGAGCTGCAATCCTGCGCTGAACTGCGCTCAGCGTCTAAAACAAAACTACCATAAGATTACTGCTGCGACTATCGATTCTTCTCGGTCAGAACGGATAGCCACTGGAAATTTTTACATTAAGAGTTTACACAAACACTTCCAGCCGCCTCGTGTTTTAGTCAAGTTCAACCCATGACTAGAATCACAAGGCATAAAACAAAACAAACAATTACAAAAGGGTATCGCATGAACTAAATACCACACCCGACGTTATTATTACAATCGATTCATTGTTTCAGCACGAAACTGACACTTAACTTTTACAAAAATTGAGCATACAAACTTACCTTAGCAAATAAGACGCACACGATTGACAAAACTCGTATATAGATAACTTTTTATTGAAAATATTCTTTCAAGCATACACCATCCACCGTCAAAACTCTGACATGACAATATGGCGTCCGTACGTGAATGTTTCGATTACAATCGGAGCAGACCGGTGGCTATATTGTTTGCTCACTTTTACTCGGTTATTTTAGATAAGTTTATCTCAGTCTCTCATCAAAGGAAAGAGAAGCCAACATAAGCATACTAACTTCGTTACGTTCCATTCTACGCAATACATTTCCTTTACGATTTACTAAGCTAAAAAATATTAGCACAATAATTTTGCGAAGAAATAAAAATAAATATTATAATTAATATTACAAACAGGAGGGGTTCGATTGTTAAATCCCACCGACGAAAAATAACTGATTTTAAATTCAACAAAGGTACTTGACAAAATGACGCAAGCTGTAGTCATTTTCGATATAGAATAAAGGGAAACACAAAGTTGGAAAATAGTTCTTATTATTTTTAACCGATTGATTATGTTAAAAACGTTAGCGCGAGCTCGACTCTCACTTGACCGGTATTTAATGACGTATTAAAATTAAATGTACCGGGTAAAATGGGGTCGAGAGATATTCGCGGGTTAAATGGAAAATACTTTATGGCCTATTAATAAAGCATATAATAATAATAATAAATAATAAATAAATATCAGGGGACGATCTTACACAAATTGACCTAGTCCCAAACTAAGCTCTAGGCTTGTACTATGGGTACTAGACAACGATAAACATACTTATATAGAGAAATACATACTTAAATACATAGAAAACACCCAAGACTCAGGAACAAATATTCGCGCTCATCACACAAATATCTGCCCTTACCGGGATTTGAACCCAGGACCACTGGCTTCGGAGGCAGGGTCACTCCCAACTAGGCCAACGTGTCGTCAATATTTTAAGTACTTACTAAAAAAAAGAAGTTTATTCCGTAAGTAGGCCGCACGGGCACTTTTACACGTCAAAATTCTACCAGCGCTTCCCAAGAGGAGACCACTTCTGAGAAGAAGCGCCAAAAGAAACTCAACAGTCGGTAATTTTTAGGGTTCCGTAGTCAAACTAGGAACCCTTATAGTTTCGCCATGTCCGTCCGTCCGTCCGTCCGCAGCCTAACGCAGAGACTCTTAGTACCTAGGTACTAGAAAGCTGTAATTTGGCATGACTATGTACATTAGTCACGCCAACAAAGTAGTACCTACAATAAAATTAAAAAAAAAACACGTAATGTGGGGATGTATTTTTTTCTCGTTTACGTTTCATTTGTAAGTGTGGGGTGTTTTTGGATAGGTCTTTCAAAAATAGTAGGTACAAGTTTGTGGAAACAGTTTTTCGATTAATAATCCGTTTATGATATGATATATTAAAGCTTTAAAAGCAATTTTTTGTTAGACTCAAGTGTCCCCCCCCCACTACAGCCAAAACTACAAATACTAAAAATCAGAAAAATCTCGATTTAATCTCTAATAATTTAGTGCTTCGTGGTAACCATTCAGTGGCGACCATAGATTAGGTACATTATTTAGGTATATGACCAAAGATAAAAACGTATTGGTTATATTCTCCTTGAAAGAAAATTAACAGTCACATAAAAAATAAAAAGGTACGCGCACGCGTACGCAAAAACTTGGCGCAATCTGTTAAAATAATTTGCCGTTACGCTTAAATTGTATAATAACAAGAAAAGCCAAAACAATGACTACGGGTTTATCTAACATTTCTAAATACAGTCGTCATAATCTCCATGACGTTTATTCAGATCTCCATGTTTTTCACGATGAGTTCAAGGAGCGACAAAACATACAATTAGCCTGGGAAGAGAGGAGGTCTAAAAATCCTTTCGTGTCATTTGCTGAGAAGAAGCCGAGTGTGGAAGATGTGACCTGGCTTCAACGTAACGAAAAACTTTTCATTCATGATACGCCTAACGAGAGAATTGAGCAGTTGGATTATTTGCCGGAGTTGGGGTATATTTACTGCATGACGTACTCTCCGCAAGGCGATCACCTGATTGTGGGATATTCATCTGGTTTCATACAGGTATTGCTTCGTTCATAGGGAATAATAAAAACCTACCGCACGTGGTTAGGGTTCTAAAGTCTCCATCTCCTTCGTATATTAATATGTCTGTGTCCTTCTGAGGACTAAGACATCGTTACACGTAGGTAGACACTTAAATATAATATTATACATATTTACGTTAGGGCAAATATATGGTTTTAATGGCCATTTTTGGAGTTTGTTTCTGTCGGACAGACTGTTAGAAATAGTTTTCTTACAGGTGTATTCCTCAGGGTTGACAATGCGTTTGCAATGTTCAGGTGACCAACATAATATTATGAGCCGTCACATATTCATCTAGTAGGCCACTGATACATCAACAATGAATGTTCGAGAAGCTATAGTTTCCGAATTCGCTAATAGGGTAAATCAATATTATGAAACCGATATCGATCTCCGTAGTATTTGGTACCCTTTATTCTATCAAGGTACGAGTTCACTGCAGAAGGACCGTTATAATTGGGTGAAAAAAAATAATGAAGAGTTTTTAGATAAAACCACTAATGAGATTTTGTATGAGAGGTATTTTTTTTCCGAATGCGGTTACATTACGGCACTGGCGTTTTCTTCGAATGGAGCGCATATTATAGCAGGTCATTCGAGTGGATTAATACAGGTTGGTAAACTGGGTATTAGCATATTCTCTGTGATTAATTCAGGTTAGGTTAGGTTGTGTCTAAAAAACTATAGTCGAACAATTTTGAGCCCGATCCCGGTGAGGTGACAGGACAATGGTAATGTGGGACGAGGGATCTAGACGTTAGCTGGGACGTTAGATGTGCAGCGAGAATATTCTACCATTACATTCCAGTCGCTTCGCCCGCGTGGGGCGGTTTAGCGCAAACTTGTTGACATAGGCCGTTTCTCCACCGCACGCCGTCAACGACACGACAACGATAACAATATTTTTATGGCTGATACCAAAATATCGTGACGGCGATTGTTTGTCCACCGTAACGATATCGGTGGTTCAGTCAGTTTATTGTAGCTGTAGGGGTAGAGCGTAGAAATAAAAGAAAGTAGGGAATGGCTGCGTTCAACCGGCGACAACGTATTCTTCTGCTTTTGTACGATCACGTCAACTTTTCTATGGGACCACTAATGAAAGTAGGTATGACTATGACTTTCTTAGCTAAAAGAATTTTCGAAATTGGTTCAGTAGGTAAAAAGTTAAACGTGCGTACATTAAATAAATATGCAATCGAATTTACTCCTCCTGAATTAAACCTCCTTTTTGAAGTCGGTTTAAAAATAAAAAATCATTTCGTTATCGGTGTAGTGTCGTTGACGGCGACGATGGACAAGTTCAAACGTGTTTTGTATTGCCGGTACATCGGCCCGTCACAATATCGGGCCGAGTTCTAGCGGTAGCGACGGTCTACTCCAAAAATCGTAAGTCGGGATGACGTCTCTCGTGCGTCGCCGGGCGTGCGGTGACAGACGGCCATAGTAAATTCATGTGTCGCTACTTCAGCGCCGTCATCTCGCTATCGTTTATTTATTTATTTTAAAGTTACAGTTATAGGTTAACAGTCGGAAGCAAAGCACCTACAATGTTATAGTTATTATTATTAAGAACCAGCAACAAGGAGAAGGAATAACAAAAACAATAAACAGTAACAATTGCCAGTTATCGGCAAGCACGTCGGCATCTTGGGTATGGGAAACGAGCTCATAGAGTAGCGCATGCGCCCGTGTCGTGTCGTTGGTGGCGGTGGTGGGCAAACGGCCTTATAGCCCGGTATTTAACCTGGGGCCCACCATACTACAAACAGGAAGATTTTCGTGAATGGAAATTGGAATCTACCATCAAGTGAATAAAGTTCAAGATCTTTTGCTTTTAAATTGAATTTTCAATTTTCCAACAAACTAAAATGAACTTTATACTCATTAAAATATAGTTATTAAACTAAATTACCTTGATAATGTACCTCCTATGGAACACCGGGGCTCACGAGGTAAGAGAGTGAGATAAACTCACTGAACCTAAATGCAATAGCTCTTCGGCCTTTGGGTGTGTACCTCTCTCTTACTCACTCTTATTCGCTCTTATGATAACCAAACCAGCATTACCCAACCTAAAAGACTTTAAGAGTTATTGTTGTGTGCGATGCCACAATGCCATCCTAGTACCACATCACATTGCATTCAGGGTACGGAGGATACTGGCTGGGGTTAAACGCTTCTACAGTGCTGGGGTGTTTACAGAAGCCCAGGGGGTGGGTTAAGGTATAAATAGTAAAAAAGCATTACTTACTGCATAACATCGGGCCAATAGTTTGACTAAGCAGAAGCACATGGGGTTAGCTCCACGCACTTTTGTCAAGTTCAACTTTAACTTTAATCTAGTTATATACTAGTAAATGGGTGATTGATAGATTGATTGATCATTCCGTCAATTCCAGATGCGCCACGGCACCACGGGCATGGTTCTGTGTACCCTGCGTCAAATCCAGTTTCCTCCGAAACCGATTTACGCCCTAGAGTACAGCCTCGTGGAAGACAGAGTTTGCTATGCAGCTTGCATGGATGGGGCTATCTACCGCATTGAGGTCCCTAATGTGAGTTTATGTACTTTAGAGGTTAATTATAGCCTCAATCTATGTAACGGCGCGGTTCTTTAGAGGGCAAGCTAGACATACTGTTTGTCTTACTTGCTCTGGCGTGACACGGGGCACTGGGCCGCTACTTCAAAATCATACTTCAAACAATACGCTTGCTCCGTCTCTTTCTCTCGACTTACGATTGGCGAGTGAAAGGCACGTAGTATCCATTAGCACTACTGTGGTGTTTCGGAGTAAGATCCCGCAGGTGTGTTGCCATATTTGACACTCTTGTTCTAGACTTCGGTCGAGAGACTGGGTCGTGAAGCATGGAACGTCGTGAGCGTAATAGTTTTCCATCTGGCCTTGGCGCCATATGCTTAGCGGAACGTCATTAGTTTATCTACATACATATACATAACATCACACCTTCATTCCCAGAGCGGGGTAGGCAGAGCTACAGAAATACCATTTACTCTAAAAAGACTTGTTGATTCTGTAAATTAGTTTTGTTAGTTTATGTAGTGTACTTTTATGATTAAACGGGAATTTGTAAACCATCTTGAAATGGCTTTTGGTTCTCCTTGCCCGACTATCCTCGCCTACGCAGAAGTTCGACCATCATGACGCTCGCTTTACCCAAGGATCTGGTAGAGCTTATAAATGTTAGATTTTGTCATAACAATGGCGTGATGATAGGTCATCACATCATAGCAACAATAGTTATATTATAATTATAATGTCAATGAACAACAAACAGTGCTTTCATTTATTTTAAAACATTTTTTAACCGACTTCAAAAAAGAAGTAGGGTCTCATGTCGACTGCATCGTGTTGGTTTTTTTGTGATTACTCTTTCAATTGTGCGCCTTTATTGAAAATACTTTTTTGTTTGATAGGGTATATGTACTTTTTAGGTGGTCCCATTATAACCAAGTCAGGATCGGATGATGGGATCTTAGATAAATCGAGGGAACTCCTCAAATACTATAGGAATACATATAGCAGTTTCAGCATTTCAGTAATAACAAGTACAGGATTTGCATTCAAAAAGTATCATTTGGTGAATGGAACTGATGATGAGACCAATGATGGCGACCGGAACTCCTCAACGGTACCTATTAAAAGGGTGGGAATAAGATAATATTTCAATTAAGACAGTTGAGCGACTATGACGAAGCATATTTATGGTTTAAATATATGACTATGACTTTCCCGCGTCGTTGCTTGATTTTAGATGTGGGACTACAAACAGCACATCACTAAGAAGTATGAAATAAAATAAATGTTTTAAAAAAAAACCGCCTTCAAAACCGCAAGAAATAACTTCTTGTAAAATAGTACGTCAGTCCAACTGATGACTACAATATTTTGAACCAAAACCCGACACCAGTTGGACTCAGCTACCATTTTAAAATAAGTTATTTCTTGCGTTTTGAAGGCTGTTTTTTGTGTTTAAAACATTTTATCATCGAGCGCTTCCTACTCTACCAGAATGAACAAGCGTCGCCTCTGTCAACACCACACAGTTATAGGTCTGTTTTCATCTGCCTCAGCTTGCACCATCAACCGATGTTCCACCGCAGTACTGCATAAAAGCGGACCCAACCCTCGAGTGTCTGGATATTCAGTTCTACGGAGCCCCGGGGATCTCTGGCTACTGTACGCCTTTTATTACTCGTAAGTGAAATTAAATATAGCGAACCCACGCCACGTACCAATATTCGCAATGGTGTTTTCCGGTATGGGTAAGACGGCTAGTGAATTTACTGACCTTGAGACATTCCTCACTCCCCTTTTCACGTGTCGCATTTCCCCGGCCTTAATTTTCCAAGCCGAATTTCTCCCGATTTCAGATTTTTTTACTTGAACTTAAGCAGGTAGGTTACGGTTATGCAGCAGGTTCAAACGTTCAAAAGCACGCAAAAATATAAAGCTCTATCGAATTGATTCTGTAAAAACTGAATCCGGGAAAAAACAGAAAGAAATAAGAAATAATCGAGTAGTTTGAAAGTCCCAAAAACATAGGTTCGGGCCTAAACAATGGATGCCAAGACTGCAAGCCTTAGTGGTGACATTTAAGGTTGACTCCATGTGTAGCGGCCGATGCTACAGACACAGATGCGTCTCACGACATCGACAGGTAGTAGACACTATGAAAACGTATGGCACCGCTTCCGTGGGTAACGGCTCAGCCGCGCACTGCTCGCTCAGTCGCCAACCACGGAAGCGGTCCCATACATTTTTATACTGTCTACTGCGCGACTGTCGCATTGGCCGCTACCCATGGAAGTCGATCTTTAGCCGAGTTTGATACATTTTACAACGCCGTGTGTGTGTTACAGTACAATGCACCAGCTGGAAAATGCAGACGAGGCGTTGATTCCTCGTAACTGTAACGGCACTAATATTACTTTTAACGTTCAGAACGGTCGCCAGTACTCTCAATGGGGCTATCAAATGACCAGCTGAAGCTCATCGTGGGGTATGCCGACGCGTCCATTAAAGTGATCGACATGGAAACCCAAGGGGTCAGTAACACTCTTTTAAATGCGACTTAGAATAGGTACTTCAGCAGTTTTCGTAATTTAGACACGTCTTGCACTGTAAAGTTGACATGTGTCCAAGAAATTTTCTCTAGGGAGTTATTAAAAGCTAAAGTGGAAGTTATTATGAAGTTTGCAATCTTGTACAACTAAGTAAACCCCAACAAAAAAAATACTTCTAAGTACCTCTTTTCTTCATTCATAAGGAATTTGACGTTATTGAAAGTTATATTACCTCAGTAACCTTTTTATTGTAACTTTTAATTACGTCAAATTCCTTATACACCTTGCACCTTATTTCAATGGAGTAAGGTATAAAATACCATATTTTTGATGTAGGTACTTAGTCCAAAACTAAACGCTTAAAATCATTCTCACTAACTACTCGAGACGTTCAAGGATAATAGAGATCACTAAAATATAAAATCAGCTTAAGTATTACCTTCGATTTATTTAATATTCAGTACTTAAATTTAAATATTTTATTAACTACAGGGTGCTGCGTAAATTTACGCCAAACGTTTATTTATTTCGGTTTAGTTTCAGACTCGGCAGGTGTTGAATTTATTGTTATTAACTTTCAGTATAGACTGCAGATACATGTTTTATTTATTTAGGTAACATGCCTTCTTAAAGGATTTACTCCTAATAAATTCATCTTTCTCTTCTTTAAGGTGATAAACGTATTGTTTTCGAACATGTTATTATTAATTTTTCATCAGGGACACTTTTCGATGAAAATATTTTGTTTTTCCACTGCATTTATTATTTGTCCGTTTATACCTACCACGGCGACATCATAACTAATGTTAAATGCACAAGTGCGTTAGTTTGTTTCGTCGGTAGAATGCCTCCACCAATCGATATGCTATTTGGCGTAGGTAAAGTTTCCGGGGACGGAGATAGGATACTTTTTATCTCGCCAGCCGTTCAAGGCGATGTATGATTTACCAGCCTCTTGTATCAAAAGCTAAGTCAGTTCTATACTATGTTAGACCGCGTCAATATATTCGCATTAGGAACTAATTGGCAGCCTCATGACTTTATTACGATGATGCCTTATAGTATTGGATTCGCATATTTTGCATAGTATCCACCTACTACTAACATATTGCTAAAAACGATCCTTCTAAAAGAGAAACTCCTATAAAGCGATTACAGTAACAAATCCCGATAAGTGAAGTATTTTCTTATGAAAACAGTGCTAATGGCAAAGATGTCACAATTTTTAAATCCACAACTTTCTCGTAAAAACACTCGCTCCCTGAAGACTAACGTTTCTCAATTTTATTGCTTCTGAGAATTTCCAAATAATCTTATTTATACCCCAACCACTTGGTACGAGTGTGCGTAAAACGCAACCCCCTATAAACTGTTCGGGCCTAATCTCAGTTTATGGCTTAAGCCGTAAATTTTACATTACAATGGTTTTACTGGGTCCTTGAGAGTCCCCTTTAATCCATTAAAAACTGGGTCACTGGTCAAGGATTAAATTTAAAGCATCCTCGGGTTCGCAAATCCAAAAAGCTACTCTGTAACTTCACAGTCAAGGTCTTATGCAGCATAACTGAATTTGTGTGGCTTTGGCGGCCCGTAAATTCGATGATAGGGCATCAAATGTATTTCAATTTATCACATAGTTCGAAATACCGTTACAATTTTCTTGTTTGAGAGAGTTTTGACGAACCCTAAAAATATTCCAAGCACTTCTATATTCAAACCATGTTGACACTTTGTAATCCTTACTAATATTTTAATGCTAAGGTAGGTTTGTCTTTTTTGTAGCAGCGACGGGGAAACACATTCAAGTTTTTTTTTTGCAGAAAAATAGAATTATCTGACGTCTGATCATTTAATTTTATCCCTAGAAACTACACAGCCCGTGACAAAAGCGATCAACTATCTTAAGAAAACTTTTAAGTTTTAACAAAGCTGTATTAATAAATATGAAAGGGATAGAGCTATATGAGTCGTATAAGGCAAACCTTAATAAATAAATCTACAAAATAAATAAACATGTCTGTCCCGTGCAATGCCTAGAAAGTTCTAGGCATTGCAAGGGACAGACAAATTGTGAAGTTGTGAAGACTCATAAAACGGCTACAGATATTACCTGTTATTCTATTCAGGGTACAAACTTTCGTTCGTTCGTTGAGAATGAGAGTTCAGGGTGAGAGCTGAGAGTGAGTGTTGAGAGTGAGAGTTGAGAGTGAGAGTTGAGAGCTGAGAGTGAGTGTTGAGAGTGAGAGTTGAGAGTGAGAGTTGAGAGCTGAAAGCTGAAAGTGAGAGTTGAGAGCTGAGAGTGAGTGTTGAGAGTGAGAGTTGAGAGCCTTGCTACAGTAATTAATTACCATGTTTATTTCGTTATTACTACAAAGTTCATCTCAATTTTGCAGACTGATGCAATCTACAAAGTGCATAAGCTGCGTCTCCAGTTTATCCCAAAAAAGCTGCAACGTATGCACTTTGGGCAGGTGTGCGCGATTAAGTGCCACGAGGAGAGGCCGTTTGTGTTCGCCAGCGGGGCGTGGGACAGAACGTTGAGGGTATGTGAGATTAAGGAGAATGTTTCGTTATGAAGAAGGCAAACGAGGGTACAGGGCACCTTATGGTAAGTAGCCTCTAGGTGCCTCAGTAGGGTAGATCTGAGGCACCCTTAGTAGGGTGCCTCAGATCTACCCTGGAACAATTATTATGTTAAGATTGCCAATTTACTTCAATCTGGTGAAGGAAAGCCGCTGAGCTTTGAACACCGTCGAAAGGTCCTCTGTTTATCGGTATTTTGTGGAATGTGCGTTAGGGCTGCATGACCTTATTTCTCCAGCTCTATTCCGTTACCATGAGGCTAGGCGCGAACTAGGGTTTTACCCATACGTTGTCCAAATATTCCAGCTACTCGCACAAATCGGTTCGCTCTACGTTTCTAATGAGGACCGCTAAGGAGTGGAACTCTCTTCCAGCTGACCTATTTTGTCCTTTTTTTTTGAGCTTGTCAATTCGAGAGTGAATATGCACTATCTAGGTAAGCACGTTACATCTTCGGCTTCATCATGACTTTCCATTAGGTGAGAGATTATAAAGAAAAGGTGAGAACTAAGAGCTTTTTAATAAACGATTTAGGGGGTTACCAAGACATTGTTATGCAGTTCAGTTTACGGTGGGCGAAGGAAAGCCTTACCTGCTATAGCTCTATAAGTAATTGTCCTAAACTGAACTGCTTTGCCATGTCGTAGTAACTCCCCAGGGGTGAGATGTCCGTCTCAAGACGCGTAAAAAATTACAGCTTTATATTACTGAACGTTGACGTGGGATAACTGATAAGATAAGACCGAACTGCTAATTAACAGATAATAGGACTCTTATTGTATTCTTTTTAAGGATAAGATTATTTAGATTCTTGCTCATTTTTGAATAACTGAAAAAGGTTAATTTCCAATGGCACGATCGCAACATTCTGAGCTGTAACATCCCATTTAAGATCAGAGAATATAATTATGATAAGAATATCACTAGAGATGTAACTCTAATGTCAAAACTCAACAGTGTAAATTGTGATGGTGGTAGCGATCCGTATGGATAATAACGAGACGGCAAAAGCACTTTAGGTAGGTGGGTTGTTTTCAAAAAAATTGTACATAGTTAAGGGCTTAATGAAAACAAAATCACGATCGCGTCCTTTGTATAACGAAAGTTAGTCATACAACCTGTATGGGTAACTTTCGTCACACAAAGGAATCAATTAAGTTTTGTTTTAATTAAAGCCCTTAACTATGTACATTTTTTTTGAAAACGACCCAGGTATGCACGCCAGGAGGCGTGTGGGGCTTAAGACGGCAGAACGCATAGGGTACCTACGTTGGAATATAATATATTACATTGTTGTAGAAGCTGGAAAGTAGGCAATAGACGAATGAGTGGTGTATGTAAATGCGTCCGTCTATCACCCTTTTAGCTTCCGTGTAGCACCCCGTTCTTCTAGAATTCTACAGTCGCAAAAGCTGACGGAGTATTGAGTTTGCAAGGATACTACATATTTATGAAGGTTCATTAATTAATTAACTAACTTTTTTGTAAATGTAATAATGCCTACATGATACATAGATCTGCTAAAACTGCGTACCAATTTATTAGCAAAAGAAGATTATTCAAATCTTGGTTCAAGAATCCATGGAGTCGGTAAATGAATATGATTATACACATACCACTTTGATTTTGACTTTTGTCATATTTCAAAATTGATTAATTAATTAAATTGCTGAAACATGGTATGGAGGGATATCTCCCGATGTGAAAGCGAAACAAACAAACAAATACTAGTAGGTATGGATAAACCGAACCAAAAATGACTTTAGTAGTTCAGAAGTTTATTTTGAAATATGATAATACCAAAATCATACTCAGAGATAATTTAGAGACAATTTTATTCGTACCTTTTTTAAACTTGTGTGTTAAAAATCGACACTAAGGATCATTAAACGACTCCGTGTGCGGCCGTAAAACTGCTTAAGTTACGATACAAACAAAACAAGACAAAATGAAATTCTTCGTCAACCATTATTTAATCTAACTAAAATAATATCTCCTTTATTCATTTACCTGCAAAATTATAAAAGTACTAAAGCCTTTATAAATTAAAATGTGTATTTAAATACCCGAAATGTTATTTGCCACAGAAATATTAAATTGCCGCTTAACCTTTTTAGCCCTTTGCAAATTTAAACGACTGAAAAAACGGGGAATGAAACTTTACATTTCACAATACGGGCCGTGGTTAGCATTTCTTTAAATAAATATATATATACCTAAATGTAGTAAATAAAGAAACGATTCCGTATTTGGTCGGAAAAGTTCGTATTTATCTTGCTTTCTCCGTCGGCTTTTATATACATGGATAAGTTAATTGAGAAAGCTATGTATATGAATATAAACTTTTCTGACAATAGTTATTTCTGCATCAAGAGAGCAAAGAAGGTTTTTGCGGTGAGTGTTGGTTTGAATCTCGAGTAAGCGAAGGAAGACACCAATTTAAATTGATCCAGCACTGATTTTGGCATTTATATATTTAATTAAAAAAGTTACTTAGTCTTAAGCTCGCACCAAAATTGAAATTTGCTGATTGTCTATGAACAGCAAAACCAGCTTGTTTAAGGGGCTGAAGTGATAAATAATGTACTGTTAACTTTTTAAGCGTTATGTCAAATGTAAAACCAGAGCGGAAGTCAACTTTGCCTCATAGATACTCAGATCTTCTTTGCGCTGTCAACCATGACGGAAATATCCGTCAATGGCGTTGAAAAAGTTAAATCATCTATACGTCATCTATCTTTGTCAGGGATATCGTGTATTCTGATTTAAACAGTTCGGGCAAGTCAATCTACGGGGCAAGTGCGATAGGCTATCTTTAATTATAAATATATATCTCTTAGAGTAAAATCTGTATTAATATATAAATTGTGATTCGCAAACACAGTTTGTTTTAAGGACTCCACCTTGATCACGTTTTTTCAAATTCTTTATTACTTTAAAATATATGGATGGTTTGTTGCATTTCCCAGTATACGCCCGCAGTAATGTTACTTAATCTCATGAGACCCGGCGTGCTAGAGGAGGTACATAATCAAAGCAATTTAGTTTAAACTATATTTTAGTTACTAAAAAGTTCATTTTTATTTGTTTCAAAATAGAAAAAAGCATAATTAACCTAGATATTAAAACTGTATTGTAACTATGTCGATCGGTGAACATTAAACTTCTAAGAAAACGATATTTAAACTTCACTGAAGTAAAAACTAAAGAGCTTGAAGCTGAATCAAATAAAAAAAAAACTAAATTTACAGGCGGCATCGTATGCGCTCTCTCTTATCGTCATCATTGAGCATGCACTTGCATACTTGCATCCCGTCTCTGTCCTACAAGCGAAGCAGTAGTATCACCTGTGACAAACAGTGCATAGCCATTAAAGTTGTAACTTGTAAGCGGCGCTCTGAATAAAAGATGGCGGATTTTAACCTAGGGTTACCACGTGTTCTGGATAGAAGATTTGATAAAATTAATTATAGTACCCGGCTGATAAGAAGTAAATCCTGACACATGCCATCCCAGTACACAATATAACCTCAAACTCAAGAATAGGTTATAAATTGTACTGCGATGACAGGTGTCAGGATTTACTACTTATCGGCCGGATACTATAGTCAAAAAAATGTCTATGTCAAAATATTTTTCACTTCTCATGCACGTGAAGTCATTTACTCATGGTTTATGCTTAGTGTAGGCGAATTAAAACGGTATTTGATGCTCTTGCATACAGTGTTTTTATCTTCTAAGGCTTAAGACTCGCCAGATATAATAAACACAACAGTTTTTTTTCATTAATATATAAGAAGATTTTATTTGGTTTTCTTTATGACTATATTAACTTACAATTTAATTAACTTACTAGAGGAGAGGTTTTGTTTTGACTTGGCTGCACGAGTATATACATAATATTATTTTGTTATAATGTGTTCTAGTAATTGAAAGTTAGTTAATATGTGATTAAGGGCGTTCTTTGATCAGTAGTTTGATAGTCTTGAAAATTCAAATGTCTATGGGTCTCAGATTCCACTTACCATCAGGTGGCCTGAGTGCTCGTGTGCCTTCTCATTAACATAAAACAAAGAAAAAAGTAATTAACAATACTAATGTTTAAAATTCGAAAAAAGTATCGAAAATGTGTCACTTTTCTTTGAGATTTAATCATCAGTTACGATTTTTAACAGTTTCACCATGCGATGTTAACCACTTAACAGACGATTAGAGCGTTAAGAGTTGTCAAAATGTATGAACTAACAGTCGATTAACATTGATTAAATTTAACATCGTATGGTGAAATTGTTACTTGGTTTAACTACTGATTAAACAACCGGCCCTAAGTGTTAAGTTCTCACAGTTTACCATGTGAAAACATTTTAAAAGCAAGATATTTGGCTTTAACAGTGCGTCATATTTTTTATAATTATACCACAGACTTATAAAAGGTAATTTTTTACATCATTTCCTTTTAATCGAAATGAAAAGCAGCGTGTATCAATTGCCCGGCTATAAAACGCGTTTTATATTCGATTTAATTTACCCGGTCGCGTCTTAGGAGTCGTAGGTATAAGGGTCGTTTTCAAAAAAATTGTACATAGTTAAGGGCTTAATGAAAACAAAATCACGATCGCATCCTTTGTATAACGAAAGTTAGTCATACAATCTGTATGGGTAACTTTCGTCACACAAAGGAATCAATTAAGTTTTGTTTTAATTAAAGCCCTTAACTATGTACAATTTTTTTGAAAACGACCCATAAAGGACTTGTTTTATGTCACGGTTGCAGAATCTATTATTAATCAATGTAGGCTTTTTATACTTTTGAAAGTCAAAAAATATCAGAATAGCCTGTGGTACCTCATTTGCGCTTTATAAACTAAGACGCGGAGATGATTCTTACAGCTTTTGGTTAATATAGCGGTACAAGGTTTTGCACAGTGTTCTTGTGGGTAGATAACTAACTTAACTTAACTGTTAACATCTAAAATGAAAATTCTGCGTAATTTTACGTTCGTTAAAAGGTGTTTCAATAAAACAATAAATAGTTAGAAAATAATGGGTAGGTTTTATAGAAAAGAAAGAGATAGGTAAGTATGTATTATTAATTGGAGTAAAGGATATGCCCATACCTCCTACAAGAACATGATTACCAATAATATTATGAATGTAACGATGACATTTGCCAACCAATTTTCTTGCCGATGTTTATAATTTTATAAATCTTGTATCATTATTTTTTGTTGACAACCCTGCATCATACAGTGACTCAAAGCGTTTCAGTCGGGATTAAAATATTTCGCTGCTTTAGAATTGTAATAGTGTTGCTCAAAATAAAACCATTTGCAACTTTTAATTCATTTCAGTCACTTTACGATGGGTATTGGAACGGCGTGATGTTTGCGTTACGTCATTTTTCTATTAAATCCGTAATTTCACTCCGTAACGTCCCTTTCTACCGTTTTGTCTCCCACAAAGACTAAATCTTTTTTGTATAGTTATGGAATAAACTGAATTCTCTAAAAGCACGTGATGGATGTCGTGTTTTACAGGACTACCCAAAAGAAGGACAGTGTTTTTCGGGTGTATGTAGTTAATCCAACAGTGACACTATGCAGAAAAGGAATTTATTGAAAAGTTAATTCTTTTTGAACGCATTAATGTCACTTTTTAAATAAATAATTCTGTCACTTAGTACCAATTTCACCATAGGTACGATGTTAAAATTAAACAATTTTAATCGACTAGTTCATACATTTTGACAACTGTTAACGCTCTAATCGTCTGTTAAGTGATTAAAATCTTATGGTGAAATTGGTACTTGGTGTCACTGTTGGATTTAACGTGCGGGCTATGTATGTATCCATGTTTATTGGTAATCTTCTGGAAGCTAAAAACCTTGTCGGACTTAAATATATAATAATAATAATTAGCCTAACATAGTGTCCCACTGCTGGGCAAAGGCCTCCTCCCTTGATTTTCACACCTCTCTCTCTGTGGCAATTTTCGGCCCATCCTTTTAGAAAGCGTCCAAGTCAACCCGCCATCTCCGCTTGGGTCTGCCGCGTCGTCTGTAGCCATCCTGGGGGACCCACCAGGTTGCCGCATTGGCCCACCTCTTTGGGTACATGAGACAAACATGTCCGGCCCAGTCCCACTATAGTAAATTAAAAATAAATAATAATTAATCGTTTTATTATTAACTAGAGCACGCCCGCGACTTCGTATGCGTAGAATTAGTTTCCCGCTATTCCCCTCTATTTGAACCCTTTAGGGAAGGATTTCCAAAAAACCTTTTTAGTAAAGCCCTAGACCTCATGAAGAACCTAACGTGCCAAATTTGGAATCTCTCTCCAGCGGTTTGGGCTGTGCGTTGATATGCCAGTCAGTCAGTTTTTTCTTTATTATAATGTTTAGATTTAGATAATTCGTTAATATAAAATAGACAAAGAGATTTTTATTTTTCATGAAAACGGCTTTGAAAACGACCCCAAACCAGGTCAAAAATGTTCATATTTCACGGAACTGTTTTTCACCCATCGGTTAGCTGGAAGAGATCCCATAAAATGATAAGTTTCGCCTTTGTAAGTTCCTATTCTGTGAATATTGTATTTGAATTTCTGTTTTTAGTACAATGAAAGTGTTTGCATACATACTTACAATACTTTATTATTTCTTGAAATGTACCTCTATGCTTTAGTGGTGGTAGGACTCTGTGCAGGGTCCGTCCGGATCGCTACTACCATCTTATCCATTAACCACCCGCCAAGCAACAGTGTTCGCATTGTTTTGTTCCGGAGTGGGGATAAGACAATCGGTTGCGAAACCAAAAAAAGAAGAAAAGAAGAAACACGTCTACAGCTGGTCTGGCTGGTAGGCCTTCCGAAAGATCTCGACATGATCGATCCGGTGGGGTATCCATATCCCGCTGTCTTCTGCAACACCGTAACATGAATAAAAATAATTGTGTTGTTTCAGGTGTGGGATACAAGATGCCCAGTCGGCTGTATGATGACATTTGAAGGAGTTAACATTTGCAATGACAGCATCGATATAAACGTAAGAACTGGGGATTTTAGGGCTCTTCTATAGAAACGCGGCGCGTCAAGACGATTACTCATTAGCGAGCTTTAACTGTAACTTGCATCCAAAATCGTAATGTATACGCAGCTCGCGAGCCTGTACTCCACTAAAAGCTCATCACTGTAACTGCTACCATAACATATACAACTCGATAGTGAGTAACAGGGGTGTCTATCATTACATCGAAACACTTTTCATCAAATGTATCGTTTCATCGAACGCTAATTTCTGCTGAAACCATAATGTTTTCAGGGTATCTTAAACATCTAACCTAACCTAACCTACGTAAAATGTATAACATACCCTGAAAACATGGTTTCAGCAGAAAATAGCGTTCGATGAAATGATACATTCGATGAAGTGTTTCGATGAACATATTTTTTTTTTTTTTTTTTTTTTTTTATGTTAAGGAGAAGGCACACGAGCACTCAGGCCACCTGATGGTAAGTGGAATCTGAGACCCATTTAAGTATTACAATTGGTTATTGTTAACAACTGTATTATTAAGACTCTCGGATCCCACAGTCAAACTGTGAACACAGTTTTGCGGGACTATTATAAGTAACCTTGTTAGTATGTTATAATAAATAAATAAATAAATGAGTTACCAAGGAACTGACTTCAAACGGCGCGTTACGCGTCCCTTATTTTGTCTACTAGAACATCGCCATTATATTTGAATTTCCAGCGGGTCACTGCTCAACGCTCCACGTCTCTATAAAAGCGCCCTTGGATACAACAATAGCCAAATTACTTACGTGGTATACTTCCTAAGTTAGAATCCAAAAGAACTAGTTTAACAAATAATGTATCAAATTTGATAGCGGTGAGCGGATAGCGTAATTCTCATAACAAAAAAAAATAAATGTCTTAGGGATAGAACATTTTGTTCTATCGACTTTTCCAGTTATCGATATTATTATATCGTAATCACCAATCTCTTATATTTAAAATGTAAATGTCATTCTTCATTCGCATTTAGTTATTGTTTTTTTTTTAATATATTAACGGTACATAACAAATGAAAATTAAATTCGAAGTATTACTAAATTTACGGCAAAAAACTATACAATAATAATAAAAACAACACTTATTCCGAAAACTATACTATAGGTAATCTAAAAGATCCACCAAAGGGCATTGTTAATATTGATACATTATTTTGAGTAATTTTAATGTATCGTTAGGAGGTATAATTCAATATCCTAAAATATCTTGTGCTACGTGAACCAGAACTACCTAGTTTCGCTACGGAATCGTTAAAATGTGTATATTGTACTCGTAATATTACGATGGGTATTTGTCAAACAGCACCAAATAACTTTAAATAGAAAACTCGTTCATACTTGTTGTTTTTCAATATAGTTTTTTGAGTTATTAATAACGAGACTGAGAATGTCTGAGCTTTTGCTCGGTTTTTTTTAAAGTCCAAAGAGCAAACCGCTTTGTTAGCGAAGTTAGTTCCCTCGTATGTTGAGTTTATCTAATAATTTGAGCAGCCCAGCAAAGCTAATACAAAGCACTTTTAATTAAAAACTTGCCTTTGCTTCTGCTGGAACTTTGCAGTCGATTAGGGATGTGTAGGAATAATTGAATATGAGAGTAAACTGTGATTCGAAAATGCAACAACAAAGGGCTTATTATATTGATGGTAGAACCCCGATCCGTTCGGATCGCTGCCACTGTATTTAACTTACCAAGCAGGATTAATGGCATTGTTGTATCCAATGTGGGGATAACACAACCACTAATATAAAAGGCATTCTATCATAGAGGCATTCCATCTTAGTACTCCGGGTTGGTAACGTCTTAGGATTGCCGATTGATACTTATTATTACTAAACATTTTATGGGTCTTAGATTCCACTTACCAGCAGGTGGCTTGTTGGCTCGTTTGCCTTCTATGCTCTCAAAATGTTTAACCTTTTCCACGCCAACGACTCGTATAGCAGCGACGCAGGTTCAACGCCAACGACTCATATATCCGTAAGGGTTGAAAGTGGAAAATAGACCAGGGCCTCTATTCGGGTGCGTTAAAACGATATCGTGTTTGACACGTTTAAGAATCGTTTATGTCACAGTCGCCATTATTGTAAATGACATAAGAGTTATCAAAACGTTGACAATACGGAAACAGGTCAAAGTTGACATTAGCTGTCAATGGTGTGTGAGTGCCAACTTTTAAATTTGACATAGCGTTGAAAAGGTTAAAGTAAGGAATTTAATTTCTCGTTTCATCAGCAGTCGACAGCTCAATTTTTGGTTGGCCACGTACGTATAATAGACGACTCTGTAAGTTAACTTGAGGTCGTCTCCAATAAAATGATATAAAATCAAAATAATTTTCAGCAACCATCAATTAAAACGAAAACAGGGTGTAAAGACAATGAGTGTTCTGATGTGATTTGCCTGGTTAGCAAAATAAAGATAAAAATAACTATATTAAAGTTACCTTAAGGTTAGTGTTTATTAAATATAAAAATAACAAATACTGAATAAAGTAACGTAAAGCTAAAAAACTAAAACCGCGTGTTATGTGCGAATTGCAAAATTATTTTACATAGTTAAGGACCTAATTGATTAGTCATACAATAATATGGTTAATCTTCGTTACACAAAGGAAAAATAATTTGTTTCAATTAAACTTTGACATCAATTAGGTCCATAACTATGTACAATATTTTTGCAATTCACCCTTATCTACGTCAAAATATCATTTTGAATGCTATTGAAACATTCTTACGTAAAAAGTAAATTAAAACTTATTTTTTACTAGTTATTTATTACTATTATTCAAAATTATAGCATCGACGAGCTGATCTGATGATGGAGTCGAAGGGTGGTAACAGGAACTCTAATATACCTGACGTGGACCCAGAATGTAAAAAAAATATCAGGGGACAATTTCACACAAATTGACCTAGTCCCAAACTTAGCTCTAGGCTTGTACTATGGGTACTAGACAACGATAAACATACTTATATAGATAAATACATACTAAACATCCAAGACTCATGAACAAATAATCGCGCTCATCACGCAAATATTTCCCCTTATCGGGATTTGAACCCAGGACCGCTGGCTTCGGAGGCAGGGTCACTCCCAACTAGGCCACCGTGTCGTCAAATTTAGATTCGTCGTTCGAGTACGATATGCAGATGATTACTCGTACCAACAAAATATGTGTCAAATTGTGTTACATGGAATAAACTATTTAAATTTTTAATGTAATTACTCATACTTTGCAAAATAATTAGATTCAGCATCAAAAGCTTGACACAAATGTATTTTTGACAGACACTTATAATTTTTTTACTGCTGCTTAATACTGTCATTCTTCTGCTCACTGACTGACCAGGTAGTAAGGAATGTACTTTTCCCATGTTTCAATGCATCATTGAAGATAATTGTTCCTTCTGCTACACCCCTACCAGTTCTAACCGGTTCATCTACAGTTCACTCGTGCCTCGCCACTCGTTATAAAGTTTGATGTTCTAAGTTCATACTTTGAGCTGAAGAATATTATTTTCGTAGTTTCATTACTTTCAGTTTGTAAAGCGATTTCATCGTTCGCGGTGCGCAGACAGGTTCCCCACAGACTAAGTTGACGAAGTTCCACGTTAATTCTATTCCAAGGAATTGTCTGAATATTAAAGCGTGCTCATTCTTAGTTTTGAACCCTTTACGTTGCTTTTTACCGCTGAGAGTTTGTAGAGGATGGTGACCTTTGTGCGAAATACTAAGCAAACAATCGTTCTGGCAGAGTGATACCTAGCAGATAGCCTGAAAACTGATAAGTAACTAGTATTTCGCCCCGGGAACCTACACGAAATACCATCATAGCTTGCGAAAATCGCATCGATACTAAAACATGGACAGTCAAGGGCATTAGTAATACAGCCATCGCGTCAAATATGTATACGCGGTCCTTATTGCCAGGCATAAAGGTGTATAGATACTTTTGACGTCTTGAGTTTGGAAATTTACGGCCTTAACTGGACATTTCCTCATCACTACATAATTTATAACATATCTGTCCTATAAATTGCTTCCCTCCAATCGTATACCAATATTTAAACAAGGTTTGTGCATGACTTTCCCACGGATGACTGTCGTTTTAGGAAGTGACATGGGTTGCTTGGCTTCCCTTCCCCGGTACAACGCCCTCCACCTATACTCCAGTTGTAAAGTTACTTTTCTCAAAAATGCTGTGTAATTTTGCCATAACACTAGTAATTAGGAACCCCAGTAGGTTGAAGTTCCTAGACAATAGACATTATGAAAGTGCCAAGTAAAGTCGAGTGATTTTGAACTTGGAATCAATAAGTATTGAAATTTCATAACATATCATATTATTTTGGAGCGTTGTTCAAGCTTAAAAAGTCAAATCAATAAAAAAAGTCACGTGGTCATTGCAGTGTTGCCAGAATGTGTGTGTGTTGTACAAAAAGTGGGAAAAAATATATTATTCGTGTATTTTTTGTAGAATTGTAGGTAAATTTACGAAAAGTACAGTTTTCTTTAAATCTATCTCTTATTTTGTAAACTTTTTATACAATCTACTTCTTTTATATTAAATTTCAGGAAAGCATGATACATTCTTAAACTATTACAAGCCCTCCTGAACTCGTATGTAAAAAATAAACGTAAACAAAGACGTGATAGTTCTTCAGCCAATAGTTATTTAAGTACCAAACGAATGGTGTATAGATATCTCGTGGGATAATAGCGCCCGAGCTTGTTAAACTACAAAGAAGTTTTGACTTGTATATTATAATAATACCAGGGCTCGGATTTTTCATCGCACGGTAAGATGAAAGAAAATACATAATTATGAGTATGAATATGACTAAAGTTTCAAATTTTAATATCGACTCCATAATTTTCTTTCATCTTACCGTGCGATGAAAAATCCGAGCCCACGGGGCTTATTATAGGCGTGTTTATCGCGTGACTAAACTTTGATAAAACTACCGTCACTTTCTGACAAGTACAGTGCCAGAGTGACGGATACTTTATCTATAGCGATAAACGCGATTATAATACGTGTCCAGGATCATTACTACGTTAATTTCAGAGAGACCAATGCATAGCGGGCAGTTGGCAGCCCACGGACGCGCTCACAGTCTGGGATTTAGTCGCCAAGAAGTTGTTGAATATCATCCGGGTCCAAAACCGACGGCCCGACGTGGACGGGGAATATATCTACGCTTGCAAGTACTGGATGTCAAGTACTGTACGTATTCTAACTATTACGAGTACTACAATTGTCTTGTACAATTGTAGTACTCGACTGACGTTACCCTCGTTGGACCCGGTGTGCCATAGGAGCCTTTTGGCGACTAAGGTCTATAAGTAAAAATGACTAGGTATAAAAATGACCAGAAAGAAATTTGGGGAGAAGGTTTTTTGACTAAGTATAAAAATGCCGACATTAAAATACGTAATAATTTGAAATTAGGTAGTGTCGACGGAGCTCCGCTGCCGCAGAGCTCTTATTTCTGCGAGGTTGGCCCTCTGTACCTGCTGCAAAACTAACATAACCTAAACCTATGTATTTAAATGTCTGCATCTTTATACTTAGTCAATAAATACTTCTCTGCAATTTTCTTTCTAGTAATTTTTATACCTAGTATTTTTTCCTTATAGACCTTAGTCGCCAAAAGGCATAGGAGGCAATTTAGTTTAAACTTTATGTTAATGACCATAAAGTTCATATGCATATGTTACAAATATAAAAATGGAATTTCAGAGCAAAGGTAACTGATTTTTATTACCTTTCAGTTGGATTGAATTTCCCACTTACAAAAAATTCCGCGTTTTTAGTATGATGGGCCTCACGAGGTTAAACTTGTCAGCAAAACTGAAAAACATAATTGTGTCATAAACTAGTTATATTCCTTTAGTATAAAAACACTAACATCAGTATTACCATGTAAAAATTAACTCCTTTTCTGGCTAAAACAGCTAGGTATTTTCTTTTTGAGAGAAGCAAAAACAGACAAAAGTCAGACCTCATATCCTTAATTTGGTTTCTGACTTTATTTAATACCCCATATTTTAAATTTCGGTTGAAATAATAAAATAACGAAATTATACACTGATTATACAACGTGTTACAAAAATAATCCGTAAAAAAGAAATTACGAAAGTAGTGTCAACCCTAGTATACTGTATACCTAAGATACTGAACTGACGTTATTTAATAAGGTTTGACACTACTTTTGTAATTTCTTTTTTACGGCTAATTTTGTAACACTTTGTATATAACCTATATATACAGTGTTCTTTGGATCATAATCGGAAGTGACACAGCTTATTTTATATCCAGAATCATAGGCCCACGGGTCGATTCCCTTGACACTTTTCATACTAAAAACCGATATGTGAAGGTGATTTATAAATGAGCACAGAAATAACACGGTACAATTTTAAAAGTGATTACAGAGTAACACTTGAAGCTTTTCCAACATTTCGACAATTAATTGAAGTGTTCAACATACAACTGAATAACAGAGTGCAAACTGCAAACTTAACTTTTAAATAAAATAGGACGGCTTAACGGAAACAAACACGGACCAGTTTCGATCAAAAAGAAATTAGATCGTGACGAAATTTTAACAGATATGAAGGCAGACTAAAACTTCTCTCTCGCACTAATATACTGGTTAGAAAGTGACAGATGTTTTTTATTCACGTTTATCCACACGGTTGTGCACAAAAAAAAATCGTAATAAGTAAAGCTGGCTATTTGTTTAGTGCCGAACGTAAACAAATTTCAAACGTCAAATGCTAGCTTAGTTCGCTTGTGGAAACACGTTGATTTAGGTAGCATTAATTAGTTTACAGAGTAATAAATTAAGTTGTAAGTGTTGTAACTAATTACAGTCTTCATATTACCAAGGTACTTACCTACTATTACAATTAATTTCCTCCAATCTTTGAACACAAGCTCTAACTCGATTGTTACAGCGAAATAATTAGATTACTTTTTCTGCAAAGTTCAATGGTCACAGTCAACCTAAAAAACAATTATATATTATAATTTCTTAAATCTACGCGTTCTGTTATTAACAGCGGGTGTTCTATTTAATGTGAAAATAAATTTACTAGAATAAGCGTGGATATTTTAGCATCTGTCAGGAACAAGCGACGTGCTGAGGTTTTGGCAGATTGTTTTCTTTAAATTTCTCGTTAGCTCCGTACAATAGTAGGGTACTCAGTACAGAGGAAAAGCGGAAACGTTATCATCATCATTTCTCTTCACTCGAGAGCTAAGAGAGAAACCGGGCAAGAGCATGTCGGACCATGCTCAGTGTAGGGTTCCGAAGCCGTAAAGTACTACAAACATAAAAACCAACAAGTAATAACTAGTTTTCTATTTAAAGTCAATTGGTGCCGTATTCAATGATTTTAGAAGGTATAAACACTTTAATCGCCTGTATCTCGATCTATCTAGAACCAATAATGTCTACTTAGTCGTGATAGTTTTCCTTTAAAATTCGTTTATATGCTCTTACATTTAAGTTTTTTTTGGTTGTTTGGGACACTTGAGTCTAACAAAAATTAGCGCTTAAACCTTAATATTTCATGAAAGGAACACTTGATCGAAAAGTTATTTTTACAAACCCACAATATGTTCGAAAGACCTATCCAATGACACCCTACACTATGGGGTAGACCAGAAAAAAAATACATCTCCACGATACGTGTAGGGGAGGTACCGATTTTTTTTTAAACCTTTTATTGTACCACTTTGTTGGCGTGACTAATATGTATATTCATGCCAAATTAAAGCTTTCTAGTACTAAGAGTCTCTGCGCTAGGCTGCAGACGGACGGACGGACGGACGGACATGGCGAAACTATAAGGGTTTGACTATGGAACCCTAAAAACGAAAGGTACAGGGTGTGATTGTATGTTGTTTGTGCGAGATATTTGTGCGTTAAACTTGTATTTAGAATACAAACTTCAAAGTAGCGAAATATTTTATTTATCTTCTGCGTGAGCTCAAGTTATTATCAACAAAATCTTCATCCTCCAAGAACAAGAGTTTGTCAATAGCAAAGCCATTTAAAAAAAAAAACTCAACTAGACTTCGAAGGTTGTCAGCTAGTTTTATAATGTCGCAACAGCTCTCAACTTGGGTCGTCGTGGGCCAAGTGCTAATATTGCCCAACTTTCCAAATCCACGGTCTTGTACAGAGTTGGGTTTGTTGGCTCTTGCCAAAGTTAGCCGGTAGTTCTGAGCTCGATATCAGATGTTAATTGCTCTCAGACCACGAATGCTTTGACTTATTAATTATACAGCTGTTGTATCACGTTTCACGCCGGTTTATAACAACGATGTTTTGTCCATGTTAAATAACCATACAATTTTTAAGCCAAACTAGACCATCCTGTACGTACTTTACTTACGTAAGTACTTGTGAAGTAAGGAACTTAAGTGTTATTATTTATCTCTAAGAATTTATGTACTTTAGGTACTTGATAATTTTCTAGAAATGCCATAAGCAGCCAGCTACATATTGCTCATGTTGGAGACCGAGGATGGAGGTGCGGGTTGGTCTTTCAATGCCTTGCTCTTTATCGATGGGTTTTGCGTTTGGACGGGTCAGATGTGACGTGAAAAGTACGTAATCTAAAGACTAAACTACTATCATTATTGCTGACGCACAGGCAGTTGTTTGAACAACTAACTACCTATTTGTAAAATATAATCACGTTCCGCCACTGAAATATGTGTATTCTAAGCACCCAAATAAGTTAACCTTACAACTCCTATCCTGGTCACTTAGCAGGCGGGTTGCAAAACCACTGGATTAAAGTTTTTCAAGGATGTCACGATGCCTAGTGTCACGAAAATAAAGTTTAGTTCAGGATCTGCGTAGTGAATATAATAATATGATCTGATTTTTGGAGCAGTCCTGGATCATTACTTACGGCTTTTAGATAAAACCAAACTACATACATACATACATAACATAACATCACGACTTCATAACCAAAGTGGAGTAGGCAGCTACAGAAATATCAACAACTCTAAAAAGACTTCTTGATAGTTCTGTAACCACATTTTGCATAATCAGGCCAAAATGTTTCCCAGTGTATTAGTAACAGGTTGCAAGCCAATCGCCTAACAATACTACAAGCCCTTATTCCATTAGCCGCCTCTTACGACATCCACGGGAAGACATGGAGTGGCACTATTCTAACCCGGCAACCACACGGAATAAAATAAAAACTAAACTATAGTATATTTTATCCGTCCGTCTTCTCGCCCGTCCTTCCGTTATTTATAGTTATTCCCTGGGAATAGGTATGCCATTATCTAAACCTCTAGTTCGTGTACTATCACGAGTTACAAAGAATCTCCGTAAAAAATATAGTATGTGACACGTCGATGTATGGTCCTATTTGAACATTTACAAAACAAACACAATTTCATATTTATTATAACAAAAGTATTTTTTGTAAATACTTTTTTTTAAACTTAACTCTTCTAGATTTAACACTAAGTGCTTTCTTATAAAGGGTGACGGTAGATTTTCTCAAATTTTAATATTTCCTCCGTAATTTATGAGTTCAATGTGCACCGCATCGTGTATTAAAGCCTAGTTTAACATTAACATGTTCCATTGCACGGTATCGGTATCTCATCAAACACATTTACATGTACTATTGCGGGCGGTGGGCGGTCATGTTTATTAAACGTTTCAGGCTCTCGGTGAATTTTATACAAATATTCATACAATATTAACATAGCGTTTGAAAATACAAACCCTAAAACTATATCGAAAACTGGAAAATATCCAGCACTTTGAAGCGGCATTGCAAACTATATCTCTTGTACATGCGTGAACTATTTCGGCTTGTCACAGGAATCGCTCTGCTGGAAATATAAAGCCATGCAACATTCTGAAACTTTTCACTATATTGGAATACCAGACGCCATTTTTAGCGTTCTGTGCAAATTGTAACCCGTAATAGACGGAACTTCAGAGGCATTGTGCGAACTATTTATACCAGTAGCCATATATAAATAAATAAATAAATATCAGGGGACAATTTCACACAAATTGAACTAGTCCCAAACTAAGCTCTAGGCTTGTACTATGGATACTAGACAACGATAAATATAATTATATAGAGAAATACATACTTAAGTACATAGAAACATCCAAGACTCAGGAACAAATATTCGCGCTCATCACACAAATATCTGCACTTACCGGTATTTGAACCCAGGACCGCTGGCTTCTGAGGCAGTGTCATTCCCAAATAGGCTAACGTGTCGTCAAATAAGAAAATAAAGATGTTTATAAGAATTAAACTTGAACTATACAGTGCGTCCCACGGCTATGCCACATGGAAGGAAAGTACCTTGAATATGGTAGATGAAACATTTTACTGAAAGAAGACATTATTTTAATTTAAAAAAACAATTTAAACTGCATTCATAGATATTTAAATAATTACATGGTTGAACCGGGAATCGAACCCGTTACACGAAGTAAATAATTACCCTGTATCTTTATCATACCGATCGAAAGGCTTCATCATAAGGATTATTTTTTGTTAAATAACATTGTGTCAGAAATAAAAGGAAGACCACGAATTTTAACATTTGATGTGAAATTTTGTTTAGAAAAATGAAAAGCTGATAGATAGAGAGATAGATAGATTTAGATTTTTTTATGGGGTTATTTTAAAAATGTTGTTTACAAGAACCAGTATGAAAGTGTCCACGAGCTACAAACAATATCCACCAAAACAAGATCAAAAAATCGTCAGGGAGCGAAATAATCAAAAGAGTGCGACTTTGTATTCAACAGGAAGGGACTCATTTTGAGCATTTGATAAATGGATTAATTTTGTATAATAAATGTTAAAATTCATAGTCTTCCTTTTATTTCTGACACTATGTTATTTAGCAAAAAATAATCCTTATGAGCCTTTCGATCGGTATGATAAAGCTACAGGGTAATTATTTTTCTCGTGTAACGGGTTCGATTCCCGGTTCAGCCATGTAATTATTGAAATATCTATGAATGCAGTTTAAATTGTTTTTTAAATTAAAATAATGTCTTCTTTCAGTAAAGTGTTCCATCTACAATATTCAAGGTACTTTCCTTCCATGTGGCATAGCCGTGGGACGCCCTGTATAATACGTTCTTATTATTCTAAACATGTAGAAAAATCAAATCAATCATGAATATAATGTATGTTGAATATCATAGTTTGTCGTTAAAGTTTGTATTTTATCTTGCTTAGTTACGTAAGCCATTAATATATTCACGTTCCCAAGACGTCAATAATATCAGCCAATAAAAAAATATTCAAAGTAAACATATATTTGACGTAATGGCTGTATATACAAAATGCTTTCGTCTGCTGTATAGCTTCTGAGGAAGCTTGGTAAATGTCTGAACTCTACCGACAGAACATAAGATTCCATTTTGAATACATCCTGTACTAAATAACTGTGTAAAATGAAATTTCGAGACATGGAGGCCTAACCTAACATAGTCGTGTTTATCGACGTAGATAAACGTGGATGACGGTAGCATAATCTACGAATATCCACATCGATAAACACGACCATGTGAGGCCCCATGATCATCTAATATGACTTTTTTATAGGTTTCTATCATTTCATCGAAACATCTTTGATCGAATGTATCATTTTATCGAATTTCATTTCATTTAACCTGCTGAAACCATAATGTTTTCAGGGTATCTTAAACATCTAACCTAACTTAACCTAAGTGATTAATGTTCGAGAAAATAGCGTTCGATGAGATGAATTTTGATGAAATGACACACTCGATGAAGTGATTAGTTATTCTTTTTTATTACAGTACAACCGCAAAGGCAAGTATGCTATTATAGGCGGCAGCGGGACTAACTGCGTTGAGGTGATAAACCTTCACAACCGCTACATAACGTGCTCCTATCCAGCCAGAGGGTCAGTGCTATCCGTCGCTAGCTGCGACGACTATATAGCCTTCGGCGGTACAGAGCCTATCTTCAGCATCGTCAGCTTCCACGATCCGAAACACGAGACATACAAAACTGCAGAGGAAGAGTATGTCTTTAAGCCTGAGCCCAATGTAGTGGTTTTTGAAAATGATAATGAAAGTATTTATTCATCTGACGGTATGCGTTCACCGCATTCTGGTGGTAGTAAGAAATAGTTTATGTAACTGATACATAATGAGTGTTTTAAGGCCTAATTATGTACAGCATACATTATTTTATCTACACACTTATTATAAGTACCTACTCTAAGATGGATTCAGAATCCGAAGGCAAATCAAATGACCTGCATTGCTACCAGAGCTACCTGTAATATATCTACACGTGCTAATCTAAGTTTCGTTTGAATATTTTTTTATTTCAAATGAGACTAGAATTTGGGCCTATTTTAATTTGTGTTGGTTTTGGAAAATGTTTCAAATTTGAAAAATAACTTTATCATTATTTATTATATTTGAGGTCGTTATAAAGAACATTAGGTACAATACAGCTGCCAACACACGCATCACCAAGACTACCACCACAGATAACAAAACTGAATGCATTTTATTTGACTTCTGATACGTGTGTAGATAAAAGGATTAGGAACGGTAAATTTGGAGGTTAACTTTTCTTTTATACCGCGTCAGTAGTTGAAAGAATATCACCATTATAAAAAGCATATGCTTATAGAATTTTGCGACATCTATAATATCACGTGCATCTACCACGGTACAAGCTATGTTTCTGCATGACTTCGTAGCTTACAATTATGAGCTGTGTGTTTGAAATATCTGTACTCTAAAACGGGGTGAATGTGGACTAAGCGGTGAATAGGGACTAAGGGGTGAATAGGGACACAGCCTAAAATGAAGCCCATGTTACTAATTATACATACATATACGTATAACATCACGCCTTCATTCCCAGAGTAGGGTAAGCAGACCTGTATAGAAATACCAACAAATCTAGAAAGACTTGATTATAATTCTATACCTAACCATATTTTGCACAATCAGGCAAAGAAGTTTACTAGTGTATTAGTGTCAGGTTGCAAGCCCATCGCCTAACTGTACTACAAGCCCCTTTTTCCCTTAGTCGCCTTTTACAACATCCACGGGAAGACATGGAGTGGGCAACCACACTAATAATTATAGAACTTAAATAATTTCCAACAGAACGTAACGTTATGCTTTATTTTAAGTTATGTCCTTATTCACCCCGTTTTACAATACAAGAAGTATTTTGAAGGGTATGATCGGCCTTATATGTAACGTGCAGCTACTACGACGGACAAAGCACTAGCTTTGTCCGTTCTTCCCCGGTGGTCCGGTTCGGTTGTCCAGCTGACCGGACTACGGGTAATTAGTTTTTTCCGTGTTACGGTCGACCGGACCAGGGGAAATTACTCATTCTCCATAGTCCGGTCAGCCGGACTATAGAGGATTGAGCGAAAATAAAGTTCGCATCATCTTCTTTGAATAAGTGTCACTTATGATTAAGTATTATATTGATTGTTGACATTGTCATATTATTGTCATATTAAAATTGAATTCTTGATATATTTAGAGTAAAACAAGCCAATATAACTTAACCATTCTTCAACATAATTTACATAGCTAATTGTAATTGCATAGTTCTTTCAGCAGTGGTCACCAGACTGACCAGTGTGGGTTGGGCAACCTAGTCCTGTTGACCGGACTACGGAGAATGAGTAATTTCCCTTGGTCCGGTCGACCGTAACACGGAAAAAACTAATTACCCGTAGTCCGGTCAGCCGGACAACCGAACCGGACCATGGGGGAAGAACGGCTTTGTCATCACTTAACATCACGTTTGAAATGCTGCACTAACCTGTCAAAGAAAGGTGCTAAGCGACAAGGTACAAAAGTGTGCAACTACTAGGGTGACTGTACAATCAGCCTCAAAAGTAGCTAAGCAGAATAACATGCTCGAAAAGATCTAGACACGACGTTTTTTCATGATAATAGAGTCTAGTGCAGATCATTTAGAGTACTTGGATTGCGTAGCTATTTATATCTGCTGACTGTACACAAAAGGAACATGCCTAGTCACTTTTTTTGAAGGTGAGATTTTAATTTTATGCTGAAGATTTGGCAAAGAACTATTAAAGATCTAAATCGGAATCACTTACATCGTTCTTTAATTATTTTTTTATGATAAGGAGAAGGCTCACGAGCACTCAGGCCACCTGATGGTAAGTGGAATCTGAGACCTACAGACATTTGAATTCTCAAGGTATAATCCTAAGACTTCAAATGCGTTGCCGATCCTGAGGATTACGATAGAATGCCTCTATGCTAGTAATTTCACCGTTTTGAATCGCGATAACCCTTTATTTGTTATCTGAAAGAGTGCTAATCTGAGATTTTGTTCAAAGTTCCTCGGTGGAAGAATGTTCTCTCACAATCATAATATGCAAAGAAATGTAATGGAATATTGATAATATGGTAATAGGAAGCCTCGAATGTCTACTTGCGTCATGTTTTATCGATTTACTTTCTATACGAGGCGGAAGTGAAGTTATCACAGAATCATGTGTAACCAAACTGTCATTTCGCTTTCGAGACTGCGAAATCGACATGAGAAATAATAGCAAATTTTTAATAATTGTTTGAGTAATGTTCCAAAAAAGATAAGTTTTTTTTTTAATTTATTGTTCAAAAATACGTTAAGTACACGAAATTTTGCCGGTTTTGCTTATTTTCGTGATTTTACAGTTTAAATACTGCTTTTCTATAAGTTTTAATGCACATCATGATATATCATTTCAGTTATGATCAAATAAATGAGTTACGAATGAATGAGCTTCTTTTTTATTTTTGTCGCGAATTCAAATTCGGGATTTAGGTTTTTTTAAAACGTTATATATTGCTATTTTATTTTTTATTTTTGGATGTTTTTTTAAGGTAGTGGGTTGATTTTGAACTGAAGTTTATTACTGTTGTTTTAATTTTATGAACGAGTGTTTTAAGACGCCGAAATTTAAAACTATTTTTTGACCATTTTCTATAAAATTTTACAAAGTTAATTATTTTTTTACACAAAAAATATGTATCAAGGTGGTAAAAAGAAATTTATACATTTTTTAGATGACATTTACAGCAATCAATTGTAATTTTTTTATACCTTTAAAACGTCAAAACGATTCGTGAATATGCGATATTATAAACCTCTTACAGCAAAATTCACAAAACAGTCGCCGGTTTCAGGTCGATTTATCAAAATTAAATAATAAAAACAAAAAAGTATTTCACACATTCGTTGAAAACCGAAATTAACTTTCGTGTTGCGCATTAAAATTTGTAGAAATAAAGCATTTCAACAGTAAAACCACGTCTGTAAAATCACGAAAATCAGCAAAATCACCAAAATTTCGTGTACGGCCTCTTAAATCTAATATAGGGTAGATAACAGCGAGTGAAAACCGCATACGGTTTATCTGTCGCTGTTCGGCGCCCGTTCACATCATAATTATTCTATCTAGGTAGATTATTTTGCTTAACTAAAGGAGACAGGAACATGGTTTTTATGATAAATTTAGATTTACGTGCATCTTTTAGTAGGTTCTGACACACGTGACTAGGCCAATCATTTAATATATAGGGTAACATATATTCCCACACTCGTTTACCATACGTATTGTTAAAGTGTGGTAGTACATATTTGCATAATCGACATGCACGCCTTAAGTTTTGTAATCTAGATCTATTTCTAAGGCTCGGTATGTTTGAGATTTCATCACAGACTAGCATCATTTTAAACTTATCTATCATACACATTTATAATTTTACAATATTTAAATAGCTTGTCTATGTCATTCCGATACTTTTTTCTTACGGAGCTAGGTACAATGGATTTTTCTATCTATGTATGTTTTATATGTTCTACCATATCTGCTCTAGCTATATTAAATGATTGATTCGGCTAGTGACATATATAACATTCTACGTGTGCTAAAAGGTAATATATTTTTCAAAATAGATAGTTTAGTAGCTAATATGTGGACCCCAATTGAATTTACTATCTATAATTAGGCCAAGGTATGTATGCTTGTTGACTTGTTCCAACAGATCACACTTGCACATATCCATTAAGTTCAGATGTAGGCACCGGTGACTGTGTGCTATAATATTAGGTTCAACAAAGCATTTTTTATATGCCGAATGTATATGCATGACTTTAGTCTTTTCATAGTTTACTAAGCAGACATCGTGGGCCCAGGCACACAGCATATTGAAGTTAGTTTGTAAGATTGTTTCAGCAGCAGCAATATTGGTATGGGCAGCCATATATACGGAACCACCATTAAATATATTATACATATCGTTTACATACAAAAGGTACTCTGTCGGTGCGAAAATGGATCCCTGTGCCGTACCTCTCTCTGTTGGAATCCTATCACTATGTGCCTTATTTATTTTAACAGTTGTAACACGATTTGTATGGTAATTTTTGAAAAATTGTAATATAGGTCCCTGTATACCACCTCCCACCCACGCAGAAGCTTAGATAATTCAATTTGTCGTAAATATTTTAACAAAAACGAACGGATTTGTTGCTAACAGTCTCATTGTAATCTAATTCACGTTGGTTAAAAATGCTTTACGAGTTTACGAAAATAGCTTTACCTTTTTTATTTTTGTATCGAGCCTTTGAGATAGTTATACAGAATGTCAATTATAACTGTTTAATTTAATTATGTTTTACTAATACTATACGATGTATTTAAATCGATGAAAATAAAATGGTTTCTTGATCTTAAAATGCTTTTAGTACAACCTTCAATAAACTCTAATATTATATTCGCACGCGACCAGTCCATTACGCTGCAAAGTAATCCGTTTCAATTTTGTCAAAGAGAAAACTGTGTTCATTTCGTAATAGCCTCCACAAACTGAGTGCGTCATTTATGTCGTCGTGGTAATTATCAAGGCCCATTTCAGCCCAATAGAATGGCGGCAATAATCGTAAAAGTTGTTGAAGAAAACACATGTAAAAAATTAACTCTAAATATTAAAAAAACAATTCAGATCAGACTATTAGAATCTGAGGTAATAAGTTCGCGGGAACATTGAAAAATTAGACGGCATTGCGAACTCGGCCGAGAATACAACGGTGAGCAAGTTGCAATGCAATTTGAATAAAGAAAACGGTTCGTAACGGCGCGAACTTGTGTGGAACGTTGGTGAACTTTCAACTTTCGGCCGCCTCGTGGCGAACGAACCCCCTCCCCCGGGTTCCGTACTTGGAGCGAATATTTACAGCGCAACCTAAATATAGCGTGCCACCGCTCAGCTGGCTCAGGCGAGGATGGGGAGGTAAACATCCACCCTCCCGCGTAGAAGGCCATTCGAGCGCTGGCGTTGGAGGTGAGCGGACGTCCCTTACGCAAGGGGTCGATCTGCGACCATGACCGTGCACGCTCACGGTAGTAAAGTAATTTTCAAGGTTACGCCATTATAAGGGTTCTATTATCGGTTCTTTGGTAATGAACGGTAATAGTATAAAGATGACTAATGCAAACTATTATAGACACAACGATTTAGTAGTAATTTGCTTGTCTCATTTCGGAAATTGGGGTTGTAACTGATTAATGTTACGGACAAATATAGAAAGGAAAATAGGGTGCGAAAAACCTTGAAAGATATAGTCGTACACGGCAACAGAGATCGCGTTTTCAGCACAGACTTAGATTATAACTCAGCAATACTAGTTAGTCGTTCGGTTGTTTAATTTAACATCTAAGGTAAATATTGGATAATAAGTATGTATCCTATTATTTAATACTAAAATTGAAACAGTTTATGAAGGTAGTTTGTCTAGTAATCGATCTTTAACCTTTTTTCAGACAGAGGCTATATATTGACCACATAGCTTTCGTTTCAATTTCAATCTAATTACCTTAATTTAATTTTTACCTTTATTTCCTGATATATGTATACAACTTGGGTATGTATTGTATTCATTGGTAAACAATCTAGATTGATACGGCCTGAAAAACTGTTAAATAGCTGAACAAATTTAAATCAAATTTTGCACAACCTGGATTATAAGACACTTGTTCTTAGTTTTTTTAGTGCGGGACAAACGTTAGTCAATATTATGCGCGAACCGAGCGAAAGATATTTTAATATGCATAGAAGGCGCGCAACCTCTCTAAAGGAACGAAGCAACGATAAACAATCGCATACCAACTTGAGAGAGTGTAAATTTATGCGCTCCCGTGAAGCTACGAATAAAATATTGAGCGCTGAACTACAGCTATATCTCCCTGCGGAAATGTGACAACATAAAGCTACATTTACATAAAGGAGTCGTGTTTTTGCCGTAGTTGTGCGTAATTAATTCTTGGAACTCTGAAAATGTTTGGTTAATGTGATTCTGCCGTTCAAAATGCGGAGTAACGAGAGGGTGATTTTTCATTGTGTAGGTTTACCCCCGATGTTGCCCGGATAATTTCCTTCCGTCCCCTTTTGCTTTGTTACAATGATCTTCGCGATGGCAAAATGGGTCCAAAAATTAATATAAACTTGGCAAACGTGTTTTAATTCTAGAGGATATAAGTAGCTGCACATTTTAATGCTTTGTCACTTTAACGTCATGTATGAACTGTTGCAGTAATCTGTCAGTCTGTGAGGTGTTAAGGCGGTCCTAAAGTTGGGATCTAGGTTTAGTAGCGAGATGCCTACTATCGCACTTAGTTGACTTTTTTACATTTTCATACAACAGGTAGCACAACGCCAACTGATCAATGATTTCTATTTCAAAATCAAATCTAACAGATTCGACGGTGTTTCGCTTTCGCGGAGCTCCTATTTCTGAGCATTTTTGCCCTTTGGGCCTACTGAAGAACTAACATAACCTAAACCTACCTTATATGGTTTAGTAGCGAAATGCCTACCATAAAAAGTCACCTAAGTGCGATAGTAGGCATCTCGCTACTAAACCGTATAGTATATAAAGTTACATAATGGGTCATAATACATAATTTTCATAATATACACTGGTTAGAATTCTGAAACCGTAAACTTTTCAGAATTTTTAAAAGGTTATTGTATAGAACCCATGAGGTTAGGTTAGGCTTGTTTAATAACAATCCTGAAAAGTTTACGGTTTCAGAATAAAAACCATTATGTTATGACCAGTATGTATTATGACCCAGTATGTATTTTAAACTTTATACATATATTATGATACGTACCCCCTAAAGTGTGCACTTTAAAGGCTGTCTGTACATAAAAAAACATTTGTATTATTTCCTTAAGTACTATAAAGTGTATACAAACATAATTGACGACACGTTAGGCCTAGTTGGGAGAGAACCTGCCTGCGAAACCAGCGGTCTTGGGTTTAAATCCCGGTAAGGGCAGATATTTGTGTGATGAGCGCGAATTTTTATTCCTGAGTCTTGGATGTTTTTATGTATCTCTCTATATACATGTTGATCGTTGTCTAGCACAAGCCTAGAGCTTAATTTGGGTCTAGTTCAATTTGTGTGAGATTATCTTGTTTTTTTTTTTATAAATCGATAAAACAAAAATATATGAGGAAGGTGGGAAGGTGTTCAAATAATTGATATTTTTAATCACATACTGTCACTTTCTGGCTTGGCAAAAAAAAGTGGCATAACGTGTCCTACTGGAATATTTGTGCTAATGAACGTTTGTGAAACTGGGTAATGCTTGTCTTATTAACTAGTGGGAAAATTATATACACTATCGCTTAATAAACGTGACTAATACATGAAAGTTTATACCTAATCACCCTATCTATTACCTATGTAATGGCCTGAATGGGCTGACCTAAATTGGATCACCGATTGGCGCTAATGAGAAACTGATTTACGGTGACGGCACAAAGGATTTCGATCTATACAAACTTTTATTTAATTACTAGCTGTTTCCCGCGATTCCGTCCACGTAGAATATCGCTATTCCCTCAGGAACCATCCGATTTTTTGGGATAAAAGTACCCTATGTCCATACCAAATTTAATTTAAATAGGTACAGCCGTTTATCCGTGAAAGCGTAACAAATAGAAAGATAGACAGACAGAGTAACTTGCATAGTGTCTTCTCATAATAACTCCCCAGGTCAAAGTCAGTATTATTTATTGTCCTAGAATAGAGGCCCTGGTTAGATTTAAAACTTTCTTATACTTAAACACAGTTTTGTGCATGAATAAAGTTTTACTTTATAGTCTAATAGGGTGATCGCACCAGTGTTGGACACTTTAAGCTGACAGGCACCAATAATGGACACTTTACTCTTAATTCAAAGGTCATAAGGTTATAAATTGATTGTTGCAAAACAAATGAATAACCTTTATTGTCTGTAAAATAAGAGTCAAGTATCCATCATTGGACCTTGTCCTTTACTGGTTCGATCACTCTAACGTTTTCCTTTTCTATCACTCAAAATGTATGGGATGACATTCTTGTGAGTTACGATAAACCACGTAGTCAACTATCATCCCATAAATTTTGACGAACGAATCTTGGCTAGGGCCCCATATTTAGTTTAAATAAAACTCTTTAAACAAGCCGCTATGGTGTACTGACAATTAAATGAGAGTGACCGTAAAGTTGACAATGTGATCACACATCAAAGGCAAGGTTTTACCCTAGTAGAATAGACTCCTTGCTATCCCGCCTTACGAACGAACAAACTCGCTAGATTAGCGGATTGGGTCCAATTAGACTTTGATTAGGCAGCTTTCAGGTGGGAATTACTCGAACCTAACTCCCAGGATTCATTACCACTACCTCGTTCCTTGCAAGTAAGTTACATTTGGATGTGCATTTTAGGAATAATAGAAGAGTTATTTCGTTTCGTTTGTTCAATTTAACGTTTCTATTAACAAGCGAAATCATCGCCCATCACACCTGGTTGATGCTGCGGGTGGGCTAATGGCTTAGTCTTTCGCACTGCTTCATAATTCGAAGAGACTAGAACATGGTATTTTTTTTACCTCTGACAGACGAGCGGTTAATTCAAAGAACACACGGTCATAAATTGATTGTTGCAAATCAAATGAATAACCTTTACTTTCTGTATAATGGGCAGTTTTAAAAAAAAATGTACATAGTTAAGGGCTTTAATTAAAACAAAACTTAATTGATTCCTTTGTGTGACGAAAGTTACCCATACAGGTTGTATGACTAACTTTCGTTATACAAAGGACGCGATCGTGATTTTGTTTTCATTAAGCCCTTAACTATGTACAAATTTTTTGAAAACGACCCTAATATGAAACAAATGTTTTACAATAAAACATACAGGGTGTATTTTTTGTTTTCGTTAATTTTTGGTCATATAGTTAACAAATATTTCTACAATATCATTTCTGGGTTTCTATTAAACACAGAAAAACTATTTGCCTTTGTTTGTACATATGTAAACTCTTTAATGCACATAAACAATTACAAGACATTTACATCAATATAGATAATGTACATAGGCGAACTTATCCCATATGGGATCTCTTCCAGTTAACCCTGCAGTAAAATAAGCAAGGGCAATGAAAGAAGATAGACAAATTATCAAAAAATACAAAAAAAAACAAATAGTACATACATACGAGAAGCAGAAGCAGTCGTCTTATCGTGCCATCAACGTTGCGATGGCTCCTATTTACTTGACAGTAATGGCGGCCGAGTTAAAAACAACACGATAACACGAAAAGGCAATATCGTTCGCCCTGTAAATGGCCCTAGTAAATTGCAAAAGTTATTACAAATGTAAGAAACAGAATGTTTTAAGAAATAATTCTTGAACAAAGAACAAAATAAAACAAGATATTACTTTAAGCCTTCTTATCCACGTGTGACCTTATAAATAAATTCGGCGGAATAAAATGTGATTTGAAATTTATGAGCGAAAGCAGGTGACCCCGATAAATCCGTCTGACCCAGGCGGATCGCTTCCAACATAATTATACTTCAAATGCCAGGGAATAAAATATGAACGGTTATATAACTTAAGTTAATGTTGAAATATCTTTTAAACTAAATATAAATAAGCTTGTGGTGAACCGTCGACCAAAAAAAAATTGCTTCTTCATTGTTTTACTTTGTATTGTATATTATGTAGCACAGCAAGTTCTTAACCTAATATTAAGTGCAGGGCACCGCAGTCTTTTTACTTAAGTACTAATATTATAATTAAAATTTAAACCACCTAAAATCTATTTAAATAACTCTTAATCAAATATTGGAAAACTATTTCCCACTTCATTCATATTTTTCATACTTATTGTCCAGTTTTTATTACTTATGTGATACACTAGAACTTCTTGGCCTGATTGTGCAAAATGTGGTTACAGAATTATCAACAAGTCTCTTTAGAGTTGTTGGTATTTCTGTAGCTCTGCCTACCCCACTCTAGGAATGAAGGCGTGATGTTATGTACAATCGAAGACACTGTTAATTGTACAAACGAACATAAACCTTGTCGCAACGTATTAAAGTCTTATGGGTGGTTAGTTAACAGTGTCTTCGTTTGTATGTATGCAGTGTCACGTTTGATTAAGGGTTAAATATAACTTCATACATTTTATCAGCTACTAGATTGAGAATTTAAATGAAACTTGAACATAACGCACTTTTAGAATTATAGTGACCTAATTCAAACATTTTGAGCTTTAGATTTCGAGTAATAAATTTAGTACTATAGAGACCTAAATCGAAAGTCAAAATATTTGGATTAGGTCACTATAATTCTAAAGATGCGATAATAATATAATAGATAGGTCACGTACATAATTTTAAATAATTTCAACTTTGTCATCGAACAATTCATAGTATAAAAGAACGTTGCTCTCCGCGTCTGTGTGTCTGTATGTCTGTACGATTTTCATCATCATTTAGATATTTTTTCACGAGAGGTTTTTCAGAAAACTTACATAAACCAAAGCGAAGCGAGGGCGGGTCGCTTGTTATTAGTATTATTAACGTGAAAGTATGTTGATTAGTTCCGTCTTCAAGGTTTGACAACTCAACCAATCGATGTGAAATAAGTAAAGAGTTTATAGTCGGGAAAAGGATATATACGCTAGGTATAGTTAATTTCCCGAGGTAATAGCGATAACTAATTTTAACGCGGATGGAAAATAGTAGGTAATTGCTTACAAGTTTCTTTGTTCCCTGTTTTGGCGTAATTATAGTCTAAATAGATTTTATTATTGAGTAAAGTATCAAACATAAAGATGACACAACAACTAATTATAAATCGGTCTAACTTTATTTGTATTTTATAACCTGGTTAGCGTATGTATAAATTTATTTATCACCCAAACACCAAATCATAAACTAAATGACAACTCCCGAAATACACCCTACGATAATAACTCAACAAATTATTAATCAAAAACTTTTACCTCAAATTTAAACTCCCAACTCGCGATATATTCGGGCGTAGCGTCGTAGCGGGGGCGGTGTAGCGGGGGCGTAGCGGCGGCTCGTAGCTGCATCGATCGCGGGCCGTGACCTTGACCCGCCCGCGTTCCCGGATGTGCTAGCTTGGCTAGTTGCGCTGTTGTAGCTGTTCGGCAGATCTTTTGCTAGCTTTAGAAATTTTAACATATACAGAGGTGTTTATGACTATGACAAAGAGCGTCGGAGGCCTAGTGGCTGAGGGTCGACGCGTGATCGTAAGGTACTGAGTTCGAACCCCCGCGGACACCATGTACCAATGAGTTTTTCTAACTTAAGTACTCGTACATTATCCAATGCTCTTATGGTGAAGGAAAAACATTTTGAGGAAACTTGCACATTCGAACAGCTGAGTGCATAAGACGGTTGTTGCACAAAAGATTCTGAAGACATCTGTAAGATAAGATAAGATGACCATGACGCGTTTAACCTATTTGATAGTGAGGTACCTACGAATCAAGCGGTCCTGGGTTCGATTCACGGTATGTGTATGTATTTGAATCTGAGGCTTTGGTGTTTTCCTTGTATGTATGTATGTAACGAGTTTCTCTATTTATGTAAGTATGACGTTATCGTTGTTAAGTACACATAGTGCAAGCCTAGAGCTTTGTTTCGAGCTAGGTCAATTTAGCCTCTCATATTTATATATGTGTTACTTTTACAAATTCTAAGTCAACGCAATTAAAAGATAACGCCGTTAAAGCGGCATATTTTGAACCTAGAAATCTTTAATATATATCTAAAATATCTGCTTTTCGTAAAAGTTAACTGATAGAGAATGCTTTACGGCATTAAATTCGCCTTTTGTATATAAAGATTATAATTTTTGCAATAAAGAATAAATACGGTACTTTGCATTGACCTAGTATCACGAAATTTGACAAAGAGCAATTTCTTATTAGCACATATTTAGAGAAAAACCGTAATAAGAGACAAAACTGTCAATTTGTGTACGGAAGCGTATAAGGTGTAGTGTGTAAGCTAGCTTTAATACCAGAATCATAAAAACCTTAACAACTTCTAAACTAACATATTTGAAAGTTAAAACTTAATTCTAGACAGGTTTAGGAAGGGTTTCCTAATTTTTTCGTAAAATTTTGGGACACCCTGTGTATATTAATAAAAAAAATACAGTTCCTGATTTTAAAGGATACGTTTGCGCTACGTTATCAAATAAAACAAACAATGGCACAAACAATGGACACTTATTCTTAATTCAAAGACCATACGGTCGTACATTAATTGTTGCAAAACAAATGAATAACCCTTATCTTTTGTAAAATAAGAATCAGGTCAGGGGGCCTAACATGTTCGTGTTTATCGATGTGGATTAACGTGGATAACATATCTGTCACTCTCGCACTGACATACTGGTCAGGAAGTGACAGATGTGTTATCCATGTTTATCCACATCGATAAACACGACCATGTTAGGCCTCCAGCCCCCTATTAAACCATGCTGACCATGACAGGTGACAGGTGACATTTCAGTGTATATGGCGCTGTTTATATGAAACCCAATGAAGTATCAGCGTATTAACTTTGCAATGTATACTGAATTGTCACCTGTCATGTGTCAATGTCAAGATAGTAAAATAGAGGGCTGGTGTCTATTACTGATTCCAATACACCACTATTAGACCATGTCACTATGGCAAATGGCGTTTAAGTGTTTTTTAATCAAAAATAAATGTCTGTTTTATAGAACCCAATTAATTGTATGAATACTGTTTATATTATTCCTCTATGTTTTTATTAGGGTTTAAAGTTTTGTTTTAACCATTGCACCGTTGCATCGGAATGCAATTAATTGCAGATCCAGTTAGATTGCGCGGCGCCGCCCCACGGGTTCCGATCAATACGACAGAAGTGAAAACGATATCGTGTATTCCTATTTGTGATGTTGATTTGTTTTGTGTTATACATATTGCAATAGTCAATCAATTCCTGTGTACAAATGATTAGATTCTAAGCTATCTTTTATTCCTTTCGTATATGATTTACATGGACTGTATTCTACGGAATAAAGCCAATCGTATGGTCAACTTTCGGTCTTATTCACTTGACAGTAATGGCGGAAGAGTTAAAAACAATACCATAACACGACGAAGACAATATGGTTTTGCCCTGTAGAAGAGACCCAGTTTGCAGTGTCACTGTGAGCTATCAATAAAGGAGCTTCCTCACTGAGAGCAATCGCGAGTGATGAGCATTTGGCGTCGAATATTCAAGTGGGGAGGACCACAGTAACGCTCGGCTCAACGTCGACGCCACTTGAATATTACACGCGAATGCTCTCAGTGAGGACGCTCCTTTAGTCAATATTAATTTTGACGACTCTGATTGTGATGGTTATTAGAAAAAAAGAGATGTGTTATAAATTTAAGCTAGGTACTAAAATGTACAGTGACTTATGTGTTCGACTGTAAGTACTTGTACTCTCTACCCCAATTTAATCAAGCTATAAGTGACCTTTATTACCATAGCAGTTCACGTTTAAGCCTCTAAAATGCAGGTTCTGAATCCATTAGTGTTGCTAAATCAATGAATAACCCTAACGAACAGGCGATTATAAAGCTGGGTACGAATCTGAGCTGCTCAGCCTGAGGCATGCTCGCCCCGCGCGGAGAGCTGCTCGCGAGCCAAATTTTTGCAAATAAACATTCGCGGGTGAGGCAGCGTGCTCGCCTCGAGCCGACATATCAAAATGGCGTCGGACACGATGACAGCCGTGGCTGCGTTAAATATAAGATCCATCGACTTTATTGTGATTATCAAAATATATGCTTAACGCTAACGTAAACGATTTTCGAAACATCGACATAAGTATGTTTGTCATAAAGATGTTTGAGGTCATACTGGCTTGACTCATATTTGTGTACTGTCTTTTGTTTCACTATATGTATGTATGTATGAATGTAAAAGTAAGTAAGTACTTACATATGTGTATATTTATTATGTTGATATTTATTATTGTTACTTTTATATAGTTGGGCGTTTTCAAAAAAAAGTACCTATAGTTAATTTTGCTTTCATATTTCCCTTGAAGGGATTAGTTCACCTTTGTATGTTCCTATTATGTGAGTGTTGTATTTTGAATTTCTGTGTTTTGTACAATAAACTGTTAACATACATACATAGATACATACATAAGTGCTTGGCGCAACCCTTCTCCAGGCTTCATCAATCCTATAATAATCATTTTCGATAGTGATTAGTTTCGCTGAAAGCATCTTGTGGTTTGTAGGGAACGTTTTCGCCCGAAACATTAGGTAATTCTATAAAAATAAAAGCTTTACAATTCTCTTAAAGCTTCATAACACTAGTAATACCAGCAATAAATAATTATTCAATCAGTCCAATCTATCTCCTATGAAAATTGAATGTACACCACAAATACGAATATGTAATCGCAGTTCTTCGGGCAAAATTAATTACGGCCGGACCCCGAACTATTAGCTGTAACCGACGTGTGGAATAAACCGCAAAATGCGGTGTTATTCTCGCAACAGTAAGTTCACATAAGCGAAATGGTTAATTTGATCCTCGCCCGCGCTAAGATGTCTTTAGATAACGTGATCACGTCAGTCGGCTTTTGCTTTCATCTTATATAACTTTTAACCTCGTAAAGCCTCGCGTTAAAAAGTTGATCATAATACAGTCAATAAATAAAGATCCTTTGCAAAGGAGATAAGTTTAACTTATCTTGATTTTATGATTGACAATAAATAAAATACATACATACATAAAAACACGCCTTCATTCCCAGAGTGCGGTAGGCAGAGCTACAGAAATTCCAACAACCCCAAAAAGACTTGTATGAATTCTGTAACCACATTTTGCACAATCAGGCCAAGAAGTTTACTAGTGTATTAGTGACAGGTTGCATGCCCATTGCCTAACAGTACTACAACCCTTTATTCCCTTAGTCGCCTCCTACGACATCCACGGGAAGACACGGAGTGGCACTATTTTAACCCGGCAACCACACGGACGAATAAATAAAATAAATTAATATCACTGGACAATGTCACACAAATTGACCTAGTCCCAAACTAAGCTCTAGGCTTGTACTATGGGTACTAGACAACGATAAACATACTTAGATAGAGTAATAAATACTTAAATACATAGAAAACATCGAAGACTCAGGAAAAATACTTGTGCTCATCACACAAATAACAATAATTGTCTCTATTCCATCCATAATAGGTTTATATTCCATTGGCAAATTACGGTGTATGATGGGCCTTAGGAGGCTTTAGTGCCCAACCGATAAGAAGTCTTCTTCTTTCATTTTTGGTGATTCTTTATAGATTTCGCCAATGTCAAGTGAGTGCGTGGATAATCAGTAAATAAGTAAATCAAAAAGTAAGGTAAGGTAAAAAAACCGGTAATTTTTTTCCGATTAAAAGTCAATCCTGATACGTTTCACAACGATCAAGTATGTGGATATTGATGACGCTGGCGGCAGTAGAAAAATGCTGGGCCGAGATTGTACAGGTTAAAAACGATATTACCTTTAACGTGTTTCCGTATTGTCAACGTTTTGATACATTATATTCACTTGACAGTAATGGCGGCCGAGATAAAACAATACTGGAACACGTCATACGCAATATCATTTTAACCTAGTAGAATAGAGGCTAGGGAAGGAAATAACCCGTTAATAACCGAATGTAGTATTCAAAAGTCGGTTATTAACTGGTTATTTGCAATCCCTAATAGAGGCCATGTTATAAATATTCCTCTATAACAAATAAGTTTAGCATTGTTTTAGTCATGTTTACATAATCTTAGATACTTCGTAGTTGTGCAATATGCCATGGTTGAATTCATATCGGCCAGGCGCTATATTACGCTTTGGCCAGTAATGACTATTGTGGAAAAGTATTCCTATTAGTTATACTAGCTACTCATTGTCGAACGTCAGACTAGTATATTAGAATCAAAATCAAAAATCAAAATCAAATTTGATCTTTAGCCATTACAATCAGTAGCAAAAGTAGCTACATTACCAAAGTGCTTAAAATGATCTGCACTTGACTCTATTGTCAAGAGATTACGTCGTGTCTAGATAATTTAGAGCATTTTATTTTGCTTAGCTACTTTTGATGCTGAGTGTACGAACGCAGAATCTTTCGCACGATGTTGGCCTACACGACACGTTGGCCTAGTTAGTGCTTAAGGAGCTAGCGCTCCTGGGTTCAAATCCCGGTAACTGCAGACATTTTGTATCATAACCACGAGTATTTTGTTCCTGAGTCTTAAATGTTTTCTATATAATCAAGTACATATTTCACTATATAAGCAAGATTATCGTTTTGTAGCACTCATAGTATAAGCAGAGCTTAGTATGAGACTAGTTCAATTTGTGTGACATTGCCCCGTGATATTTATTTATTTATATTTATTGGTGTCGATCTGATGAAAGCAAATTTTCTTTTATCCATGTGAAAAATGGTTGAAGTTCGATCGAATTAACTTTTATTGCGAAAGGAATAACACCACCAGAAACGAAGTTACGAACAACGTACCCGCGTACCACGTTTAATACGGTTACATAATATTAATAGGAAACCACGACCTTATGACCTCGTGTTTAAGTCGTTTTATTGCATGTCAATGTGGGTACACTGTACCTACCTATACACAGTGGTTTCGAAGTTAACCTAATGCCTGACTGAATTGTCAATCGTTAGTCGTTGGGATGGGTTGGTATTGATTTTGCGCGGACTTAATTTTATTTTTAGGTTTACTAACTAGGTATGATTAAATAAAACCTTGTTTGTTCAGTTGTAGCTGGGGCAGTATTGTTTTTACTATAAAAGTGGACCAGCGAATAACCTATTTTTCACCTGATGCTAACGGTGGGTGGTGGTTCAGTAAAAACCTATGCATAGATACTTGACCTTAATATGTGATGTTAGTGGGATAATTTATATCAATTATTTAAATTACATTAGTTTTCAAGCATTTATCACTGGACAACGCTCTTTACTGATACATACATATATAACATCACGCCTTCATTCCCAGACTGACAGAGTTACAGAATTACCAACCACTCTAAAAATTTTGTTGATAAATCTGTTACCACATTTTGCACAAACAGACAAACAGGCTAAGATATTCACTGATATACCTACCTACTAGTTCACAACATCAGTTATAAAAGGTTTAATTCTGTTACATAATAGTGTACTTGTAAGTTGTTGTTGTATCGTATTTGTAATGTTATTGTTTTAGTACAAATAACATCCAAAAAAGAATTATATTCCTCTGATAACGTTTAACGAGTTTTTCGCTTAGACAATTGCGGACATTGAAATTTCTTTGACTCCAATTAAGATTCCGTTTTTATCCCATTCCACTTTTGTAAAAAAATAAACGCTCAAAAATACTCGCTAACTGTCTGGCCAAAGTAAATATTTAGTACAAAAAATTTCTAATTTATTGTTAGGCTCACCTTTACTATGAGGTTAGCCTCGGAAATTGCCTTTGTTCTGAACCTTCACTTTAGGGACCGTCGTTGTGTCCGGTGTGCTTAATGTATTTTAAATGAACGAATCAATTATTCATTCACACTGTGGAAAGCGTGCCATGTGAAAATTAACGGTCCTACTTGTATATAAACAAAACCAGTTGACCGAATCAGGGTTCTAATCTGTTTTGTTTTAATGCATATTGTTATTTTTGTTTTCATGTCCGTTTTTATTAACAACTTAATAAGAACATCCATAACGTTAAAAACAGGGTAACGATATGGTTTAAAACAAAGTGAAATAGACCCCTAATGAAGTTTATTTCTAAAATAGTTTTACGGAGCTAACTTTTGAACAGCTGTTCCACTTACTGCACCACTGTGCGCCATCAGGAATACATTTGAAATTTAAATTAGCTTTGGTTAACATTCTGATAAATCTTTTCTTATTGTTTTGATAAGAGTAAATGCGGTCATAGCGAACTGATGATGATAGGCTCTTAGGCCCATGAATGTTTGTAATATCACAATAGAAAATGCATTACCAATGCTGAGGAAAAATTTCGGATTCGCGTATGGCAGTCGTTTTACCAGTTATTTTATATGTATTTACAACAAGGTTGGAAGTTGGATAAACATTTTGATACAAGTGCGGAAAGTACATATGTCATTTTACACGAGTCCTGAAGTATCTTGGCCCGAGCTGCAAGCGAGTGACAAGACTCGGGACGAGTTAAATGACAGTTCCGCACGTGTATGAAACGACGTTTTTTAATACATTTGAGAAAAAATATCAATGAAACAAAATAAATCAGTAAATAAAACTATAACAAGAGACAATTTTACTTTTAATTGACACAGACTTTATGAAATGGCAACGGTTATGACCATTCAGTCAAATAAAAAAAGTCACAGTAATTTAATTACCTTTATTTAAAAATCAAAAAGTAAAATATACATTTTTGACATAGGGACTTTAATTCGTCTATTCCATATTCCAACGTAAAGGTTTTAAAATAAAAGTGTGTTTTGTTGTGATTTGAGTCCTTCTATTACTAAGCAACTTAATCCCTCGTGGCTGTCATTTTAATAATTTCATAATAATATTTGACACTAGTTCCCGTTTGACGTCATTTGACACCAAGTCCTGTGGCAGCGTGCTCGGCCCATCGATGGTAAGTGCAAGTAATCGTAGCCTACTTACAATGTTAGAGAAAACTTAAAGCTTTATTCCATGAGTGAAAAAGGTAAAAGGCATAATAACAATTCTACTTGGTGTAATTAAATATGTCCGTTAAAGGCCCGTTCATCCATAAAATAAGTACGCATGCCCATTTCAAAAGTTATGCCGTATTTAAATGTTATACAAAAAGCCAATTTAGGTATTTCATGAAATGACAACATTTTGTTAGGATCGCGACCATACCTTTTTGCAGGTAGGGAACCTTTTCCTTAAATAAAGGTATGCCTCACGTACCCAACTATGTATGTCATATTTATTTACATATGTGTAGTGATAGACGTCACAAACGTCGGATGTATGTTACTTTTGCCGGATGTTTTGTGTATATTGAGGAATAACCATGAATTTTACCTTTTGTGCCAGTGAATTGTTTATAAGAATATTTGGGTGATAGATAGTGACCAGATTGTGCATTACTTTTCAAAATGTCTTTCCGGGAACGAATCACACGTGTCATGTCTATGCTCTTTGCCCTTCTATGGGTTCTTATCCCACCCTTTTAGCCCATCTTACTTTGATATCTAATCATTGTGACCGCAGCATTTAAAGTCAACTTTATGACAACTAAGATAGGCTACTACCATGTGGAAAATTTGTAATCTAACCAATGTCACACTTCTAGCAGCAAAACAAACACCAGTGATAAAGTAAATTTAACTAGGTAATTGTGACAATAAACACCATATATTTGGCCTATAAAAAAACGTGACCAAAAATGTAGCGTGTCGCTAACGTTTTCTGGATGTAAGCCAAGTGTGCTATCGCATGAACCAATTCCTATCGTAGACAGGTCGCGAGGGACACATTTGCATGGTTTGCCTTAACTAAGACAAATCAAATATGGGTGTATCCGTGGATTGAATAAATATTGCCTTCTCTGGCGTGGTAAATTGGTTTCATTCTGTAGTAATTAAACAGGCATCCTTGTCTCCTTATCGGATAAGATGGGCACTGAGGGCTGAATACGATATTACCTAAAGTTCTTATATGAATAGTTAACGACCCTTAACGATTTCGTTTTCAGCTTAGAAGTATTTTAGACATATATTATGTTGACTGATTACCATACGTGTGCTGAATCGGGGCACGAATACTAAAGTGAAATAGCAAAAAAAAATATCGATGTTTCTATCAAGATCAGGATGTTATCACCATTAATAAATATTATTTATTCTCTTTACATTTAAAAATTACTACAATAAGCAAATAATTATTTTTTTATTGTGAAACGTGTTTCATAGTAAACAATCAATATTTTTTTTCCATATCTGTCCTTAATAACGATTGCCATCTAGATGACCACTTTAAATTATTAAAAGTTCTATCAGCGTCCACTGTGGTTAACGGGGCATTCATCAAATATTTAAAATGACTGAAACCCGATTTCTGATTTATGAACGATATTGTTTATCTTAACAGTAGAAATAAACATATAATATCGACATCTAACTTATCGATATCAAATCCCTTGGACGTGCCCCGAGTTAGCACACGTATGCTGATTACTACCCAATCAGTGATAATAATAATTCTGGCTCTAATCAACATAATTATTGTAACTACACCAAAACAAGATACTGTACAACTTTATCCTAAGTAATTATTTGAACAAAATGAAGCAAATGCTTCACATGATTATTCCCGACCGATACCTACTGTATTTCTACAAAGGCAAGGTCGGTGGTAAAATTTAGTGATGCCTAAACTTTTATTTCGCAATCTTAACACCACCAAAGACATTAAGGGATCAATTCAAAAAACACAAAAAGCAATTCGGAGATAGTGTCTAAAACGGCATTTTTATTTTACAAGGCTAAAAGCCTTTATATTCTCTTTTGTACAATTAGGTGAGGTGGCGTGCTTATTCACAACCTCGTTAGCCTTAACACCTTTCGACATAGTTTATCTCTTGCTCACACTTGCACACATACAGTGAAGCTAGATCGGGATATTCGATTGCACGTTAAAACCTCAATAAGGGGTTATTCAGTCACCCCGGCGAGAATGCCCGATCGATTTGCCCACAGACACATTTGGGATACGGCCAAGTGTTATTGCATAGAATTGTGGAGCAAAATCGTATGCTATGACGATTCTGGGAGCGTTATGAAACTATACAGAACCACTATGGGTAAACGGGACGGATAAGAAGTGCTATTAAATTTATAAACCGGAATACCCTGCATGAATAAATTATGCTGTTCTATTGGCTACAACTTGAAAATATGCGCGCTCGATAATACCAAGCTCAGGATCACTTTGTAATCCTTCTCCCAATCCACTGAGGTCAAAAAAGAGGTTCTTAATTTGTCAGTTTTTTTTTTGAAACTTTGCATTATAGAAATTATTTTTTATCTATTTATTTCACAATCGATTACGTAAAACTGCTAGGCAAAGGCCTCCAACCCTTCCACGAAACGATTTTGGACTGTCTCCCAACAGTGTTAATGGAGTACCACTGCTTTGTCCAACTAATCAATAATTTCCATTTGAATATCTAATTATCAGGCTTTAGCTCCTTATTAGCTCCTTTTTCTGGGTGGTTCGGCTCTTCTGGCCTGCTGAATAACTAACATAACCTAAACCTACCCCATATTTATGATACTCATTTTGATCAGTTGGATCAGTTGCACCACTGCCCCGACACTCCACTGCCATCTAGCGATGCCACCAGGCATCCATCCCCATTTGAACTTGGTGCCTGCTTTGGCTACATCAGCGTAGTTGTTTTTCTGCTCCATGGCTCTCTGATAAAAAAGTCTGAGCTCTGCAGGTGAGGATCAGAAGAATGCACATCAATGAGTTTACGCTGAAGTGATATTAGAAGGTTTCCTTTTCTTCATGACATGTATTTACGTGTGTATGCAAACACTTTATTGTACTAAAATAATTTCATTGAGAAATATTGAATTTACAGAAATAAAACAAAGGCGAGCTTATCCTTTAAAGGGATTTTCTAATAGCGAGAAAAAAAAACATCCATTCCTTCATCAACTAATTGAGCTTACGAAGACTAATGAATGTTGTGTGTGGTTTTCTCGTTAGTATGCGACTCAAAACATCGCAATTTTACAATTATTAAGCTATTGCCGAAGTACAGTCAGCCAATATGATTTCTAGGCCACTATTGACTAAGTTAAAGTGACGTTCTCGTTATCAATCAAAACGTATCTTATCTTATCTTACATAGACCATATTGGTCTAGGAACTATATTGGTTGTGGGTATACACCGAATTAGTTCGCAGCCCGCTTTAACTACGATACGTGTAAGGTCAAGGCTGAGAAAAGGAATAGCATATTATTGATTCTACTGTTTATTTTGCGCGGACGGGGAACATACAAGTATCTAAATACATGAAAATTACGGTGAATTAATTGCAAACTTGTAGTACAGTCCCCCAATAACAGTGTTGACCATATTTGAACCTTAGACTATCCTGCTGCTTGGTACGAGCATATTTGACCATTTCTTGTATATATTCAATAGAAATGTCACATAAGACATAGCAGCTTAACTTTATCGATACAAAGTCATACCACGTGGCCACACAGAACTCTGGATCATTAAATTTTCCCTGAATTTTTTTAACAAAATGTATCCATTATCCACTAAGGGTGAAGCGAGACGAGCGTAATTTTTAGAGTTGTGAGTCGCGTAGTTTTTGCCTATACAAAATTCCAACTTATTTTGCGTCGCCGTGTGAACAAAACAATCGTTTTGTATGAAACCAAATGTAGCAGAAATTACGCGACCGAAATTAAGCGACTCACTTTAAAAAAAATACGCTTCACCCTCAGTCAAAGGAGCCCCGCTATACGGGGCTCTTGTTTCTGTGTGGTTTGACTTTCGGGCAGATTAAGTAACTTAACAAACTACATTTATTCGCCTTGAAAAAGGATTTATAGTTTTAAACAGAGAAGGATTTCTAGATTTTATACTCATACTGGTGGTGGCAAACTAATAAGAAAAAAAGGAAAAAGAAATGGTTAATTCGATGTTAAAATAAAATGAATATATTCAACAGCAAAATAAAGAGTAATACAAACTGTTAGTAGGTACTTAGTCTTAAATTAATAGCGAAATGGTTGAAACTCAGCATGGTGTCAGGCTTACTAGCCTTGACACTGCTTTTAAGGCCCATTGGACTGAAAAGAGAGGAGAGCTCTATGGCATTAGAATATGATCATAAACTTTATTAGTAAATAAGCCATGGAGGATAACATCCGTTCCTTCTATTTATCTCACCATAATTCTTACAGTATGAAAGGGACACACCGACAGACAATCAAGTCGTCCATGTAGTGCTAACCGATTTGGAAGCCTGCCAACGACCCTGCCAGACGATGGAGACGTTGATACACCCTGAGTGAAATAACTTGGGGCTAACTTGTTTTATGTTGGCTGGATAGTGTCACTTCTTTGCTTGCTTGAGCTACTGGGTGTGGTGTAGTTTTATTTTGTGAGAACTAACTTAACATATGATACCGTAAAACGGGTTGAATAGGGACAAAGGGGTAAATTTGGACACAACCTAAAATAAAACATAACTTGTTACAAATAAGAACAAGTATTAAATCAATTGAATGTTATGTTCGTCGTATAATTAATTAGTAACACATGCTTCTTCATTTCATTCTTTATCATACCTTTTTTCGTGTTTTATGTATTGTGTTAAAATTTGACAGATTTTTTTTTCTATTCTATATGTAACATTGATCTTGTAATTGAATTATTAGATGCTTCCAATAATTTAAGTAAAAGATTTGGTCCGTTTTGTAGCACCGAAAATTCCTTTCATTTTTGAACAAATGAAATTGAACCCAATTTTTGTTGATCAATCGAATAAAATACGTACAGCTTGACAAAAGTGACGGCTTTTGTTCGGGGTCCAGAAACTGCTGCGTAATGTTGCCACTTTAGAATATAGTCTCCGTTAAACTCTGTTTTGCCATGCAATTACATTGTACTATTAATTAAAGACTAAGTGGCATTTTATGTAGATAAACCGGGCAAGAGCATGTCGGACCATGCTCAGTGTAGGGTTCCGAAGCCGTTAAGTACTACAAACATAAAAATCAACAAGTAATAACTAATGTTCTATTTGAAGTCACTTGATGCTGTCTTAGATGATTTTAGTAGGTATAAAGACTTTAATCGCCTGTATTTCGAGAACTAATGGTGTCTACTTAGTCGTGATAGTTACATGCGCTTTCATTTAAGATTGTTTTCAAATTTTTAGTGTTTGTTCTTTTGGCGGTATTGGGTACACATGATTCTAACAAAAATAGCGCTTTAAAACTTAATAATTCATAAACTGATCTCTTAATTGAACAATGCTTTTCACAAACCCGTAATATTTTAAGTATCTATCCAAAAACACCCAACACTATAGGGTAGATGACTAAAACAAAAAATCATTTATTTTTATTTTTATTATTACTAATAGTAGATACACACTTTTATACCTTGTCGCCATGTAAGTAATAGCAAATAAGATTGTCAATTATGTTAATTACTTCGACAACGTACAAAAGTTAGTATTGACGTTCACTGTACTCATACAAATCTTTTGGGTTCTGGTAAAGTCGGTCAAACTCGCATAAGAGCCTAAAAAACTAAAACTTACTCACCTATTTTAATTGTTCATTGTTTTTCTTCTGTGTGCGCTAAATAAATATTTTCTATTCTATTCTATTCTAAATTGACATAGAGAAATACAAACCCAAACGCAATTTTATGAGGTATTGCTATAACATTAATTTGTTATCGTAAAAGACCGTTTAGGTTATTTAACTCAACTCAAGTAGCACGGCTGCGCTTGGCAAAATCCAAGTTATTAATGTACTTGCTACTTCATAATTTAGCCGAGTAGTACATACTGGATATACATACGAGCATAAGCGACTAAACCCAATTTGCATTACGCGATCATAATACAAAGTAACAAATACACAACAAAAAAACTCGCGTTGCTTATAAATTACAAACTTTAAAATTTCGGTTGCTACTATAATAATAATATCATCAAATAAGTGTTTTTCGTCTTTCTTTACAAAAACTTTAACCTTTTCGCCGCCATTGACTTGATACAAAAGTCGCCCTCTCAAGCCAATGACAGCTGTAAACCACAGCTAATTTCAACCTTACGTCACAAAAACTCGGGTCTATTTGTCACTGTATCTGTGACAACTATAAGCATCGATGGCGTGGTAGGCACGACGCCTTTAGGTGTTCTTGGCGTTCAAAGGATTAACAAAGGTTAGCGAGAAGGGATCTCTTAAAGGAATAAGTTCGCCTTTGTACGTTCCTGTTCTGTAAAAAAATATATTTAAATTTCCGTGTTTTGTTCAATAAAGTGTTAAGATACATACATACTTTCCCACGAAACGACAATATAGGGTGTTGTATTATACGAACAGAGTTCAAAGTTAGACCACTTAAATCAGTCTAGCCTTCTTCACGATGTTTCACAGACTGAGTGGATTCCTGGCACTGAGCCAAATGTGTTACGGCACCGTTTCTACACATAATCATAATAAACACGATATGTTTATGTATAATTTAACTTTAAATCATGTATGTCCCTTTTATTGCTATTAATCTATATATATATGGGTAGGGACCAAAAAGTCGGCCACGCTAACTCACGCAATTAAATTTTCTATGAAACTTTTCCGTTGTGCAACGAAAATTAGCCATACAACTGTAAGGATACTCCTTTTCCTCGCACAACTGAACTTTTTCCGTCGTTCTTTGCTAGTTAACCGCGCTTAACTATGGTCCAACTCTTTAGTGTTCACCCATGTATAAAAATAAATCCCTTTTTCCCTTGGTCATGGCATCACGCATGAACGATTTCGTTAATTCTTTTTTGTTGTGTTTATTATCGTCAGGAGAAGGTTCTTATGAAAGAAAATAAATGTTAAAACCAACCGGGAAAGTCAAAAATTTGCAGCGGGCGAATCCGCTGACGGGTAGCTTGTAGGAAATATAAATAATATAAGAATAGCTCAGTGGTAAACATCTTAGCCTGATTGAGCAAAATGTGGTTATAAAATTACCAACGGGTCTTTTTGGAGATGTTGGTATTTTTGTAGCTCTGCCTACCCCAATCTAGGAATGAAGGCGTGATGATATGTATAGCTCTTTAAAGAAATATGTAAGGGCGTAATTTTAGTTCTTGCTCGGTCAAAAGAAACCGCATAATAACTTTTTTGTGCGATCAGTAATAGGTCAAGAGGCAATTCATTTCAAGGATCAACTCACGACGTTAGATTTGAGTGATATTAAAACGTTTCCATTATTATTCTGTAACTCAAGCTTCTTATTAAAATATCCATTTTAAGATTAAAAAAGTGTCTTTCCTTTTTTCCGAATAATAAATGTAAAGCGGAACAATGTAGCGGTTTGAGAGGAAGAAATTAATTATCAGGGGAAATGCGTGTTTGTTTAGGAATAACATTTCGCTGTGCCGTTTTTAATTATTTCTGAAGATTGAAATAAGAGTTTTCATTTTCAGTAACGCTGACTGTTCTGATGTTCATGGGCAAGTAGATTTCTAAAAACAAAAAACGCAAAAAATTACTTCTTTTTAAATGGTAATAGGTCAGTCAGTAGGACTTTAGTTTGACTGTCCTATTTGAAAAGAAGATATTTTTCAAGCTTTTGATGGCGGTTATTTGTTGTTTAAAACATTTATTTTTTATTGATCGTTATCGTGTCGCACTTTTCAATTAATAAGAAACTACACGATATTTAAAATATTTCAACCTTCTTGCCGCAAGAAATGCTGCGGAAAAGTTCTAGTGTATTGAAATGTGCTTCATCAAAGTCGCTAAACTATCTTAATGACATATCTTAACGCTACCTTTGATATAGGTAGAGTTACCCTCGCGGAGTTCCAGAGTGCCCATCTGTGGTCTTCATAATCAGTTACACTTTACCAAATAAGACTTTATGAATGCAAATGCTAGACTTGTTGACTGATAATACGAAAAGCTTTATGTGTAATACCTATAATATAAGTTTTTTTTTTTTAAATCTGGTCACTTTTTAAATCGGTAAAAATCTTACCTATGCTCATTTAAGCGTAATGAATTTTGAAAGTAAAAAATACTATACGAGTTTTGATAAAATCTAATTTGTAAACCCCTAATTATATAAGATCACTTTTATGTTCTGTCTAGATAATCTACTACTCGGTTTGTTTGTTTGTTTAAAAAATCTCAATGATCAAAGGAAACTTATAAAACAACATACTTACATAATTATACAAACATATAATGACGTTTATATTAGTTCATACGCCAAGGCGAATTAATTAGTAAGAATATTCATGAGATCTAAATTCGAATTGTAGTACGCGGAGGCGAAGATGAAAACGTCGTCTCAATAACCCAGCCATTTCATGACACTTTATTATTCTAAGCTTTAACGTTCTCAGTTTGTCGCAGACAAGGTCAAAGCCCAAAAAGTCGAACGTATAAATAATTAGGTATCTTTTGTAGAGACCTTGTGGCAAAGATGAAATTTCTTCACCAATAGGATTAAAGGCACCAATAATTTTATACCTCACCTGATTCTCATAATACGTTCAAGAATCCCACCAGCCAAAAAGGCGAAAGTCGGGCTTTAATAAAATACTTCTATATAGGGATTGACGAAAATATGACTCCGCGAGAAATCCACTTATTACCACTTTATTGAATTTCCTGACATTTCACTTCGCGTTGGAGATTCCAACGGAAACCTTTTCCATCTCAATAACGATGTTATATTCACATAAAAAATGGGGATTTGGCCTTACTGATAAAGAATATTACCTTGTATATATTTTGCACAGTGTAAATACTGTAATAACGTGATCCAGTAAATACATTTTTGTTTTTAAGGAGGATATATGACATATAACTTGCCATAAACTTTTCTTAAGAATTATCAGATTTTCAAAGTACCTTTGGGTTTTCCTGGTACTAAAAGTTGTATGGAACTTTAATCAAATCAAAACTTGCTTAGTATTATAGATGTACCTATGCATATTTGTGATGAGGTCGCAAACTTTTCCCAATTTACTTCGGAAAAGTATACGGGGCATTGATCATCCCCGGTTGTTGTTTTAATGGGTTCTCCATTATAGCAAGTAGCGTTATCGCCTTGAGAAAGTTTAATCGACCTTAAAAAATCCTTTGTTTGTAGGCGACCCGCTTTAGGCATTTTCTTGAGCTCACAAAGGGGACCCTTTCGATAGCGGTATAAAAAACTTTTTAATAAAGAGCTCGAGGTAGTCTCAATTTCATATTGTTGATAAGGAGACTTTCAATTACCTTTTGTAATGGCTAGTAGAAGTTACAGCGTTATTCTTGTAACCTAATTAAGTTTTTTATATCCTTTGTAGCATAAATTCTTACTTTGAGGACTAACTTTAGAACAACATCCTGTCGTCGTTTGTTTTGAAACGAATGGTTGTTGTTGAAGTAAGTCAAAGGTGTAACAAAATAGGCACTGCTCTTGTTACGTAGCCATTGAAAGGATCGGCAGCTTCAAAGCAAGCACAAAACTATATTATATAACGTAGCGTTGTTCTAACTTGATTAAACGAGTAATCCGACACAGCGCAACAAAGAGAATATTTGCTATGAACAAATACGGAAATTCCACAGGAAAGTGCAAATAAAACGTCGTCAGACAGACGCTGTAAATAAAATTGTACACATTTTACGCAAGGCTCACAGTCTTGTTTTTACGACAATGTGATTGTACAATCAACAGGACGCGTTTGTGAGATCAGTGCAAACTTCCTTTGAGAAAAATTCAAGGCGCTTCGAAGATTCATTCCGGGGATATTCTTGGGTACAATAAGCTTTTATCACCGGGATCCATTATGCAATGGAGTGGTTATATACGTTTGTTTGTTTCTAGCCTTAATAAGACCGATTAGGAGGTTTTTGTTCCAAATTGGGAACAATCTTGGCAAAAATTCACCCGACCCAAGTCGCCGACTTCAGTTGGACTAACTAATAGGTTAGGCCGGGTACACACATATACTAGTGAAACGGTTTGGATTTTTTTTTGTTAAAGAAACAAAAAAACAGTCTTTGAAAACAAAAAAAATAACTTATTTTGAAATTGTAGGCACCTACCAAATAGGTTAGTCCAACTGAACTTGGCTTTTTTTATTGAAAATATCGTGGTCGCCGACTTTAGTTGGACTAACCTATCAGGTAGGTGCCTACAATTGTAAAATAAGTTATTTATTGCGTTTTGAAGGCGGTTTTTTGTTTTTTAAAACAAGCGTTTTTAGCGATCATAATACGCTGTTCCGTAGTCCCACTTATTAGTTGATATGAAACTTTATGTTTCAAGCGCTCGGCAAGCAACGGTATAGGACCACCTCGAAACTATACTCTTTCAAACCAAAAAAAAATTTCTAAATCGGTCCATAATTGACGGAGTAATCGGTGATAAACACACATAAAACAAAAAAAATACATATAATGGAACATCCACATTTTTTGAAGTGTGTTAAAAAGCGTTTTTACTTCTGAAATTCTATATAAAAATACTGAATAGTGGCGACGGCAAAAAATAGCATCCGGCGAAATTTATTCAGTATAATTCTTTCGGCCAAAGTTCATCTTGTGCCAGTTTCCAACAGCCTGCAATAAAGGAATTCTCAATGCACCCGTTAACAACCTCTCTTCACTTAGGTACTAATAAAAAAACATTTTTGTAGTTAGGTACTAGTTTTTGGCCGCGACTTTGGCTACACAAACCTCAGTTACGTTTTTCTCTTGCAGGAACAAATAAAGATCTTTCTATTACTCTATGTTCTAATTTAGGACATGGACTAACTAGGTGTTCATTTTCAAAATAAAATTCATTTCATTCTGAAAGGATTTTTGTATAATAATTTTCATTTATTGTAAAACGTTACTTTGTACACTATTTAAAAAACTTAATTAACCCTTTGTTTTCATAAATAAATCTAACACATTTCAGTATTACTTACTACCCTACTAACTTGTTACGGAATAATTACAACAAATAAATATCTTCCGGGTCAGTAGCAAAGCACGCAGTAACTCAAAAGTTCCAAAAAACAACAATTAAAGTGTTTATAAGTAGCAAAGTGTAATTTAGGGCAAGTGGCAAGCAATTATTTCCACTCTACGAACAAGATTTATTTGTTTACTTAACAGTGTGCAATCTAGAAGTAAGAAAAATATCCCGGGTAAAAGAGGTAGTTTTCATAAGGTCCAAGTTATATGATTCTGCGAGAGATTCAATTTGACGTAGCAAGACTTAATTCCTCGGCTGTACATATCAGGATGTAGCTAGAAAGGGAGACAGAGTTTGAGATTGACGACTAGTCATTCGATTTCTCCGCAAGTCAAATTGACGTTTTACGGTATATGTATACAAAATTAAGTAATGGTACTACGTGACATCATGGATTGAAGTTACTAGTTCGGGTAGTATGGGGTACCCGTACTTACGATTTATGTGATTATATTTCCATATCAGGCTAAATGTTGTGTAAACAGTCATAGAGCATTAATTGACGTACTTTACGAGTATTTTTGTTTCCACCAAAACATCGTAAATACCAGAAGTTAATAGAAAAAAGTTGTTACCAAAAATGAGGTGGAATTTTTCAGCAAAATGGTAACGGTACTTAACTATTTTTATGGTAAAAATATACTGATTGACACCAGACACAAAAACTAAAACTTAAGTTCAAAAATAATATTAGGGGACATAAAAATTAATTACAGAACGTGGCTGATTTATTTCCTACTGAGCAATATTTTAAATAATACTATTAATTTTCGCTTCGATTCAGTTCAATACGAGTATGTGACAAGAAACGTTAGTATAACATTAGTATGCTAAAACAGAACCTATATGATTTATTTCACTTGAGTTAAGCAATCAATTGCAAATATATATTTTTTTGTGACGCAGGGACAAAATTAAGCGGATTTTATATGTACTAAACAATATTTATCTATTTATCTATGTGTTTCAAAGTAACTAAATAATACCCAATGCATTTTTGCTACAAGAAATTAGAAATATTTCATCGTTTTTTACTGTCGCGGACATAAATTTAGTTTATTATTAATAAGGAATACAGTTATGATCTTGCCAATAATAAAATTACTGGTATAGATATATTGTTTTGTCTCCATGAAAATAAATTGTAACTTCCGGGATAATAAAAGTGCTGGTAAATCTTAGAATCTGCGGATTGAAAAGCTTACTATCAGAATTAAACAACGTTGCTTTTAATGGGTGTATTCTTATACACTTAGGTATAGTTCGTTTAAACAACGCTATAGAATTGTATGCGGTTTACCGATACTTAGACACCTTTATAGATATACAAAATGAGAGCAACAACAAAAGTCACTGACGCTTTGAGTCACGCACAAAAGTTAAAATGGAGATGGGCCGGCCACATAGCGAGGCTTACAGACAATAGGTGGACCTTCAATACCACCATATGGAGAAGATCTCAAGGAAACAGAAGGAGAGGAAGACCCTCTACTCGATGGGACGACGAGATCAAAAATGTCGCTGGCTCACTGGTGGCAAATAGCGCAAGATAGAAGGAAATTGGCATCTTTGGAGGAGGACTATACCCAACCTGGGGACCTAGCATAATGCTTAATAAAGAGAATAACTAGAAATAAGTCATTTAGTATTCGAAGAAAGAGGAATATAAGTATGTGTACCTAGCAATAAGTAAGTAATTAATTTAGCACCTAAGATGTAAATGTAGCTTGTAGCTTGGTAATATAAAGGTTATTGTATTTTTAAATACATACATACATAACATCACGCCTTCATTCCCAGAGTGGGGTAGGCAAAAATACCAACAACTCTAAAAAGTCTTGTATAATTCTGCAACTACATCTTGCACAATCAGGTGAAGAAGTTTACTAATGTATTAGCAACAGGTTGCAAGCCCATCCTTTTTTTAATTTTTTTATTTTATATTTTGTATAGATATAATATACCAAATTCTACTGGGCCAGATCAGGGCGACTGGCTTAAATCAAGTTTCGCAAATGCTAGTGTTAACGCTTCTGATCATGACTTAGGCATATGGTTAAATTAGAGATGTCCGATTAAAATGCTAGAAGAAAATAATTTCACTTCTTAGTTCCTTATTTTCAAAGAGCATCTATGCAGAGTAAACACTAGTAATTCACTGACCCATTTAATTCAATTCTTACCAATCTAGGTCAGAAAACTAATAAAAAATCCGATAATCCATTCACGGCGCACTTAACCTAAGTAGGAACAATATACCTACATAATAATGAGTTCATCTTACACAACACTTTTGTTTCTAATATTTATATTAATATGTGTAAGAAAAGCCCTAGGCGTACTTTTTTGAATCAAATCGGAGAAATACTGAAAAAGGGCTGAATCTTAAGTACCCGAAACCGACGTGCATGCATGACTCGATGTATGAATGTGGAAGAAGCGAAAGAGCTTTGTCAGGATCGTAGCAGGTGGAAAGAAGTGGTCTCTGCTTACCCCTCTGGGAAACAGGTGTGATTTATGTATGTATGTATGTGTAAGAAACTCTGACTATCTGTTTGTTACGCTGAACCGATGTCGACAAGGACAATGGGCATTTTGGTACCCGCTTTATTGCATTCATGGTTCGTTGAATATATAAATAGGAACAGCAAATGGAGATATGCGCTATGATTATCTTTGCTCTTCATAAAAATCCCTGCCCATTGATAAATAAGTTATATCCATTGGGGCGGGTACCACATTCCATACATTTTTGCCCATTGTCCTTTGATGTAGGGATAGCTCAAGTCCCGGGGTACTTTTTAGCGATAAACGATTTCTATATACATACTAGCGACCCGCCAGCGGCTTCGCCCGCTGCAATGTTTTTTTTTGCAGTTAGGGGTATGAAAAATAGATGTTGGCCGATTCTCAGACCTGCCCGATATACACACAAAATTTTATTAAAATCGGTCCAGCCGTTTCAGAGGAGTTCAATAACGTACACCGTGACACGAGAATTTTATATATTAGATTAAACTACTTGTTAGTTTGGGGCTTGTAGTACTGTTAGACAATGGGCTTGCAACCTGTCACTGATACACTAGTAAACTTCTTTGCCTTGTTGTGCAAAATGTGGTTACAGAATTATCAACAAGTCTTTTTAGAGTTGTTGGTGTTTCTGTAGCTCTTAATAATCTAAAACAAGAATATTTTATATGCAGACTAAGAATATTTCAAATAGGTTATACCGAGCTGTATTGCTAAATTTAGCTTCCAAAGATATTCCATTAATTCCTCCTAACGCCCGACGGCTCGGAGGCTGAGCTCCGTTCGGTTGATTTATCTGAAAAGTTATTTTGTCTAAATGTAATGGTGTCACCTTTATCTATTTGCTGAGAACCTCGACCTTAATAGTACGTAGGTATTATTGAATTTATTAATGCTATTTGTAAAACTTTGTATGCATTTGATGGTAATTTAACTTAGTTTTCAAATATGACATTTACAGGTAATAATTCAATGTACATTGCGTAGCTTATACGGGGTTACTGGTGATGTGGTGTAGGGTTAATAGGTAGAGCACATTTGCAAATAAAATAGGTCTATATAACCAAAATACGGACAGCTACGGACTTCGATGACGCAAGAGTGGCTGTGATGCTGTACGACGCCTACGTTCGCAGCAAACTAGAATATAACAGTTTAATCTAGAGCCCTTATGAACAAAAATTTATCGCTTTGCTCGAAAAAGTGCAACGAAAGTTTTGTAGGTGCCTGTACAAACGAATCTTCGGTTACTACCCGTTTCTGTATCCTTCCTTATTCGTCTCCGGCATGGTGGGTCTGAAATGCTGGCTCGTATCGGCCTGTTCGTGCCGCAACAATACGCGCGCGGCGCTGGTCGCCGCGCTCGCCCTCTTTTCGCACCTGCCGTCAGCGTGCGCACGCGTCACTCGGCTAACGCCCCAACTGCTAGAGCCATTCTACTGCTTAATCGGTTCAATAGCTTTAGGGTCTAAGATTGCGACGCATATGCAGACCCCTGGACTGCATTAGTCGGGAAACATTATTATATTTAAACTCATAATAACACTGCCAAAACTTGTATTGTATATTTTTATCATGTGCATGATTAGTTTTGTATGTAAGTATAGTTAATGTATGTAAGTTTTATTTTTTTTACCTTGGCCAACGATTTGGTAGCAACTGTAAGTGTTGGTCAAGTTTTTCTTTTATAAATAAATAAATATGCCTAAGGACCTCAGAACATGTAGATATATACATTATTTTTAATATTATAAATGCAAAAGCAGCTCGGTCTATCAATTTTGTCCGCTTCCTAAGTCAAACTGCTGAACCAATTTTTATTAAAGTTTCGAAGGGAATAGTGATAACGAGTTCTGTGCACTTCTTCTGCATCTTCAAAACTATTTCGCAATATAATGTATTTTTATCCACAAGCCGACTAAAAACTAACAAAAAAAAATACTTCCGGCTATATAAAAATAAAGTGAGGTAAAAGAAGAAAAGCCAGGGCCAATTCTCCCAGCTGCTGGGAACATGCGACTAACAAATTTATCCGAAATGAAAGAGTTTAAGACTACGGAACCCGCCTTCCTAATTAGTGGAACCGCCGGCACTGTTGACCTAGTTAGTAGTCAAAGACTCGACGATCTCTTTTCAAATACTTTTTTACTAGGTTACGTACTACTATAGTTGTTCCCTTAATACAATTACATTTAGAACAAAAATATAAATGTTTTTTACAAGGATTTATGAAACTTTACAATGTTTTATACAGGCTGTTAGGTATTTTTGTTCTGAAAAACGTGGAAAATGAGAATAAGAATAAATAAGTATTTACTGCCACACAAATACGTCACATACAAAAAACATAATTATATTTACAAAAAGAAAACTGTGTTAGGCTGGTCCCTAATAAATACCTATTCAAGTCTAAAAACGCTATTTGCTGTCTTGAATTGTAAATGCAAATTTTTATTTCCTAAAGAATGCCTAAACAGTATTTGACTCGATTGACTTTATCCATAACTGCCTATGGTCAGTATGCTCATGATAACGTTATTTACAGGTTTTGATTATGAATAAGAATAGGTATATAATAGTTTTTATCGCCAGTCTTTTTATTTTACTGACCGAAAATATCGTCACCGCAATTCCCGTGACGATGCCTTTACGATGTTTCTTGTGACATTTAAAAGGAAAATTTTATCTTATTATTAAAAGAAAGAAAAATGCCAAAGCCCAAGAAAGTTGTTGTCAATGATTACGTAATAACTCACAATGACAAGTCTCATTTTCTGTTAAAAAAAATATTGTGTCGGTCAATACCGATTGATATACCTTCTAATCTGTGCCGATTGATATCACTGATGCTCTCACTGTCAATGTTGATATAATAATGCTAGTACAACAGTAAGACATTATATAGCGATATAAAACATAATAACTAATGTCTAATGTAATATACTTATTTGAACTACTTTTTTGGGCTTTTATTAATGACACACCCCTTTACATATAAACGCGGAATAACCGTGGGGTATCTTTTGCCATGATTTGTCCTTATCTGTAATTGTGACATTTGCATCTGACAGAAAATGACAAAGCATGGCATAAGCTACCCCACGGTTATTCCACGTTTATAAGTAAGGGGGTGAATCTTTATAACCTACCGATATTACTGAAAAGTACGAGAGGTCAGCTCACTGTCGTCTGTTCATTAATAATTGACAACCTCAAGCAATGAATGTTATTGCGTGCCTCACTTAAAAATCGATGATCCAGTTACCCGGCAGCCTGTCAGACAAGGTCAGGCATGTACGGACAAATAAATAAAACACGCCGACTGTCTGAAAGCCTGTGATTTATTCTCTTTTATTTCCCTCCAAACATCAACCTTTTTTACTACTAGCGACCCGCCAGCGGCTTCGCCCGCTGCATTTTTGTTTTCTTGTTTTTTTTTTTTGTAATAGATATATATTTTTCATTAAAAAGTATTCTATGTTACTTACTCCCAGAATATGTGTACAAAGTTTCATGATGATTCAAGTAGTTTTTGTGTGAAAGCGTAACAAACATCCACGCTTTCACATTTATAATATTAGTAAGGATTGTACTAATTTACAACTCGATCGTAATTATAATCAAACTTGTTTCTTGATCCTTCAAAGATCCCTTGAAAGCTTTGTAATATAATCCCCTGTAATAAAAACCAAGTGGACGGTCACGCAAACTCATAAACGCTTTGATCTTGTAAAAGGAAATATTTTTTTTATGCTTAATCAGTTTTTTAAAACCACTACCGAGTGCAAACTGTGATATGGGAAGTGGGTAGGTACACATTTTGGTAGTTGTAGTTAGTTTCACCTGGTTAAAAAGGGAAGTGATTATACTGGTACCTAACCTTCTCCTTTCGGTTAATCACACTTGGAAAAAGAAGCATGACTATCATTTTGTGGAAAAAGTTTTCGTCTTCAACCTTAGCTACTTTGACATCTAATCTAATACATAAACAGTTTAAAAATTGTACCTATCATGTGTTTTTTTTACTGAAACGATGAATGGACTTGGAGTCACACCAACTAAATATTATAAAAAAATACATGAAATTTTATGACAAAATGAAGGTATTATTACTATTTTTAACCCCCAAGGCAATTTCATCAGCGTGGAAGTCAAAAGAGACAGCCTTAATGTGTTACAATAAAGTTTCAAGGCGAAGGCTTCGCTACACGCAAATTAGTTTTACTTTACGACCGAAGTTCATTCCGCACCAATCGCTTACAAGAAATTATATTTCGTTCCTCTGGTGAATAATTCTAGATGTTACAAATTTCTTTGATATTACAATTTATTCGTTAAAATAAATATCCTGTACTTTGAATAAAATGATTAGACCATTGATAGTCTCTACATAGTATCAAACAAAGTAGCTTTCGTGGTCTGTCTGTATATTCGCTATCTCATCCTAAACCACGCAATAGAAATCTGTTTCCACTATCAGATATTTTTCACGGAAGGCTTATAATAATAATTTTAAGATTTATGTAAGTATTAAAAAAAAATCGTAACCAAATTGCCAACAAAAAAAAAGTATTAAACCTCTTTTTTTTCTAAATGACACCCGTCTGAATCCATCTTCACTTGTCTAATTATCAAAGTCTGTTCCATGTTTCAATCAAAACACAAGGTAGGTTAAATAAGTCAGCTAGAATTTTATTGCAAGGCGTTTACTAAAGGACGATAAGATCGTTTACTCTCAGAAACATCTTAATCAAAGCCTCTTAAACCCTCAAACATTGAAACCGAATACCGTTCAACCCATTCACAAAGCTTTCGCCCACTTGCACGTTTCAGGTCGCATACGCAGGCATAGCAGCCATTCGACCCGCTCAGCTACATTTGAGCTGGTTTGTAGTTCATGGAGGCATGGGGTCCAAGTGTTAAGAGAAACGAGAGAAAGCAAATTGCTTTTTATTCCATACTATATTTAAATGATGAGATGTAAAAACATAAAAATAGGATATAGGTAAATCAGAACGTCAACATGTATATTTAGTTTGTAAAGATTCATGCTGCATGCTAATTGTAGCTATTTGTATGCAAAGGTCCTAATTAAGCCAACGTTATATCTTTATTTACACCTATGTTTTACTCGTAAAATTATTTGAATTTGAATTTGCCATTAATTATTTGACGATAAAATGAGGGGTAGAGTTAAACAACCTTTTTAGTCTTGTTTTAGAGAACCCAAGTTATGTATATAGATAAAGAAAACAAATTCATTTCTCGAGCAGCATTAAAAAGAAGCGAAACGCTTCGTATTAACGGATCGTAGTTCGACAGTATGCCGGCGCACGCTGGACTTCCGTAGAGAGGCCAGAAGTGTTTTTTCAATAATAATCATCATCAAAGTTGTCCATCTTAGTTTATTTTACCAGATTGTGCAAAATGTGGTTACAGCATTATCAACAAGTTTAGAGTTTTTGGTATTCTGTAGCTTTGCCTACCCCAGTCTGGGAATGAAGGCGTGACGCTATGTGTGTGTTTAAATAATTACGACTGTCATGTTTTCCAACTTCAGGATATTTTAATACAGCATTTAAAATAAACGGTCCACATTTTTTAACCACGTATAAAGTTATAGAAGACGCTCGCGACTTATTTTTCCGCAATTCCCCCTATGTGTATGTAGACAACACTATTCAATCAACAAACAACAACAACAACAGTATGATAGTGTCGTCTATATTATGTCAAATACCTCGTTTATCGCTATTCCCTCGGGAACTATTCAAGTTTTCGGGATAAAAAGTATCCTGTGTCTTTTCCCGGGACCTTACTTATCTCCATACAAAATTTCATCGAACTCAGTTCAGTAGTTTCTGAGATTAGCGCGTTCAAGCAAACAAACAAACTCTTCACCTTTATTATTTTAGTATAGATATGTATACCTGTGAATTTAAATGCATCTTTACTACAATGTAAAGTAATCGCTGTATCGTTTAACTTGCGTCCAGCTCGCGATGCGGACGCGGCCCGGCGTGGGCGGCCGCTACATCGATCGCGCGAACCCTGACATTAAATGAAAGACACCGCTCTGGCAAGGGACGTCGCTGAGCCCATTGTGCCCCCTGCCCTTTTCGACGCTGTTAACGACAACCTGCAAACAAACTAGGCTATTAGAAATTTACATAGCTGCTGTCAACATTGTTTACATGTACGTCATTTTTCTTATATTATTTCGGTTACAGGACAGTAATTTAACAACGCCGTTTATTGCTTAGAAAAACATTCGACTTGTTTCCTCAAAAGCGACAATAATAAACCACCCTGTAATTTTGTTAACGTTAACGTGCACTCCGCCTGTATAAACCCGACTTTATCCATCGTAAGTGGTAACCCTAGCTCGAAATGTAGGGCACGCACACTCGCGCAGTTACCCACACGCATACAATGTTAGGCAGGGTGGGGCTACGCAGTCGGGGCACGTTGTTACCTGGCTCAATTATGAGAGGCACACAGACTACCGCGCGTAATGGCAGCTAGGCTATATTTAAGTCGGAAGCCTAATGCTTCACCGTACGAGCGAATCAGGGTTGTGCGTTAACTGTTTTATAGGGTGTTTGCATTCATGGTTTATAGGGCTTTGTTAAGGGAATCTTTATGGAGTGGACGGTTCATTCATTTTGTTTAGGTAGGTCAAGATTATTGTAGACAGTATCTCCGCATTACCTAGCTACGTTACTACAGGTAACAAGCCTAAACATTCAACGATATTTCATTGATATTTTATTTTTACCTGTAGTAACGTAGCTAGCAATATATGACTATCTATTATAATATGTCGCAGACGTTTTAGTTTCAGCGAAACAGTTTTTTGCACGGGAACAGATGTGATCTAAGGCACTTCGCGAAAGGCTTTTTTATGAATAATGTATTCACATAAGTGTATTCTAGGTATCTCTTTCGGGATTTATCCACCTATTCTCCTCAAGTTAGAAATGGTGATTTTTTTAGATCGAATAAGCTCATAACTTATGTATGCATTACTATGATAATTCTTTAAACTTGAGCTCAACAAAGTAAAAATAACGTTTACTCTAGATTTTTTGTCAAGGTTACGTTAGTTGTATGATATAAATTACAACATTATATTAAATGCTATTCATTTCTGATTATATTACTGATTCAAAGGATAAAGTAAAACTAACATGAGGTGTAGTGGCACACTCGTATTATTAGCTACTGTGTTTTCTAAAAGTAATTTTGAATTTAAATGTTATTACGAGTATAGTGGACAATTTTATTAGGATAATTATAATTTGGGTATGCCTATATTTGCTTAGTAAATTTCAATTTTTGTCCGGCAAAACATATGTTAATTTGGCTCTGACGTCGCCACTAAATCATATATTTATCGTTAGTGGCTAGTTGGTAGGACAAACAGCCCCGTATACCCAAAATGGCCGCGCTTAATTTAGCATTTCGTTGCATACGTGGTATCTAGCTTTTAACGGCTTGACTATATGTTGCTATGGATGATGTTCATGTTTCAATTAATAATGAAATACTTGCTATGTCGTTTGATATTTTGATAACATACTAAAAATGATCAGCCTGTAGGAGAAAAGTCAAAGATCGGAGAGACCTACAGGTGTTTTTAAACAAATTCCGGCTCTAGGAAAAAAACAAGGATACCCTCCGTTCTCCGGCATATAAAGGTTTTGGCTGCAGTTCTGGTAAAAGTAAGGAAAACTAACCAAAAATAATATTAGTACATTTTTTACTATTACAGTTGATGTCGTCAACACAAGTGAGGTGATTGTTACAAACCTTACACCCCATCCCTTACAGTGGTTCGTGTCTTGGCTGATTATGATAATGACACCTTAGGGTTGGCAACATGCAGTCTCAGTATTGCAGTCTTGATAAGTCTGTGGGTCTCAGATCCCATTAAGCATCAGTTGGCATGTGGGATAATTTGCCGTCACCTTGACAAAAAAGTGAAATAAAACTACTTTTATTGTACCATAGTTTAAGGTTAATTACTAATAACTAAAAAATCAAGTGTATTATGCAGCTTATCACCTTTAAAGACTGTAATTTATAACAAAGATAAACAGCTACAATATTGGCATAGGTCAAACAGGCAAATCGATACCGGCACGCGCCAGGTGCAGGCAAAGTGCAAAGGTAAAGGCTATTTATAGATGCCCGGGCTGCTCTCGGGGAATCAGAGAAATCAAACTGAATAACTTTATTAGTATTTTTATTTTACTAGGTGGATTTTAATTCAGTCGGTTTCAAGCAAGTCTTGGGTTTGATCTCCTCTAAAAACTTAACTTTTAGTAATTTTTAAGTTCTTATCGGAATCTTGAGTTTGGTTTCGCCTATGTCGAGCAGGACACGTGTTTCGGCCGATGTGACGATGATAATAATGTTGTGGTCTTTGCCTTCCATCAGCCATCAAAAGGTTATTGTTTAAGAAAGTATTTTCCACAACGATTCACCACCATATTGCAAATACCATTGCGTAAAACCCATTAGGTTAGGTAAGACTTATTTTATAACAATCCTGAAAAGTATACGTTTCAGAAAAAAAGTCTGTATGCCAAATGATGATTATGCCAAAAAAAGTTATGCCAGATGAATGTAAACCGTTTGTACCAAATTGTAAGTTATTCTAATGACGGGGAGTGAAACTTCCATGTATTAATTCATTCTTGCGTTTTATTTTGATTTAAAATGTCTCATTGTTGATCTTCTGACACAGGTTTCCTAGTAAATCTAGTAGGAGGTCTCACAGCATCATTATAAGATTGATATATGACAGTAAACAATTTTTTATTTTTTATTTTTATTTTTATTGTGTTATTGAGACCTCTCGAGCTGTTTTTAAAACGAATCCTTGACTGTTTTTTTTGTTGTTTATGCGACAATGCTACTTCTCAACCTAGTTTTGGGGTCAGACCTACCCACTACTATACAAAGCTGACAGACGATAAATCACAGTTTGCACAGTTAATGTGTTCCCACACTAATAAGCTTCATATAAAGTACGCAATGTATGTAATTAAGCATGTAAACTCTTTGTTGTACAAAGATAAAATAATAAAGTAAAAAACGAAACAGAAAAACAAAAGTAAATAATAATTAACTAAAAAACTTGAAAATATAAAGTACAAAGCGAACTTATTCCTTTGAGATCTCTTTCAGTTAACCATAAAACAGTGGATGGCTAAACGTACAACAATTTAAGACACAGAAGACAGCAATTTAAATCGAATTGTTACATATTATGTCACCTGTCACTATTTAAATTGACAAAAAAGGTCTTGAGAAAAAAAAGCTTTTTAGTTAGTGCAAAATCGTTCAAGTTATACAATAGCTTTTAAACAGCGCCAATCAACTTATTCATTGCGTTTCGTAATAGTATTTCTGAATTTCAAGTTGCAATATAAAATGCAGCACAAAATCTGGTTACGGACATCAAAGCAAATTTACGAGGGAAAGGTCAGAGTGCATCTCTGATACCCCATTTGCAAAACCCGGCGGGGCCTGAGCTACCTGTCCTTTTCTATCAAATCCCCGGGAAACCTAGATTTCGCGTAAATCTTCCGGTATCAATGTGCACTGCAATTTTGAATTGTATGTTATTGCATTAAGAGCTACGCTGCCAGCGGTTTTATTGCTTCATGAGCTATTTCTGAGTTACGCTAGACCTGTTGCATCCTTGTCATCATATTGCAATCGAATCAATACAACGTTGAAGCTCCGGGTGTAATAAAAGGTAGAATGTGCTGATTACAAACATATCAAAAGAGATTTTTTGCAAATTGCGTCCCAGGCTACGAACGGAAGTCCCTGGTAGGCTGCTAAAAACAATAATACCTATAAACTGTATTATATTTCCAAAGAAGGTTCTTTAAGATCATTACGTTGTTTTTGTTTAATAAAGACAAAAAATATCACGTATACATCAGCTATTTGTACCTACCTATCTATAAAATCTATACCAGCTTATAGAATGATGATTTTAGTGTTTGGACATTAAAATTATTAGCCTTTTATACTCGTTTAGGCACAACGTGAGTACATTGATGCACAAACACACATGTAAATAATAAAACTAATCTGAAGCTAGTGGAAAATATCTTTATAAAGTATGATTTTTTGACTCAGTTTTTCTTTCAGCATTTTCTAGAACACGGACATAATAATGGACATGTGCAGACAATAACTTCAAAATGGTTATTCAACGACATTATGTAAAGCAGGCCATCCTTTGTTCTTGAAATATGTAAATGAATTACATAACACACACATACGGTAGATAGTTCGTGGAGCGAACCTCGCCCGCATAATATTATCTCAATTAACAAATTTCATAATTATTTCATTTTGTCAGAACGTAAGTAGAAAAATTAGCAGTCATTAAAATATTGGTATTAATTTTGTAACCAAAGGGAAATAACACTGAGGAGCCACGGTAAGTGCATAGTTTCATTTGATGTCAAAAAAGCCGGTCAAGAGCGAGTCAAACTCGCGCTCCGAGGGCTCAGTACAAACTTATAAGAATGTAAAATTTTATTTTAATTGGTGTTATCAACTTTGTCGTTGAAAAACTGTTGTGATAAGTTTTTAATCGCATTTTTTTTGTAATGGAGCAACATATTAACGGTTTTCGTTCGTTTTTTTCCTATACTTTGTGCTAAAAGACCTCCCTTCTTGCCAAATTACAGGATTCTAGGTCTATGGGAATTACCCGATATATTTGGATTACCTTGAGAGTGTCAAAATATACGGTCTTTGCAGCATAAACGGCCGTATCTTTTTATTATGGTAACTCAGAAGTTTGATTATTTCACAGCTCAAGGAACTAGACTTGAGTTGGTTTTAATTTAAACTCGATACCTCCACGCATTCCCGAGATAAAGGGACTTGACAAACAGATAGACGGACGAACAACAATGTGATCCTATAAGGGTTTCGTTTATTCCTTTTGAAATACGAATCCCTAAAAACCGACGAAACAGGAATACGACATGTCGGGCACTATTCAAATCTATCCGCGGTTTGAACATGTGTTTCAAATGTTTAAATTATAACTAATCAATGGTAACTAATTTAATGTACCTACCTAATCAACCGCGAAAATAAAATATTTTCTCCTCGTAAAATGTAATAGCCAAAGATCAGCGTAAAGAAACCTGTTCAATTGTTCACGTACCTGAATATGTTGCGCCCAAAATTTTCGTTAAATCTTGCTTTCTTCGTTCTCTGTACGTAACGAGCTGTCAAATTTTATCCCAAATCTGTCCGACTCATATCTTTTGCGTATTTCTCGCAGGCTATCTTTTACAAAGTATATGAATAATATTTCGGTCTTCTGTTAACGGCGAGAATAAATTAAAAGCGAAGATTATAACACCTCGAAATTTACATAAAAACAAAATGCTCATATTATTAGGTGCTTTTATAATGCTCCTTAATATTAATGAACCAAATGGCACGTTTTGTTGGTTAATTTTATTTTTTGCTACAATGGTGATTGAATAACGTTGAACGACCCAAGAAAATATTCTAGTGCATGATTGAAAAAAAAACGTAAAGTAGGTATGACGTTAAGTAAAGTCGGATTTGCAATAACTTTTAAAAATCTTAATGGACCACATTGCCTTGATTTTTAAATGGCACCCCAATTGTTTTATATCTCTACTGTTAAATTAAAATAAAGTTTTATGACCCGTAGAATACGCAATTTTTTAATGGATTTCATTTTCATTAAAGCTTTAAGACAAAAATCCTATTACGCCTACTTTATTTAAATTTATTCAAATCCTTGTAACCTCTATTTATGCTTAGGTATTATATAAGTCACTTAATTTTGTCTCAGGAGATTTTAAGCTTTGTATTAGATAAATCAAGATTTAACTAAGGTGACACTTAAGTTTTCAACCCAAATGTATGTCACATCTGAGTTTTATACAAAATCTTGAACTTTGTTACACCCTTTGTAAAAATGTAAATTAAGTATTGCACAGGGCTGGGATTCTACAAGGTAATAACGATATCGTCTTTGACCAGTTTCCGTATTGTCAACATTTTGATAACTCTTTTGCCATTACAGGGCCTCTATTCAGGTGCGTTAAAACGATATCGTGTTTGACACGTTTAAGAATCGTTTATGTCACAGTCGCCATTATTGTAAATGACATAAGAGTTATCAAAACGTTGACAATACGGAAACAGGTCAAAAACGATATCGTTATTACCTTGTAGAATTCCAGCCCAGTAATGGCGACTGTGACATACAGGATTCTAAAACACGTCAAACGCGATATCGTTATAACGCTGTAGGATATAGGCCCTGATCTCGTTAATGAGTAGGTCATGCACTCGTTTTTGATATCACAGACGTGAGAACTTTAGCAACCACCGATGCCATTAAAAAAGACGACATTTGGGAATAACTAAAATCCAGCCATTTCGGTTTTAAAAATAGCCTTATCGTTCTTATAAAATAAATCTCAGCACAGACATAAATTCAAAGATTCATGTATCGATTGAAATGCCTCGATACCCGTTGTCATCTCTCAAATGTTGCCGTATCGGTTATCTCTCAGCGGCGAGGCAATATAAGTTCGGCTTAAAGCGATCTATCACCATTAGGACGACTATTACGGAAGCCGCCGTACAGAGCTTTTTGTGAAAATACCCTACGTAGGCACTTTCAAGAAAAACGGGGAGAAGTAGGTCATAATGTATATTGTAGACAGTAATGCCTTATTCCGAAAATACAGGCATATTTATGTTCTCGCAACATAATATATTTTTGCTGTTGTAAATGGGTTATATAGGCATGTAAATCTAAGTTACTTTTGCCTTTTTATGGTATAACCTTCTCCTTTTTCTATCCCATTACTCCTCCGTGAAGGTTGTTGCTAATAATAGTTTTCTAAAGGCTTGTCTATTCCGGGCCAGGTCGCCCAATTGCATCCATTCCACGGCCAGTTGTTGCGTCTCACGCTGTACGTAGGTACCTATTCCACGTTTGTTCGGGCTGGCTTGGCATTCTTGAACCTCCTGTAGGCTTCCAATTTAGAACTTTCTTGAAATTATGATCAATATGCATGTAAGTGCTTGCCTAATCCAACGCCATTTAGTGTCTCTTGTTTTTGAACATACCGGTACCTGATCATCGTGTCTACCCTTATAATCCTAGTTATTATAATAGTGCCTGTTAGTAGGCTGAGGCTTTTCAGTATTTGACGACACGCTAGCCTAGGTGGTAGTGTCCCTGCCTTCAAAACTAAGGGTCCTGGGTTCAAATCCCGGTAAGGGCAGATATTTGTGTGATGAGCACGAGTATTTGTTCCTGAGTCTTGGATGTTTTCTATGTATTTAAGTATATATTTCTATATATAAGTAAGTTTATCGTTGTCTAGTACCCATAGTACAAGCCTAGAGCTTAGTTTGGGACTAGGTCAAGTTGTGTGACAATTTCCTGTGATTTATTTATTATTTATTATCTCTAGATGCTTCTGTAAATTTAAAAAAACCTTGTAAAGCATTTATTATATTTTGATAGTATTGAATTAAGCCATGGTTATAGTACATTTATTATCATTTTCCCAATATTCAATCCGTGGATGGATTAGATCAGGTACAGTCAACTACATAAAGATGTATCCACTTATTCACTTTATTGCATTTTAATAAGGCCCAGAGTTGGATACACCTTTATGTAGTCGAACAACGACTCGACAAAATTTAAATTTGGCACCTTTCGAACGTAACAGGCTAAGTTACACCTGTGAACACCAAAAAATAATGGTTTTTGTAGAAATTAGCTACCTATGAAATGAAAATTCTTCGAACTGATACGATCTTTGAAATGTGTCGGTGAAACAGTGTAAGACCCCCAAATGTCAAATTTGAACGCGAAGTCACCATACCTATCCGCGGTTTGAATATTGGAGAAAGAATATATCAATATTGATATAGTAATAGTTACTTTATTGAGATTTGAAGTACTAGTGTAAGCCATGATAACCACACTAATCCTCAAAGCAATTACAATCAAGCTTCAATCCCCGGCATCGGCGTCAATGGCAACTGAGCGGTGATTGATGCTCGCGACCCCGTTGTGGATACTATTGACGGCTCATCAATACGACCGAGACAAAGGGCGAATATTGACTGGCTTATGCATGTATAACTTCATCGCTTTGGCCTTGTTTTTGGATACGTGCATGTACGAATAGAAAAATTGCAACTGAACATACCCTGGTTTGCATTGGCATTAAAAAAAAAATGCTAGTGATGGTAGAATTTTTGTGGTGGCAAGAACACTTATAGTCGTATCACCATAGGGGTTAGTCCGGATCGCTACCTCCACCTTATTCTTAATTCACCGCCACGGAGCATTGTTAACATTGCTGTGTTTCGGTCGGTGTGGGAATAAGTCAATCGGTAAAATAACAACATAGATATATCAATTAAGAAATGATGGTAATCGTTTTTTTTTTTCATCGTCATGCATGATCAATCTCATAACTGAACCTTGTCACAGCTATTGATATTCTAAATTCAAACCACTACCAGTTTAATGCATTATTGCTACTATTACTAAAATGTACGGCTTACGTGTTAAAATGTAGGAACAAAATGTCAGTACACAAATAGCCAACGTCAAACCGGGCTTTGCAACTGACATTTAATTCCACCCTAGCACCGTGATGCGCATATTGTGTGCATCAATTTAGGCTTTCCCTCTACTAGCAAAACTGCAAGCCTCACGCTCTGAGCTACAGCCAGATGTTGATTGCAGCATAAGTAGATGTTCTCTTATACCTTTTGTACACTTGCGTCTTAACTCGTAAAGTGTAATGATGATAAAGACATATGGAGATATTTGCCCTCATAAGCCAATAAGCAGTACCTATCTCAAATTCAATAGCCAAAGCAGATTCAATCCTCTTCTGTCGGTAATAAGGTTGCATCTGCTACAAAAGTTTTGACTGAGATACGTCCTGTAAAAGTCACAAATAGAGAAACATCTGACTCGGAAAAATGTACAACGTTTTGAAAGCGTGTGGTTAAAATTATGAATAGGAAAAATGCGAAAGTGAAAAGGAAAATAGACTAAATGGGTGTGGTCAAATTTATGAAAGTAGAAAAATCGGAATGGAAAATACGCTTCAAGAAATAAATGATTTTGAGAAAATTACTTCAGAAATCACCTAGTTCCCATAGTACAAGCCTAGTGCTTAGTTTGGGACTAGATAAATTTGTGTGAGAGTTTATTTATACTACCCAAAAAGAGTGGAAATGTCGCAAGGGACCGCCCTAGGCGTACTTTTTTTAATAAAATCAGAGAAATACTGAAAAAGGCCCGAATCTTCTGTACCCGATACCAAGGTGCATGCAATGACTCGAAGTATGACTGTGGAAGAAGCGAAAGAAATTTGTCAGCATCGTAGCAGGTGGAAAGAAGTGGTTTCAGCCTACTCCTCAGGGAAACAGGCGTGATTTAATGTAAGTACCCAAAATCCTGCAAAGACGCCCTTTTTATGGCACGAATCAAAAAGTTCATATCTTTTATTATCATGGCCCAAGGGAGGGAGAGGTTATGCCCATGACCCCCCCCCCCCCCTCACGCCTGGAGACGCCTCTGGTCAACTGCCACCTTTTAATGCGTTATTTTTAATGGTGCTTTTGAACAAAGCGGGTTGAGCATGAGAAAACTGTAGCTTTGTTCCGTCAAGTCTGGGTGGCTTTGGCCTTGATTATTCTTACAGCTTTGACAAAACTGTACAGGAATATAGCCTAGCAAAGCTTAAAACAGCAATATTCCTATCGCCAATAAGCCAGTGATTGTCAGTTGAAATGAGTGACGAAGTTTTCTAAGGGGAACTTGTCTAGTTTTCGTATTGTCAACGTTTTGATAGCCTTTATTTACTTGATGGTAATGGCGGCCGAGTCAAAAAAGCTTCGCTGATTTTCAGCCAGCACCGAGTGAGACAGACGGACGGAACGTTATACAAACTAGGTAATAAATAAATGAAATGTAATTACTTATTATTAAACAAATACTTATAATGAGATATATTACGAGAATAAATAAAACCTTTACATAAACATACCATAAAACTTTGAATATAATCGATGTCATTTTACTATATTATTTCATTGTCGTTGTTCACTGAGACACCCAAAGCCCTACCTCTTCTATAGTCTGTACTTTTAGGTATTTAAAAAAGTGTAAACAAACCAAACCACGTGGCTCTGCTCATCAACCAATTGCTGTTTGGTCGAGTTTTGACGTATCAGTGTTCTGCTCCTGTTGGCTGACAAACTGTCATCTGTCAATGTCACGTGGTTTTTTGTTTACACTTTTTTAAATACCTAAAATTACAGACTATACCTCCCGCTCATTCTCTTTATTCACTTCTTTAGAATACAATTATATCTATTTAAGGACTCTAGTAACCGCCACTGAAAAGTAAATCATAGTGACAGCTGTTGGTTTAGCGAAAAGATTGATGTACGTGTGTATCATCCGAACGCCTATTTAGGAGCTCTCGCACTGTAGTGAAGGTCATCTTATGTATGTTCTACCTAAAGGGTTATATGTGTAGGTTAGCCGTGAACTGAACCGGCGACTGCTACCGTAAATAACATCTGGCGACCGCTTAACTTCAGCAATGACTATCAACGCTGCCCTAAAAATCCCTGAGTAGTTCCGTTTTGTTCCGTCACGTACAAATGGCAATATATATCACGCCGAGCGGAAAGGAATCTGCAATGTATCGTTTCTGCCCGCGGTAACAAAGGATTTGCTATATGCTGAACTATGTTTTTCCAATTCAAATTGTCTATTTTTTACTTACTTGCTAGTAAAGACTTAAAATGGTTATGTCAACGTTATAATCTCTATAAATAAATAGGTAAAGGAAGCTTTAAAAAACCAAACTGCAAACTGCTTCCGTAGTCAAACTAGGAACCCTTATAGTTTCGCCATGTCCGTCCGTCCGTCGTAGCGCAGAGACTCTTGGTACTAGAAAGCTGTAATTTGGCATGAATATGCATATTAGTCACGCCAACAAAGTGCTACAATAAATAGTAAAATAAGTTTTTTTTTTGGCGTTTACCCCATCGTGTCGGGTATCGGTGGATAGGTCTTTCAAAAATATTACGCGATTGTAAAATGAGTTTTTCGATTAAGCAAACCGTGTATAAAATATTAAGCTTTAAAGCGCACATTTTTGTTAGACTCAATTAGTGTAGCCCCCCCCCCCCCTACAGTCAAAACTTTTTTTATTTTGTCGTCGATATAACCTCGTGAAGCCCACCATTATACCAAAAACAGATTTTTGTGATTAGGAATTTAAACCTACCAGCAAGGTAATAAAGTTTAATTACCTTTGCTCTTAAATACCATTCTCAATATTGAAACAAATTAGAATGAACTTAATACTCGTTTAAGAAAGTTAAAACTAAATAATGTGCCTTTTATTAGAACACCGGGGCTCACGACGATAAATATTTATTTTAAAAAAATAGTTTGATTTAAATAGCTTGTGTCACCTCCACAACCAAGATGAATCTAACAACACTTCACTTTTCTCAAAATCGTTAATTTTACAGGAGGTCACAATGGAACGGACATACAATCATACCCACATACATACTCTCTTTTAACGCATGTATGTAACATCATCACTTGAGCACGACTCGACCGATAAGGCTAATTGTTTTTGTTTCGTTCGTATTGTCAGGAAAGGTTTGTATAAAAGAAGAAATTGCCGGCGATGCCGGGCAGAAACAGCTCGTGGTCATTATAAAAATAAGTGCAAGTTTTCTGCAACAATTTAACTTCACTGAAAATATACGTCCTTGCAAAAATAATCCGCTGTCTTCTGCTACGATAAAATCTGGCAAATTTGCCAAACTAGAAACCCTCGCAAAGCTGATACGGCTCCAGGACCGGAAGCAATCTGGCTGAGCTCGTAACTTTCTCAGCTGAGCAAGCCAGCATAAAATATACGAAGGTAAAGGATCAAGAAACTTTATTGTAACACTTTGTCTCCTTCTTGTTCATAAATCAACCGAAATGTTGATTTTTCTGTAGTATGCATGCGGATATTTCAAAACTAAATTGAAAAAGAAAGAAGTGGAAGAAAATCTGTGGTATGGTTGAAGCAAACGAGGTCATAGGCCCCCAATCGTCAATATAATAATATAATGAATATCAGGGGACAACGTTACACAAATTGACCTTGTCCCAAACTAAGCTCTAGGCTTGTACCATGGGTACTAGACAACGATAAACTTCTTATTTGGAGAAAAATAAACTTAAATACATAGAAAACATCTAAGACAGGAAGAAATATTCGCGCTAATCACACAAATATCTGCCCTTACCGGGTTTTGAACCCAGGACCGCTCGGTTCGGAGGCAGGGTCACTCCCAACTAGGACAACGTGTCGTCAAATGGGTTCTGTGACCCGTAGCAAATGCGTTGCAAACCCTAAGGACTAAGATAGAATGCCTCTATGCTAGTAATTTCATCGGTTCTCTTATCCCTAAACCGGAATACCATGATAAGATTATTAGATTAATGGATAAGATGGTAGTAGCAATGTGGACGGATTTTGCACAAGGTTTTTAATTGTTATGACACTTTGGAACCCTGTCATAATGACAGAGTCAAACCACATGAAAGCTAAAATTAATGAAATAATGATTAATGCTGTCATTATGATAGGGTTTCATAATGGCATAAAATTAAAGTCCTTGACCGTCCTACCACTACTAAAATCTTTGTGTTGTTATAAAAAGCTTTCGTCTGCGTTTTGTTTATCAATTTTTTCCCAGGGAAAGTACAACAAGTGGGGTTATGGTTATGACTTAATTTAATGTAATATTTTTGACTGATTTACCTACCTACTTACATAGAATAAGAACAATCTGTAATCTGTAATCTGTAATACATGGAACAAGTTTCTGAAATAAAATTTGTATTATTATTATTATTAGTACAACCTTCCCGGGTTCGAAATATTTAACTAAATATTACTTAAGTCCCAGTTTCATCCCTTCTATAGGTATTTGAGGATATTATCTTGTCAATGACTTTGAGGCTTTCACTCTTAAGAGTTCTCGAGGGATATTAATTTTAATATCTTACCGGTATTAAAATATTCCCTTAAGGTAAAATTCATTTCGCCTGATTTTGATCCTAAAATATCTTTTACTCCCGCTTTATTGAAAAGCCTCGTATTTTGTATTAAATTACATTTCCCCGTCGCTTCGTGTTATCACAACAAAAATCTGGTTACTTACGTTAAACTGGCTCGAAACTCGGTCAAGGTTCGATTTGGGTTAGACTCATTTGCATCCACGGCTTAGGTAGGTACTTACGTAAAATAACTTCAGCGATTACGGAGTTCTGCGGCAATTACTTTAAACTGTAGTTAGATTTCACTTTACTTAAAATAGCTACTGGAAAAATATATTTTTACAAATCTTCTAATTTATCTTCTGTTAAATTTAAATAATACTCTTTTTTTCGAGATTGGATCACCATATTACAATGTTTCTTTCTATTAGTAAATTCAATCAATTTTACTTAATTATATTTTAATGAAAATAAATTTATATCGTACAAATGTATTAATTTGCTTAGAATATATATAAAGTACGAACTATTTGATTGTACCACGTTTGTAACCTAAGCAATATACGTTAAAAAATGGTTCCATTACGTACTAAAACTCAGATTCTGTCATAGAGTATGTTAAGGACGACCGGGACATCCCGCCACGCCTATAAGGCTTTGACGACCGCCAGAATGTCGTCTGCCGCCTACAGGCGTTTACATTACGTGCGGTTTATGATATTGGACTTTACATACTGATATTAAGGCAATATTTACTTTGGGTAAATTTATGTTGACTTTATCAAGACTTGGCGAAATAAATTGGAAGGTAATGACAAAATAAGTTTTTTTTTTATATGATGTGTCAGCTTGTTTATTATTCCAATTTAACTGGTACAGTCGTGTTTTTCCCATTACGTCCTATTTTGTTGCACATGTCGGGTCAAATATAATAATTATCATAGACAATCGCCGCTGAGTCTAAGGCCCATATTAGACTATCATTTATTTCTCATATCAATATGATTTCATATCTGTCAAATTCTAGGATCGCAAGTATATGATGCCATTCTTAATTTTTACATATTACATTTACTGTCATATAAATATCATATTTAATCAAGATAGAATCCGATATAGCCGCGTTTTCTGTTGCTATGAGTGCAATTTTATTAATTGCTTTAAAAGAAACTGTTAAGAAAAAACCAAAGACCAAAAGGCGTATTTGGGTTAGATCATAGATAGCGGTCAGAGAGGGGCATCCATAACACTACTCGAAGAACTTAGATTGGAAGATATAAAGTCATACAAAATGTACCTCCGAATGGATGAAGCTGTATTCAACTACATATTGTCAAAGGTGGAACCCTTAATTTCCAAGCAAGATACACATTGAAGACGCCATTTTTGAGGACAGTCAAAATATGATCATAATCGTACGCTTGCTGTCAAACAGGATCCCATCTCTATGATCATAGACAATATAAATAAATAAATAAATAAATCACAGGACATTGTCACACAAATTGAGCTAGACTAGTCCCAAACTAAGCTCTAGGCTTGTACTATGGGTACTAGACAACGATAAACTTACTTATATATGGAAATTTACACTTAAATACATAGAAAACATCCAAGACTCAGGAACAAATACTCGTGCTAATCACACAAATATCTGCCCTTATCGGGATTTGAACCCAGGACCCCTAGCTTCGAAGGCAGGGTCACTCCCAACTAGGCTAGCGTGTCGTCAAAAATATAATAAAAAATAATAAAATATAATATAAATATGAATCATATGTTGTTATTCCACCATCACAGGTTCTTCACATAAATTCGGCTCCTATAGCTATGATCATATTTATATAGTCTAATATGGGCCTAAACCAGGGCCTCTATTCAGGTGCGTTAAAACGATATCGTGTTTGACACGTTTAAGAATCGTTTATGTCACATTCGCCATTATTGTAAATAACATAAGAGTTATCAAAACGTTGACAATACGGAAACACGTCAAATACGATATCGTTATTACCGTGTAGAATCCGACGGTAATTCTAAAAAATCTTACATTTTTAATGTTCAACTTTGTCTTTCGATTTTTCGGGACCTTTCGCTTGTAATTGGCAAGCCTTTACGTGTTCCTTTTCCTCAACTCATTGTAGTACATTGTACACAGTTTTTGTACGCCGATAACAAGGAAACATCTTTCATTATTATCCTTTTATACTTATTTCCCCTCATTTCCGAAAATCATCGCCGTAAATATAAGTATTTCTGGGGTTCTAACAGTGAATGAACTCTTCTCGTTACTGTCACAGTAAAGCGAGTTTCAGAGCTTAGTGTGCGAGATAAGAATAGGTAAAGGATAACAACAGAATGGCTGACATTCAAGATCTTGCGGTGTTTCACAGGGTTGTAACTAATTTATGTTTTTATTACGCTTTTTAACTTTACTTGTGTGTTTTGTATTTGTAAAAAATATTTCGTTTGTTTTATGCTAATTTGTTGAAATTAACTTATATAGCTTAGTAGATCTAAGTTCAGAGAAAATAGGTGTTGTTCGAAGTGTATGTTTACTCAATTACCGTACCTATCGCCACAGTCTTTAGTTAGCGGTACTCAATAAGTTGAACTTTGTTATGTTGTTAGGACCTGTTATACAATCTCCAAATAAACATTTCCCCATCTTTCTCTTAGAAATCAGTGTAACAAAAGACAAGCTTTAATAACACTATTGTGTTTTCTAATATTGTCGTATATAATTGTACATTTTTGAACCCTCCCCACCCCCCGCTTATTACTTTGATTGACCATTATACCGTTTCTTATATAAGACCCTACAACTAAAATAAATCTAACGACACCTCATATATTATGTTAAAACAATCAGACTGCTAAGCGTGCCAAATAAATATATATATAAATGCACTCGAAAAACATGATTCTCCTAGATAATATTCATTCGGGGTATTATGAAATCAGCCCTAAATATTAAACGACTACGAGTGAAAATACATGGTTTGTAAATTGGGTAGCAACAACCCTATCCCAGTAACAATGGAAGGCGTTTTATTAAGTAAGCCGTCTTTATGAATCTCAGGACGGTACCAACTTTGCATATATGGGTCGGGAAGCAATCCCTACATCCAACTTTGTACAAGTACGATCTGCCAGATTTACTTAGCCGCGTTAGATTTCAGAATGTCTTTGAACGTTCTTAGGGGTTTGTTGTAAAGTTGTTAGTCAAATAATGCTTAGGCGATATTGCCGTGAGCTCACGAGTGTTTGTTTGGAAATTTTACGGCAGTAATTACGCGGGTTTGGAACAGTTACGGCGGCTTGCTTATGTTCTTTGTTAATGAAGTTACTTACATTATTCTAGAATGAGATGTAAAGGTTACGCTATATTATTATGTCTTTAGGGGCTGAAAGACGATTGAAGACTAAATGTTACGTCAAAAATGTCTATTAGGTGTTTAGGTGTTACGTATTTATGATTAGTAGATTAAAATGCGTGGTATTGTTTCGTGATTCAGAACTAACTAGTCATAATCGTTCTTATACCTAGTTAAATTTATAATAGTTTTCATTAAACAATATACCGTTATTGAACACTAACCTTTAACATACAAAGAGGCAAACAAACTATTTTATTAATAATAAAAAATAGTGTACATTATGCTTTTTGTCTCACTTGACTGCAATCCTATCTTCTATATCAAATGAATTTATACCAGATGGCATATACATCAGAGAAGACAACTTTTTTTTTTGTTGTTATTTTGTCTTCTGTCCTTTCGTTACATGTATGTGACTAAACGTTTTTTTCCCTTTCTGTTGGGCACATATCTGCAGCGCTAACATATTCTCTTTGTTCAACATCGAACGTTAATACGAGCCTTTTATGTGTATTACGTGTATTCTGCCTCAACGTACACAGAGAGAAACCTTTTTCGACCACAGCAACATAAAACTAGACCACTTTGTGGGCAGCGAGTATAAATTTATTTGTACAGCAACCTTATTTCATTGCCCGTGAATATACAGAGTGAACAAACCAAATTACTCATTACTTTTACGGGAAATTTGGAGACTAACAAGTGTAATTATTAAATCTGATGTTAGGAACCCAAAGCCTAGATTTAGGAAAAGGAAAAAAACAGGAATTAACGATAAAAAAAAAGAAATCAAACTAAGTAGTTTTAACCGAAAAACGGACACATTGTTTTATTGCTGTAATTGATAGTGTAAATGATAAGGAACGATTTTGACTTGACCTCTGTGTCCAAAATAAACAAAACGTGAGAGAGAGTGTAAGTGCTGCGTTTAAGTCCCGGTTAGTACTTGGTTTTTTGTCATATTTTTTCAAATTATAAGCTTTGATTTAATGTATGTATGTATGTAAACACTTTATTGTACAAAAGAAAAACCAAAACAATACAATGAATAAAAATAAAAAGATGTACAAAGGCGAACTTATCCCTTTAAGGAATCTCTTCCAGCTAACCCTTGAGAGATTGAGAAAAGTGAAAGGTTGTGCATCGAGTAAACAGGTGTACAAATTTATTTAGAGCACCCAAAAAACAAAACTACTTAACCAAAAAGACCATAAAAAATAAACATAAAATAAAAACAAAACTAATACATTCAAATACTTACATAAATAGATAGAAAGATATGTAATTATACATCAATATTTTTTTTAAATAGAAAACTTTAATTTAACTCTACATCATTCCAAAATTTCTTATTCTGACCCATTTGTAGGTATTGCTTAAGCCGTAACTGTAATGTAAATACAACACATCGTATACTTAATATACTGCCTTTAGGAATTCTTTTTTGGCTGCACGGCATAAGCGCCCGAATTTCTAAGGGAGCAGTAACTTATCGACATTTATTTCACACAGTTGTGGATTTCAAGCTACATTACTTTTGTGGGTCGTTAAACACGTGATATATTTAGAGCTCTTAAGACCTCTAATAAAGGCCGTTGCCTTAAATAAAATACATCTGTATTTATTTTAATAAATTAAGTAGAAATTCCCTTACGAAGCTAAAAAAATGCATTTTATAAAATATGGCCTTTAAAGAAAGAAAGAAATTAAATAAGTTTTTCATGATAGTAAAAACAAAAATTACAAATGAATTGCACCATGTACACAGTTTTACCTCCCAAAATTTTCGTCACTTAGCTAAAGAATATTTTGTTTTAAAGGCCATGTCTCACTGATGTAAGCTTTTGTCATCAATATGTCAGTCACGTCTAATATAATGTAAATAAAATAAATAGACCATGCTTTAGTCTTATATAAAAAGTTAAGGGCATGACTGGCGCACATTTATACCACCTGTCCATAAGGGTGGTCCTGAGGGTAGAATAAAAAATAATAGGCCCATCTAACCGCGATGCCTCAGCGTTCCCTGCAGAAGGGTTGTTTTATATTTACTGCCTCTTTATCGTGCGGTATGTTGTCAATAGAACAGAAGATGTAATCCTTGTAAGATTAAGGTATATTAAGGGGATTACTTATAATGTGTGTATGTGAAATAGGCTCCATATTTATTAATCGAGTTGCGGAAAACAAGCTTGCTGTATACTACTTCTTTTTATGCCATGGAGATGGCAAATAAGCACACAGGTCTGATGGTTATCTGGATCTGTGACCCATGGACATTTGATTGGTTAAGACTACAATCCTATGATCCATCACAACGATTAGCGGTATGTAAAGGATGAGATGGTGGTAGCGATCCGGACGAACGTTGCACAAGGTTCCACCACAAAAACTTACTTATAGTGTGTTTTAAGTGTTTTTATACTGTGTTTAAGCTTTTATTGTCTAAGTAATTTTGTCCTTTGATGACACATGAAACTAAATACACGGTGGGAACGAGTAACCCACCAAATTTTAACCATCGGTTCTAGAGCCTATTTGAAGTATATAATGTGGTATAACATGAAGTCCAATAAAGCATAATTTCCGAGATTTTATAATTTAAATAACAATTCCATAGTTAATTTAATTTGAACTCTGACACCTGGTCCTTAACCTAAAGCATTTTTTACTAAAAAGATTAATGTTGTAAGTAGCAATATCATCAACGTACAGCATAAATTAATTTAATCAATTTCTTAGTAAATAATGATTTAAGTATAGGTGACAAAGTTCAAATTAAATTAACTATGGAATTGTTTTTAATAACATGAAAATCTCTTAAATTATGCTTTATTGGACTTCATGTTACACTACATTATACTATACCTAGTCCAAATAGGCTCTAGAATCGATGGTTAAAATGTGGCGGGTTACTCGTTACCACCGTGTATAATAAAAAAATTACAACCACACAATAACCAAAGCATGTACCCGTTTTAAACTGACGAATGCACTGTTGATAGCGTTGACTGTTTGATACATAAGTTAGTTCGTGATATTTAACCATTCAACTGGAACTGGCTGGTTAACTGGAAGAGATCTCTTAAAGGGATAAGTTCACCTTCGTACATCCCTGCTATATTTTTGTCTATTTTTAATTGTTACCTCTTTTGTTTGTACTATAAAGTGTTTACCTGATTTGTACAGTAAAATAGTAGAACTTAAGTACTTATTGAAATTTACCCATGGTTTGAATACTTCTACACTCAAAATGATTAACCATAATAATTAATTTAAAACTTTTCAAGGGCCAGTTTTAACGTACCTGCGTCAGATAAGCCACGTTAAAGACACAAACTTCCGCCGCTCAAGTTCCATCTAAGACGATGAGCCTAAGTCGGGCAAGTAAGTGGTTCATTTGCAATTCGATACCGCTCAAGTTTGTGATTAAAAAAACTTGCTCGGACCGATTTAGGCTACATTCCAAAACCAAATTATTGGGTTTTTCTACTGTATAATCTTCATAAAAACTGCAGCATTTTACAATGTCTTTACATTTTTTTATTTTATTTTTTATGTTAAGGAGAAGGCACACGAGCACTCTGGCCACCTGATGGTAAGTGAAATCTGAGACCCATAGACATTTGAATTCTCAAGATTATAATCCTAAGACCTCAAATGCGCGGCCAACCCTGAGGACTAAGATGGAATACCTCCATGCTAGTAATTTCACCGGTTGTCTTATCCCCACACCGGAACACAACAATGCGAACACTTTTGTTGCTGTTGCACATAAACAAAGGCAATTAAAACGGATGCGTGATTTTAAGCTAAATACATACATATATAACATCACGCATCATTCCCAGAGTGGGGTAGGCAGAGCTACAGAAATACCAACAACTCTAAAAAGACTTGTTGATAAATCTATAACCACATTTTGCACAAACAGGCTAAGATGATTACCAGTGTATTAGTGACGGGTCGTAAGCCCATCGCCATCTTTTTCTCTTGGTCTCCTCATTTTAAGGAAAATTAGTAAACTATCAAGATATGGTATCCAATTTGATGATGGTTGCAAGAGCGTGCACTTAATTGGAAAAAAATGCGGAAAAGATGTTAGGCCTTGGCTCAGCATTGGAACACTAATAAGGCCTAAAAAAATGATATCCTATTTATTTTTTTGTAAAAAAAGGCTTTAGAAAATCATAAAATAATATATCTGGTGTTTCTAGTAGTTCTCAGTTTATTTTCAATAAAGTTACTATATTTCATTAGGCGTTTACAAGACACTGGATGTGGTTTGATCCCTCTCCTCCGTCTTTGGTGCGAGAACTTCTTTACTTTTAACTGGCATATTATCAGTACCAAATATTTTTTAGAACAGACTAAAAACCAGCCCAGCTAACCTTAGTTATGTCGTCACTTTTGTAAATAGTTTGTTTGTATATATTTTGGCTAAGTATATTAATTACTATATTAAGTTGTAAAATGTCGTTTTAGATTTAGTATTTGTAGTTGTAGTTATTTTAAATAATCTATTTATTTTTAGATCCCCGACTGATGAATCTGCATCTGCTTTTGGAAAATCTTTTTCACCGATCACTTGTAACTTCCAACCTTGACACATGCAGAATTGTCCCACTGGACTGTAGCCATATATATAAAAAAAATACTTGAACTTGACTACAAACCACATAACAGCATAGACTAAGTTTCTGTTATTCGCTAAAATATTCCCAAAAAAAGCGGAAAATCACTTACATAAATGGCGTAAAGAAAACATGGCCGCCAGATTGACTTAATAATGATAAATATAGTGCGGTGACATTCAATTCCTTTGATGTGAAGTTTAAGTTTACGCCTCATAAGACTCCCTCGGGTAGCTGTCATAAACGGGTTCATTGGTTTTATTTTGATGGCACACTTTCCTTTACGGCTATGTAGATGCTGTAAAAGTATCTATTAGGGAGAGGTACTTACGTACTACGGCGGTCTGGTTTTAAGGTTGTATAAAAGGTAAACCAACTGATACTATACATGTGACAGTTTGTGAATGTGTTTGTCTTTCTATAGCTGGGTACGAATCTGAGCGGCTCAACCTGAGGCATGCTCGCCCCGACCGGCGAGCTGCTCGCGAGCCAAATTGACACGATTGTGTTAGGCTGGATACGAATCTGAGCAGCTCAGCCTGAGGCATGCTCGCCCCGCGCGGCAAGCTGCTCGCGAGCCAAATTGTTACATATAAACATACGTGGGTGAGGCAACGTGCTCGCCGCGAGCTGACATTTCAAAATGGCGTCGGACACGATGACAGCCGCGGCTGCGTTTATCATAATTCACCAAATTATTAACAAAAAGAAGAAGAAATCGCTTCGGTGGTTGAACGGCTCAGCAACTTTATCAAATTTGTACGCGCCTCGTCCACAGACAAGTTAGATATAATCGTTTTGCCCACGGCACGCTCGGATACACGTCCCAATTACGCGAGGCACGCACACCGAGGCACCTTTGAGCATGGTCAAAAGACCGACTCTAACGGCTCGCCGCGCGCCGCTGAACCGCTGCTCGCGCACAGCGCGTGAGCGCGTACGAATTTTAGCAAAATAGATGAGCCGTGCGTGCCTCAACCCGAGGCTGCCCTAATTCGTACCCACCTTATCACATATAAACTACTGGACAGTTAAGTATGGGTAATTCGGCAACATAGATGATGATGATGGGTGGGGACGCCCGGCCGTTCATTCTCCATCAACACAGATAGTCTTAAGTCATAAATAAGTTCTCGGTTTAAATTTTGATAGTTTCAAAGGGAATAACGATAAACGAGTCCTATGTGGACGAAAACGCGAGCAAACATCAGTCACTTTATTATCATTAGTGATAGAAAATATACTGCAAAAATAATTAATTAACAATTTCAAGCATGCTTGAAGCATATGTAAAACCCAACAACATATAAGTACGAATAGGTAAAAAATGAGTCCCGAATTAAATATGAACTGCTTAAACCTGCCACGTTCCAGTAAATTATGATTATGATTGCTATAACGCTGTCCTTTTTACAGCCTGGATATTAGCATGTTTTTGCACTTAAGGCTTATGGTTAAAGGTGTATGATACGCCTTTCAAAACTTTCGATCAGGAATATGATTTCGATTAAGAAGCTGCAATACACCCTATAGCCTCCACTTCTCGTTTCAGTAACGGAATAATTAATTAAATAAAGGATTCTGGGAAAAGAAACACAAAACTACGGTTTTGTGTTTGTTGAATGCTGTGAAAATATTATAATTACGATTCTCAGGATTCTTACAGGCATAAAGCGTCTTTAAATTTGAACCAGTATATTTGTTTAACATAACACCATTAAGACTCATTTCTAACCAATAATGTAGATTAAACTAGTACGCTTTATTTAACGTTTCATAATATAAGTTATAACACAATAGTGTCGAAGCCCTAAATAAATAGGAAAACAAAAATACCATGGACTCCATTCAAATACGTAAAACCTTATTGTTTTTTACATGTTACCGCTTGTTAGTTGACTGTAACCGCGGCCGAGTAACATGACATAAGCAATAAGAATTTCAAGTAGAAAAGAGCTCCAGTTAAAATACTGTCAGTGCTCTGCGCCGCTTAAGATATTCGTGCTATCGATCTTAAACAAGACGAAGAATATACTAGGTAGCGTAGAAATAGGCGTCTTGGGAGGCTAGGATATACGAAATTTTGCATAAACGCGTCTTTCAGGTCTGGATGGACGATAAAAGAGCTCTTTTTGGCAGGTGAAATATTAGGGTGAAGCATCCAAGGTCCGTAAGAAACAGGTGAATTTTGTCACATACCAACTTAGACCGTGTAAACTGGGCCTGTATTCTACTGCGTTATAACGATATCGCATTTGATACGTTTTAGGATCGTTTATGTAAATGACATAAGAGTTTTCAAAACCTTGACAATACGGAAACACGTCAAAGACTATCGTTACTACCGTGTAGAATGCCAGCCCTGGGAATTTGAAAATGTATTTCACAAAGCTTTGAGAACACAGGCCACCGAGCCACATGAGAACACAGGCCACCTGCCCCCAATTTCGCCATTTTGATAATGATAGGTAACAGGTGACAATTCGCTATACATTGCAAAGTTAATAAGCTTTCACAGCAATGGGATTTATATCAGCTGCGCCATGTGCACTCAAATTTCACCTGTCACCTGTCATTGTCAAGATGGTGAAAAAGGGAGCTGATGGGATCTGAGACCCATAAACATTTGAAATCTGAATACTACCATGGAATGCCTCTATGCTAGTAATTACACCAGTTGTCTTATCTCCACACCGAAAAACAACAATGCGAACACTGCCGCTTGGCGATAGTTGATAAAATGGTGGTAGCGATTCGGATGGACCCTGCGCAAGGTCCTTCCACCATTATTAAATAAGTGCCTAACATGTAATAAATATAAAAAAGGCACAGATACTAAAAAAAGGCAGTTTGTTTTTAGTTTGACCCACCCGCTTTCCTGATGTAGAACAACTGTACCAGTGTTCAATGAGAGCAAGCCGCTGTTACTTGAGAAGATTTAACTCAAAAAACTAAACAATGAGTATTTTTTATACCCGTATTTATAGACTCGAAAATTAATTACTTAAGCAAAAGTAATGACGTATGAAACGATTTTAGTATGACTTTTGACATTAATTACTTTTCTTGTCTATAAATACGGGTATTAGACTTTTGTTCTAGTTATAATTGGGGTCATAAACACTCTTAAAAACAAAAGTTGTCTTTCTTGTGGTGTATAGTTAAAAGCTTGCGTGCATATAAGTTTTGTTTTTATATGATAGGTCTAAATCAGTCCTGACGCTGTTTATGCCTGAATTTGCTTAGCCAGAAAATTAGGCTTTAAAAACGTTAACTTCCTACGCGTCCACAGGAAAGACGCTAACCAAAATCTGTGTATGACCCATTTATCTGAAATTTGAAGGACTAACATCTACTATAAACTGATATACCGAAAGTAATAATTACATGTTTAGTTTAGTAAAATTGTGTTTGTTTTTCAGGTCCATGCGGAGCAACGGATCGCTTTTATTTTAACACTATGTTCTTAATATTAATACTGTCAATGTCACAATGGTTTTATTTACTTGTAATGGCGGCCAAGTTAAAAACAATACGATAGCGTGTCAAAAGCAATATGGTTTTACCGAGTAGAATAAACCTCCTAGTCACAAGTTTCCTAGGCTAGGTTAGGGTATTTCTTCAAACCAAAAACATAGGTTTCTCTCTTTTATAAAAACCGTTTCACTAGTAATAAGTGTGTACCCGGCCTAAAACATTGAACTAAGCCAGCCTGTCTGTGCCCAACCTTATACATAATGTTTTTATTCAAATCGTGCTATTGTGATGCTGATGGAAATCTAGACAGATGTTTATGTCCCCGCCTTGTCATGATTTACGAGTACAGTTGGCTACAAGGATTTGTATCCACTTTGCACCTTATTTCAATGGAATAAGTTGCGATTTGGATACTTGTCTTTGTAGTAGACTATACATATCTCACAGCCATTATACTTTATTTACTTACATTTTGTGAGGCCGAACCCCTACATAAAAATATCTGTCATTTAAAGTAATCATTTTCCTCTTATCATATGAAAGATAAGGTTAGACCTTAAATTTATCTCTCAGATACTATTTCGAGATAGTACAGCCCTTAAACGAATATTTTAATGCTTATTAAATATGCATCCAGACTTAAACATCTTACTCAGCTGTTTCAAAATACTTTCCAATACACTCTGTATAATGTCTTGTTTAATAAAGTTTCACCTAAAATATGTCATATAATATTCATCAAGGTGAGCAGACTATTCACGAAAGTTTTCAAATAAACAATACGTTAAAATAGAAAGGTATAAACAAGTTGCCGTCTAGAAATAATAGAGAAAAATAAAGAAGTCCACTTAAAGACAAAATCAATTGATCGTGTTGAACGTGACTCGAAACTATGAACAGCAAAATAAAATACGATCTAAAATAGAGTTAAAAGGCTAACGTGATAACATTACCATAAATATTTTTGTTTATTAGGATGATCTAAGAAACAATAAATGTTGTAATAAATGGTTTTAAAAACACATAATCACACAACATTACAATGCTTTTAGTAATGTATATTAAAAAAATATATAACGTTGCTGGTAGGATGATAAATATATGCAAAAATATGTAAGTTTTTTATTGCTTTAACATTATTTTTACGTCTTCTACTTCTCAGAAGCACCCTTTTTAGGGTTCCGTAGTCAAACTAGGAACCCTTATATGTAGTTTCGCCATGTCCGTCCGTCCGTCTGCAGCCTAGCACAGAGAATATACATATAAGTCGCGCCAAAAAACTGGTATACCTATAATAATATCGAAAAAAAAAATCTTAGGGTACCTCCCCTACACGTAACGTGCGGATGTATTTTTTTCTCGTCTACCTCATAGTGTAGGGTGTCGTTGTCGGTGTCATTAATATATATAAAATATTGTGGGTTTGTGACAACAATTTTTCGATCAAGGGATCCGTTTATGAAATATTAAGCTTTAAAGCGCTAATTTTTGTTAGAGTCAAGTGTTAAAAATATGAAATGAGAGTACATAATAACGAATTTAAAAGGAAAACTATCACGACTAAGTAAACATCATTGGTTCTTGAGATACAGGCGATTAAAGTGTTTATACCTACTAAAATCATCTAAGAAGGCACCGAATGACTTTAAATAGAAAATTAGATATTACTTGTTGATTTTTATGTTCCTAGTAAGTACTTAACGGCTTCGAAACCCTACACTGAGCATGGTCCGACATGCTCTTGCCCGGTTTTTATTAATAGAACTGAAATTTGTTAATAAGGCTAGCCATTTTTAAAACTTGTTATAAATTAACCAATTCAGTTAAAATCATCTTTTTGAACCAACTCGTTAAACTTCACGATAAACTTTTATTTGGTAATAAAGTAAGAGTCAACTGAAACCGTCATAAAATCGTAAAGTAATTTAAACTCCCCTCAACACCTTTTCTAGACTTTTTAGAACGATTATTCAGAAAAACTGCTTTCGAACTTTTCTTTTATTACTAAAAAAGTAAAAGACAAAAAGCCATCGAACATATACCAATTCAATATGATCCAATGAATAAAAAACAATACTGGCTCACGGCTGAGTATATTCGGCATCGAAACTAAAAAGTCTATCTCGAAAACACTTTCATCCCTTCCTAATCCGACTTTTTAAGCATAGAAACAAAGAGCAAAACATTCTTATCTGCCTATTGTTATTCAATGCCGACGGATTCCGGGTATATAGTTTCACTAAAACTCGACGCTAAGCCGTCTTGTGACGGCGTATATAAAGGGGCTTTGAAGATAACAAAAAACAGTATACAACATTTGCATGAGAAATACGTAGGAGTATTTGCGAGATACGTAAATGGCTAAGATTTACTTAAGACGTTTTATAAAATTGAGCTCTAAGTGGAGTTAGTTATAAGCTTGTCATAAAAGAGATAACAAATAATTAGCGAACAGCTGTTTCACACAAAATTACTTCTATGTTGTCCGGCAGCTTGAGCAAGTCATGCTCGCTTAAAGGTCTTTGCTTACGGCGGCGTCGTTGATCGGGTCGCCACTTTCCCGAACACATGGTTGAGAGAGGTGATGGCTGAGATACGCGTCATACTCGTGAACGGGTGCTGTTTGTGGGGTCCGGTCTGTTCACGTTTGCAAGGACTGGTTCTTCAGTTAATTATTCTAGATATGGCTTATTATTTTTAGTTTAATGTTATTAGCCTTACATTTGTATTGATTTTATTTGTTCAAGCTTTAATCATTATTATTTATTACTTTATTAAGTACTTGTTATGTAACTTACTTTTAAGTATTTCTGTACTTTATGTTTGAAAAAATGACCTTCTGCTGGAGTTTTTTGGCGCTTCTTCTCCGCAATAATGGTCTTATCTGAAGCGCTAGTAAATTCACTTCATATTACCGACGTGTAAAAGAGCCCCATGGGGCCTATTTACTGAATAAACATTTTGATTTGATTTTGATTTCATTCGTGTTAGCTGCTCTTAATTTTAACATAAGTTTTTTATTTTAAATCAAGCAGAAGGCAAACAAGAACACAGGCCACCTGATGCTAAGTGAATCTATAGACATGCATTCTCAAGACTGCAATCCTAAAACAGCAAAAGCGTTTTCAACCTTGAGGACTATCGGGGTAGGGTGAGGGAGCTCATAGTCACCATTGCCCTCTCCCCGCACCTCATGCATACCGGCTTCCAATTAAGAGGCCGTACACGAAATTTTAGTGGTTCTGCTTCTTTTTGAGACTATACAGTTAAAATACTGCTTTTCTATAAGTTTGAATGCACATCATGAAATATCATTTCAGTTATGATCGAATAAATGAATTACAAATAAATGCGGGACGTTTTTAGATTTGTCGAGTATTATAATGCGAGATTTAGGTTATTTTGAAACATATATTGCTATTTTTTTTTCATTTTTTGTATATTTTTTTAAAGTAGTGGATTGATTTTGAATTGAGCTTTATTACTGTTATTTTAATTTTATGAACGAGAGTTTCAAGTAGTCGAAATCAAAAACAATGTTTTGCCCATTTTCTATAAACCTTTACCAAGTTAATCATTTTTTACACGAAAAAAATATATGAAGGTGGTAAAAAGTAATTCATACATTTTTTAGATGACTTTTACAGCAGTAAATTGTAATTTTTTCACACTTTTTAATGGCAATGGCACCCAACAACGGGTTAAATTATAAGTTGATGAAGTATGAAACTTGTGCCGGGTTTCCTTTAATAAAAAAGAGGTCAATCTCACACCAATTAAGCGAGTCCTAAACTAAACCTTACGCTCGTACTATAGAAATTATTCAATACTCAGGAACAGAATCATTCATCAAATTTGCCCACACCGGGAATTGAACCTGGAACCAAACGCCTCCTGGATTCGCCTGGATTAAACGCGTCGTCAAAGTGTTTTTTTTTTTAGTTTAATTTTTTATTGTATATTTATTTCAATGTAAATATTTCGTAAATAAATTTCCTTAAATATATCACTAACATTAGCGCATATACACAAACATACATAACATCACGCCTTCATCCCCAGAGTATGGTAGGCAGAGCTACAGAAATACCAACAACTCTAAAAAGGCTTCTTGATAATTCTGTAACCACATTTTGCACAAACAAGCTATAATGTTTAACAGCGTATTAGTGACAGCTTGCAAGGCCATCGCCTAACAGTACTAAATACAAGCCTTTATTCCCTTTCCTTTAGTCGCCTCTTACGACATCCACGGGAAGACATGGAGTGGCACTATTCTAATCCAGCAACCACAGGGAACGAACTACACACTAAGAGTAGTAATATAAATAAATTAAATAATCTTGTCAGAAGCAACAAATGTTCACTGTATGTCACTCCTTTGTCTAGCTCTCTCTGTGTACAACATCAATCGATTTAGTTGGCTATGTGAGCACAAATTAAACCAACAAAAACTGTTTCGTGGTTAATATTTGAGGAAGAAGGTCACAGACAAATATGGCTTTAACGGATATGTTGAGCTTGAAAAAGGCGTCCAACCTCAAACGTCATCCGCGCCAAGGTGTCCATAACCCTGGTGACCCATTTCCAGCTGCAGACCCGGGGCGCGCCCCGCTGACCCACATGTACGCGTGACGTCAGTGCCGCTGACGTCACGCCCTTACCCTACCGAGATGGCCGGGTACCAAACGCGCAGGATAATGCGGATTTCGGTAGAGGTTTTACAAATAACTTGGGTAACAATGTATCGTTGTTGTAGGTTTTCGTGTTGAATTAATGTTATATTTATATATCATCTTTAAAAACACTTTTATTTGCTTTTAGAGTAAAAAAAGTTTATTGTATCATAATTGCATATACACAGTACGGTACGGCATTCCAGAGATTTAAAGGAATTAAAATAATTAGAAATTTTAGCCGAACAAAGAACCGCGTATAAACGATAGATCAAATAAATTGTTAAATTTAATTAAGGCCATTCGATTGCAAATGTTGCTACATTCACAAATCAAAACGTCAGCACAAATCCTTCGAATTCGACATCGAACAACGTTTCAATGATGAAAGCGCCCATTTCCAACAAAATAGCTTTTATAAACTCGTAGCAAAGTCCTACGCGCGCTACGGCGTAGATGCTAAGAATGGTTAAGTTTACAAAATGTTGCTACGAAAGAAATCTTGAATTTATTTTAACCAGGCAATTGCAGCGTTGGAATTTCAATCCAGTAAATTCAATGGAATATCTTGAATTGTTAAAAAGTAAGGACGAGAATTATTTGAAACATCGCGCGGACACTCAAGCGGACGCTTTTTATTTTTAGCTCTATCGCTCGGAATCCATTAGTTCGCAAAAAGAGTAGGTATCCGTCGAAATGTAGTTTTCAGCTCCATCGGAGCCTTTCTTGAGTCACTAAGTACTCTAGATTAATGTGGACATAGAAGGGCTAGTAAATATATGAAATAAAATGTTCAAATATTAATATTCTTACCAATTTTTTTTCAATGCATTGCATTTGCTGTCTATGTACCAATTTCACCATACGATGTTAAGCACTTAAAAGACGCTTAGAGCGTTAACAGTTGTCAAAATTTATGAACTAACAGTCGATTGCCATTGATTATATTTAACATCTTATGGTAAAACTGGTACTAAGGATTACAATTTTAAGATCATAATTATAATGATAAGAAATCACAGGACAATGTCACACAAATTGACCTAGTTTCTAAACTAACCTCTAGGCTTGTACTATGGGTACTAGACAACGATAAACTTACTTATATTAGAGAAGTATATACTTAATTACTTAGAAAACGTTCCAAGACTCAGGAACTCGTGCTCATCACACAAATATCTGCCCTTACCGGGATTTGAACCTAGGACCCCTAGCTTCGAAGGCAGAGTCACTACTAACTAAGCCAACGTGTCATCAGAGGATAAAAGTTGTTTATTCAGTAAGTAAGCTGCACGAGCACTTTTACACAAGAGAAAGAGAGAGTAATCTTAAGATTTAAAATGTCCACTCAGATATCCAACTATCAAATGGCATGTGTGCTCGTTGTCCTTCTCCATGCCATAGAAAAAATATGAAGAAAAAAAGAAATAATGTTTATTTACTTTCATCTAACACAAGTACAAAAGAACAGATAAACAAACAAAAAAAAGACAAAACTCTCTGAACCATTGCCAGACGGAGCAAAATGGTTCCTGCTCAGCATGTTACTGGTCTTCCACAGGAACCTTCTGGTGACACCATGGCAGGTCACACAATCAGCAAACCACAGATTAAAAAAAACATTAACTGAAAGTAAAAACTAAAACTCAATAAATGCAATAAAAAACCATTAAGGTTGTCAACTTATATAAAAATACTAAATTACCCAGTAAACTTTCTTCTGCCATAATTATAAGCTTATGCAAAAATACTAAAATCACGATTTAAAATGGGGGGGTGCATAAGTGGGTGAAAAATAGTTGACGTCCTTTTCTCAGACCTATTGAATAAACACACAAAATTTCATGACAATCGGTCAATTTTCGGAGGAGGTTTGTTACAAATACTGTGACAGTACAATTTTATATATTAGAAGATTTATGGGTTCATAGCACTCGCTGCATAAACTTTACTCAAACTGAAGTTTTAAACCTCGATCCCTTACACAGTAAACATCAAACCATTTATAAAAAAACGGCTAAGGAGGCAGAATTACCTAAACTTAACAACAACAGTTTGTGCCAATCATTAACAATAAATAACCACACATTGATTTACTTACACTGAGTACCGCGTTAGGAAAGGAAACTCACAAACAACTATTTACACATAATTAACATAGTTGTAATTATTAATAATCAACTCAAATAATAATTAACACTTAACTACAACCCGTTGTGACAATATGCTCCAGTTAAGCGTGTTTGAACGGAGTTACTGGCGCGGGAACACCTGCTCTCAGCTAATATATCACTTTAATTGCTAAGTTATAAATAAGCAGTCACCTGATACATTACACGCTATAAAGTAAGCTTGAAAGTGTTCATGTTGTCATTGAAATGTCTATTGCCTATTGAAACTCGTAATTAACTACATACATAGGTACATAACGTCACGCCTTTAATCCCAGAGTGGTATATAGGCAGAGCTACAGAATACCAATAACTCTAAACTTGTTGATAATTCTGTAACAACATTTTGCACAATCAGGCTAAGATGTTTACCAGTGTATTAGTGACAGGTTGCAAGCCCATGACCTAACAGTACTACAAGCCTTTATTCCCTTAGTCGCCTCTCACGACATCCACGGGAAGACACGGAGTGGCACTATTCTAACCCGGGCAAACACAAGGCTCTAATAATTAAGTATTTTAACATAATTATAGAACTATTTTATTTGATAGGTAACATTTTATGAAAAAGTATTTCATCAATTACAACTAAGTTGTTTAACGGTAAGTACTTTTATGTTGTACAATATTTTTGAAGCACATATGAACACAACCAAATAATTAAGGCAATGAAGTAAAAACGTTTGACATGCTCTTCCAAAATACGAAACACAAAACATGTAATATTAAGAAAGTTGACTCTGTTTAATATTTGCTCTACGAGTATGCTGTAAGTGTTGTGCGAAGTCTTGTCTGAGTGAATAAAACTAGTCTCGGATTATGTTCTCGGCTTATGTGACAACCCTGAAGATTGGCTGTTAAAATAAATTGACAACCCTATTACCAAAACAAAACAAAATACGATCACATCCACAGTTGAATTTAAAATTTTCGAACGTGAACATCGCGACTAAAGAATTAAATCAAAGCATTCCAATTTTAAATCAATTGGTGTTGCAATATTTTCTTGGCCAAATCAAATAACGACACAAGTCAAAATAAATTGCTGTTGCATTTTAAATCCAAACGCTGTTTACATGAATTGGTGAATCGTACAAAAATTATTTCGTGTTGCGTCATTTTGTACTAGTAATTGTTAGTATTGGATTTTTTATTAATAGCCATGTGTACTGATAATAGGGTTCAGTTTTGTTCGCTACAATAGTGTAGAATCTGGCTCAATTGTGTCAAATCAACGGCAGTATTCCGTCCGAGCACGTAGAGGGTGTATCGTGGAGGATACCATCATAATAGAATAATATCACGGGTACCACAGGCCTTCTGCATTGATTATTTTGCCTTCCTACAAAAGGTTGATATAGTTGTTATTATTATTTAAAAATTCATTTATTTATTATGCAAGCGTGGATGTTTGTGCTTAAGGGCTATATAATAATCAAAAGTTGTTATTTTACTTTCACCGGTGTAATTTTGAAGTATTGTCGAAGCTATACCATCACTATAGTAGGTATAACTAGACCTCGTTATCAGAGGTGCAATTTGGTAGTAGCTGGGCGTTTTTGGGCATGGGTGAAAATATTTATGATGTCGATTACAAAACTCGTAGTTTTTCTTTACAATTTTAAGACAAAAATTAACATTTTTATTTTGTATTCCATGATAATTAATGTCATGAGAAGCAGAATCCGCTACCAGTAGAAAAAAAACCGGGCAAGAGCATGTCTGACCATGCTCAGTGTAGGGTTATAAAAATCAATAAGTAATAACAAATTTTCTATTTAAAGTCGGGCCGCCGTCTTAGATGATTTTAGTAGGTATAAACACTTTAATCGCCTGTATCTCAAGAATTAATGATGTCTACTTAGTCGTGATAGTTTTCCTTTAAAATATAAAGAATATGCGCGATGTTTTTGTACTTTTGGCTGTTATGTAAGGGGGCGGGGGGACACTTGAGTCTAACAAAAATTTGCGCTTTAAAGCTTAATATTTCATAATCGGATTATTTAATCGAAAAATTGTTTGCGCAAACCCGTCATATTTTTAAAAAACCTATCCAACGACATCCCACACTATAGGGTAGAGGACAAAAAAATACATCCCCACGTTAGGTGTAGGGGAGGAACACTAAATAGTATATTTGTTTTAAATTTTATTGTACCACTTTGTTGGCGTGATTTATATGCATATTCATGCCAAATTACAGCTTTCTAGTATTAAGAGTCTCTGCGCTAGGCTGCGGATGGACGGACGGACGGACGGACATGGCGAAACTATAAGGGTTCCTAGTTTGACTATGGAACCCTAAAAACACTATGGTTGCTATTTCACAATTGTTTAAAGTTATAATTTAAGTTTTTTAATGTTTCGAGGTATAGGCCAGTGCGTGAAATAAACAAAATAAGATCGTTTATATTTGGTCTAAGACAATTATCATGATAGAGAAAAAGTTTCGACATAGCTATATTTCAATATTTAGTGGTGGTAGGACCCTGTGCAGGGTCCGTCTGGATCGCTACCACCATCTTATCCATTAACCACCCGCCAAGCAACAGTGTTCGCATTGTTGTGTTCCGATGTGGGGATAAGACAACCGGTGAAATTACTAGCATAGAGGCATTCCATCTTAGTCCTCAGGGTTGGCAACGCATTTGAGGTCTTAGGATTATAGTCTTGAGAATTCAAATGTCTATGGGTCTCAGATTCCACTTAACATCAGGTGGCCTGAGTGCTCGTGTGCCTTCTCCTTAACATAAAAAAAAAAAAAAAATACGCATGCCTAAGAACGTCCAGCTAGCAAATGGCACCTTCGATAACGGGGTCTAAGTATAACATACGTTTGAGACGCGCAGCAACATAGATACACAACGTGTAATGACACGCGATCCAATCGCAGAAAAACGATAAAGAAATGTAAATCCCTTTCTTCACTTGCTCTTCGAATCAAAACAAAACGTATTTTATTTTGCGAACATCTTATCTTTGTTTAGACGAGTCCGCACTGAGGCAATAAGCGCTGTCGCGTATTCCAATTGTAAGAGCAAATAAACCGTCTGACCAGATAGGGTCGTGACTCCCCGGCTGGACCCGCTGACCGGAATAACGCTGTCTACACGAGTAATCTGAGTTATAATCCTGATAAAAGTTATCTTTAGCTTTCGAGTAAACAACCTCCTGTATAAAAAAGTACGAGAAAGTTAAAGGTTTTAAACAACACGTTTTTTTTCTACACGCGTCATAGTGAAGCTGTCTGTGAATCTCTCTCACTTATCTTTTGAATGCTACATTATTTGTAATATTACTATTTTCTACAAAGGTAACCCCGGTTACCTATCACAAGGTAGAATTTCAGTAACCAAATGTTCCGTTAGTCCAAATTTTATTATCCTAAGTCAGAAAATCATATTTTTCTGTAATCATTTCACTTTCCTGGATTGTTTTAAAACAAACTTTACTTTATATATGTCTTACTACATTAAAAAAATATTTAGATTCAGTTTTTTTTTAATTGAATTTTGAGAATTTCTTATAAATTCCTGATTATTTCACCCTGTATTGTTCACACATTTAGTGCACAAAATCTTTCACGTTGAAAATAGATTGAACCTCTTGAAACTAATCTTTGATCTAATATTTATACCCTTAGAGTATAGTTTGGGCAGCAACTCAGAACAGAACTCGCATGCTACCTTCAACGCCGAATGCAAGGGTCAGCCAACCCTAGCCAAAGAATTGTTAATATTTAGCATACGGAATGAAATTGATGTTACATAATAAAACAGGACCAGGAACTCTCTTAATTTATTTATTTAATGACTATTAGAAGCATCGTCATCTTATATCTTGTTCCGTCTGCATGCTTGAAATTTTACTTCAATAAACTTCTTCACTACATAGTATAAAACAAAGTCGCTTTTTCTGTCCCTATATCCTATGTATGCTTAAATCTTTAAAACTACGCAACGGATTTTGATGCGGTATTTTTAATAGATGGAGTGATTGAACAGGAAGGTTTATATGTATAATACTTTGATCCGGAGCGAAGCGAGGGCGGGTCGCTAGTTTTTTATAATCCCTAAAAATCTTTTACAAAGTTTCATTATAAGAAATGAATATTACCGTCTACTCCTGTACCAAAACTGTTTATTAAATATATATAAAGTGAATATAGAATTTATATAAAAATGTAATTTTACCTTGCCAAACAAATTCGCATCAGTTTATTAAATCTTAAAAGCACCGGCTTAGCGTCGCAGTCCAATCCTTGTCACGCACAAAGCGGCCATTTTCCACTTCACCACGTCTGTGGCCACCTAGCCAGTCGGAAAGACCTGGCTTTCACACAGACGTCAGTGTCCATAAACACACCTGTCTGTGACACTTTGAACGGAAAATAAGGTTTATTTGGCCGCCTAAACCACAGTTTACATCAGTGTTGCTTGTTTGCGTAGTAGTTCTTTTACTAGTCTGTGATTATTTAGTTAATAAAAGTAATCAATGATTTGTCAAAATACAACTAAAGACATAACATATATATTGTACAGGTTAATCTTAAGTTTATGTACGAAATTGCTTGCTATTGTTTTTTTTTGTGCATCAAAGAGTTTACATAGGTACTTACATACATAAGTATAAGTGGAATAATTTGAAAGCTTTGTCAACTCTAGATTTCTTGGCGTAAATTCAATTTCCGCGTGAGTCTACTCCTAATTTACTAAAAATCTTTCCAAATCGAGAACATTATGTATACTGATAACACTTTCATAGTTACATAAGTAGATGAATACTTTGCAAACTTGGAGATAAGCTAAGTTCATTAAGATTTGGGAATAAAAACTAACTTTTAATTATTTGAACTTTCCAAATACATTTAAGAGAAAAGTTTGCTTTTCACGTCATGGGAAATTAAAGCTTCACGCTGTTTTTATATATAAAATACTTAAAATTATCAATATTGGATCTTGGTAAATTAAAGTAAAACAAACTGGTGCTGGCAACTCCTGCAAAACTTAAAATGTACGCTAAGGGTCCGCACGCCATGACAATAAAAATATACAACAAACTGCCAGCAGATATTCAAAAGGAGCAAAAATATAACACATTTATTAGAAAACTAAAAAGTTACCTTATTGATAAATGTTTTTACAACACAGAAGTATTTAAATAATGTATCTACCTAACATGACTAATTTTTAAATTTTATACTTATCTATTTTGTAAGTTTGCTGTTTGCGTATGACTAAGAATATTAATAAGTGTTTAATAATGTAATAAGGCATGTGATGATAAAATTAAGTTCAATAATATTGTAATATAATGTAAAAATAATACGACGTAAGGTAACGTATATATATAGATATAATAAATATATATTATAGGTATAAAAAATACTTAAATACTTAAATAATTGTTAAGGTTAAAATAAAATATGTACAACTTTATGAAATTGCAGTGCCCTTGCAGGGTTTATGTTGGGACCTAAATTATAATAGATAAGAACCATTGTAAAAACCACATAAAGCAACGAATAAATGAATATGAATATGAAATTTTCCGAAATTATTTTTATTACAAGCATCCTGGGCCTCAATTCAGGTGCGTTAAAACGATATCGTATTTAACACGTTTAAGAATCGTTTATGTCACAGTCGCCATTATTGTAAATGACATAAGTGTTATGAAAACGTTGACAATACGGAAACAGGTTAAAACGATATTGTTATAACGCAGTTGAATAGAGGCCCTGTACATATACTGAAGGATCCTTACAAATCTTTTTACTCGGTTGTTACAATATATTTTACTTACATAGTATGACAACTTTATGGTAAAACCAAAAAAAAAAAACAGCTAAAGTGTGTTTGATTTCATTTTTGTAACTTAATTTAATTAATTCAAGTTAGATTATTTGATACCACTTATTTACTGTACTCTCCCTTTCACCAATATGCTCTATCATATCGCACTCTCACGATGTTGGGGACACGTTTAGATTTTTCGGTGGGAAATTCCTTTGTGCGAGCAATCCTTACTAAATCTTTATTAATCGTTGTAATTCCCGCTGACTGTGTGAAACATACACACGTCTGTTAGTCGTGCAGTTATGTCTTCGAAAACAAATACTTTTAGACCAGAGAACTGAGATACGGTCCACAAATCAAAGCACTACGCGAATGCAAAGCGTAAGTAAAGTGCATCGCAATAATAATGTACCAGAGGGGCTACCATGACATGGCAAGGAATTTAGTTTAGAATGAGAGAAATAGATAGCCGTGTAACTGCTCTAGAGAGCTATCTAAATTCTCACACGAATAAAACAACGTTCACATTATAATTGTTACATTATTTAAAAGCAATGAAGTTGATCGATAATCACCGATCACAGTAAAACAACAATGATTACACTAGTAATAGTAAATAATATATGTTTAGTAAGCAGAGTCAAATAAATATTCACATTTCCTAGCTTTTACAGCACCCTGACATTTCTCGTATGATTCGACGCTCTCAGCCCGCTCGCCATGGAATAAAGTGCAGTCGCCACACTCTGCTATAGTTCTGTCCAGTCTGTCCCTTACACTCATCCTAAACTGAATCGTCCAAACAGTGTGCAGCGACGGACAATCGAATACTATGGATACTCTAGTTTTATTGTAATAAAGTTCAAATTATATATTTTTCACTGTAAAATAAAAACGATTCGCAAAATGTCTTAAATGGCTATTAAAGTAATCACAAAGCTAAGTAATAATCTATTGAGTAAATTCACAGCTGATCGACCTGAGTGGAGCTGGTTCCGGAGATTATTGAATCTAAATATTATTTCTGCTTCAGTTGCTTTAGGTATTTTACTTGATGAACACGACTTAGGGCCGTATTAATAACCTCATTTTGCCGAGAAACCCATCACAAGTTAGGTACGTAAAGTAAACGTCTAATCATAGAAAACTGTCATTTTGACGCATCTCGAGACGAGCCGCTCAGATTCGTACCCAGCTTTAGGGTACGAATCTGAGCGGCTCAGCCTGAGGCTTGCTTGCGCCGCGCGGCGAGCAGCTTGCGAGCCAAATTGTTGCATATAAACATGCGCGGGTGAGGCAGCGTGCTCGCCGCGAGCCGACACTTTTAAATGGCGTCGGACACGATGACAGCCGCGGCTGAGTTTATCATAAATGTCATAATTCACCGAATTATTAACAAAAAGAAGAAGATATCGCCTTTGTGGTGGAACGGTTCAGCAACTTTATCAAATTTGTACGCACCTCGCCCACAGACAAGATAAAACTTGTCGTTCTGTCCGTGACACGCTCGGATACACGTCCAAATTACGCGGGACACGCACACCGAGGCGCCTCTGAGCACGGTCCAAAGACCGACTCTCGGCGGATCGCCGCGCGCCGCTCGCCCGCTGCTCGCGCACAGTGCGTGAACGCGTACGAATTTGAGAAAAATAGGTGAACCGTGCGTGCCTCAACCCGAGGCAGCTCTAATTCGTACCATCCTTTACAGTCGAGATCAGTTTATTAAGACGGCCCTTAGTAAGTAAAGTAACAGTGATACTGTTTGATTATCTGTCTTAGATAAAGTATTTCACAACTAAAGTAATTTCATTACGGTGTAATTTTCTGTCACGGAAATCATTTATACGTACCTATGGTGTTTACGTATAAAAACTGATAGTGATACTTTTCGAAACATATGCTACTGTCCGCCAGTGTACAATTACGGAGTTTATCTCCTATCGATTTGCCAGCCAGGGCCTCTATTCTACTGCGTTATAACGTTTGACATATTTTAGAATCGTTTATCACTCGGCCGCCATTATTATCAATGACATAAGAGGTGCACTGATTAACCAACCATCTTAGCCTATTTGTGCAAAATCTGGTAACAGAATTATCAACAAGTTCTTCTAGAGTTGTTGGTAATTCTGTAGCTCTGTCTACCCCACTCTAGAAATGATGGAGTGAAGATATGTATGCATGTATGTACATAAGAGGTATCAAAACGTTGACAATACGGAAACACTTCAATGGCGATATCGTTTTTAACGTCTAACATCTCTACCCCGTTTATCGACCGTAGACACGCAACATTGGAGCCTCTATTTAACTCGGTGATCATATGGTTTCTGATGTGTTATCGACGTTATCGTATAGTTTTTAACTCTTCCACCATTACTGTCAAAAAAATAGGAGCTATCAAAACGTTTACAATACAGGTCAAATATTGTTTTACGTCGTAAAATAGAGGCCCATAATATGGTGTCGTGGCGAGCGAAACTTCTGATTTTTGGACGCTGTCAGCAAAAATCCTCTTAAGCATACATACAGACAGACAGCGAGAGGCGACTTTGTTTTATACTATGTAGTGATTACATTGTTGCCTATGAAGGAATAGTAATAAGTTAATAAGAGCATCGGCTGCCTGTCCACCTGTGTATAAATAGGCAGTCTACAGTCCATTGATTTGCCAGCCAGTTTATAGACCGTAGACACGCGACACCTGACCCATATTACCCCCGGTGTCGTGATGAGCAACACTTCTAATTTTGGGACGTCGTCTGACATTGAACTTCGATCAGCCCCTGCACTTGGGGGAGGTTGGTCAATTAGTCTACTTTATTTTGTAGCATCATCTGTGTTTTTTAAACGAATAATAATCAGGAAATTACGCGTCAAAGTTTTTTTAAAAGTATATTTCAAGTGAAACCATTTTTGAATAAAATTACATTCATTTTTAGTGTCATTTTTTTATTGAATTCTTCGCTAGATTCCGTCTTAAACGATAACGTCTTTTGTATCAAAACCTATATAGTGTTGGTCAAAATAAATGGTTGAACTGTTTGATGATCGTATATTATATGGTGTCTCTCACATACATATCGTATACTCATGAGACCATACATTGTCATGACACAAACTACAACGAAGTTAATTTCCTATCCTTTGAAACATAGCCTTTCCTAACCAAGTCATATCTTAAAATAACCAGCCACATCCTTGCGGTCAACCAAAGGCACGTAGAAACAACTGGCTTTCCCAAGTTAACAAAGCAGTTGGCAAACTACGGAACTAAATCTTACCTATAGAAAACATAGATTCAGGCAAAACAGTGGCGTCTCCCACAGCCGCGCGAGTAAGTTGGCACTTCATTTCGCCAACCCCGAGCTGCAGATACGAAATTGCATTACGTTGCATCCCGTAACTTGCTTGCTGAATGTGATTTTATATCTAGCGTTGCCCACATTGACGTTTATGTTGCATTCGCGCTGTAAATATTTATTAGTGCAACTGGAACGATGTTGAAGAAGTAATATCTTAGTTTTGAAAGATATTTTCTTTCAGAAGTATGTATGTAAACACTTTATTATACAAAAGAAAAAACAAAATAATACAATGAATATTAATAAAAAGATGTACAAAGGCGAACTTATCCCTTTAAGGGATCTCTTCCAGCTAATCCTTGAGAGATCGAGAAAAGTGAAAGGTTGTGCATCTAGTAAACAGGTGTACAAATTTATTTAGAGCACCCAAAAAAAAAAGAACCAAAAATGCCATTAAAAAAAACAACGAAACTAATACATTCAAATACTTGCATAAATAGATAGAAAGATATATGATTATACATCAGATATATAATTACTTAAACTCAATCAATCAAAATAATAGTCAAATCTATCTATCTATCTTTTATCTTAATAGTCAATCTGGAATGTATCATTCGTCTTCGCGCTGCAAGCTGCAAGTTGTTCAGCATGTGGCTTCATTTGTCCTTTTGCCATATTGCATTTTAACCAACATTGCAAAAAGAGGGGGGTGAGGGGATTTAACTTGTGTTTCCGTGTATCTCTATGTATGTTTGTTGCATTGAAGCACCCTAACGGATGGCCCAAAACGGAAGCGATTTTTTTTCAAAAGAGAGATATTTATTAACTAGGTTTTTTGAGAATCGATAAGGCTATTTAAGAGGGTTACCTATCTGAAACACTAAAAACGTTTGCCCGTTGTTTCGTTTGACCGAATTTTCATAAGTTAGAAAGTCATTTTTTCTGAAGCCGTCCTTTCCTGGATTGTTATAAAGTAAACCTAACCTAACCGGTTCTCTAGCTTATGAACATTCGGATAAATAAAACAGCGGACAAACGTTTTTCGGACTTGTTATAGGTTACCATTTGAGGGATATCAACTCAAAGAGGGATCAAATATTATATTGGGGGTTTTTAACTATTTGATAGTTATTAAACTGTCGGACTGGACTTTTCTTAGATTCTGCACTTGGTGAGAAGCGTGGTTAACACATTTACCGCCAGCCACTGTTTAATATAGTTTTTTTTTTTTTTGGAAATCTGATACAAACAGCGGACCCGCTAAATATGTTTTAAATGCGGTGGCGTGATGTTTTTAAAGTCACCGTCTATAAAAAACCTTTGAAATCTCGACTGTTATGAGCTCTATAAAACTAGGAATGGCGTAAGTTTTAGCAGACCTTATTCCATCACAAGTGTTTACACGCCGATCTGGACGTCACTTGCAAACACGCTAAATGACGCAGTCGTACCGCAATACCCACGCTGCCACTGTGACGCTTAAGTTGAGGCACAGAATACATAATAATTCGAGTACAGAAGGCACTCTTCTTTGCAAAACAGCATTCAGGTTGAACGTGCCTTCACACTGCTTCTTTTTCTATCGCATAATTTGTATTCATTCGCGTGGAACTCGGCCCATACTTAGCTCACACGTAAATATGCAAGTCGATGTAGCTGTAGCTTCAAGCCATAAGTGCGGATTGCACCGGGCCTGCGCCTATTCTTTAAGCCAATCGCGTCACTGGTAGCTCACGTGACTTTTCGTATGACGTGATCTACCAGTGACACGATTGATATAACAACCATCGAATAGAAACGCTAGTTAGCGAACGCATCTTAGCTATAGGATCTGGGGGGTGATTCTCTCGACACAGCGCTGCGTCGATCTCAATTACGCAGCTTTATACGATACTGAACACGACTAATCTGCCTGCTGCCTAATTGAGAAGGCACGCGCTAAAATGTGTTTTGTACGCTCCGACTAGACTTCTTAAACTTGCCAGATAAAACTTCACCAGTAAGATCAACGCAGCGCTGTGTTGAGAGAAACTCCACCCTGGATACGCTTAGGCATCTGAGTGGTCAACGAAGTAGCAAAATGTGACATAGCTGTAGTAGTTCTTCTCATTTAGCCGGTTCCTTAAGAAATTACAGCAATTATTATAATAAAATTAACTTACTTTTACCTGACTGCTTTGCAAGAGGTAATCCTTTTTTTAGCTGAATTTAGGTATGTTAAACCTCTTAGCCTGTTAGTGCAAAATGTGGTTACAGAAATATCAGTAAGTCTTTAGAGTTGTTGGTATTTCTGTAGCTCTGCCTACCCCACTCTGGGAATGAAGGCGTGATGTTATGTATGTATGTATGTTTAGGTATGTTTCTTTGTCAGTTGATTCCTGTAGATAAACAGTTCGAATTCAAAACTCTAAGTTTCTCGAATTACACAGAAGTCTGAATGTATAAACGTCAAAATCAGACACAGTTTTTGTCTCGCATAGTTTATTGTCATTAAGTTTCAATGTTTATTTGAGTGTTCTCCCGTCTAGCCATTGCAGACGTTTTCCATGCAAATTCATATTTGCGATATTAAAAGCTTTGCACCAAATGATTACTTGTCTGCATTGTTCTTTGAGTTATTTTGATAGATAGTAAAAATGTTGAAATATGGTACTTTTCTGTTTTTAAAAATCGTGACAACCAAATTAATTTTGAAGAATGCTACGTTAAAATGGATGTTTACTGATTTGTCACCCTTTGAAAGCCGAGAACACCTAAAGGCGTCGTGTACTGTCGTGCCTACCACGCCATCGACGCTTATAATTGTCACAGATACAGTGACAAATAGACAGTGCTTGTGACGTAAGGTTGAAATTAGCTGTGTCATTGGCGTGTGAGGACGGCTTTTGTATCAAGTCAATGGCGGTGAAAAGGTTAAACGAAAATATTGTCTGGATTGAATTAAACTTAACTTGTCCAAGCAAAAAACTTGTTTCGCAGATATGTGTTGACACAATCTTGTTGACATTCAATTTACCTTTCTGATATCTACATACTAATACCTGCATCGTCAGACGATAAAAAACGGAACGGAACGTGCCTCAGAATATAACATAACCTCGTATTAAGTTTAACGACCTTTTCAAATGTCCAATCATCCAGAGAGCCAATAAAATTTTATAACAAGACACAACAGCTGTTCTGTAGAGTTTTAAGTATGTTTACATGTAACGTATCGTAAATAATAGTGCATAAGGTAAGCTGTCTGCTGGTTCAAATGGAATTGAAGTTGGATAGATGCCGTCAACTCTGTGGCTTTGACGTACCCTGTTCATATTAAAACAAATTCAATATCTCGGATGTTTATTGATTTATTTTATTTAATTTTCCTGTAATAAAAAATATTCAAAAAGAAAAGTACTTAATAAAAACATAAAATAGATTAACTTATCATAACTATGATATGTACAAAATGTCCCCTAGGCCACTGCCACCGGGAATGGTGCCGGGCCTAACATGCATAACACGGAAACTAGTATCAAATATGTCAAACGGGAATTAGTGTCAAATACGTAAAGCGGGAACTAGTGTCAAACATTATAATGAAATTATTAAAATGACAGCCACCTCGGGTTTAAGTCGCTTGGTAATAAAAGGACTCAAGTCACACAAAACACACTTTTATTTTAAACGCAAATTTTTGTTAGAGACAAGTGTCCCCCCCTCCAGCCAAAACCACAAATCAGAAAAAAAACTTAAATGAAAGCGCATATAACGAATTTAAAAGGAAAACTATCACGATTAAGTATTCAGGTTCTTGGGATACTGGCAATTAAAGTGTTTGTACCTACTAAAATCATCTAAGAAGGCACCGAATGACTAAATAGAAAATTAGATATTACTTGTTGAATTTTACGTTTGTAGTTTTAAACGGCTTCGGAACCCTACACTGAGCATGTCCGACATGCTCTTGCCCGGTTGTTTATACCATAAAGGTAAACTAGCGCATAGGCTATCTGAAGTTTATACTGGTACCTCATACAATAAGAACTAAAGGCATAGAAGGAGCTTTAAAACGAAACTAACTAACCTTTTAATTGGAAAATAATTGAATGTATGTCTGTATTAAGCACATTATCTGACAGAAAGTTCAGTAAATAAATTTGTAAAATTGTAAAAAAATATACGGTCGTATTTTGTGAAGATTCACCTATTGGCATTGTCCATTACTTGTTTCTGTCACCCTAGCACACCCCAAACCGCCATGAGACCGCACACGTTGTTGTACCGTCTTATTTTTTTTTTATAATGCGTGAATAAAATTCTAAACATAAATAATTTCCAATATAAATCCTTAGCCCAGCTATCTCTTTATCTTAGCTAACAAAGATACTAGCAGGCGCCGTAATAATATTAAATTTAAGACAAAGAACTTATGATAATCTTAACAAAGAATTCAAGAGTCTTATGGATCTTGAGATTAACTAAGAGGCTTTAGTGGCGACGTGATAAATTATTTCGTAATAAAATCCTTTGGCCTGGTATATTTTGGTTTGAAAACAGCCGAGCTGTGTCTAACCAACCAGGGCCTCCTTCCTACTCGGTTAAATAAAATAACTGTTTAAAAAAAACCCAAAACCGTCTTCAAAAAGCAAGAACTAACTTCTTTTTAAATGATAGGTCAGTCCAACTGAATTCGGCTTTTGTTAAAAATATCGTGGGACACCGACTTCAATTGGACTGCCCTATTACCTATCATTTTAAAAGAGCTATTTCTTGCTTTTTGAAGATGGTTTTTAGTTTTTAACACATTTATTTTATTTCATACCTTTTAGTGATCGTAAGAATTTTATCGGTCCAGCGGTCGACGAATTGAGAACGTCATCCTTTTTTTAAAGTCGGTTAACAATATTGCATTTCACATTAAATCGGGTGGCATGACTGTCAAGTAAATAGGAGCTATTGTAATGGTGGAAATACGATTACATGTCAAAGGCAATATGGTTTTGGGTGTATTTTTAGAGCGAATTTTTAGACGTCCCAAGCTCATTAAAAGAAAAGCGAATAAAATTAACACTACAGTTATTTTTTTACACATTGAACACACTAAAATACATTCAGGCATTTCATTTTTAACATTGTTTTATAACAAAAAAATATACAAAAAATCAGGTTTCATAATGCACTAAGTCTGTGAGCATTGTCCCACTTGCGGTTTACTTCAAACAATTTAGCATAACTGCATGTCTAAGAAACGTATTAATAAGTATTACACATAATTAGAAACTAGAATAAAAGACGCATTTCACAGTGTTTCATTTATTAGAAATGCATTTTGGTATAAAAATATATTGGCTAATGTAATCTTGTCCCACGCTTAGCAACTAAAATCATAACGCTCAAACACCCGCGAATAACTCTTTACTCGACAGTTGTACCGTCATGTTTGCATTACTTTAGGTAAGTACGTTAGTTTTGCTTCGGTATTCAAGTGGAGTAGACGCGTTACAACGGATTATTAAGTGTCTGGAGAGGTAAGTCTTTTACGGGACGTAGTTTGGTTCACTTTAACGTCATTTCCGTGGGATACTATTTGAGGGTCAAAAAAAAATTGATTCCAGTTTATCTTTTGACACTTAAAATCATATTTAGATATTATGTCTAGTTAAAGTCTGTATATTCATAGAATGATTGGTTTAGCAGTAATCGTCAAAATACTCGATTGTCATCATTTCGCTGGCGTCATTTCCATGGTGATTTTACCCACCGAATTGACGCATTGACAGCGAAATGACGAACACAGTTTTATTTGATACAATAAGTACAGAAAATATTGATTAAATGTAACTTTAACACATTCAAAATGTGTTATTACTAAGACAAAAACGAATTGCGGTAAAACTACTCAATATGAATACTAAGTACTTATACGAAACTATATCAAAAGGGTCCAATATTCAATACCCGAACAAACTATGGTATACAGCTAGCAAAAGTCGTTTAAATTATGTGTAATTTGTTAGCATACAATTAGATGATTAACAGTTGCGTTACATTGAAATATTTCTAAGGGCAATTGAAAAACATAAGATCAAAATGAAATAATCTATACATATACAATTAACGGAGTCACAAACCTTTATAACTACTTCTTTTTTTCAAGTTAAATCATGAACAATGGCCAAAACAAAATAAGATAAAAAAGAGCAGTTAGAGAAAAATAAAATTGCTGAGAGAATAAGGAGAAATAAAATAAAAAGTGATCCTGTTCAGTATGAGTTAGTAAAAAAGAAGGATAGGGAAAGATATTATGTAAACAAATAAAGAAAAAAGATTCTCACTATCACAACTTACTTGTTTTAATAAATAATGCCGAATGAATATACTTACTTTGTTTTTTTGAAATACGTGCCCCAGTAGATATCGAACTGATATGATTTTTACACTAGTTATTAATGATTCGTCATTTCGGTGTTGCCCACGTCATTTCAGTGGTACATTTTTTTTTCAAAATTTATTTACTGCTAAACTATTAGCTTCTGTGAAGTGCCCTAAAAAGTATAGCAACCCTTATGTTAATCATCATCCAAACCAGTAACTTTAGATGCTAAAATCTTGAAAAATAAAAACCCCACCGAAATGACGTGAAAATATTGTTTAAAAAATTCACCCTTTTATCCATTTGCCTAGAGGCCCTGGACGTTTTGACTATTGAACTCTTTTCAAGTTTCAGTAGTTCCGTTGTTTTGATTAACCGAAGTATAGTATCTAAATTGGATTTTTACACGGCATCATCTAGCTAGTTCAGCTATCAAACAATCAGCCCTTAGAGCCACTGCTTATAATTTTTTACTCTTTAGAGGCTTTTTTACAGACTATTTATTTAGTCGGGGTTTTTTTATTTGTAATTTATTACCTATACCAGGTTATAATGGCAACTCCGATGAACACGTGGTTAATTAATTAGGCTATCTATCTTAAGGTAGGTATTTTATTTATTAAATATTTACTTACTCTTTTCCCATATTCTTCTCGGTAAAAACATATTGCTTTTGACACGTTATCGTATTGTCAACGTTAAGATAGCTCTTATTTATTTGACAGTAATGGCGACCGAGTTTAAAATAATACGAAAACATGACAAAAGCAATATGGTTTAATCGAATGGAATAAACCCCACATCTAACTAGTAACAAAATCTTAAACACAATATTATTGCATGTGAAATCGTTGTACAAGCCTGCTATACGCTATTTGCATAGAGTTAATTAAGTTTTCATGTCTCGACTCTAATGTCCAAATCTTGCAAATTAAATGTCTACATGGGAATATAGGGTAAGGGCAAGCAGGGGGTGATTCTCTTAACACAGCGCTGCGTCGAACGCAAAGGTAAACGTTTATCCGGCAAGTTAATGTAGTTCCGTCGGAGCGTACAATCACATTTTAGCGCGTGCCTTCTGATTTAGGCAGCAGAAATCGGTCGCCCAGCGGAGCTTTACGTTCATTTTTGCCTTCGATGCTGCGCTGTGTTAAGAGAATCAGCCCTCAGAAATTATGCCAGCAGTAATTCGCAGTATGATCTCAACCAGATTCTGCAGCTAGGGAAACCATGTCGCCTCAACAGTAAATAATAGCTAAGTTAACCTAATTGTTATTTGTATTAATATGTAACATGTATAATATCTATGATATTACTAATAATATCATGTCCATTAATATTATAAATGCGAATGTAACTGTCTTTCTGTTTCGCTTTCACGGCTAAACCCTTGAACCGGTTTTGATGAAATTTGGTATGGAGATAGCTTAAGCCCCCACAAAGGAGATAGGGTACTCTCTGCCGTAAGTAGCAATAAACGACTTCTACATAGACTGTGTCGCGGGCAACAACTAGTAATATTACAAATGTAGTCAGTTTGTTTGTTTGTTACGCTTTACAGCTTACCCGCTCAATCAATTTGAATAAAAATAAAATAAGGTAGCTAGAAGGTTTTTGTTATCCTTGAAAAAAATATGTTTTCGGAGGGAATAGCGATAAACGGCTTCTATGCAAATGGAGTCGTGAGCCAGAGCTGGTGGGCTATTATAAAGTACAATAATGTCTATGGCAGATTACAATACGGTGTTAAATTTGATCAATGTTAATCGACTGTTAGTTCATACATTTTGATAACTGTTAACGCTCTAATCGTCTGTTAAGTGGTTAACATAGTATGATGAAATTGGTACTTAGTTTATTAAAAATTAAACCGGAGCTCAATTCCATTCTATTCAGTAGAACCGAATTGCTTTTGAGTCTTATTTACTTGACCACTGAAGGGCGGCTGAGTCAAATACTATCCGATGTTAAAGCAATTACGTTTTATTTTGACAATGGTTATAATTTAAATACTGATTTTTAATCGTTTGTCTAATATTGTTGGTGAACTCGGGATTAACTCCGTAATGATGATGAAGAAAAAGAATTAAAACATTTATTGACATACGAGTATGACACAAAAATAAACGAAAACAATAAATGTAACAGAAACTGGAAATGTGTGTCAGAATCTTTGGAGTGTCAACAAATGGCCCTTAAGCTTGCGCTTAATGGTATAACGTAACGGCACCAGTGATCGATACTTTTAGCCGACATGCACAAATAATCGACAGAAGCTTTTAATTCATGAATGAATAAATCATAGGGTAGGGATCGTTACCGGTATTCTGAGTACCGGTTTAAAATGAGGTATACCCTGTTATAAATGCATTTCACTATTTTTACCGCTAAAGCTCTAATTAGCGGTATAATGAATACCGATATTCGAGTATATCGGTTTAGCCAACTGACAACAATACCTGTATTTGATACTTTACCACTAAAAACCAATACCGGTAATACCTGTCAGTGTCAATATACTTGTTTATTTGTTTTCGTAAAAGTATATGGTTAAACTTTTTATATAAATCGAAATGCACACATAAATAAACTAACATAAGTAAGTCGCAAATTATTTTACTTATCCAGGTTATACACTAGTTAATCAGCCATGCACAATAATGTTATCGCGTGACGTACGCTATTACACAAATTTGGTATGTTTTTTTTTATGGAATACTAGTGGCCCACCAGCGGCTTCGCCCCGCTGCAAATTTCTGACTTTCACGGTGGATTTTTCAATTATATTCGCAACTTTTAAACCTTCCAAACACTATAAAAAACATTTTAAAACCAAAATCAGCTAAATCGGCCCAGCCGTTCTCGAGTTTTAGCGAGACAAACGAACAGCAATTGATTTTTATATATATAGACGAGGCAAACGAGCTGACAGATAAGCCCTGATGGTAAGCGAATACCGTCACCCATAAACACCTGCAGCACCAGAGGAGTTACAGGTGCATTCCCGGCCTTTCAAATGAGAGTACGCTCTTTTCTTGAAGGTTTGAAGGTCGTATTGGTCCGGAAATACCGCAGGCGACAGACCATTCCACAGTTTAGTTGTGCGTGGCAGGAAATGCCGAGTAAAACGCAGTTATGGACTGCCAACCATCTAAATGATGGTGGTGGAAATTCTGTCGCGTAGGACGAAAGCAGAAGGATGCGGCAGGAATTAAATTAATTAATGTTTTTAGTAGTAATGTCAAAATGACCTATTTCTTATCAGGTGCAATGAATAGCGATAAAAACAAAAGCGGAATTTTAACAATACCTCTAATTCGAATATAGGTGTTATTTTTCTAGCGGTAATAATTTGACAATATAAACACAGGTATTGAATAAAACCGGTCTTACAATCCCTGCCATAGGGTTATAATTAGACCGTAGCAAAACAAATGAATAAAGTGTCGAACATTGGACCTATGTCGAGTACTGGGCCTCTATTCAACTGCGTTATAACGATATCGTTTTTGACCTGTTTCCGTATTGTCAACGTTTTGATAACTCTTATGTCATTTACAATAATGGCGACTGTGACATAAACGATTCTTAAACGTGTCAAACACGATATCGTTTTAACGCACCTGAATAGAGGCCCAGGTGCCGTTACGTTACCTGCTAGACCTTCTATAGATAGGAGAAGAGAGATCATTCGAGCACTTGGACGCTGCAAACCAAACTTTGAATGCCTCAGACCGGTGCAGGCACGATAGCAACCGCCTTAAACCTGCGCGTACTTCTAGACAATTTAATTGTTCTAAAAAGGTACGATGGAGCCTCGATTCGTACAACACCATATTTAAATTTAACTATTGCTACGTTTAGGTGAACTATTGGTATGTTTTTATCAGTAAAATATTACAAGGTAAGGGTAAGACAGCTGGGAAGAGGCAAGTTGGACGCAAGAAGGTGTAGCTGAGCATCATTCGTGAGAGGACCGGAATGCACCAAACACCTCTTGCAAAAGATAGGGACTTTTTATATCAAATGAGCCTTTAATAAAGTCGTATTCTTTTGGACCAAGTAAACTGACAGGTTTTCAGATGCAATGTTCAGAGTATCTTACTAATATTATAAATGTGAAAGTTGGATGTTTGTTACTCAATCACGCTTCAATCACTCAAAGGATATGGATGTAACTTGGTACACATAATAGGTAAGGTTCTAGAATAGGACATGTAACCTTATCTATTATGTGGTACACATAATATCTCAAATGCAATAACCAAAGCAGTTTTAATTCTAATATTTAGTATTAAGGTTGATATTGCTACAGCAGTTTTATCTGAGATACTGCCAATTGGCTTAGGGTGGCAGTAATGGTTATATTCATATTAATAAACTGAATCTAAATTCCAAGTCTTTTGGGGGCTTTTAGGGGCATCTAAAGACGAGCATTTTAGTGAAGATCAGTTTTTAGATACGGCCTTAAGTGAGTGAATCATGCATTAGAATTTTGTCACAAATCTATTTATTCTTTCTCCATAATTGACCTGCAAACGTCAGTTTACTTCGTCTTATTAAAATGTGATTTTATTTAAGTAGAAGAGTGACTTAATGAGACTTAATAAGTCAAGTCACGTCGTAACATGGCAATTTACCAATTTCCAGACAAGTTACCGTGAAACTGACATGATTAAAACGATAATGACTATCTGTAGAATTTAATTAAGCGATCCCTTGAATGAAGACATTAAGGGATTCATATTAGCATATAGTAATTATGTTCTAAACACCGGGAGTCTTGTGGGGAATTATCAATTTGCTCATATTTTAGCTAACAGTAACAATTTAATAAGGGTTGTTAGTATGGCAGGAGTTTCAGTTATGTTTGTAGGGTTCTGTTCCTCAAAAGGAAAAAACGGAACCCTTATAGGATCACTTCGTTGTTCGTCCGTCCGTCCGTCTGTCGGGAACGCGTGGAGGTATCGAGTTGAAATTAAAACCATATACTCAGTTCTAAATTCCATTAAAGCTGTGAAAAAATCAAACTTCTAAGTTAAGGTAAAAATGTATAATAAAACTTACTAATTTTCCTCATTGTCATCGATTATAACTCTATCGAAGATAGAGCAGGGTGCTTGTTAATGTCTTGGTTCGTAGCCCTCGTGCGCACACCAACTAATCGTTCTCCGACCCGTGAAACATGTATAACAATAGTTTATTATGCACTCTAGCATACGATCTCGATTGTCCTCATCAATTAATATTAAGGGCCCATTTAATAATCGCTCACAGAAAAATCTAAAAAGAAGGTGCAAAGTATAAACCACAATGCGCGCATTCGATCGCTAAAAAACTTTATAAAACAAAAGCTCATTTGGTTCGTCTCAGACCAAATTTGAAAAAAAATGTTTTTTCTAATAGATAGTTACGTAAGGAACTCGTTAGTAGTGTTTTCACTTCTGAGCAGCATTTGGTTGTTTTTAATATTCATACGAAAAGCATTACTTATACTGTTCGTGTTTATACTCGTATCTTCTGGCCAATAGGTTAATTTTGCAGGATTATTGTTCGATGTTTGTAATTAATTGTCACGTTAAATGGAACGTGACGTTCCCAATAACAATAAAGTCAACAACAATAGTCAATAATAAAGCCCGTAGCATTGATACGTGTGCACCATTCAAGCTCAATTGAATGTTGGTGTTGCTTGTATCTTTACTGGATGTATCCCGCAACTCCGTTAGTGTTGAAGTCATATACCGCTATTCTCTCGGTTATGTCCTTTTCCTGGATTGAAGCTATCTCCCTAAATTTCCAATGCACTATACCATATTCTCGTACTTCACTATTTTCACAAATACAACTTCAAACATGCAAAATATTTAGCATTTAGCACAAGTCCTGTAGTCAGCCGTTGGACACATGGACGTAACAGCTTGATTTACTGCAACATGTAATAGGGCACATTGTGGATGTTAACCCAGTTTGCTTGATTAAACCGGATTTAGTCCGATGTGAACTTGCAGGTCAAGTATCTTAGTGTATCTAGGTTACTTGCAAATTAGGAGAGGATATTTTAAGCTGTTTTAACCCCTATTTAATCAAGGAAGGGTGTTATACGTGAAACGTGTGTACCTATGTGTGGCATCATAGCTCTCAAACGGAGACGGCTTCGGACCCCTTGTCCGCTATACGACAGATTCGCTTAATGGCAGATTCGCTTTAGGGCAGATTAGCTTTAGGACAGATTCACTCTAAGGCAGAAATTGTACAGATCCTCACACCATTCTTTAAGCCCTTAATAAGAACGTTGATCTTACTTACAAACTACCACATTCAGATGAATGAGATTATTTATAAGAAAGGATGATGTATACCACCCAGAATTAGGAGCTGCGCGGTAGTGGAACTCCGTCGACACTTATTGTTCTAATATACTCCTAACCTAATCCTACCTACGTATTAAAAGTAAGAAAGCAATTAAGTACATTTATTTTTCAGCTTAACTGTAACTTGTCCTAATGATAATCTGTGTTTGTGAGAATCTATCCTAATACTAAGACTTAAATAAATCAATGAAATAGCATTTATGTATTCGGTGTTTAGTTTTTTAATCTTATTCATCCCACTGCTCCAATTGCTATTCGGTCCTGGCGCTTCGCCGGTCGCTACCGCGGCACGCTCGCTACGCTCTCTCGGCTCGCGCGCCGTTATTGTAGAACTTCTAACGTAACCTAACCTATTTTACTGGTAGCAGTTCGTTACTAATTATTATGCTATGGTTCAATCATGACCGGGAGACTGATCGACCACTCGCCTGCTCCGGCAGGGCGTCCCCACCCATCATCATCATGGTACAATTTTATTATGCCATAATAAATTCATGTTTAAATTTAACTACTGCTACGTTTAGGTGAACTATTGGTACGTTTTCATCAGCAAATATATCAGCAAAATATTACAAGGTAAGGGCAAGACAGCTGGGAGGAGGCAAGTTGGACGCAGGAAGGTGTAGCTGAACAACATTCGAGAGAGGACCGGAATGCACCAAACACCTCTTGCAAAAGATAGGGACATTTTATATCAAATGAGCCTTTAATAAAGTCGTATTCTTTTGGACCAAGCAAACTGACAGGTTTTCAGATGCAATGTTCGGAGTATCTTACTAATGTTATAAATGTGAAAGTTGGATGTTTGTTACTCAATCACGCTTCAATCACTCAAAGGATAAGGATGTAACTTGGTACACATCATAGGTAAGGTTCTAGAATAGGGCATAGTCTACTTTTTATCCCGAAAAATTGTACCGTTTCCGCGGGAATACCGAAAGGAAGGTGCGGAAGGTATATTCTGCTGCATACATTTCTTCGAAATAATAATCGGCGATATTAGTATTCAAAATTCAAAATTCTGCCAAATGAATGCTATGCGTTATGACAGTTATGCTAAGTAGGTATACCTACTATTAAGCTAAAGTATCATTCGGCTTAAAATGTTTCTGCGATAACTGTTATGCCAAGTGTATTTCGATACAATCGATATTATGCCAGATGAAGGGAACCCGGTAAAACCATATTGCCTTAGTCTTGTTTCCGTATTGTCAACGTTTTGATAGCTCTTATTTACTTGACAGTAATGGCGGCCGAGTTAAAAACAATACTAAAACACCTCAATAACATCGTTCATTATATCGTTTTACCCTAGGGTCCGTGTTGTAGTTGTTTTTCCTCCAAAACTGACGAGAAACTAAGATAAACAAACCGTCCGGGAACGCCCGACGTGGAACTCCCAAGCCATTCAAACAACGCGGCCTACTATTTGCAAAACTAGCAACAAAGGGCAAACACCCGAACACGCCGAAACCAATATTTGCCTTTCGCTTTTGATTTGTGAGCTGTGACCCGAACACTCCCGGATAAGTTTCATCCGATTACAGATAGCAAAAGGACTGTTTGTGTTAGTTTCTACTTTTTGACATAACTGATTATTGGGGCTAGGACATTTGGCACACTGTGGACACCATGTTACCAAAAACTATGGAGTCGCCATTTGGGAGAATTTCATAAATATTGTACGTAGTTCAGGACTTGATTGAGACAACGTAAACTTTTTACATTGCGTATGGAAAATGGGCGTTTTTTAAAAAAAGTGTACATCGTTAAAAACAAAATTAAGTAAATTTAACTTTTTCCATTTCGTCACGAAAATCAACGTATCTAAATGTATGGCTAATTTTCGTGACGAAACGGAAAAAGTAAAATTTTCTTAACTTTTTCCTTAAGAAAAACGCCCAAATATGATTAAGTTTTGTCACTAAATGGAAAAAATAAGGTCCTTTAAGAGTGCGCCGAGGCAACGATACGTAATTACGAAAAAAATGCGTTCGTTTGATCGCCTGCTGCATTGTTTTTACTGAAGCTTTAGTTATGCAATTCATATGTAAGATATTTAAGGAATCACTCTATTTATCATATACTTTAGAAACACGATTACTTGTACTTCCCTCGATAGAAAAAACATCCAAAGATACCTCTACATAACAAAATAAACACTTAGTACGGCGTAATTACTTCACGGAAGATCATCAGTTTTCGATTTACAACAAAACTACACGTCTTCTATATATTCTACACTTTAGATTTGAAAATGTGTTTTTATTTTACTAATATGAAGGAAATACCTAAATTCGCACGCGTTTCGTCCATTTTAGCCAGAGCCGTCACGTTTCCCCCATGTCCGCATTAGTCAGGCTTCGGCCGTCGGACGTGGAGGCTGTGTCGCTTGGTGGTTGGTTGCGTTTATCGCGATTTTTGTGATTATTCACTTTATTTTAAATGGGGAACAAACACAACCAAGAAAGGAAGAGAAGGGGTTGGCAAAAGCACAATGCTAAACGCTTGCGTGAAGAAATGAAGTTAGTTAAAATCGTAAACCTACTGATAGTGAAGTAGTTCTAAGAAACCTGATTTGACAGTTGTCAAAATGCCACGGTAAGGGAGGAGAAAATAAATCGGTAGCAACATAGACTGATTTTCGAGATGTATCGATTTGTGTTACTAAGACTTTGTAATCGTTTAGTTGTAGTCTTGATGTTTTGGGCCAAAATTGGTTTATTTACACAAGTAATTTTAAACAACACGCGAAGTTCTTTCAATTAGTAGGTAGGTATATAAAAAATACACTTCTATGGTGAATATTTACCAAGATATAAAAATAGTTTAGCTAAAAAAACACATTTACAGGCAAAACAAGCTTCTTAGAACGACCCGAGGTTTTTTTTACCATAATTAATTATATAATATTGTTACTTCTTGGGATGGTTTCAATATTTCTAGAACAAGACATCTCCAGAAATCTGAAAACAAAGAGAATACTCCGTAAGTATACTCAGTACCTAACAACTATATTTCAACAAATGAGTAAAATTGCAAAATTATTCATATTTTTTTATTTATAGGGTTAATGTTCCAGTTGTTGGCACTTCGCTACAAAGCGAAGAGTTAGGTACCTAATGAACCGGTGAGGTATGCGTAAAAATAGTAAGAGGTGTATAGGAAAACATTTTAATAAATTTAGTATGAATTTTCACATTATCTTTATATTTTTTCAATTTACAGAGTAAATGAATTGGTTGACATCGATTATAAAATTTACCACACAATGGAATTGTAAGTCCCAAATACGAATTATTTTTATAGAATGAGGATTACAAAATTTCATCCAATAACTAATTCTGTTAATAAATAAATTATAGTTAAATCAAAACGTTCTGTTTTATTACAGGATGCCAATGGACCAAATTTCTTGTCTTTCAGTGGATGGAGAAATAGACAATGACATTGCTTACTCACACAGACAAAATAATGCCGTGAAGTAAAATCCTATATTAATTATTGTTGTTTCTTATGTCCTAATATTTTTTTCTAAAGATACCTGCGTACATTATTCATTACATTATATACATACAAACAATAAGTAGGAACTTCTAAATATGTGATTGATACAGCAGCTTTAAGTTTTTAGTTTTTTAAAACATCAATTTAATTTTATACTTTATAGTGATCAGAATCAGACATTGAAGTTTTTGCGGAAATAATCATGGATAAACATTCGTACAAACTAAGATCCTTTTTTTAAAGACGGTTAAAATACCAAAACCTTCTCCTATGTGAAACAAATACTTTTCTGAAAACCGCAATAAAAACGGTTCAGCCAAACGTGAGATAATCGCGGACAAACATACATACATACATACAGGTCAAACTGAGAACTTCCTTTTCTTTGAAGTCAGTTAAAAATAATATCTTGAAGAAAGGGTCCATGACTGGGATTTTTGCCCTACTCAGTCGTTCTTATTACTTTACATTAGGTATTGAGTTCACTTTATTTTGTGCTTAGAATATTGTCAATAAAGATAATTAGGTTTTATTTCATTTCAATATACAGTCACATTAAATCACGGGGTTGTTGAGCCACCATAGAACTCTGTCCTAATGACAGCGTCAAGTCACGCAAAAGAAATTATTTACGTCAAAATTTACCGTCAACTTTCTATGAAAGGGTTCTCCCGGTAACCTTCGGAGAGGGAAGATGGCCGATTGGAAGATGTACGGCTTTTACTTATGATTTATTCTCTTTAGCCGAACAATTTGCCCAATAAATATTATAAATAACTTAACACTAGCTAAATACACCTTAGATGTACAAACGACATTAATTAAAAATTATCTATCTATCTGTGAGTGGGTTCTAGAGTGGCTCAACAATCTCGTGATGTGACTGTACCTCATACAAGTAATTCAATCCTACCTTACCTACCGACAGTAAACAACAAATTTAAAAAAAATGTAGACCGGAAAAAGTTTTTAACTTCTTATAGTCAATATTTTAATAAAAGTATTCGGAATCGATTATGTTTTTTTATTTTGTAAACATTGGTAGCAACCTCCGCGCCTAGTGGATCGGCGCACGGCTCGTCAGGCGCGGCGCGCGGCCGGCGCATGGCTCCGGCTCGCTCCTTGCTGGTGTGCTATACGCACACATACACAGAGTGCATAAAATACCTAAAGTTAATGAGCGCAAAAAGCTCGGTGCCCCCTTAAGTTCTTAACTAAATATAATGTTTTTGATATTCGCCCATTTTTCTAATTCTTCTATACCAACTTGATTTTAACGTTCGGTATTTTCATACTTCAAATAAACATACGAAATTTTTAGTTTACTTCATTAATTCTTAATCATATTAGTTTGTTGGTTTGGTATGCTTTCACAGCGGAGATATCCTCTATACCAAAATTCATTTATTCATAAAATGGCTCGCCGGTATAAATATAACAACTAGAAATTAGAGACTCCATGGTTTTTAGAACCACGGTATGCCACCAAATGTCCTAGCCCCACTGATTAAGTATGTGGACCCCGGTTAGGCTAGGGTCCACTTTCTCTCTTTTGTTAACATACTCTATTCTAATGATAGTGGTTAGATAGGCAAAGGATTTCCTCTAACTTTTTCTTAATATTTGACAGCTCTGATACAATATTTTGTTATGATTATTATAAACGTTTCTATGAATGCAAGAATTTTTAGAACGATTTTTGAGTTACTTTACGAAAATTAACCCGTTGTTTTTACCTCTTTATATTAAAGTACCTATGTATATTAGAGACTATTGTAGTTCTACTACAAGCTTCATAACAAAGTCTAGCCAGGACTTTCAGATTGGTAGTTCATGAAAATAAATCTTGGAAACAATCTCAAGAACACCCAAGTGGGAAAATTGAAAGACTTGTAACGTTTGGGCCAGGTTCAGCTAAGCAATCTCCGTTTCAATTTCGTTTCTTTTAAAATTCATACCCTCATTCGAAGTATTCTGGAATCGGTATGGTACAGTGCATATTTCTTTTGTACATTGTATATGTCTGACTCATCTACTAAATCTATACTAATGGTATAAGAAACTGCAGTTGTTTGTGTTTGTTTCACTTATTAGCTCATTATTCGCGAGAGACTTAGGCTAAGTACATTTTATCCTAGAAACTTATGTAGGGAAAGTCAGGAGACAAAAGCTAGTAGATTATAAAGTGATTTGCAGCATTGTTAAGTGTAGTATTTTATTAAGTAGACGGATGAATTGGTTCCCAGGATCATTTTTAGGGTTCCGTTGTCAACCTAGGAACCCTTATAGTTTCGCCATGTCCGTCAATCTGTCCGTCCATTCGCATCCTAGTGCAGAGACTCTTAGTACTAGAAAGTTATTGTGGGTTTGTGAAAACAATTTTTCAATATTTTTTAGAGTCAAGTGTCTTCCTCCCTTTTAGCCAAAACTACAAATACTAAAAAACTGAAAAAAAAATTGAATGAAAGCACATAACGAATTGAAAAGGAAAACTATCACGACTACATCATTAGTTCTTGAGATGCAGGCGATTAAATTGTTTATACCTACTAAAATCATCTAATACCTACGGTACCAAATGACTTTAAATAGAAAATTAGTTTAAAATTAATTACTTAACTGCTTCGGAACCCTACACTGAGTATGGTCGAACATGCACTTGCCCGGTTTTTTAACCTTACAAAAAACAACGTTTCGTTAATCGATCGTAGTCGCGGCACGCTCGCTTCGCTCGCTCGCGCAACCTTCTTACTGACGTTCCTCCTCACTGAGCGTCGATCCAGGTAGGGCACTGTTGCCGCCGAGTTCAGGATTTTTTATTTACTCCTCTTGTCAGTTTTAGCATTCTGTAGGTTACATAATTATATCCTTAAAAACAATTATGTCAACTTTGATCTTTATGAAAAAAAGGGTACGCTTTGATAGAAAAATATATTCATCTATCACATTATTATTGAATTAGATGTAAATTATTCAAGAATAGTTATAAATTTAGTTAGAAATAAAAATAGACAATAGACATGCTAATAACGTAAAGAAAAAAATATTAAAATTAACCGCACTCACCGATGCCATAACTCAGCTTTCAAAAGCTGATTCTATATTTATTTATTCATTGTGATTTTTATAATTAATTGGAACAAGATGCACTAAGCCAGGGGTGGCTACGCTACGACCCCTCTAGCAATGCCAGCTTGCAAGCTGCAAGGATCCTGCTCAAGGTGGCAGGCTAGACTTGCAAGATATATGGCCACTTGTTTACATGGAAATATGAAAATATGAACCTTGATTTGTGAGGCTCTCGGTGTCACTGCCAAACAAATCAAGCTGCATATTGATAATGCAGACACAGAGAGCGTCGCGTACTAGAATAATTGTGTAGAGGCTCACATTATGGTTTCTAGATTAGGAGCAGTATATATTTTAAAATAGAAGACAGACGATTTGTTGTACAACTCCGTATTCTCGTACCATAAAACACTGTGATATAATCAGCAACAGCATGGCTCACCATACAAAATGAAACAAAGTGGTGGGTCGAGACATCATGGATTGAAAACACTAATAACTTTACATTATATACTTTTCGTACACAGCAAAATGAAATAACAAATGCGACTAATTTTTGATTTTAGAATGTAACTTTGTTAATAAGTGTTAAGCTCATACATGTCATAATACATATAAATTAAGTATAAGAAAAGTCAACTTCAATCATTCGGCCACCAATAGATGGTCACCGCTCTCTTAAATGAAAAAGTTTAATGAGTACCTACGAGCAAGTACCACCTCCACCAGCTTTTTGATACTATTCAGTTGGCTATTGCTGTCAGACTTGGATACTCGCAACTGTTCCATAAAAAATTAACATTGCCGATAGCCAGGAACTTGTAGAGCTGTATCAAGTTAGTCTACTTTTCTAGTCCAAATAGACTCCGAAGACGGTGATCTGTATGGCTGCGGTGGAGGACTCCCTCTGCACATCGACATAGTCGTCCCTCTCGTGGTCCCAAAGGAAAGTGATGGCGTTGTTGTAACTCTGGGATCGTTTTTGGGCAATGGTAGCCACCACAATGAACCTGTAGCGCGGGAAGTCCATAGTCTTGAGCCTGCGCATGATATCGCCAGAAAGCCGCATCACTAAAGCGGGAGATTCCTGGAAGTTAATGTTATGTATCAAGAGGGATAACTTGTTTCAAGTATTGGTTACATCAGACTAAAAGGTTTCTTGAACCTAACGAAACTTATCAAGATACTCGTAGTATCCCCTTATTTGATTTTTAATGGCTAACATTTCCTCTAATTTAATTTGCTATATTCATTCATTTGCTATAAATTGAAATGCTATAGTGGTTAATTTCGGTTATCTTCTCTCCTGCCTGTCCAACAGTTCCTAACTAAAGAAAAATCGCGAATAAACAAGGGATAAGTTCGCTTTTGTCCCATCTCTGCTATCCTTTTGTCTATTTAATAATTGTTTTTTCTTCTGTTTGTACAAAAAAGTATATCCATACATAAAATAAACCTCACAAAATAAAGAATGAGGAAATGTCTGTTTTAATATACTTTACTCCGTAAACATAGACAATACAGCGTTATATCAGACATATTGTGATTTAGATAATTACGTTTTGTCGGTACAAATTTTAAAGGTACCATTGGCATAGTATTATTATAAATTTAAAATTGCCTAAAATGCTTTCTCCAAATTGGTAATCACTTTTTGGATCGATATAAGTATTAGTGAAGACTTGAGATGAGTTGTAACCGAGAACTCTACAGAAGCTTGTTACGAAAGACGCGCCGTTCTCGAGATTTTTTAACGAATATTGAGCACGTCATACAGCTTCTTTAAAGATTTTGAGTACCCATGCGTTTTTCATATAAAAGTCAAACTTTTGGCCAAAGCTTCGGAGCAAAATGCACAAAACGCAAAATGTACGGCTACAAACAAAACGTAACCAATGGCAAAATGTACACATGCATATTGTACACAACGCATATTGTGAAACACTACTACTATTTGCTAATTGCACGTTCTGCGTAATATACATTTTTCGAGTTGTGTGCATTATCCGATTTGTACATTTTGCGAATGCACTTTTTGCTTTGTGTACGTTCCGCGTGTTTCACAATATGCGTTGTGTACATTGTGCGTAAATATTGTAAATTTTGCTGTCGGTTACATTTTGCGTTTAATGAACATTATGCGTTTTGTGCATTTTGCTCCGAAGCGTTTCTAGTGACGGCCATGAAAGAAGTACCTGCGAGTTGTATTTGTGCTCTAAAAATGATTCATCTAACATTTCGTTGACGAGTTTCGTGACAGAAGGGACGTGGAACAATCGCCCAGGTTCCAGCTGGTAGGAGTTTAAATACATCAACGGCGGCCGCTTAAACTCAATACCGAGCTGAAATACAATACAATGTTTTTTAAATTAATTTGACTGACTCGATGCCACAATATTAAACTGCCTGCTGTTTTTACAAACTATAGTCTCACTTACAAAGAGATCTGTAAGTAATTAATAAGCGTTTAGATTACGTAATACGAATACCCCCTGTAGTTGCCGGGTTAGAATAGTGTCACTCCATGTCCTCGCGTGGATGTCGTAAGAGGCGACTAAGGAAATAAGGACTTGTAGTATTGTTAGGCGATGGGCTTGCAACCTGTCACTAATACACTAGTAATCTTCTTGGCCTGATTGTGCGAAATGTGATTACAGAATTATAAACAAGTCTTTTTAGAGTTGTTGGTATTTCTTTAGGTCTACTAACCTTCCCACCCCTGGAATGAAGGGATGTTATGTATGTGTATGTAGATTAGTAATATTGCTTTTAGTTTTGTACTTGCTCATTATGACGTTATAAAAACGTTTGATTGATTATTTTCTGGCACACCATCAGGTATTGACGCTCTCCGCTACGCGTGGCCCCAGATTCCGTGCGCTTTGCATTTCGGGCATATATCTATTATAATGTACTGCTCAACCCGCGTAATGAAACTCCATCAAGTGGCATTAATACGTGTAGCTTTATTTTACCTGTGAGGTTCTCTCCACTGGTCTGATCCCTGGTACCCCTGAAAACCCATAGGACTGTCTTCTCATTCTCAGTCTGCTTAGAGATTTCTGACTTTTTACCATCAGCGAAGACCTAGCTCGACTAGTACGACGCTTATCTTCGTCACCCATTTTTACAATTTCTCACAGTTAACCGTAATAATTTTATTTTATTTCTTTATTTATTTAGTAAAATGAGTTACAAGAAAATTCTAGCACCTTTTGTTTGACAATGACATACAAAATGCCACAAAATGCATTCCACAGATTATAAGAGGTAGATATGTAGCATAAAAGAACAGTAAAAATAAAAATGTGGTTGCAGAATTTTCAGCAAGTTTTTTAAGTGTTGTTCCTATCGAAATATAACAAGTAAATTAATCGATTTATAGTATAGTAATCATATTATTTCGATGGTTGTTCCTAAGTCTGTAGCTCTGCCTATCCCACTATGGCAATGAAGGCGTTATGTTATTTATGTGTAAAAAGGATCTAAATAGGCTTGTACAGTCAAGGTAATAAATATGCATACACTTTAGTACCTTGTCACTTAAATCGCTGTGACAATTTCATATGGCGGTTTAAACATGACGTTAAATAGACAAGGTACTAAAGTGTATACATATTTATGACCTTGACTGTACTATGGGCACTAAACAACGATAAACGTATATAACATAGAAAATATAATATATTTTAAGACTCAGGAACAAATACTCGCGCTCATCACACAAATATCTGTCCTTATCGGGTTTGAACTCAGGGCCGCTAGCTTTGTAGGCAGGGTCACTACCAACTAAGTTAACGTGTCGTGTGTGTCTATTAAATATTGAGATTCAAATTAAATATTAGGAAACCGTCATCTTTAATTTGTCTGAAAACCAGAATCTCACTCAAGATTCAATTAAGGAACGTTTAAAGTTGTCGGTTAGATACAAGACCAGTATAAGCTTAAACCTTATAGTTTGGCACTCGGTCAATTTGCGTGAGATTGTTCGTTGATTTTCATAGTCATCCGTTTTTAGGGTTCCGTAGTCTAACTAGGAACTCTTATAGTTTCGCCATGTCCGTCCGTCCTTTCGTTCGCAACCTAGCTCAGAGACTCTTAGTACTAGAAAGCTGTAATTTGGCATCAATATACATATTAGTCACGCCAATATAAAATGTAGGAAAAAAATAGCCCTACAGCCAAAACTACATGTACTAAAAATCTTAAACGCATATAATGAATTTAAAAGAAAAACTATCACGACAGAGTTTGCATTGTTGTGTTCGGATGTGGGGATAAAACAACCGGTGAAATTACTAGCATAGAGCTTAGGCATTGAGAATTCAAATGTCTATGGGTCTCAGATTCCACTTACCATCAGGTGGCCTGAGTGCTCCGGTGCCTTCTTAACCGTTTTTTTAATATTCGTTTTACAGTAAACTACTTATAATGGTGGAGCAAATAAAATAAAATAAATAAATATCAAAGGACAATGTCACACAAATTGACCTAGTCCCCAAATAAGCTCTAGGCTTGTACTATGGGTACTAGACAACGATAAACTTACTTACATAGAGAAATATTGACTTAAATACATAAAAAAACATCCAAGACTCAGGAATAAATACTTGTGTTCATCACACAAATATCTGCCCTTACCGGGATTTGAACCCAGAACCCCTAATTTCTAAGGTAGGTAAGGTAGCGTGTCGTTAAACATTGATATTAAATTAATAATTATTCATAATTCTAATTGTTTTACATAGGTAAACGTACTTAGGTTTGATCTATAAGCAATAAAAATAAAGTCTTTAATCGAAAAGTTACCTTCTGAATAAAGAATATTAAGAATTTTGGTAAATTAGGCTTTATGTCTCTTCAGAGTTACATGATACAGGTACCTACCCTTTTTTTGCTACATTAAATAATAAACCTCCAAAGCTCGCCACGAGTAAGCACATTGAAACACAACGAAATAATATCTCCCTGTATAATTTATAGCTGTATTACTTTGTTCAGTAATTAATCATAAAACTGTAAGCCCAAGCCTGTTTCATGCTGAAATGAATGAAATTCAATTTATTTAATCCCTGCTGTCGAAACATTCGAGTTAATATTTAAATTATATTATGGCAAAACTAATTTATTGTTTACTACGTTACAACATTATAAATTCCTTATGAGAGAAAATATGAATAATAATCAAATAACATCCTGTAATGAATTATGTAGTTCGTGTTTTTTGCACACGAGCACTCAGGCCACCTGATGGTAAGTGGAATCTGAGATCCATAGACATTTGAATTCTCAAGAATATAATCGCAACACTGCAATCCTAAGACCCCAAAATGCTTTAAACGATTTTCTTCTTCTTCTTCTTCTTCTTCTTCTTCTTCTTCTTCTTTGCCAACCCTGAGGACTAAGATGGAATGCCTCTATCTAGTACTTTCACCGGTCCGATGTCTTATTCCCACACTGGAACACAAATATGTGGACAATGCTGCTTGGCTAGGTTAATGGATAAGATGGTGGTAGTGATCAGGACGGACCCTGCACCGGGTCCTACCACCAAGTAATCGTTGTTGCAAATACTAAACATAAGTTTCATCAACCTAGTTGATCATTAAAGTGTAGGTCATCACGTGAATCAACCACTTAAAATATGTACGGTCACCATCAATAATAAATATTGAACTTAAAAATATTTGATATGCACTTACGCCTCTTACTGAATTCGTTAATAAAAGTTATGACGTGCGTCAGGGATGTTTGCCGCGGCGTGTACGGACGGCTTCCAGGGATCATGCGTCAAAAAAGCAGCCTCGCTAACCTCAGCGCGTGCGCAGCAGCTTCGACGGCATACTAAGCATGATTGCTGAACAGCCTCACTGTACCTGTTGTAATAGGAGAAATATAATAATTAAGTGTACAGTTAAGTTAAATAATTCCTAAAATACTATAAATTTTAATGTTGCTAACAATCTTTGGAACATTGTAATTCTATAATATATGCATTTATTACGAGTATTTATACTTCGCTCAACAATATACTCAACTAGATCACAGAGCAAAAAACGGCTGAGTGAATAAAATAAGATCTCACTTTATCATGGGAGCTTATTTTAAGTGAGTAAAATAATCCTTGCATGTATGAGTAACGATTTAAATTACAATATGTTAGTTTGAAAATGACTCTAAGGTTGCGTTTCCACTAGAGCTGTGCGAGGTAGCGAAGCAGTGTGCGAGGAAAAATCCACCAATAGGATTCCTAGCCTCGCTCAGCGCAGCTCTCTTATTGGTGGATTTTTTCCTCCCCCGTCGCTCCGCTACCTCACGCAGCTCTGGAAACGCAACCTACCAAGTATTAGCTTGTATAGGTTGCCCTAGGACACTTGAAGAGAATTTTGTATTGAACTCGGCGTCTATTGGTTGGTACGTCAATGTTGTCATAAAACAAACTTTACCTGACCTAAAGGGTCTTTATGTCCCTATAAATGTTTAAAAAGGTGTTAAAAGGCTCAGGTATTTTTGAGCTTATTTTGGATAATTATGCTATCGCTGGTGACTGTACCTACGAGTAACAGTCAAAAGAAATGAAATTGAATCTCTAAACGAATCATAATATTATGTCATTGTCTAGCTAACTATTATAGTAGCTCGGGGTCTATGTTCCTAGGTACGCCAATAATCCATAAAACCTGCCTCTGATTACTTCGAAGGACATCCGATACGCACAGAGCGTATTAAAAAAAAATACTGTAACAAAGAGAGATGTTTTTCCGTGAACATGCATACAGTACCTGTACATTTTCCAGCCGGTTCGGCTTTATCCCGAACACTTTTTGCAGACAGAACTCTGAAAAAAATAGGAACGCGCCATATACCAAATGAAACAGGATTATTTTCGAGCCGGAATTGAAAACGTGATTAGTTTGTGAAAATGCTTGGTAGTACCTATAAATGTTGCTACCTAAAAAATAATCAATTAACGCTCTGTAATTAATTAGGTAGTTCTTGGTAATCGTTATTTGTTTGTGGTAGATATTCAAAAAATAATATATTTTCCTAGCTTTTTTCCGGAATCCCAAACCTCTTTAATTTTTATGATTTCAGTAAATTTCATGTAACTGAAAAAGTATAATGAAACCAACTCATTACAGGCAAAATGATCATCGGACTTTGATCAACATATTCATAGTGTACAAGTAAATTCGTATGTTTGTATATTTGTTTGACGATGACTTGTTGACTTCATGAAATTTGGTACAAACTAACTTTAGTTTGAGGATCAGTGGGGGGTTACGGAGTTAAGGGAAAATCACGAGTTCTCGAAGCGAAACTAACCACTAGAACCTATTATTAATAATGGAGAGGCATAATGGCACATTCACAGTTGCATAAACGTTTATTAGCGCTATCGTCTCATTAGAACACCTGGCACTTTCCAAATATCCAAGTTAGAAAGTGACTACATTACTTTTATACAGGGTGTGTTAGTAATGTGATATTTATCCCTTTTAGGCGGAGTATAGAAGAGCTTATGTGGAATAAATAGGTAATAAAGTAGCCTCACCTACAATGCCTTTCTTCTGAAAACTGTACTCCAAGGTAAGTAATTAATTCTGAAAAAATGAAAAATCTTAACGTTTCTTTGAAAGTTTGGTACCTAACTATACTCACCCACTGAAGTAATGTATATCATCATTACGAATCACCAATCCTAACAGCGATGTTGTTAGTACACTGCCGTTATGCCAAAGAAGGTATTTTTTACGGCAAGAAATAGTATAAACATTTTAAATTTAATGTGGTTACTAATAGAGTATAGAATGCTTTGACTAAAACATTGCACAAACAGCATTCACACGGGTAATACCAATAGTTTTTTTATGCCAAAGAGAAGGTATATGGACAAACAGGCCACTTGATGGTAAGTAAGATCCGAGACCTAAATATAGACATTTGCACTTATGACTACAATCCCAAGATTGTCCTGTATTTCTAGTCCCTGAAATACGGGATTAACATCACGACACTTCAGTAAATTGCCCTCATACAAAATGGGTCCTAATTTAAACCAAATCCAGTCAATCTCCTGAAAGAACGGTATGTTGTCTAAATTACTAGTCAGCATGAGAACTGAAGGTCTCAACAGTTCACCGCCCCGTCGATGCATGAAATGCAACTGCATTTTGTTTCGTAAGATGTGAGCGATAGTGTTACGTCAATGTTCTTTGTGCTTTAGTGATGTACAGAAAACCTAGTACTTTCGGCGATAGTTGTTTTCGTCATTAATTTTGATATTTTTTGAAATTTTAACCGAGTTTTCTCGAAGATGACATATCAACATGGCTGGGATTCGACACGGTAATAACGATAATCGTCTTTGACGTGTACTGTCAACGTTGTGTTACTCTATGTAAATTACAATGACGTTAACGATTCTAAAACACGACAAATGCGATATCGTTATAACGCAGTAGAATCGAGTCCCAGATCGATGTCTTGACTCGAAAAAACCCAATTTTGTTATTTTGCATCCAAGTTATTTGTGCCGTTTCCGATAAACGGCGCATATTTACACAATGTTATCTCACTAAAAGTACAAGATAAATTTAATAATCAAAGAATAAATAATCACAGAACAATATCACACAAATTGACCTAGGCCCAAACTAAGCTCTAGGCTTGTACTATGGGTACTAGACAACGATAAACTTACTTATATAGAGAAATATATACTTAAATACATAGAAAACATCCAAGACTCAGGAACAAATACTCGTGCTCATCACACAAAATTCTGCCCTTACCGGGATTTGAACCCAGGACCCCTAGCTTCGAAGGCAGGGCACTCCCAAGTATGCTAGCGTGTCGTCAATTGTTTAAAACCTTTTAAATTTGATGCTTTGATGATGTTGCTGCTATTTTTAGAAGAAGTTTAACTCAATAAATTATTTGTTGGAATTCTCATATAAGTCTTGGTAGGTATACCAAGATGTATTTTTGAATACCGTAAACTGGGGTTACTTTTGGCCTAGGGAGTAACATTGCCCACCCTTAAAATCTTAACTATTAGTGGTATAGTAATCATCTCAAAGTGGGTAAATATTTTTATAAACATATAAGTAGCTTAGTCCTGATGTAACATTAAACAGAATAATTAAATATTAAAGATGTTTTTTTGGGTGGGCAATGTTACCCCCAAGGGCTAAAGTAAACCGAGTTTACGGTAATAAAATAAACGGTAACCCATAATTTAACCCATTTTCACTTCATCGCTTGCATCAATTCACTGAACGCTATTTTCAGCTGAAACCATGCATGAGTTTTCAGGATATCTTGAACATTACGTAGGTTAAGTTAGACTTGTGACTACAAAAAAAACATACGGCGAGAAATGCCTTTTGATTAAATGAAAATGCTGCGTAATTATACTTTCATGGAATTGTTTCGATAAAATTATATAGGCAACAAATACCATTTTTGTTGTGTACATTTTCATATTTCAATGTAAAACGGTCTGTTCCATATCGATTAGGAATATCCATTACTGTAATTGTCAAATAAAGTCAACCAAATACCAGTAACATAACATCATAACACAAGCAATAAAAGTTTCACCTTAGTCAGATAGATATAAACAACAAAAGTTTCGCCAACAGACCAACTGGCCGAATTCGGCCAAACTTTTTCTAACACCACATTTCATCCAAGCTAATTTGGCTTGCGCTGTCGTGCTCTGTCAAGTCCCACGTCAACGCTCGCTTATAGGTCAGTTAAACGACTGTTCACCCCAGCACTGGGTGGCACAGGCACTAGATCTGACCGATAGTGCTTTAGAATAAGACGATCAAGGAGCGCGAATGACCTAACTCATTTTCTTTAGCCGGGGGTGACTACCGATACTTATACATGAAAAACGAGGGTCCTTACTCAATACTATTGAATAAATATTAAATAAGTAAAGCCTTATAAGCGAATTTGGTGCTTTGTCACTTTAACGTCATGTTTGAACTGCTACATTAATCTGTCAAAGGCGTTAAAGCGGCTAGGTACTCGAGTCTGTAGGTACTTATAAGGCCGACTGTGCCAAAGCAAGTCCTAGAGCCAGTCTAAGCTTGTATAGAATAAGGTAAATATTAATCGTATTCCCGAATCGAACCCGGCATCGCTAGCTTAGGTTAGGTCATTACACAGGTTCTTAGGCTTAAGTGATGGTCAGCCTTTTAAAAGCATAAGTTTCTACAAGAAACACGAGTAATGTGTGTATAAAATTGATAATGCGACATGCGATACTAAAAACGTGTCACGTAGGTATCGAAATAAATGTGATGTTTTTCATCTTCAAGTTTTTCAACACCTGTCATACTTAGTAAAGTAGAGTGGCGTTCTAATAACGATCACGTCAACTCTATTTTGTTCAAATAATGTATTATTACTCTTTGGTTATTGGTGATCCTTCTATGCCGACCATTACTGACTGATTGTGGCAACCCTTCAAATAATCACTGAAGTGAGGTTTTGTATATTTTCTAGATACATACACGATGTCCTATTTTTGCGCAGGAATGGTCTGCTTGAGCGGTGGAAGTGCACTGAAATCTTATTTACTTGACAGTATTGGCAGCCGAGTTAAAAACAATACCATTAACACATCAAAGACCGATTTTACCTAGTTCAATAGAGGCCCTTTATGCTTTAGCATTGCTAAGTTGTTTTCACCAGTTTTACCACGGCATCCAAAGACCACAAGTAAAATCTAAATTTATCTTTATTACAACAAGCTTTGCTATATAGAACGCAACTCATGATTGTCCTCTATATTAGGCAAAGCAAAACAATTTTACCCGAAATCCAACACTTTCTTTTCAGAAAAATAAGAACTTATTGCTTTATAGCAACTGAATGTTGTGAAACAAGTTACTACTCGTAGTTTAAAAGACTAGTACTTAAACAACAAAAGTAAATCCACGCTATAAGTTAAAAAATAAATGTTTCAATGAAACATATTAAAACTAAACACTACGTCTCGTCAAATATCTCGTAAAAGTTTATTTTTACTACACTGTTAATATAAAAGTTCTGAAACACACACTGTTACATAATTTCAAAGAAGTTGTAAATGCATTGAAGGGCTTTGGCCGCTGGAGGGTGAGCGACCCTGCTATTGAACTAACCTCGAGTCGATGCTCTCTTATGCAAGGTTTCGTAATGACAACTTAGGTAAATACGAGTGTGTGCATTTTAGACATAGAGCTTTGTAAGTCTTATTTGTAGACAAACGTTTCAGTACTTAGAACGTTTTTAGTAGCGAACGAGTTCAAAAGTGGTACGTACTAATTTGGTTGTATGTTTTTGTTTTGTTTCTAATTTCAGGACCTTCTAGTCCAATGTAATGTTATAAAGATAGATTACTCCATTTTAGCCGCGACTTCGCGTGGACATCGATTATGTTTGATTTTGCAGATACTCTCGAATGTTTTTACACTTAGGTTAAGACGTTAAGACAAAAGCTTAACAAACAGACAGACAAACAGATAGACAAATACACTGTTGCATTTATAACATTCTTTTTAATGTACATTTAGCTTCTATTTCTAAAAGAAGCCAGAAAACTATATGTACAGAAAATAGCTGTTACAGTTATGAGAGTACTCGGGAATAGTACACAATTCCATTAGGTTTTTCAATTATAACACATAATCAGAAAATATTTTCAACATTCGTAGCAAAAAGGAAATGAAAAACACATTTGTAATATCAAAAGTTGATAAAAAAATGAGCAAATGTACTTATTTGGTATTTCCGATGACGAGTCTTCTTACTTACTTTGAAATGCGTAAGTATGTTAGTTACGATATCAGTTTATAATTTCATCACAACAAAGTAACTTTTTCTACGAGCCTTATCTATCCGTCCATGAAAGAGATTTTGCCACTCATTATCGTCGTCCAGATTCCAAGAATAAAAAACTTCATAGTCATCTTCATTTTTATTTATTTTTTGGTTAAAATGTGAGAGCTTTTTCTTTACACAGGAGAACATGACCAGGGTCTCTACGTCAGAAACGATAACTAAAATAACGACCCCTTCAGATAGCCCCATAATTCTACTTAAGGCTCAGTTACATTGATCTTTAGCCCGATTGTTAGTGGCAATACATTGATGAGTTGGTTTTCACGTTATTAAGTAGGGAGCTATTGCAACGACGCAATGCAATGCTACAAGCATGTGAGATAAATCCCAATGAAACTGTCTTTTAAGTTTAACGCATCTTAGTTTTGGTATCGAAGCTGAATATGCTAATACAATGTAAAATAGGAACCTGGGATCAAGTCTCGCGACAGTACGATTTGTTTCTAAAACTAGAAGTGCAAACTGAATGTACAACTTTTATAGAAATTCCCAACTCCAAGGATTACGTGATGTTGATGCAAGTGAATATAGAATACCTCCCGGGCGGTGACGCAAGTTCAGGGTTAATGACTCCCGGTGCATCGCAGGGCATCCTCTGAACCCTGCATCTAAAACAATGCAGTCTATGCAACGGACGAACGTTTGTAGCGGAATTTTCTGCGGTAATTGCTTTAAATATTCCTTGATGAGGGGTTTAGTTGGAATGTTTTCGTGCTGTGTTTTGATGTTTTGATATTTCCATATGTTTTTGCATAAATTTTAAGTTAAAATAAGCGTAAAAGTTTGTTTGTTGATGCTGGGTTACCTCCTGTTAACATAAAACGGGATACGTATAATCGCTGTCTAATATTTAACAACCTTGTATAAGGTAAGTAAGGTTTTTAGGGCGCAGTTAGCCTTGTTAGTAAGTACCTATATTAAATTATCCTGCCTATTAAACTAGCGGTCAGAAGTTCAGATATAATGTGTGATGAGAAATTGTATTTTTTCTGAGTAAATTATTATTTATACGTATCGAAGTATTTATTTTTCTATATCTTAAGTGTGTTTATTTTCGTTTAGTACCCATATGGGTAAGTTAAAGCTTAGTTGGGAAAAAGTCAATTTGTGTAAAATGTCCTCTGATATTTACTAATTTATTTATATTTTTAGCACGTTTAGGTAAATATATTTGAACACTACGTATGTTTCAATATATAAAATAAAAAAATAAATATCAGGGGACAATCTCACACAAATTGACCTAGTCCCAAATTAAGCTCTAGGCTTGTACTATGGGTACTGGACAACGATAAACATACTTATATATAGATAAATAAATACTTAAATACATAGAAAACATCCAAGACTCGGGAACAAATATTCGCGCTCATCACACAAATATCTGCCCTTACCGGGATTTGAACCCAGGACCGCTGGCTTCGAAGGCAGGGTCACTCCCGTGTAGGCCACCGTGTCGTATATGTACTAAATAGCGAGTGTTTATTGTCGATACATGTAAAAATATTACTGGAGGGTAATCAGCAGACCGGTGCCGATAATTCAGCTAAGACAAATAGCAATCAGGCAATAAGTCTTCATTTTGCTATTACAAATCCTTATTAGTGGCCGCATAAATTAGTCGATAGCTATTTAATTAAATCGAAAAGTTCAAAGTACACATACGAAATTAGCCATACATTTATATGGCTAATTTAGTCACAAAAGTGACATAAGTTAACGTTTCTTAATTTTCCTTAACTAGGGTACCTACACTTTATTTTGAAAATGCCCACTTATCGTACTCTTCAAGACTAAATATGGTGTTATCTAAACCTCACTTACATTTTACATGTAAACTCCCAAAGGCACAAACCCTGTGAACCTTCACGGAGGCAGTCAAATATTTGACGAACTGTGAGTTTTGATTAAAGCGAGTCTTCGTACTAGGTTTGAACAAAGAGATCGCAAAATAAGTCAGCTGGAATATGCGGGTTTTAATAAGCTAGGAATAGTTTTAAAGACTTAATTTTCGCAATGCCTAAAAACCACAGTATTTGGCTAATTACACATTAGCTGCCCGTTCGGATCGGAAACATAGACGCTCTCAACCACCAATTAAAGTTGCACTTCTATGGTGGGTATACCACTACTTGTTCACCATCCAAATAGGGAGGAGGAGATCAGGGACAGGGCTAAAGTTGCGGATTTTGGCAAAACGATATCGCAACTGAAGTGGAGACGGGCGGGACACTTGGGTAAGCGAGACGATGGTAGGTCGAAGGCGGTTACGAAGTGATGGGCCAAGATTAGGTCATAGATCAGTAGGCAGACCGTCAGCTGGATGGTGTCATAGCATTTACCAGAAATAAAAAGGTAGAAGAGGCTATTACCCTGCAGTGGAATTTGTTTGGGCTGATGATGGAATTTTATTTAAGTATTCCTCGTTAACATAGTTTGTAATAAACACGTTTTAGTAAGTAACTAGTTGCGGCACAAATCGTACTTTCTACCGTTCCCTTTACAATTATTAGGGGCTGCTTGCTTGTTTACCTGCTTAACAGGGCAAGCGTACCTACAAAAACTGCAGTAGCGTGGTGCGATAACGCATCACGTGAAAGCGTTTGCACACCCCCATAGATGATGCGAGAGGTCACACTTACAAATCGATAGCGTTGCGTTTAAGAATTGAGCGACTACACCGATACGTAAAATACGGTGACGGTGCGTAAACAAAAGAATGGATCACAGTAAATACATGGCGTCAATTTTGATGGACCGTAATTTAATGGTGCGTATATTACGGTCCGTCAAAATTGACGCTATGTAATTAGTATGACCCATTCTTTTTTTTTACGCCACGACAGCGTATTTTATTCGTCGATGTGGCCGATCCGTAGTGACATTTGATAGACTAGTATAGAAAAGTTACAAGCTCAAATTGAAGACACTTAAAATAACATTAAATATAAATTATATGTACTTCTTTAAGCCCCAAGTTATATTAACTGCCTAGACTAGAAAAACAAATCATAATTTTATTTGTTTTCGAGAATCGCCCGTGGGAGAATGAATATTATTCTAGGATAACATAGTTCGGGCTTTCAATATAAACAAGACCGCTATTTTGTCTGAGTTTGAGTTTTACAGGTAAAATAGAATTTATGTATAATTCAAGTAGAGTTCATACATACATACATAACGTCACGCCTTTCTTCCCAGAGTGGGGTAGGCAGAGCTACAGAATACTACCAACTCTAAACTTGTTGATATTCTGTAACCACATTTTGCATAGTCAGGCTAAGATGTTTACCAAAGTATTAGTGACAGGTTGCAAGCCCATCGCCTAACAGTACTACAAGCCTTTATTCCCTTAGTCGCCTTTCACGACATCCACGGGAAGACACGGAGTGGCACTATTCTAACCCGGCAACCACACGAGGGGGGGGGGTCAAGCAGAGTAGGAATAGAAAAAAATATTAGTAGTATGAAACCATTTTTAGGGTTCCGTAGTCAAACTAGGAACCCTTATAGTTTCGCCATGTCCGTCCATCCGTCCGTCCGTCCGCAGCCTAGCTTAGAGACTCCTAGTACTAGAAAGTAGTAATTTAGCATGATTATACATATTATATTAGTCACGCCAACAAAGTGGTACGATAAAATTCTGTAAAAAAATATATTTTGTGTACCTCCCCTACACGTAACGTGGAGATGTTTTTTATTCTCGTCTACCCCATAGTTTGGGGTATCGTTGGATAGGTCTTACAAAAATATTGTGGGTTTGTGAAATCAATTGTTCGATGAAGCGATCCGTTTATGAAATATTACGCTTTAAAGAGCTAATTTTGAGCCCTCCCCTCTACAGCCAAAACTACAATTCCTAAAAATCTGAAAAATATCTTAAATGAAAGCGCATATAACTAATTTGAAAGGAAAACTATCAAGACTAATTAGACATCATTAGTTTTTGAGATACAGGCGACTAAAGTGTTTATACCTACTTAAATCATTTAAGACGGCACCAAATGACTTTACAAAAAAAAATGTTATTACTTGTTCATTTTTATGTTTGCAGTAGTTGAAGGCTTCGGAACCCTACTCTAAACATGGTACGACATGCTCTTGTTCAGTTTTTTTATTATTAACTGTAATATCAATGTCGAATTAGAAGTAGCAAGTAAATTTTCTATCAAATGAATTCTCTATTATAATTGTACTTACTTTATTTTGCTTACACACTTACCAAACTACTTAAAAACGTTTCAAGAATCCAGACCTGCTATTTCTAATTATTATTCAATACCAAAAAAAAGCCACTTGACTGTCAGAGATATAGTCAGAAATTACTCGCGGGTACAAAAATATAAAGTAACTTTAAGAAAACACAATAAATTTTCTCGCCAAAACAAAAAAACGAAAATTGATCTACAGTTTCCGTTCTAAATAAGGCTCTGGAGTTAAACGAAATTCTTCCATCCCTACATTTTTAATTTCGAAAACGTAGAAGGAGGCTTTAGTCTCTTTATTGCCGTCCGGCTGGATACCAATCCCCGATTTCCCCCAAGTAAAAAATAAAACCTTTAGAATAAGTGGTTTTTCTATAAAGGTCATTGAACATAAAAGAGTATTTATTTCGGTTAACGAACATTCATTTCATACCTGAGAAAAGCTTAAATAATAGATAAGCGAGAGAGAGAGTATACATTGGTGTTATTACTAATGCTAATTCTACGTCGAAATCAAGAACGAGCATTTCGTCATTCGATTCCTTGACTCTGAGGGTCGCAGTAATTTTCTCGGAACAGTCTCCCTTGGATGATGCCCTGGCATTTCTTCCTATCTGCGGCCTAGTATAGAGCATCGTGTACTACGGTATTGAGAGCTGTGCGAATCTGATCTGTCCAGTATGTCGGACTCCTGCTTCTTGGTTGCTTAATTACTAGACTAATTAGAGTGTCTATATTGGCTCACATAAAAATCTTACTCCTAGTTTTTGTTTCACTACCGATTTTTATTCATAATTATCACTCTTCATAAAAAAAAAACCTTGTACTTTTTTTGTGCATAATTTGTTATACCGTTAAACCGTTCTAATTATAGGACGTTTATAAAACAAACCTTACCTAAACTAACTTTATTTGCCAGTTGGATATTTTTAAAATCCTGAAAATAAATAGGTATATTATTAATATTTATTATGAAGTAAAATTATGACATCAAAGGATATGAAAAACATTTTCGAAGTTCCATTAATCTAATTAGCAATTTTATATGAACTTTGGCGCATCCCTAATTAGACATTTAAGTCGCCTTGAACATAGGTAGTATTCATCAATGCATTTTCCCAGCTTAAAAAAGGGGTTCAAAAGGGTTTAAACGATAGAGAATAGGCTCCCAGGCCTCAGCGGAGTCGTAGATCAGGCGGATCGGCCGAGGCTTGCAAATTTAATAATGGCGCAGGATTCGCTGGGACGTATGTTGTCATTAGTCCGGTGTTTATCGCGGATTGGTCCGATGTAGCTTGATGAACGAGAACGCCGTTGTTCCTTATTTAAAATTTATATCGCTCTCTGTCTAAATGTGAGCGGTTAATCCAGCTGAGTTAAATGTAAATCTCGTTGATAATCCGTGGTTGTTTCATTTTGTTTGTGCTGTTGGAATAAACGTTGTTTTTGAAATTTGTCGTTGTCTGTGAAAAATAGTGTAAAATTAGATGGACGTGTAAAAATTATTTAATACTTTTACCTATAAAACTATATTTTTTTCACAGATATTATTTCCTTACAGTACATTTAAACAACTAGACAAAAAAAAACAAATTTGCCCGTTTTCTTAGTAAGGAGGTTGACTTTACTCACACCAAAACCTGTCATGTATACTTACTTCCTTTACTAATATTAAAAATGCGAAAGTAACATGTGTGTTTGCTGGCATTTCATGACAAAAACGTTGTGAAACCAGACAAGGGGATAGATTGTATTCTAGAAAAGCACACATAATACTTAAAAATTACCTATCCTGGAATTTTGGGCAGATCACAAGGGTATATCAACAAATTTCTACGCGGACGGAACAACTAGTGATTTTATGTATTGGTCGTAGGTACATTTTATATACAAAGTAACAAATGAGCTAAGCAAAATATTACGATCTTAAATTGCGTAGTCTTAGCCGGATCATGAAATTTGACCAAGCCCGCTCAGCGGAAAAACCAATGGAGCAAAAAATACAAGGACTGCCATTGACGAAAATCCGAACTATTCTATTGATTAACGGCTTTGGTGTAACGACTCTTTTTATAGTTCGCAGTAGGCGGAGACAATGGAGAGTCTGTAACTCGTAATGAGATCATTTTACGTAGTTTTTAACCCCCTACAAAAAAGAGAGGAGTTATAAGTTTAGCGTGTGTAACTGTATTGTGTCTGTGTGTGGCCTCGTAGCTCCCAAACGGATGAACCGATTTGATTGCGATTATATTTAAAAGAAAGCCAATTTATTCAGCATCGTTCTTAATTAGATTTTATAAAAATCGGTTTGGCCGTTTAGGAGATATGAGCCCTGAAAGAAGGGAGTCCGGGGATTTTCGCCACCAATGACAGCGGGACCCTATTACTAAGAATCCGCTGTCTATCTGTCTGTCACCAGGCCATTAATTTAGTTTTTATTAAAAACAACATAATGGTCCAAATAATATTAGTATTTACTTAATATAATGTTAGTTCCTTAATAATTAATACAAAATAGTGATTTAGTCCTCTGATCCATTCCCCACATCAGAGGACAATCTAGCTTGTTAGCTATCATGCTTAGAATGCTGTTGGTACTACCGCGCACTCTGTCTAACAGCGAAGCCGTTTTCTTGCGCCAGACGGCATCGAAGCCGTCGTCTGTGCGCGCCTCTGCAAACATGGACGACGCGCTGCAGAAACGTGGGAGTCTCAACAGCACCCTAAAGGCATTATTGTATTGAATACGCAGGGCATTGTTAGCCCGTTGAGTATATCTAACCCACAGACTTGACGGGCACAGTGATGTATAGACACCCTTAAATTGTGTAATTTTTACTTCATCCGTACAACGAGCAAATCTGCGGGCCAGCATGTTCGCTCGAACTGACAATGTCCTGCGCTCCATCTCTATATCAACATCGTCCCTCTAGTCATCGGTTAGCAAATGTCTCAAGTATTTAAACTGTGTTACCCTCGTGAGATAGGTGGAACAAAGAACGAACATTTAGTTCCCGCCTAGTTTTACTTACATTGTACGTTAAGCCATGAGATGCCGCATATGCCTCACATACAGAAATTAATTGACGCAATATATTTCATGATAGCGAACCGTGATAGCGAGACGGTTAAAATTTTCACAGATGATGTATTTTAGTTGCCGCTATACAACAAATACTAAAAACAGAATAAAATAAATACTAAAGTGGGTTTATCCCATACTACAAACGTGTTTTTTTTGCCGGTTTTTGCTCGATCTTAATAACGGCGAGAGTTAGACGCCTGAAATATTCACAGAATATTTAGTTATATACATATGTATATGAATAATTAAATTAAAATAAAATAAATTAGTGAGGGCTCTCATAAAATTTAAGAAACGTGATTTTTTACCGTTTATGTTAGGTTTTTTGCAGAGTTCCTTAAAATATATACTTATATCACTTTTGATATGGATTGAGTTTTTATAGTTCTTCCTTCTGTTAAACAGCGAAGAGGAAGTTATTGCGTTAAATTTTGATACATTTACAAAATCTTGACTTCGTGAGGATCATTCAAAAAGTAGTTTATAAATCCTTTACGTTCTAAAACAGGAGGATGCTGTTGATTCTGGTGCCGTGTATGTTGCATTAGCATAATTCAAACTCATACTATCCTCTCTATTTGCACAACAGCTTGTCTGTAATTAATTAGAGAGTGCTTTCCTACAGTGGACGACGTCGTGGCGACGAGATGTATTTTGTAATTAGTCTCAACAGTATATTGTATATAGTACACGTCGTATTTACACTACCTACAAGTAACTGTCGGCTTTCCCTCTTACTAATAGATAGATAGATAGATAATAAACGTTGAATATGCTTGGAATAGTTATGCCATGATTTGTCCTTGGGCTCCTAAAGTTTTTCTTTTCCATCGCTCAAAATGTATGGGGTGACAGTCGACCACGTGGTTTATCGAAACGCACGAGAATGTCATCCCATACATTTTGAGCGATAGAAAAGAGAAACGTTAGGAGCGTTTGCATCTTGGCTAGGGCCCCTTATCTGTCATTGTGACATTTGAATTCGACAGATGTAAGGGGTTTTATAAATAGCTGCACGCTTTTGTACCTTGTCGATTTAACGCATTTGACAGATGAGTGCACCAGCTCAAACATGACGTTAAAGTGACAGAGCAGTAATGTGTGCAACTGCTCGTACTTATAAGACCGACTGTACCAGCGTCGCGCTGCCGTCCCAACCCCCAAAGCAAACCTTGGCCTATATTCTACTGCGTTATAACGATATCGCGTTTGACGTAATTTAGAAATGACATAAGAGTTATCAAAACGTTTACAATACGGAAACACGTCTAAAACGATATCGTTATTACCGTGTACAATCCCAACCCTTAGTACTTAAGATGAATACGTGGTTCTTATTTTACAAAAGATTAAGGTTATTCATTTGTTTTGCATCAATCAATTTGTAACCGTATGATCATTCAATTAGGAGTTAAGTGATCATATTGTTGCCTGTCAGCTAAAAGTGTCCAACACTGATGCCACCACTCTAAGACGTAGATACTTTTGAACCCATTATACACTAATATTACAAAGAGGAAAGATTTGTATTTTTGTATGTTTGTCACGAATAAACTCAAAGTTCGAGTTGCACTCGGAGTTGCGAGCACAGCTAGGTAGATAATTAGGTATAATTGCTGGTAACTGTACATACCAGGAATATCCGTCTGGGGCACTATTTTAACTCGGTAAAAGTAGATTGCTTTTGAAATGTCGTAGTATTATCAACGGTATGACAGCCCTTATTTACTTGACAATAATGGAGGAATCAAAAACAATACATGTCATAACCTATATGGTTTTACAGTATATAATAAATCCCCTGACATTATTACATTTTCATATTTGTCTATATTAGTTTCTAACCTACCAGTTGCAGTATTATAAATGTAGAAGTTTGTACGGATGTTTGTCTTTTTATGATAAGGAGAAGGCAAACGAGCACTCAGCCACCTGATGGTAAGTTAAATCAGAGCCCCATAGACATTTGAATTCTCAAGACTATAATCTTAAGACTGCAATCCTAAGACCTCAAATGCGTTACCAACCCTGAAAACCGATAAACGACCCCACATGAACAGAGTTGGGGGCGAAGTTAGTAGAAAATAATGGCCCTTGTAATTTTTGCTTTGTTAAACAACCTAGTTTATCTGATAAAAACACAAAATCTAGTTTCCCTAAACTATTTTTGTAATCTGTTTCATAAATATAAGTACCTAGTTCGATCAATCTTTGTTGTCGAAGCGACTGATCAACTTTGATCGATATCAGTGATATCAGCATGGTGCCATGAATCATCTTGACATGTTATATTAACCGTTTAGTTAGTTCAAGTATTGTTTTCGTTTACACGCGTGTATAATCAACATCACTTGTACTTGCGTAAAAAGTGCCTACAAAAGTAGCTGGGGGTTACCATGATATGCCTAAGCGATGTAGTTTAGGATGAGCGTAAAGGACGGAGCTATAGCAGTTATATAGCTCTGTCTCTTTCTCTCACCGTAAACTGAATTGCTTAGCCTGTCATGGTAACTCCCTTTTCTCTTGTGTGCTTTATCAACACATTTGTTTTTTAGGGTTCCGTAGTCAAACTAGGGACCCTTAGAGTTGTGTGTGTATTTTTTCTCGTCTACCCTATAGTGTTAGGTGTCATTGGATAGGTCTTTCAAAATGATTACGGGTTCGTGAAAACAGTGTTTCGATTAAGTAATCCGTTTATAAAATATTAGTGCATTTTTTTTTTAGTCTCAGATGTCTCCCCCCGCCCTGCAGTCAAAACTACAAATACAAAAAATCTGAAAAAAACTTAAACGAATTTTATAGGAAAACTATCACGACTCAGTAGACATCATTGGTTCTTGAGATACAAGCGATTAAAGTGTTTATACCTACTAAAATCATCTAAGACGGCACCAATTGACTTTAAATAGAAAATTTGTTATTACCTACTTGTTGATTGTTTTGTAGTACTAACGGCTTCGGAACCCTACACTGAGCATGGTCCGACATACTCTTACCCGGTTTTTTTTGTTTGATATTACTCACTGTCACGTCCACTTGTTTGACAAGTGGAATTAATATTTTTAGGGCAGTCAAACATGGAACTTTGACAGTATGACCATGCCCGTCTGTCCGTCTGAACCATCAAAGTCAAGCATCTAAATGTTTCCATGGTATTGTGTTTACAATCCTGTTAATTTGATATTTTGAAATGAAAATGCATTTAGAGAAAAAGACCTTACGAATATTTTTTATTAGTTTTTAAAATACTAAATAGCCATTTTGACTTCGCTGATGATTTATTTAATATTCTAGATAATAACCTGCCGACTCTTAATGACCGAGCCTATCTACCACTCAGATATATGACTGCAATAAATATTACTCCTCATGCCTATTATGGTCGTGTTTATCGATGTGCATACACGTGTATAAAACATCTGTCACTTTCTGACCAGTATGTACGTGCGAGAGTGACGGATGCTTTATCCACCGCCATAAAGGCTACCATGATACGGGAGCAGCGCCAGCCCAAAGACATAAACAGTCTCCGCTCGTGACTTATTGGAGGATATTTATGACTCTCGTGTATGTGCTAATAACCTTATCGTTATAGCCAAGTTGCTATGTTTGCTAAAACTCGTAGATTTTCATACGGTCTTCCATTTGTTAATTCTGCAAAAAAACACGTATTGTCTTCTAATTAAAAAACACACTTTTGTTTGGTTTGTTCAACTATAATCACACCAAATTTGACGCTTGTTTGTATGACCATTTTTACTAACACAAAAAAAAACTTTGAAAAAGAAACATTTCTTGCATTATGTATACCTACCCCCTATTATTTTACTTTCGGATATTTTATTATTTAAGTACGCCGTTATATTGCGACACGTATTCCGCAATCAAATAAACCTAAACCAAAAAAGTCCAAATTCGCATAAATCCGAATGCAACTTTTTAATAGAAGATTTTATTTATTGATGTCGCTTATAAACCCAACCTATGTAAAGTCATTATATTGTGCATTTAGGCTAAAATAGGTTCAGCATAACGTAGCTTTCGGAAAAATAAAATTTAACAAATTAATATTCGTAAAAAATACTTCGGAATTTTAAGTTGTACCAACTATATATTACGGTGCAAAAGAGGTTACCAGACCGAAAACAAAAGCTTAGAATTAGGGTCCCGTTTGGGTACGGAACCCACAAAAGTGAGGAGAAAAAAAAGGACGTATTTTAAATTTTATTTGGTAGCCAGTCATACTGAAATATTTAATCTTTATTGTTTATGTTAAAATATAACACTAGATAAAGTCAGCACATTTGCTGCTACGTAGCGTGTAGCGGTACGATCGTAATCGATTCCGGCGTTTTTCCGCTTTGTTGTGAAAACTGCCTAAGAACAGATAAACTGCATTGTCCGTATTGTCTACGTTCAACGTTCTTATGTCATTAATAATAAGGGCGGCCCAGTTTAAAACGATGCTAAAACACGTCAAAGACGATATCGTCTGAACGCAGTAGAATAGAGGCCCTGGTTGCAGATACCGAAAGTGATAGGGAAAAATACCACAAGTAGCTTTCAAGTTATTTTTATTTATTTAATTATTACAATTTTAATTAAAAATAGAAATTAAACATTGCCCGACAAAACTGGAGTAACAGTTTAAAGTTGGAAACAGTATTTGAGCGTGAAGCCTTAACCTGTCCGTCCAAAAACTTGTTCGGAAAACCAAGGATAGATTTTGATTGGCTGATTTTCTTAAAAAAATACTGATTGTGCTAAGCAATTTTCCCCTATACACACTTGCACCGTATTCACTGTCAAAATTGCAAAGTGAAGTTTAATATCGTTATCAAAATGACATCAGGAAAAGAAATATTCTATCTAGCTATTACAATTCATATTCCGTATTTTTTATTATTCTTCTTATGTACATATATTTCATAATTCCATTGTTCTGACCTAAATATTGTGTATGATAAAGTATGCCTTAAGTCCGCCATTTGTACAAACTTTGTGTATTGTGAAATAAAATTTATTAACTATCTTTTTTGCCACGTTAGAAATGTTAATGGCAGACTTTATGCGTCAAGGCATGCCTTAATTCTCTACCAGTCACCAATTGTATGTGCAATTACACATTACTTTACCAACCAGTCGAGGTTTGTAAATTAATGCATAACTGCACATAATATTTATATCAGTTTAATCATACATTTCACGCTCATTCATTTCCTAAATACCAGCACAGATTGGAATTTCCCAATAATGAAATGATTTCAGCGCTTCACGTCTATTGTGTTTCCTGGTTTACGGAGTTATTTCAGATATACTAGTTTGTTGGAGCAATAAACTGATTATTGACTAATGGGTTCACTAGACAGCGAGACAGTAATTAGTTTAATACAGGAGATTGGCTAATGAAATGATCTTGCTTACCCTTAACCTGTAACGTTATATTTTAAAACAAATTGTTTAATTAGCTGCCTAGGTACTTTGTTACCAGTCTTAACCCCCGACTCGATTAGAGTGAGATTGGATTGATACCTTTGTCTTTCTCAGTATGTGCGACAAAGGAACTTTAAGCGTTAACCTGGAGTTAACACGGTTTATTTTTACTTAAATGCTGGTTTTCGATAGATAGTTCATAGACGGTTGAGCTAATCAAAGGTTATGTAAAGGTTTTTCTTTAGACGGACGTAGTACGTGCGTATACGGAACTTTTAAAACCACATTTTAAATGTTTATTAGCAAACCAAAATAAAATACAGTAAAAACCATGTTCAGTATGTGTACTTCTCACTGGCTCACTCTCATTCGCCCCTATTGTAGACAACTGATTTTACCTGAAGCCGAAAGACTTTTTAAGGCTTCATGCACTATAGAAGTAAACCTCATTTCTGCTGTCCATCAGTGTTGCAGTATTTATGGCGTACTGACAGTGTATTTGTTTTTCCAGGGGCTAGAATATATTCTAATTGATGCAACCATATAGCCATTCTAATACTATTTTTATTAAGAGGCCACATATGCCGCCACGCCCACACAAGAATGAAAAGGCATGGCCTTATGTGCTGCCGCGCGAAAGACGAGAGATGGAGTTTGCGCGCACTTTGATGGCAGCGTCCAGTACAAATTATTGCTATTTACTTTAAAACGACTTGATTTTTTAAACAAATGGTTTACCAGGATTAAGAAGTTACAAATAGACAACTATTGAATCAAAAATCATCGTTAAAGATCATCGAAAAAAATGTTTCTAATCGTGTTTTCCCGTTCAAAAGTCTCAAGAAACTATGGCCAAGTATAATTTGCTTATTGAGATCCTGATCGCGCAACACTACCGACTTCATCATACATGGCCTCTAATTCGGCCGCCATTACTGCCAAGTAAATAAGAGCTATCGTAACGTTGACAATAATATAATAACATGACAAACGCATTATAGTTTTACCGAGGAGAGTAAAGCCCAAGGGAAAATGTGAAATCTCTAAACATCCGAGTATTATTTATATCAGTTCAGTTCAGTTTCACTGAACTTCCTTCGCCAAAAAATAGATATAACCAACCTTTTAATTTACGACGCGGTATTGATCGATCCTAATCGCATTCAACTTAGCTCTCAGAGTAAACTCAATAAAGAGATCAATTTGTACATAAAGGACGCGACCCAAATACTCGGTAAGTATCCAGGCAAATACGAGAAGAAATTTCGCCCCATCCGGCTAGTACCTAGCGAGTACTTTCTTTTGATTGCTTGGGCGAACGTCAATCGAATAGAAATTTCGAATACGCCCTCGGCTACCTGCTCGATATTTGCCGATCGGAATGAAAGAAGCACGGCAAACTTAGCTTCCTTTGACTGAGTACATTTTTCAAATATCAAGTGTATTAGGTCTTATACAAATTGAGCCAATTGGCTGACATGGATATAATTAGGTACTTGCGTTGTTCGCTCGGAAATATAGAATATCCTGCCGAAAGATAAATGTAACAAATACAAGTAGGCCCATGTGCCGCGAAAAGTACATGTTATAATACTTGCAAGTAGTTACGTGTTTAATTTTTCATACATTTAAATAATCACTTTACTATTTTTCGATCAAGGGTATTCATAGTTCTCGAACTTTTCCCTTTATTTGTGCTGTAAGCCATTTGCCAAATGTAAGTACTAAATAAATAGTTTTTGACAGGATGGTTACAGAGCCTTGATTTTTCTACTGGGTTTAAGATCATTAATTTAAATGTTGTGTTAATCTATCAGGTTCGTAACTACACGGACTCGAGTAAAATATCCATTGCACACTGCAGTGTCACACAAACTTGTGCGGACACACTATACTCAACGCCGTATATAGATTCCAAAAAAGTTAGCAATGATTAATATTTACATTAAATTATTTATTTATGGGGTTGCATTTAATTTTAACTTTACAATTATATATAAATAAATTACATATGTACATTATTTAAAAAACTTAAAACATTATCGATGGAAGACTTTTTCATTTTATTGGCAACACATGAGTAGTTATTTTGGAATCTAAATACGGCGTTGAGTATACTGTGTGTCTAGATTAGTACCTCTTTAATTTCAATCTACGAGTATTCTTGCTAATAAAGATTAGATGCAAATTGAAAGTTATCTCTGCCTAAAATCTGAACATGAAAAGATGCTTTATTCATAACCGCCTAGAATAAGCAAAGTCATGTAATTCTGCTATCATGTCAAAGTTTTCCTTGGTCTTGATAAAGTTATATCGACCGACAGTAAACTGCTGGGGCTTATGCGAACCTCGAGTTCAACAACCGTAATATTCAAGCTGACGTTCTCTTCCTCCGTCGTAAAATTTGTGACCTTGTTCCTTATAAAAGATGTGTACAGTAACAAAATTTCCACATTGAAAAGAATTTGATTGACCATTCACACTGTCAATGGCAAGAGATTCTGAAATAAAGTAGGCTTTTAAGATAAATTGCGTGTGAAAATAAAGTTCGCTGCTGAGTTACCAAGGGAAATATACATTTAGGGGCGCTGCGAAATAATATTACATTTTCGATATTGTATCTTTTAGGGAATGAAAGCTTCTTTCAAGCATCCTGAGAGTGCCTTCGTGTATTTCTATTTATGCAATTTATTGTAACTACAAATACAGAGCTTTTTACTATTTTTGTCTATCTGGTTTATCCGCGTAATCTGACTTTTCTGCCGAGGTTCTTAGTCCGCTGACCTTGTGTAAGGAGTGCTTTATGCTAATGTTTGTGAGCTACTTATGTCATGGCGGTATATTTTATTTGCTACTAGCTTTTCGACGACTTCGTTCGCTTAAACTCGTATAGTGTGTATCATTATTCCCCTGGTAACACTCGTTTTCTTTTTCCAATTAAAATATGATGAGGGATTTCAGCTCTCCTGACTTAATTTAATGAAAGATTTAACAAGTCTATATCGTTTATTTTAATAATAATAGGAATGTATATAACCTCGTGTACTGCCGTTTAGCCAAATTATGTTTCGTCAAATGTATCATTTCGTCAAATGTTTAATTTGGGCAAACGCAATTTCTTCCGAAACTGTAAATATTTTAGGATCTATTTCAGGACCATCGTTAAATTAGGTTAGTTTTATAAAAATCCTGAAAAAAAGCGTTTGCCCAAATTAAACATTAAAATTTGACGAAATTATACATTTGACGAAAAATAATTTGGCCAATCAGCCGAGATCCTTAACCTATAACACTGATGATACTAATTTCGGATCAGAAAACCGTGTGATTACCGTCAATATATTGGTTTTAGTGGTCGTTATAACCAGTAACCCAGTAGGTAGGTACCCACCGTAACATCCATATTTCTAATTTATCGGTATCCCGTAACTTTTGTCGCACCGCGATATCTATCGATTTATGGCTCGCATTAGGACGAGTATGAGATTATTATACGTGCAGGCCCTGAATATAGGACTTACGTACACTCACATAACCATACCTAAATATAAACATACATAACATCACGCCTTCATTCCCAGAGTGGGGTAGGCAAAATACAGAAATACCGACTACTCTAAAAATACTTGAAACCTTCGGAGGAGTAAGCACAAAGAAACAACTGCTTTAGATATTCCGTTTAATTGTATGAACACTTTTTACTTATAAGTGGTACAAATATATATAAACTAGCGACCCGCCCTCGCATCGCTCCGGATTAAAGTATTATACATATAAACCTTCCTCTTCAATCACTCTATATATCTATTAAAAAAACCGCATCAATATCCGTTGCGTAGTTTTAAAGATTTAAGCATACATAGGGATATAGGGACAGAAAAAGCGACTTTTTTTTATACTATGTAGTGATTAGCTTTTCAATAGTCAGATGACAGTTTCTCTTAAACCGATCCCTTATCGAACTCGTGACCATCACTGCTCGCTCCGAGTCTGACCGCCGCCTTTTTTATCACCTCCTTATACATTTTTATCCGTTGCTTTTAAAAACAGTGTTGCCATTATAATAAAATATTAAGAGAATCTAGCTACTCATAAAGAACGAGCAAGTAAATAATGGAAAGAACATAAGGGCTAAGGCATGGTGTAACATACTTGTTTATAATTCTGTAACCACATTTTGCACAATCAGGCCAAGAAGTTTACTAGTGTATTAGTGACAGGTTAAACAAAGCCCATCGCCTAACAGTACTACAAGCCCTTATTCCCTTAGTCGCCTTTTACGACAATCTAAGCGAAGACACGGAGTGGCACTATTGTAACCCGGCAACCACACGGGGTAATCATACCTACATGTTACCAGCAGGTACCTTAATGTTCATGTTTTTATAAGTAGTAGGTTATAGAATTGATCGTATCGTTGTATTTGAATTTGTACAGTTATTTCGAAATAAAGTAATATAAGTTTAACTATCTGAGATTAGCGTGACTGTACCCATATTTATGTACTTAAATTTTAATAACTAAAGGATCCGTGATCCACAGCAATCAAAAGAGCTCAACCTGTGAGGTTTTTAATTAGATTAGGTACCTACCACACGAAAGCCAATAATTTCTAGTTTTTAAAATATCAAAACAAATTAATTCAAAATTTGATATTATTAAAATTGCCGGAGTAGAAAATATTCATCGTAAATGAGATGTTCATTCTTAAACCTGACATTTATAATAGTTATTAGATCGGCAGTTATCGATCGTTATTAGACAGGTATATTTAAAATAATCGAGAAAATGACAGGTTGCATACTAGCATTTTATATAACACAGATCAGTAGAATGAAAATACGCGAAGAAAATGCCTCACAGGGAAATGCAAATCCTATAAACCATTAAAATTATATCCTAAAAAACATTCCATTTTCCAAATTTCATAACTAGCTGAGTTCAAAGCCAGATTCCTCTGCATTATTCCTTTGTTTTCCCCACGATTGAGTGTGTACCTCATTGTACCAATTTCTATTATTTATTACCTTGTTTTATTTTCTTTCTCGACACGGCGTATAATCAAGCTGAAGCATCAAATATTTAAGCGCTCGAATAGTAACCGTCCTTTTTTGGGTAAACACGGCCAAATGTATTATTAATACGACTGTTTGTCTTCTCTTCCCTGGAGAAAAAACTCATTTAGATTTTATAAAAATGTTTAAACATGATGATGAATGATTAATGATTACTGACATTAATTTGTTAATAAAACATTGAGTATTCGCCTCAATTCAGTTTCACAGCAGCAATATTATTTATTAGGTACCTCTAAAACCACTAAGAAGACGAAACCAGAATTTGTGGTCGTTGGTCCCGACACAAATACTACTCAGCTGACAGCCGTTTTAATTTCATACCCGCGTCTTTTGGACTGAAATAGTATTAAAGTGTCTGTTATAGTATTAATATTTTATTATCCATTTCACTTATAAGTCCATTACACATTTTTTTGTCTATTAGGTGTTTGAGTTGAGACTTTTTTTATCAAAATCATAGTACTTATTACCTAAAAGGTCCAACATCTTGAATTGAATCAGTCGATGTTCAAGTTTAATCCAGTGAATAGCGTATACATCCACATACATGTATACACAAGGTTGATAATCCGCCGTAATCCAGCGAGATTAGGATTCTGTAAGACTACTTACAAATCTGTCTGGAACAGCTACGTCTGGAAAACTAATTTTCTTAAGATCAAGTTTATGAAATACATATGTACAGTTACTTTACGATCGAGGTTTAAAACTATTCTACGACAGAAATTGTCACATCCTTGTTATTTAAGAGATAAATTTTATGTAAAAAATAGCTTTGCATATTTTTGAACCACTGATCTCCTCACCGTTCACTTTTTCTTGGACTTCGGAAGCTCGGATCAGCTCCCTTTCCCACTGAAAAACTATGTGAAAAAGTCTTACTTATTGGCTAGCGTGGATATGTAAATCTTTAATCCGTTTTATTTTTTAATTGTAAAAGAAAGGATCGAAAAAATATTCCTATGTGATTCCTAGTTTTTGAGAACTTACCATTTTAATCTTTCTACGATTTCACTTTCTTCGCTCGTGGTTCAATTTCTTGCTTTGCGATCAATAACACAACTCGACCCAACTTTGAACACTTAACACAACTTTGGTTTTATTAAAATTCCCCCTTTATATACTGGGTGTTGCCTGTAATAGGAGCAATAAATTGAGGGACCGTTTCTACTGTATAAACGTAGCAACATTTGTTCTACATCTTTTACAAAATATGTAATTTATTATTTGGGATTTTTTGGAACAAACTAAATAGCATTTTCAATTTACTCCATCCAATAGTCTAGTTGACATCTACTGTCAGCCTACAAATTTCGTAGTTTTCGCAATACATTGCTGGCTTGGAAAATCTAAATTCATTAATATTTAGTAATTTTTTTCAAAAGTTGTAGAATAAATGTTGTAACGTTTGTGATGTGGAAACAATCCCTAAATTTATTTCTCCTATTACAGGCAACACCCGGTATTATAGGTTAATTTTCAAAAAAATCCCTCTAGTTTCTGCAAACCACTTTACGTTGATACATTAGTTAAATGTATTGGGGTGGTATTGTGTTATTACCCGTGCTAACATCGTATAAATATGCATGATATCTAGATATTTTTTAACTCAGCTAGTTTTAAAGACTTCATGAACAGAGTTCCTTTGTTCTCAAAGACGAGAAAAAACATTAAAAGTATGCTATGACCTAAATATACCGGTCTGTATACCGATCCATACTATACTTTAGTAATGATATAAATTATGTAAAAGTAACTTTGTCTGTTTGTTCCGCTTTCAAAACTAAACTAACCTGCTAAATCGGTTTACCAGTTTATCTAAATTAATTTAGGCATGGAGATAGCTTGAACCCCGAGAAAGGACTTACTAGAGGTTACTTTTTCTACGCGGACAGAGTCATTGGCAACAGATAATAAAAGTATAATTTAGTCATTCATTACATTGAATTACATCATTCAAGCTTCTTACTTGCTATGTACTGCTCCAATAGCTCTTGCTTCCGCACCTGCATGTCTGTTAAGTGCTTCACTACATAGGATAAAACAAAGTCGCTTCCCGCTGTCTGTCCCTCTGTATGCTTTGATCTTTAAAACTACGCAACGGATTGTGATGCAGTTATTTTAATAGATAGAGTGATTCAAGAGAAAGGTTTCTATGTATAATACTTTAACCCGGAGCGAGGGCGGGTCGCTAATAATAGAAAAGTTAAGAATATAATCTATTTATTTCGGACATTAAGCCCCACAATTACAAAATACCTTATATACTGACATACATCCATAACAATATTATAATTTTGAAAGTAACTCTGTGTATTTGGTACGCATTTACGGCTAAACCGCTGAACTAATTTCGATAAAATTATCGATGAATATACTGGTAGCTTGAGTTCCGGAGAAGGACATAGGATATCTTTATACCTAAGAACTGGCCAATTCCCAAAAGTGACAAAGCAGTGTGATCCTGATGCGCAAGAGTTGACGTCATCGTCGCTGCGCAGAAGCCGAAAACTACATCTTTTGACCAGAATTTTGGATACTCGACGGTCCCCAGTACAACCACACTACAAATGAACCGAATTTAAGTGTACGTAGGAGTTTTTTAGATAGAACAAAGTCATGAATAAATTCCTTACAAAAATAAGGACAGACACCATCCATTTTCTTAGTCGACTTGAAAATACTTTGACAAACTAGACACAAAAGGCTCTTTTGTTGTAAAAACTAGTTTATTAAGTTTAGATCTCAGAAGGTGAAAGATGTCGAAGTAAACAAGTTTTCGCCCAAAGTTGTGAACTCTCAATCATGAGAAAATAAAAGTTATATTACTCAACTTTTGAGTACAATAGACATTTGGTAACACGGCGACATAGTTAAGTTTATTTCCTCTGTGCTAGAAACCTCTGCAATAAAGTTGTACTCGTATTTATAACTGCAAATATAGTTAAAAAATCAAATAAGTGCTATAAAGTCTGATATGGTAAATTTACTGTTTTATCGATAAAATTAGGTTTCAGTTATTCTGCTGTTATAAGTCTAGTCTATTTTGAGTCTTTTTTTATTATAGTTTCAGTCTTTTTTTGTACTTATTGATTGGTATATTTTATTAAGTGCGATTTTGCTATAAACCATAATTTTGATTCAATGGTTTCTATATTATTCGCACAAAGTAACTTTGGTAGCATTTAAATCAGGTCATTATGTTCCTACATTAGATTATTATTATTCATTACATTAGACACGGGCTTTTGTAGCTGCCTTGTCACTTTAAGCAATGTCAAACAAGATTGTTTAATGTGATAATGCGTTCAAAATATTTGTGCGCTTGACTTTAGAGAACTAAATTTCCAAAACCATCTCAATAATCGCAACTGAATTGAAAAGTGCTATTTCCCGTAACGCAACAGAGTTAATTGAAAATTGTAATTAACCTGTTCATAATCGTTACATTCCGGAATTTCGTAATCAAAAACGCCATAATTTAAATAAAGTAATTAACTCTCCAGAATTAATTCCTATACTTTGATGTTTCACGTCGATAAATACAAAGCGGAAGTTGAAGGAAAAGTAATTAATAAACAAATCAAACAGAGACAATTAAAATTTCAATTCCGAGAGCTCAGTAACAAGGATAACACAATCAGGAACGTCTACATACTCGTATTACAACCAGTAAACAAAGAGCTCTCACTTTCACAAAAATACTTCTCGGATTTGTGGATTAGTAAAAAGCGGTAAAGTTCAAAAAGGTTAACTTAGAATGGACACAGCGTAGATAGAATTAGGGATGTACTCGTAGTCGTAGCGTGCTTGATATTAATAACCCTGAAGCGGATATTGTTTGCCCGATACCGGATATTGATTTATCGACCAAGATAAAGAAAATAAAACCGCTCTTATAACTTCGTATTTGTTTGCATAGTAAAAAATACAGTATGTAATATAATAATACAAACAGAATATAGGATTTGAGACTGCAATGATAAGTTTGGTTGCAGATGACAAAAGACTCCTTTCCAAACCTTTCTAAAAGGGATGGAAAAAAATCTACCGAACTTAACTGCCAAATTGAGGCAGACCAAGGTTTCTTATCGAGCTTCTCCAAAGAACAAAGACATGCTTTTTTTTTCGTGACGTATTTTATGTTTTTTATTAATGTACAAAACCTGCCAAGTTCCGCCTAAGCAGATTAACTTTGTAAAATCTACATTTTCCCCATAGAGACTGTGTCCAGATAGTGCTCGATAGGAATGTCACACTCTGGGCTTAGGTACACTACAGTACTCTCTTTGTAAAAAAAGAAGTCGATGTTGCTATTCCATTTCGACGCAAATAAAGCAACCCAAAAACACACTTTTGCATTTTTAAACGTAAATAGTACGTCGCCTTGGTCCTACAATATTGACTGATTAAAATACTCGTGAGGATTAAGTATTTACAGTTAAAAAATATATTTTCTCGATGCATTTTTTTCATAACGAGTACAATTAAGAAAAATTGGTAAAAAACATCAAATCTTTGTCTAAGAACATAGAGCTGTATAAAACAGAACGTTTTTGTCAAGCACCTATTCAAAAGTATTAAATCTTTTTGGCAACTCTTTTTAGCAGCACTAAAGACGAACGTTTATAAGTTTAAAGAAAACATATGGCTACACAAATACACAATACACAATAGCTATACTTACAAATTCCAAAATATACAAGATGTTTATTCAGTAAGAAGGCCGCACGGGCACACTTTTACACGTCAAAATTCTAAAGAGGAGACCACTGCTGCGAGTTAACGCCGCGAGAAAATCAACAGTCAGTATTTTTTTTGAATACCGCTTATTTTATAAAAATGTTAAACCTTAACCTAGCGTTATATGTATAAAATGAAAAATATCATTCGTAGTAGAGCATGCGAACGTAATTTTAGAGATTGTTTTAATTGACATTTTAATTACTCATTTAATATGTGTGTTGTTGTAACTCATTTTATATACCTACCCAATAATATAGCCCAAAAACGAAAAAATTAACTAAATTTACCAATTGCTAATAATATACTTTATATTTAACACCAAGAACTGAAACCGTAATTAATCAAAACAAAACGTCACAACACTAATTTCATTCAAGTTAGCTAAGTCTTCGCCACGCCAAGTTGTTCTCAAGAACTCCTTATCTCTAATTAAAGAAAATCACTTGAAGTAATCTTCAGGTAAAGTTGGTATTCAGACAAGGTTAGAGGTAGATAGCCACGGTGGTTTTGTTCAACTGAAGTAATAACAAAGTCGGCTGTGGTTGACATTTCAAGATATATAAAATAGTATAGAAATGAGAATTAAACAAAGCGGTCACCACTTTTTTATTTCATTTTGCAATACAAATACGCTTTACTTAACACCACAAAGGAGAAAATAAACAAGCAAAGACTAAGGCCGAGTTGTTTCATCAGTAGTTAACTAAAGTAATGGTTAAGATTTAACCATTAGTTACGATTTTAAAGAATTAGTTTAACTAACTGATCAAACAACTCAGCCTTAGGCTTTAGCGTTGGTAGGACCCTGTGCAGGGTCCGTCGGGATCATTACCACGATCTTATCCATTAACCTACCGCCATTAGTGTTCACATTGTTGTGTTCCGGTGTGGGGTTAAGGCAACCGGTAAATTTACTAACATAGGCATTCTATCTTGGTCCTCAGGGTTGACAACGCATTTAAGGTCTTAGGATTATGTCTATGGGTCTCAGATTCAACTTACCCTTAGGGCCTGAGTGCTTATGTGCCTTCTCCTTGCTATAAAAAAACCGGGTAAGAGCATGTCGGACCGTGCTCAGTGTAGGATCCCGAAGCTATTAAATACTTCAAATATAAAAAAAACTACAATTTTTCTATCTAAAGTGTTTTGGTGCCGCCTTAAATGATTTTAGTAGGTATAAACACTTTAACCGCCTGTACCTTAAGAACCAATGATGTCTACCTAGTCGTGATAGTTTTCGTTTTAAATTCGTTATATGCGCTTTCGTTTAAATATTTTTTCTGATTTTTAGTATTTGAAGTTTTGGCTGTAGCAGGGCGGGAGACACTTGACTCTAACAAAAATTTGCGCTTTAAAGCTTAATATTTCATAAACGGATCACTTACTAATCGAAAAATTGTATTCATAAACCCGTAATATTTTTGAAGACCTATACAACAACACCCCACAATATGGGGTACACGAAAAAAAAATACATCTCCACGTTACGTGTAGGGGAGGTACCATTTTTTTTTTTCAAGATAATATTTTATTCCACTTTATTGGCGTGACAAATATGTATATTCATGCCAAATTACAGCTTTCTAATACTAAGAGTCTCTGAGCTAGGCTTCGGACAGACAGACGAGCGGACATGGCGAAACTAATAGGGGTCCTAGTTTGACTACGGAACCCTAAAAATGGAAAAATCATGAAATTCCTGTGGTATACGGCAGGTGGTCCTATCGCTATAAGCGATCTATTCCAGACAACTCTAGATTAAAGAAATGCAGCAATGTAAAAATAAAATAAAGTAGGTAGGGTAGAGTTTCACTAATATTAATGAAACGCATAAATGTAGCAATATTGTAAATATCCAATGTGTTGTATAGTATATCCAATAATACATCTTTGCCGTTCCTCTCTAATTGCATATTGCGAGCTCCCGCTTCTAAGTACTTAAGACGTCCAAGTTTTCCTCTCTATCCTTGGTCTTCCTCTTGGAAACTATCTTGCACCATATATGTATATTATGTATTAATTTCAAGGAAGGCAACACTACATAATGATAATAGATTGTGTATATTGGGTAATCTACTATATTATTATTTCATTATAAGAGCCTTTATGGAAACTGCAACGTAGACCAACATAATAATGAATATTAATTATTCTGCATTTCTTACTCGTAATATTATAATTTTTAATGTATTCCATAATTTCGAAGTTGTCAATTTGACGACTTTTTTTGTTGGTTAAATAATTATCGTGTAAGTGTTTATGCTGTAAGCTTGCATTGTATTTGAATAAATAAATAAATAACATTGGAACAGAGCCGATTTTAATTTAACTGGATACTTAACATATATTATAAAACTTTCAGTGGTGCGAAGTGAACGGCGAACTCTTAACGAAATTAAAATTACTAAAACTTAGCGTTAGTTGCGGTTTTAGTGCATTATTAAACTAAACTAATCTAATTTATATTTTCTTCTTCAGGTGCTCGAGTACAAACAAATATACAAGTTTCTGTATAATAGCAGAGGTAATAACAAGTCAATAACTAGAGACAAAGCTCATGATTTTATTAAGTTATGGTCTTCATTGTTCCCAGTAAGTGGATTAAACCCCGCAGCTAATAGCCTTGTGGTGATGTTCTAAACTTTCGAGAATATTACCTCTAGAATAACCTTTTGACTATCTGAGTGCGGTTTTAGATACTTACTCACTTACCCCCTTACTCATAAACGTGGAATAAGCATGGAATAGTTGTGCCATGCTTTGTCCTTATCTGTCGAATTCAAATGTCGCAATGACAGATAAGGATAAAGCATGGTATAACTTTTGCAAGCTTATTCGACGTTTATTAGTAAGAGGGTTAATGCCGTACTGAGACATTTTAGAAACAATTAACTATATAGTTCCTTTTTAGGTTTGTTTCCGAAGGGTGTCAAACGGGAACCTATTACTAAGCCTAAAACTGTTTGTCTGTCCGTCCGTCTTAGCTTTAAATAACTGTTTTGAACCGCAAGAGATAGCAGATTGATTTTTTTTCGGAACATATACGGCGGAACTACTAAAAAGTAAACAAAAACTAATAAAATGGAGGTCCCTAAAAACAAACGTTTTTATTCAAAGTATTTTAATTTTTGTTGAATTGTCAAATTTGGTATGGTTGTAGCACAAACCCTGAAGAAAAAACCATAAATACTTAAAAAGTGTCAATTGTGAGATGGACTTGCACTAATTCGATTAGAAATCGAATTTAAAACTAAATCGAATAATACCTACAAAACCTAATAATACCTAAGGGAATAAGGGCTTGTAGTACTGTTAGGCGATGGGCTTGCAACCAGTCACTAATACACTAGTAAACCTCAGCCTGTTAGTGCAAAATGTGGTTACAGAAATATCAGTAAGTCTTTAGAGTTGTTGGTATTTCTGTAGCTCTGCCAACCCCACTCTGGGAATGAAGGCGTGATGCTATGTATGTATGTATGTACCTACAGTGTGGCGGTACGAAACCCTACCCTCGGAGTCCGACTCGCACTTGACCTGTTTTTCAAACTTAATAAACTTCAAGGAACGACTGAATTATTATTAACTGGCTCTGATTGCGGCTATCTTTTCTCAAAAGTCACTCGTTTTGAACATTTTTTTTTACTTATCTAGCTATCCTATTAAAACCATTTGGTTTTCAAAATTGTAATTAGTTTAAGAGGGTTATTTACCTAAAGTATTCCGCAGGGGTTTAACAAATATTGATTAATTATTACTCCGCTGAAAGCTTTTCTATCAATAATACTATTTGTCATGCTTAACACGATATGTAAAACATTCGCCAATACTTCTAATACCATTAATATAAGGTTGCTTTTTAAAACCCTGGAATCCGGATGTAAGCTCCTGTTCCAAATACATCGACGCGCGATAATTGTAGCACACATCAAGGATCAGTGTTGGTGCTTCAATGTATCAAGACACAGTACCGGAAACCGGATGTTAACGGTCCGGGTAGAGCTCGAGCCATTCATCAGGCCGTTCGATCACTGCCGCTACTCAACGGTGCTGAGTGTACTTGTTAAGAAGCCTTCGTTTTTACAGTGAGTAGGTATACACTTTTGTTTCATGTTGGAAATATTATTTTGTTTACACAGTACAGCCAGCGTCATGAGTAAATGATCACTTTAGTATCTTGTCGCTTTACACACAAGATTGTCTAATGTATTAAAGCAATAAAGTACAAAACTCGCTGAAGTATGTATGTATGTAAACTCTTTATTGTACGTAATAAAAAAACACTTAAATACAATATTTACACGATATAATTTGAAGTGACCAGATACTTTTGATGCTGACTGTACCTTATTCTAAATGCCACTAAACTGTGTGTCAGTTTATTGGCGACCAATGCGCTCAATAATGTAATACTTAATAAATATACATATAGATACTAGGGCTTACTCAGTAACTTAATATATTGAGCTAGTTTTTTTTAGATAGGTACCTAGTAGATGTAACAGAATAATAAACCACACCCACACATAACATCGTACGCCTTCATTCCCAAAGTGGGGAAATACCTAAACTCTAATAAGACTTGTTTGCACAATCAGGCCAAGAAGTTTACTAGTGTATTAGTGACAGGTTGCAAGCCCATCGCCTAACAGTACTACAAGCCCTCATTCCCTTAGTCGCCTCTTATGACATCCACGGGAAGACATGGAGTGGCACTATTCTAACCCAGCAACCACATGGAGAATAATACACTATAACATAAAATGTTAAATAATAGTAGTGATCGAAGCATAGGTGGCTAGCAGCTTGATGTGTCGACGCATGGTCGCAAGGTATCAAGTTCGAACTCCCGTAGCCGCCGTGTACCACTGAGTTTTTCTAACTCAACAATTAATTAGATACACCACCTCAGTTCTTTATGTGATAAAGTGAAGGAAAAACATCGTGAGGTAACCTTTATATTCTGCTAACTGAATGTGTAAGAAAGGCACAAAAGATCCGAGGATTTAGGTGTATCTGGATAAGATTCAATATAATCAGTGAATGGAATAAGTAGAACTAGTTTGCTTAAACTTGCATGGACTTCTTTACTCATGCATGTATGATTTATATTTATTTTAACTCGATTATAACTAAAAAAACCGGGCTAGAGCATGTTGGACCATGCTCAGTGTAGGGTTCCGAAGCCTTTAAGTACTACAAATATACAAATCAACCAGTAATAACTAGTTTTCTATTTAAAGTCAATTGGTGCCGTCTTAGATGATTTTAGTAGATATAAACAGTTTAATCGCCTGTATCTCAAGAACCAATGATGTCTACTTAGTCGTCATAGTTTTCCTTTAAAATTCATTATATGCTCTTTCATTTAAGATATTTTTCTGATTTTTAGTATTTGTAGGTTTGACCTAAATGGTGGAGGAACACTTGACCATAACAAAGATTAGCGCTTTAAAGCTTAATATTTCATAAACGGATCACTTAATCAAAAACAAACAAACCCGTAGTATTTTTGAAAGACCCATCCAACAAAAACCCACACTATGGGGTAGACGAGAAAAAAAAATACATCCCCACGTTACGTGTTGGGGAGGAACCCATAACTTTTTTTTTTTCAAGATTTTATATACCACTTTGTTGGCGTGACAAATATGTATATTCATGCCAAATTACAGCTTTCTTTTCTAGTACTAAGAGCTAGGCTGCGTACGGACGGACGGTCGGAGGGACGGACATGGCGAAACTATAAGGGTTCCTAGTTTGACTACGGAACCCTATTAAGTATATTTCACTCACTGTTTCAACTTCTTATTCGCTTTGTTTTACCCCACCTTGCTTCTAAATTGTAATCAAGTTATAGATGCTAAACGTAAACCATAATTATAGAACGAGATGGACTAAAACAAATTAAAATAAGACCCAGGTACGTTTATAATCTTTGCAATCAAAATCGCCTCAATCAATTTTACCCCTCAATAGATTTGAGCGCCCTTAGGTATATTTAGATTTTACAACCACTTAAAGACTTTCGGAGTAATGATCTGCTCTCGATTACTTTGTTGTAAGTTGTTTTATTATAATACTTAATACTTTCTTATTTAAAGGAAAAGTTACAACTCGTTCATTCGCCCATTTGGGCCTGAAGTTTATGAGTTAGCTATATTTTTGGGCCTAAGTTACAAGGTCCAACGAACTAATCGACACTAACAGGGAGGTAATTTCTAAAATATCAATTATACTTAAGATTTTCCCGTGGATATTGTAAGAGGCGACTAAGGGAATAAAGGCTAGTAGTACTGTTAGGCGATGGGCTTGGAACCTGCTAAATACACTGGTAAACATCTTAGCCTGATTGTACAAAATGTGTTTTCAGAATTATCAACAAGACCTTTTAAAGTAAATGGTATTTCTATAGCTCTGCCTACACCACTCTGGAAATGAAGGCGTGACGTTATGTATGTATGTACTTAAGATTTTACTGATAATAAAAATCAGTTTTGCCAACATATTACTTTGTAGTTACGTGGCCTCCTCGTATCTTGGTTATGACATTTAAAGTATTAAATTATATATATTTTTGTAAACTTCGAGGTCCACTAAATCATCATATGAAAATCAACAATTGCCGCTAAAAAAAGACAATAACATTCATACCAACTTACCCAATGCCATTTTCCATTTTCATTTAAACCCACGTTAAAAGATAAACATCTGAACATGTAAATAAATGTTTTCGAAACTCTTGGCTCTCCTATTTATTTCAATTAGTAGGCTAATTTAGTTTTGTTATAATTTAATTTACCAAATCTTAAATCTAAATTACACGTTTTCTCAAACTTTGAAAAAATAAATCGGTCGCTACTTTTATCTTATCAAAAACTGTGTCACGATTGTGGAGAGATTGATGCGTCTCGCAACTTTAGTTTGTTCCTACAACAGAGATTATACAGAAAAACAAAACATTGTTCAAATGTTTAGCTATCTCTCTCAGCAAAAAAATACTGGTGACTGTTAGTTTTATCCGCTTCTTTTCAGCAGTAATTTCTTCTTGGAAAGCATTGATGATAGATTTAGAATGTTGTACTTAAAAGTCGGCTTTATGTGGCTGCCAATTCGGTACCTTCTCGCTTTAATAACGCCTTTGACAGATTAGTGGAACAAGTTCATATGATACATAACGTTAAAGTGACAAAGTACTGAATTGTACAGTTTCTTATAAGGCCGACCGTATAACTTGACAAATTTGGAAGATTTTCCACTGACCTGTTTTCAAGATGAGGGAAGAAAAACAAATCAAATGTTCCTATTAATTCGACTAAGCTTGTATTAGATCTAGGTACCGTAAAATATGATTGATCCCGGCATCTTACCGCATTCCCTTTCCTTAAGTTATATTAGAGAAATTTATTTTCCATTCCAACTCACCTTCAGGGTGCTGACAATCTGCATAAATTACAAAACCTACCGTATTCGGGAGGTCGGATCAATTCTGGCTTATTATGTATTCTATGAACTTCAGGTACGTTATTCCGTAACGCGAAGGCGGCGTGGTTGTTGACGAGTTAGGTAAACCAGTCTAACGTGGACCTTGCACCCGCGGTTAGATCCGTCTGTGTGTAAGGGTTACGTGTCTATGAGCTTTGCACAGAATCAAAAGTATAGTTTGTTTCTATCGACTATGGAAAGGCAAAAACTTAAAGCTTACTACTTAAAAGTGGCGCTTAAGCATTTTTATGTATTTTAAGGGCATTGTCTGTTCTTAACTTTAAACTATCTATATTTGTCTATTCAAAAAATTTAAGATTTTGAGTTTTGTTGGGCGATGATGCTCCAAAATCTCGGATACGGATATTTTCAGAACTAATTTCTTCGATTGCGGACCTTATTATTTAAAGAATAACACCGCCAGATTGATTTAAAAACTCCCAGCGTTGCTTTAATAAATTTTAAACGACAAAAGCTTGACAGACCGCCTTCTGTGACCTTTACATAGATTTTAATATTCAGTACTTTGTGATTTTTAAGTCCATACATAAATTAAACTTTAGGACCTTTATTTGACATTGAACTTGGTGATCTGGAATTCAAATTAAATCTAGATACAACGCCCAAATGCCATTATTTGCTTACCATTTTGCATGATTGCTTGAGTTTGGTATTTTTAGTATTTCGCCTAAAGGAGCGTCCTTATTGAGAGCATTCACGTGTAATGAGCATTTGACGTCGAATTTGCGAGTGGTGTGGGACGCAATCTCTCTTGACTCAACATCCACACCACTCAAACATTCGGTGCAAATGCTCTCAGTGAGGACGCTCTTTTAGACTTATGTCGAAAACAGAGCTTTAATATAATTATTTACTTTATTTTAACTCGATAGTCAAGCTATCTAGAAGAGACCCTATATGCATAACGCCAACGATAGCGAGTTAGCGTAGCGTGACAGTATCAGAATGACGTAAGCGTCAGCTTATGTCATTCTGATACATTTTGTTATAACCTTGACTGTCAACTATCTGATATATATCAATAAGATTTCAACCTTCGAGCGAACCTTTTAAGGCAAAATTAATTCATGATGCATAAGAAATTACACCATAGTATTCTCTTTAAGTCAAGCAACACAGGTATGAGGGAATTTCCAAATTACGAGATGCTGCTTCATTTTTAACATATTTATTGTCTACACAATTGCGAAGTCACAGTGCCTAATCGATTGAAATCCCTAATTTCCATAATTCCGTACGTAATTTTTTGATTGCACACCAAATTATTCAGTAAATTGGCTACAAGAGGGCTCTTTTACACGTCGGTAATAGGTATCCGTCGTCATCGTGAAACTACTAGTGCTTCGGATATCTACATTAATTATGTATGTATGTTTATTGTAGAAACAAAAAGAAAATCAATACAACCCTTACATCACAGAATGAGACGAGCGTGCGGGTTAAATGTCATTGAAAATGTTTTATGTCTTGTATTAGTTGTCATTTGATTTTAAGCGAGTTACTGAGCGTTGAATTAGTTATTTGCGTTCGATTCTATTATATTTAAAAATGAACCTTTATTTCCGTGATTCAAAAATGTGTAAATACCTGTTAACTTAAATAGAAATATTCAATATCATAGTTAACTTGATGCTAAGTTCGATCTGAAAGGGTTACGACCAGGGACCCTCCGACCCATTCACCGATAAAACCCTTTGAAAAACTAACCTCTCAATAGAATACCCCCCTAAAAGCATAACCTCTTGGAAAATATATATGACTAAGTTATGTGGTAAACTAACCATTCACTATAAGGGAAACCGTAGCAGATAACCCTTATAAATAGCGCTTTAAAAACAGTTTTCTAATTAAAACCCTTATAAAACCCATGCGAAACCTCTTGAATGGGATAGCGGGTTTTAAAAAGCAAATCAAACGGCTTTTAAGCGATACAGCTTTTCTAAGTGAAACCCTTATAAAAACCCATTCAAAACCCCTCGAATGGGATAGCGGGCCGGTCCCTGGTTACGACTCTTCGCGACTAACTGGCTGACTGGCAGACTACGCACAACCTAAACCGCTGAACCTAGGGCCTTAAAATTCAGAAATAATGTATCTTGGGTACCCCAAGACCGGGATCGTTATTACCGGTGAAATAACTAGCATAGAGGCATTCCATCTTGGTCCTCAGGGTTAGCAACGCATTTGCAGTCTTAGGATTGCAGTCTTGTGAATGCGAATATCTATGGGTGACAGTTTCCACTTACCATCAGGTGGCCTATGTGCTCGTTTGCCTTCTCAATGCCATAAAAAAAAACCTTAGCCTAGAAGTACACTAAGAAAGTTTTTTGGAAAATCGGGGGAGTAGTAGCGGGTGGTAGGACCTTGTGCAGGGTCTGTCTGCATTGCTACCACCATCCTATCCATTAACCTACCTCCACACAGCAGTATTCGCACTGTTGTGTTCCAGTTTGGGGATAAGACAACCGGTGAAATGACTAGCATAGAGGCACTCCATCTTAGTCCTCAGGGTGGGCAACACATTTGCAGTCTTGTTAATGCGAATGTCTATGGGTGACAGTTTCCGTTTATCATCGGTTGGCCTGTGTGCTTGTTCTCCTTCTCTTTGCCATAAAAAATACCAGTCGCGGGCGTCCTCTAGTCCTATAAAGGATAAAATGTTTGTAGTCTTATTGTCTGCCTCCAAATTGAAATCAACATTGAATACACATAGTATTGTTTGTTCAAACTTAGGCACGCCCAGTCACAATGATGAGAATTATCCATTGTTTAATTCAAGTTGTCTCAAGCTGAAACTGATAGCAATGTTGTTGTTCTACTATAACCGCCTAGAGCTTACTTTGGGATGGTTAACTTGTGTGAGATTGTCCTCTGATATATATTTTTTACTAGCGGCCCGCCAGCGGTTTCGCCCCGCTGCAAATTTTTGACTTTCCTGGTGGATTTTTCAATTATTTTTGCACCTTTTAAACCTTCCCTGGACTATGAAAAACATTTTAAAACCAAAATCATGATCAGAACTCTTATTAACGTAATTGCCTAGCGTTTGTATAATTTGTATGTGTTTATAAACATGCATATTATTATAGACAATTAGAACTAGTGACGGATGACTAATACATACTCATATACCGTTATATGTCCTGTATACCTCTAATATACATACCTACAAGCCTAGAGCTTAGTTTGGGACTAGGTCAATTTGTGTGAGATGTTCCGTGATATTTATTTTATTTATTTGTTTGATATACCCAGCCAAAATAGGCAATGTACCAGGCATACATAGTTCTTTTGTCATACTACTGATGATAGATTACGTACGTACAGTCAAAGTTACAAATGAGAGGGTATGATGGGGTGTGACAAAAAATGAATATGTCTAGTCACTTTAAAAAAACCTGGCAAGGGCATATCGAACCATGCTCAGTGTAGGGTTCCGAAGCCGTTAAGTACTACAAACATAAAAATCAACAAGTCTTAGATGATTTTAGTAGGAATAAACACTTTAATCGCCTGTATCTCAAGAACCAATGATGTCTACTTAGGCGTGATAATTTTCTTTTAAAATTCGTTATATATTATGCTCTTTTATTAAAGACTTTTTTCAGTTTTTTTTTGTATTTTTAGTTTTGGTTGTAGGGTACACTTGAGTCTAACAAATAATCGAAAAACTGTTTTCACAAACCCGTAATATTTTTGAAAGATCTATCCAACGACACCTTACACTACGGGGTAGACGGGAAAAAAATACATCTCCACGTTACATGTAACCATAAAAAAAAAACATTTTTTATACTACTTTTTTGAAGTGACTAATATGCATATTCATGCCAAATAACAGCTTTCTAGTACTACGGGTCTCTGCGCTAGGCTGCGGTCGGACGGACATGGCGAAACTATCAGGGTTTCTAGTTTGACAACGGAACCCTAAAAATTGTGGTTTTAATCTCAAAATTAAGAGTTCGTAGTGAAACTAGGTAATATTCAGTTAGATGGAATATAAATTACGAGTTACACATAAATCGCAATTTATGAAATAACAGGTTTCTAACTTTCGAATCGCAATAACTCAAAAGGTACAAAAGTGACTAGACATGTTTTACCCGTGTACCCTTCATCTACACGCTTCTATGTCACGGACAAAAATGCTTTAACTGTACATAGGTAATGCTTTTGACGGTACAAAGGTACTTACAATAACTATATGCATATAAGTGAAATAGCAGTATATTCTTATTCAAAGGTCATGACATTAGATGGTATTTAAAATAACACGGCTAATTTAAATTCCACTAAAACAATGCGATTAAAATAAAGAATTATAAAAGCTCGCTCTCGTCGTAATTAAGAAATAGTTCCATCGGTTTACTTTAGCAATTAACTTGGTTACTTTATTACTTTTAACAATGAAACAAGGCAGAGTTTTAAGTATTAACTTTTTTAATTGGTAAAGAAATTGGGAACTTTATATAGGGCAGTTTTTTCGGGCTGTAGTTACCGAAATGAATTGTTAAAAATCGAATAGAGGCACACAAATATTAAATTTTACGAAAACTCTATCGTTAGTTGGTTGTTACAAATGTTACATATACAGTGTGTAAATGGTATACGGGCGTTTATTAAAACTGGACATAGATTAAGACTCTACTAATCATTAACAGAAAGAATTATTTTGATTACGCTAACGTATACACCGTTATTAATTTTTGAACATACTATCGACCCGCAATGTACATCGAAGTCCATTTGTCAGGTAAGTACGTAAAGTTTACTTGTGAAAATGTGTATTTCGGCTTAAGTAGCCTCAGCTTTAATAATACTTAACTTTGAAACGTCATTAATTGAGTTTTTAATTCATTGCATTTTTCGTTATACATTGCGTGTTAAATTATTTTGTATGGTTATTTTTTTTTAATTTAATTTTAACAAAAGCTGCCTAAATGTGCTCAGTAGGGGTTGTACTAACCACAGTTAAAAGGAACGCCCGTATACCATTTACACACTGTATACATACCTTCACGCCTGTGTCCCATCGGGGTAGGCGGAGACTTTGGAACGCCAGGTGTATGTTACCAATGGTTAAAACCGAGCGAGATGTTAAGTAAGGTGACTTTATGAATAAGCATTAAGTATAATAAATGCTCACATTGCTTATATGTATTATTTATGAGCAAAGTTTTCTGTAGTTTCATAATTTCATAATTTTATTCCACAAAACGGCACATATGATATTATAACTTTGACATGACATTTTTTTTTTAATTTAACTTTAACTTACAGGCATCATCAGGCAGGCACATTCTGCATGCACCACCTAACAACTAATTTAATCTATAAAACCTACACGCAGGGAAGGTGTAACGCTAAAATGTGTCACCCCACAATTATTTAGCAAAAATAGGATACACATAAACATTTTTAAGGCCTTATTTTCTGGTTAAGTCTATTCCCGCATAAACGACGTCAAGACTGCTTTAGAACGATCATTTAAAGACATAACTAATATAAATAAATAAATAAATATCACAGGACAATGTCACACAAATTAACCTAGTCTCAAACTAAGCTCTAGCTTGTATTATTGGTACTAGACAATGATAAATTTACTTAAACAGAGAAATAAATACTTAAAAACACAGAAAACATCCAAGACTCAGGAACGAATACTCGCACACAAGCTTTTGACTATTGACCACAGGAAAGACAACCTTTGTTTTTAAGAGTGTGTATGACCCTGCTGCATTCACTTTGTAGGAAAATTATGTTTAATCCCCTTGCCGTCATAGTAGCTAGCCGCGGGCTCCGCAAACCGCCAGCGCGGCGTGGCTCGCTTGTTTTTATTTTTTGGTTGCTATTAGATACTTAACTTGGCATTCGAGACATTTCTTCGGGGAAAGTGCTACAGACACCATTGCTTGTCTAAAACAAACTCGCCTTACAAACAGGTTGGCTAGCAGACCTGCATGCAGCACGTGGAGACAAACAGCAGTAACCTCTACAGCACATGGTTATTGTTTGATATGAGTACTGTCTTACCATCATAAGTAGTCCTCTCTCAGAGTAGCAAAGTTCCCTAAGGAATATTGATCATGGAATTGGTGTTTTTGAATGGGTTGTTTTTCTAGGCTCAACTTTAAGACAAATTATGTTCAATAAATAAAACAATTAAGGGTATGGTAGACATTACTAAGCCAACAATATGCTAGTACAAAACCTTATAGTAAAGGTACATCTCAAATCCAAGTCATTACCCCATGCACCCATCAAGGAGCATTATAACCTCCTTTGTCTAACTACATCTCACAGCTTCAGAACAAAAAAGACGCAACTGATAACATTAACTTCTTATACTAAAACCAATTGCACCACTCTATGATTGATATTAGAACAGTGAAGTAAATAGACTTATGGCTGTCTAGTTCTAGGTAGAACCTGTAATTACGAACGTCAGTGACTTGACCGACGCTCTATAGTGCCTTATTGGTCATTACGCCTGGCCGATCAAAGCGCAAGGCGTTTGAGCTGGGAGCGTATGTACCGTGCTTATACTAGGTATAGTTATACACCATTATAGACTCAGCACTTCATTGTTTAATTGTCATATTATGAATTAATGAGATGAGTTATACAAAACCCCTTATACTTACCCTTTGTTATTAGTTCGTATCCAATGCCTTACTTTTTCATTATAACATATTATTTACTGTCAAATTACTGAAATGACAGCTCGTTAATGCGAACAGAGGAACTATATCTTAACAAATGTCATGTTTGCTATTAGAGGATGCCCGTAGATTTAGTTTCCTGCTATTCCCCCTATTTCTTCCCATTTGGGGTCAATTTTCACTTTTATCCTTTTTTACACTAAAGAAAAAAACCTTTTCAAAATTAAAGATTCTAGGTTCAGTTTAGGCTGTACGTTGTGTGGCAGTTACGAAATATTATATGTTAAATAAAACTCAATACGCCATGGCATACAACTGTATTATAATTTACACTTTTCTCTTTACACTGGATTTTATTGCACAATGATCACCAAGCCTTCATTAAAGGAATCACTGCGACAATATTCCTTAGCTTTGTCTCTTTTAAAAGTCGTTAAAAGCTTTTACTCCTGTAATATTTTCCATCAGTTCCTCTTTCCAACCACTATCATTTCTAGAATATTGAAATTACCGTTTCTAACTATCATGGTTATCTATCAATATTAACTTTGGAGAAATCGATTAGGTTTTTTATCAGTTTCTAACAGTACACATAACATTACGCCTGTATACCCAGATTTAGGTTATCCTTATTTATTAAGGTTATTAAGCTTTAAATTATGTGAATTAGCAAAAGAGAATTGGATAAATAAAAAGACTTGCTTATAATTGTTACCACATTTTGCACAATCAGGCCAAGAATTTCACTAGTGTATTAGCGACAGGTTGTAAGCCCATCGCCTAACAAGTACTTCAAGCCCATATTCCCTTAGTCGCCTCATACGACATCCACGGGAAGATATGGAGTGGCACCAATCTAACCGGCAACTATACGTGATCAGTTTCTATCAGCAAATGTATGTAATATCACCGTCTGGGTTCTTTAGGTACCAACCTTAATATAAAAGGTAGCTACAACAATACGCGGTCGGCCCGACATTTATTTTTATTAAGCCCTCTGGGATACAGTCTGAGGTCTGAGGCAATATTGCCGGTATACATTGATACCTACTGTACTAACCTCCGTATCTATTAAGTTGTGATTTGTGATCAACGTATTTTATTACCTTTTTTCTTTCTTTTTTAATTGACGAATGCGATTTTTATTGCCTAATTCTATTTCTAGAACGGTACGTGCCTTAGCTGAGTGATACGTACAAGCCTCCTATGAAGATGTATCGAATTTTTCACGTTATTTCGGTGTAGATGAGGGAATTCAAATACATCGTAGCTTTTAATTGGGCCGCTAGCGTTCATACGATAATTAATATATCACATGAAATTCTATTTAAGGGTACGAGTATGTAATCTAAAATTAAATGTTGCTTGTTATCTATCTGTTGAACAATTGGATGAATTTTAACAAATTAGGTGGAACATGATTAGTCAATAACGTCTGGCTGTGTAAAAATAATAATAATACTAAGTGGCCTGAATGGTTTTAATTTCCAACTTTAAATTATTTCGACTAATCCATCTTTAAAATATTTCATTTTACAGGATAAATACATTAGGGACGAAATATCTCTTGTATAACTTATTATATTGTATTATAACTTAGGTATTTATCTTCGATAGTAACGTATATTTGAGTTTTCGTTTATACTCGTACGTAGATTAAGACATTTCACTATCTTTCCAGGTTACAATGTTTACGATTTTAGGTATTAAATACAGTATAATTCTTTTTCCAAAATAGTTGTTAACTTTAGGGACTCTTAATATTTGACTCGCCGCAGCTCTGGTGTTATATTAATGACTTATATAATTTTTTTAATTAGTATTTCCGGTACTGTTCCATGTTTAGTATTACATATATAACAGTAGTAGTAGGAGCTTGTGCAGGGCTGGGACTTCCACCAACTGGCTCGCTAACTTGTTCTTGTTGGGAAGCAGTGAAATTACTAGTACCTACTAGTTCAATTGTTATACCACTATGGAACTCTGTCCTAATGACAGCGTGAATGATTAATTTTAGCTTTCTTTCATGTGTTTTGACGCTGTCATTATGACAGGGCTCCATAGTGGCATAACAATTAAAGGCCTTGAGTGTACATTCTACTTGATACTCAGGTTTTGCAACACATTTGCAATTATTTCTGATGGTTTCACTTTACTTGGTAGTTATTTATCCAATGTTATCGTTGCATCTCTATCATTTGGTAAGTCAAATGTAAGAGATGAAACATTCATGATTGGCAAACATGAGAAAGAGAGCAGAGTGCCTGGGTATTGAATAGCTACCTATAATTATTTGCAAGTCTTCAGTTTCTTCTTTATGAACACTGAGTTTAATTCTATTTCAGATTCTGGTTGTATGGGTCATAGCACTAACTCCTCACTCTCTTGGAATACAACTTGTTGCTCAAAGTATCACATTAAATACCACTGAGATATCCTAACCTTATATTTGTGTGCAATGAACCTCTAACACACTCCGCCGTTCGAACATGAAGGTATTCTCATGACGTATTTGAGCAGCCGTGAAACGGAACGCTCGACAAAAGGCTGTGGTGTCAGACACCTACAGTGTTTAGTTTCAGCCAGTACCTACAGTGACTCAGAGAATGCTGTATACATATACAAAAATATTAAAATAATAATTAAACGCCTTGATAGAATAGGTAAAGAACCTAATTTTAAAGGCAACAGCTTTTAATTTTAATATAATAAGTTAAAAAACCTATTTGTAAATGAAGGTCACAGGGGTTCGAACTCGGTACCGTACGAACGCAAAGCGATGCCCTAAGCCACCGGCGATCTTGGAAAAGACCTTACACTGAGCTTTATAAGTTCTTGGACCGAAGCATATTCGTTTGATAATTCCTAAGGGAAAAACTCTTAAGGATATAATTATCATAAGATGCCTTACTATCCTATATAACTGCATGCGCTTAGCAACCGCATGAAAATATTTTTTTACGCAACAACCGAACGCAGTAACGTTTACTCTACGGTCCAAACACGTTACGTAAGGAGGCCGTAACCAGGTAACATCAACAAAGGTTGCACAAGCCTGATAAGGCCGTATAAACAGCATTGCTACGGTATATGCGTTTTGTTACTAATTGGAAATATTACTACTTTTCGAATAGGTAACTCATAATAATTTTGACAACTCTCTTAACCTAGTTGGTAGTGACCTCATCCTGTTTACGAAGCTAGCGAACCTGGTTTCGATTCCCGTTAAGGGAAAAAAATGTGTGATCAGTGCGGGTATTTGTTTCCGAGTTTTAGTTATTCGACAACCAGTGAAATAACTAGCAACGAGGGCTCCGGCCCGTCTGTCACTGCCATCCCTCGAGCCTCAAATGAGAATAGTTTCGGATACAGTTTATCCGGAAGCTGACAGCTCTCCAGTGAAGCCTAAAAGCTTCATTTCCTTCATTTTAACGTTGAATGCCTTTTAGTTTGCTTTAGTTTTGCTTTAAATTATGTAAATTAGCAACAGAGAATTGGATAAATAAATGAATCAGCGGATCTTACACCAATTGACCTAGTCCCAAACTAAGCTCTAGGTTTGTACTATGTATACTAGACAACGATATAAATACTTGTATACAGAAATAAATACTACATATAAAACAACTAAGAATAAAAAACAAATGCTTGTGCTCATCATAAAAATATTTGCCCATACCGGGAATCGAACCCGGGAACGCTGGCTTCGTAGGCAGGGTCACTACCAACTAGGCTAACGTGTCGTCATATGGTAGGTTTTTATACAAGTACTTACATATATTAGCTGATATGAATAATCTTTAACAAAATGACCATATCCGGTGTTATTTCTGAGGTGTAGTGTACGAATAAATAAAAAAATATCTTTGCAGGTTATATGTAAAATGTCATTGTTTATTTAGGTATGAAAATATTTTACATTTATAATTTATAATGTACAATTTACTATTTAATTAATAATTCACAATCTATTATATATAATTTACTAATCACGAAATAAAACTTGTTATCGTCCACAGATGTAAATACAGTTGCAAGATTCGAGTAAAATTATTCTTACAGTTTTTTTTTTTGCATTGTCTGAATTCGTTGCGAGATAGAATTATTGCGATATCTTTTATCACCATCTTGATTTATCGGTGTCCATGTTTAACCTTATCTGCACATACTTAACAACATTGATAAAAATAACTAAAGATACCTACGCAATATCCCTCGGTTCATCTCGATAATTGGTGCGGACGTTTTCGATTTGTTGGTCAAATGATATGTTTGGGAAATGAAACAGTTTGGCAAAAACTTTTTGACGAAACCAAAGAGTCCCCTCAAAAAGTAACAAAGGTGACTAATGTTCTTTCCGTGTCCTCTTAAAAGTTAGATATTCATCAAATACAATGGATTCATCGACCCATGGGTGTAAAAGTAAACACAATAGTAATTCTATTATTGTAGCCTTGAAGCCCTATTTATTTCTACTAGTTTTTCATTACGCAAATGCCTTTAGGAAAGGGAAGTGCATTTAATACGGCCTTGAAGGCCCTTATTTTTTTATCTAGACCGTTTTTCTTCACGGAACCGGGTTTAGGAAAAGGAAATGCATCTTGATCAACCTCGAGTTCATTGAGCTGGAAACAACAAACAAGGGTAAAGAACAATACAATGGTTGAAATAAAAGAAATAGGATACTGTGGGTCAGATTTATTCGTAGTATTTTGTATGGGAAAGTTATTTTTCGTTAACAAAACTCACACGTTTTTGGTATTGAAAAATAAAGTTACCCATTACCTGGATTCATAAGCCCTTCCTAGGCATCTGCCAATTTATTTTTTAATTCGAGATTTCAGTCATCACAGCGAAAAAAATAAACTCTTATTCGCTGTTGAAACATTTTTAGGTGAAAATCTTATGTTTTCGACGCATGTGACCTGGGGCCCGTTTATCAAACGCTTTAAACTAGTATTTAAGGCGGATGCCTTTCCAACAATATGTATTAAACAGAGACTTCCACTTAAGTTACAAGTTGCAAACTTTTGATAAACTGGCCCCAGACCTTTATTCTACAAGGGTTAAAATGATGATTCTACTGCGCCTGCGTTTGACGTGTTTTAATATTGTTTTTAACTCGGCCCCATTACTGTCAAGTAAATAAGAATTATCAAAACGTTGACAATACGGAAACACGTCAAAGGCAATATCGTTTTTACCGAGTACAATCTCAGCCCAGCCCAATGACACTTCAGTCTGCTAGCCTTCCAAGTAATATGGTTCCAATTTTTTCTTTTTTTTAAGGAATAGGAGGCGAACGAGCTGACGGATTGCCTGATGGTAAGCGAATACCGTCACCCATAGACACCTGCAGCACGAGAAGAGTTAGGTGCGTGGCCCGCCTTTCAAATGAGAGTATGCTCTTTTCTTCAAGGTTTGAAGATCGTATTGGTCCGGAAATAACAATGCAGACCAAAGACCATTCCACAGTTTAGTTGTGCGTGGCAGAAAATTCAGAGTAAAGCGCACATTTACTGCACAGCTTGCTCCGTTGTCCAAGGTCCATCTGGATCGCTACCACAATCTCATCCTCTAACCTACTATCATGCAACCGTGTTCCCATTTTGTGTTCCTATTCTGGAGACTGTAAATTATTCTTCTGGATTGGCAACGCATGTGCAGTCTTAGGATGGTAGCCTTGGGATTATACTACCACCGAAAGACCTGTAAGCTCGTTTGCCTTCTCTTTGCCAGTATAAATTTATATTGTTTACTTATACCAAAATCAGATCATTTTTTTTATTACTTCCTTTCATACATTTCTAGACTAATTAGAAATCTAATATTGCTAATTGCCTACCACTCTTACCTTTACCTTTATTCTTAAATGCTAAGCTTGTACGAACCTGTCTATACGTTACTTATTAATTTTGCTCATTCATTTTCCGTTACCATAGAGTGATAAAATAATCTTATACCTCACATACTGTAACATGTCATGGAAATTGCCGTTACATGCATTACATTACAAGCGGTGTCATGTCATATGCCAGCATATGTATCCCACAGCGACTGTATCACACGAGATTAACGCTAAAACAAACACGCCAATTAGTTTGCATAATATAATGAGTATTTTATACTTAGCATGTATAGGTTTGACCTAATTATCAACAGCTGCGTACGTTCTCAGGGGTTCGAGTTGAAGTAGGGTTAAGTTACCGGCTAAATTACTTTGCGAACATGCGAGAAACTTTTTCCTTTGTAATAAAACTAATATTATACAATGCGAATTATGTAAAGACTAGGTTTTGCCCTCCGCACCGTCCGCGTTAAAATCTTTTATAGATATTCCACCGGAAAAAGCCGGATATTTCCAAGATAAAAACTACTTTATGGTTTATAAACTAACTCACTTATTCATAAAATTCAAATTCAATTTATTTATTTAATTATATTAAATTACATAATATTTAACATTAACATTTTAGAGAGTTACAATAATTTGATCATTAAGTATTTTATGTTAGATAGTTTAGTAATATTTTATGTTTTTATTCCCAAACTTTAATCTCCTTTCGGGGCAGTGGTCCAACTGCTTTGTCCAACTGATCAATAATTTCCAATTAAATATCAAATTATCAGGCTCGACGGAGCTCCGCTGAAGCGGAGCTCCTATTTCTGGGTGGTTTGGCCCTTCGGGCCCGCTGAAGATCTGGCATAACCTAAACCCACCTCATATTTATGATGCTAATTTTGATCAGTCGGACAGAGCAGTTGGACCACTGTCTCGACACTGTTAATTTTATGTCTACATATTATGTTCTAAATTTATAATAGTCTGTTATTCGAATCTGCCCCTCGTGGACAAACGCACATTTTCAAATACGCATAATATAAACGTACAATCAACCTTTTTTAACTAAAGTATGTTTTGTCCCTTTCTGACAAATACAAAGGTCACAATGATAGATAAAAAGCCATACGAGTATTTTAATAGGGCGCCGAGCATTTTTAATTTCTAATAAACTAAATTATTATCTTAAAATCAAAGAGCGCTTTACTTTTGTACAAATGAATACGCAATATATAGCATACATGTCACTGTTTAATAACCTGTGACCTTCGTGTAGCCTCAACTCAAGATGGCTACTTTTTCCGTTAAGTTGCTCACTCATAGTTAAATTTTTGTAAAGTTATAAAAATAAAAATAATATAAATATCACAGGACAATGTCACACAAATTAATCTAGTCCCAAACTAAGCTCTAAGCTTGTACTATGGGTACTAGACAACGATAAACTTACTAGAGAAATAAATACTTAAATACATAGAAAACGTCCAAGACTCAGGAACAAATACTCGTGCTCATCTCACAAATATCTGCCCTTACCCAGGACCCCTAGCTTCGAAGGCAAGGTCACTAACAACTATGCTAGCGTGTCGTGTGTTATGTAATATTCTCTGTAAATTGTGTATTGATTTATACAACAGTAAAGTGCTGTTTGATTTTAAGATAATACTTTAGTTTATTAGAAAACACGATAAGAGTAATGAAGGCGCCACTGGACGCTCGGCGCTCTCTTAAGCATACTTAAGCTATTGCGTGAATGCGTGTTCATGAATGAGAGAGATAATCTGTACCCACATCGATCAGCAGCGGATTTGAACCGAGAAGATGACAAAAACACACACTAAAACTTTTATATTTTATAAACGAAGGGTCGGGTCTCTAATCTACTGGGTAAAAACCTATTGGCTTTTGATGTGTTATGGTATTGTTCTTAACTCAGCGCCATTACTGTCAAATAAATAAGAGCTACCAAGACGTTGACAATACGATGACACATAAAAAGCAATATGGTTTTCACTCAGTAGAATAGAGACCCTGTAAAATCTGGTATTAATAATTGAATTTAAAATCTATCCGTACTAATATTATAAATGTGAAAGTAACTCAATCTGTTTGTTACGCTTTCACGGATGAACCGTTGAACCGATTTAGATGAAATTTACTATGGAGATAGTTTGAGTCCCGGGTAAGGAAATATTGTACTTTTAAATAAAGAGTAAACAATTGTGTGATAAACGCGAATATTTGTTTTCGAGTCTTGGGTATTTTATATATTATTTGTATTTTTAATTTTGGCTGTAGGAGGGCATACGACTCTTACTAAAGTAAGCGTTTTAAAGCTTAATATTTTATAAACGGGTCCCTTTATCAAGAAATCCATATCTTGATATGGATTTCATAAACCCATAATATTTTGGAAAGACCTATCCAACGATACCCCAGACGATGAGACGAGAAAAAAATACATCCCCACGTTACGTGTAGGGGAGGTACCCTAAAAATGTTTTTTCTACATTTTTCACTTCTTTGTTAGCGTGACTAATATGTATATTCATGCCAAATTACAGCTTTCTAGTACAAATAGTCTCTGAGCTAAACTGTAGACGGATGGACGGACGGACGGACGTGGCGAAACTATAATGGTTCTTAGTTTGACTACGGAACCCTAAAAACCGGCTTTAAAAAGCAAGAAATAACTTCTTTTAAAATGAAAGGTGGTGTGGTGAGTCCATTTTAATTCGGCTTTTGGTTGAAAATAAAGTGGGAACCTATTACAAAACATTTCCAAAGAAGATGGTTTTTAGTTTTATAAAACTTTTATTTTGTCGTCCACGTATATTTATTCCTATAATATTTGAGGAGTTATCTCCATTCCTCACGGATCCCCTCATCAGATACCAACTTGGCGTCACTGGGACCACCTCGGGAGTTCACCCTATCAAACAAAAATTCAAAATCTATCGACAATTGACGGAGTAATAGCGTAACAAACACACAAAAAAAAAACAGAGTCGAATCGATAACCTCCTCCTTTTTTGATGTCGGTTTTTTTAAATGAAGTTTATAATTTTGAATATGCGTGTAGTATTAGACCTTCGAATGAAATCTTCTGGCAAAGTAGATTAGTAACAACGTCTTTATTATTCGATCACCTGTACGGGTACATGTCCACAAAAACTGACGAAGCAGTGTTGCTGAACATACACCATTGTTTTTGTAATAAAATATAACAAGAATATCTTGCTCATTTGCGAGATATAAGCCACAAGCGCGTAAAATGAAAATGAGATTTGGTTTCTGAGAATCACCGCGATCCGTGATTAAGGCTGTCCGTACACTAAGCCACATTTTCCGAGTAAAAAAAATTGGTAATAAAAATACATATCACGGGACAATGACACACAAATTGACCTAGTCCGAAACTAAGCTCTAAGCTTGTACTATGGGTACTAGACAACGATAAACTTACTTATATAGATAAATATATACTTCAATAGGTAGAAAACACCGAAGACTCAGGTACAAATACTCGTGCTCATCACATAAATATCTATGCGCTTACGGATTTGAACCCAAGACCGCTAGCTTTGAAGGCACTACCAACTAGGCCAGCGTTGAACAGTAAAACAATAATGAGTATAACTCAAATATGTAAAATTGATATTTATTTTAAACAAACCAGATCGTCTTAGCTCGCAGCTTATGTCCGCGTAGAACTCTTTATCGTATTCCCTCAAGAACCTTCAACTTCGAGAAATATTTATTCGATGCGCTAATCCGTATCGTTATGCTGAATTTCATCCTTATCCGTTCAGCCGTTAATGTGTCATTGTAAGTCCTTTAATCATTTAAACATCGTCAACTTTTACATTTATCATATTAGAAGCAATGAGATGATTGGTCATCTTAGCCTTCTTCTGCAAAATGTGGTTACAGAATTATCAACAAGTCTTTGTAGATTTGTTGGTATTTCTGTAGCTCTGCCTACCCCACTCTGGGAATTAAGGCGTGATGTTATGTATGACATTGGTAAGATAAGATAATGACTTATGAAGAAATTTGTGAGTTACAAAAGCTATGTTTTATTTTTCGCGGGCAACTGTTAGTGAATCATACAAAGTGGTCAGGCGCCCTTAGAGGCAAGGGTTTCGCGTCACGCACCTTCCATCAATCACGCGCAGTGAAAGCAGAATCACTTCTAAAGGATCTATCTATACGGGTGCTACATGCATCGGACGAACCACCATTATAAGTAATATGTAATGGCTAAAAGTTTTTTTTTTATGGCAAGGCGAAGGCAAATGAGCACATAGGATACACTACTTAGATAGAAAGCTGTGGAGGTAAACTGATAGTTATCGAGTTGTTCTTTTTGTCCGTCAAAGACAAATTTTCCGTCTTCGATGACTTTAGTAGGTATAAACACTATAAAATATCAGGGGAAAATCTCACACAAATTGACCTAGTCCCAAACTAAGCTCTAGGCTTGTACTATGGGTACTAGACAACGATAAACATACTTATATAGAGAAAAACATACTTAAATACATAGAAAACATCCAAGACTCAGGAACAAATATCACACAAATATCTACCCTTACCGGGATTTGAACCCAGGACCGCTGGCTTCGGAGGCAGGATCACTCCCAACTAGGCCACCGTGTTGTCACTATAATCCCAAGAACCAATGATATCTAATACTTAGTCGTTTTCCTTTTAAATTCAGGGGGGGGGGGGGCACTTGACTCTAACATAGCCACTTGAAAAAAGAAGAAAAATAAATCTAGCACAAAATTACAGGTTGCTGAAAAAGGCCTGAATGGCTTTGGGAAAAGGATGGGTACGACCGTGCCCCATATGTATATAGTATATGTAAATTAACATAGTCCCAAACTAAGCTCTAGGCTTGTACTATGGTACTATAAAAAAACATAGAAAACATCCAAGACTCAGGAATAAATATTCGTGCTCGTCACACAAATATCTACCCCTACCGGTATTTGAACCCAGAACCGCTAGCTTCTAAGGCAGGTTCACTACTAAACCAACCAGGCTAACGTGTCATTTAAAAAATAATAATTCACAAACGAATCCCTTCAGCAAAAAATTGTTGTCATAAACCCTTGAAAGACCTAACATAACAGCTATCTAGTACTAAGAGTCTAAGCTAAGCTGCGGACGGACAGATGGACGAAAGCACATGGCGAAACTATAAGGCTCCAAGTTTTACTACGCATCCCCAAAAACTGTTTTGAATAAAATAAACCATGTATGAACCGTCACTTTACTTCATCTGATAAAAATATGACTATCCAAATGCACGTTGCGTATCATGGGACTTCGCTAAAAGGCAGCTTGAAGCGTGACTTGCGCATGTGTCATGCCTCGTGGCCCGTGGCTGAGAAGACCTTCCGGTTCCCCTACCGTTGGGGAATTGCGTTTATTAAAAATAAAGCAACTTTCGAAATACTTAGTATTGAAGACCTTTAATTACAACCCCTTAATTAACTTGCGAAAGTCCTCTTATAAAAACACTTACCATGTGTATTGCTGTTTATTTTACTTTATTTTCTGTTTGTGCATGAGTTTACATACATATACAACTCAATTATTTTTTTAACCTTTGATGCAAAAGGTTAAAAGTTGTCGAAACACAGAAGACGTATTGCCGTTACAATGCTCGTAACGTAATGCATTCTCCGAAAGGCCTCACAGAGTGCAATGTATGCAATTTATGATAATGACACGTTGGCCTAGTTGGTAGTGACCCTGCCTAGGAAGCTAGTGGTCCCGGGTTCAAACCCCGATTAGGGCAGATATTTGTGTGATGAACACGAGTATTTGTTCCTGAGTCTTGGATGTTTTCTACGTATTTGACTATACATTTCTTTATATAAGTATGTTTATCGTCGTCTACCCATAGGCAGACGCCTACAGCTTTGTTTGGTCTATCTGTGTGAAATTGTCCGGTGATATTTATTTATACGGCAATATGCCTGCCTCCGCACCGCCTAAGTCTTTTGTGTGTGGACAGCTTAAAAGTTTAACGTGTGACAGATACAAACTCATAGCATCTGTATATCTGTCTGTGATATTGTAGCTTCGTATGGTCTGATACAGACGCGGGTTTTTTAATAAAAAAATAAGCCTTTTTTGTTATTTCATACATACATAACATCACGCTTTAATTGCCAAAGTGGGGTAGGCAGAACTACGGAAATACCAACAACTCTAGGGAGTCTTGTTGATAATTCTGTAACCACATTTTGCACAACTAGGCTAAGATTTTTACTAGTGTATTAGTGACAGGTTGTAAGCCCAGCCTAACAGTACTAAAAGCCTTTATTCCCTTAGTCGCCTCCTACGACATCCACGGGAAGACATGGACTGGCACTATTCTAACCCGGCAACCACACGGGTTTTTGTTATTAATTAGGAAATAAATGTGTACAAAACTGAAAAGGCTTTTTTTAATACAAATCTTTATTTACTCTCACGATGGTTATGATTATTACTTAGGAAAAAAACTGTACAAACATATTTCAAGAAACCAGTGTGAGAGTGTCTATACTAGGAGACCCTATGTGACAGATTAACAGGCCCCCGCCCCGATGACGCAGGGAAGTGGAGTTGACTACATAACAGAAGTATATCCATTAGTGAAAAAAAAACATTTGTCATCAGTGCAGGCACACGAGCACTCAGGCCACCTGAGGGTAAGTGGAATCTGAGACCCATAGGCATTTGAATTCTCAAGACTATAATCTTTAGACTGCAATCCTAAGACTGAAAATACTTTGCCAATCCCGAGGACTAAGATGAAATGCCTATATGCTAGTAATTTCACCGGTTGTCTTATCCCCACATTGGAACACAATAATGTGAACACTGCTGCTTGGCGGTTGGCTAATGGATAAGATGGTGGGTGCGATCCGGACGGACCCCGCACAGGGTCCTACCACCACTAAACACAACAAAAAAAGTAAAGAATATTTTCTTTTTTTTACGTTATATTTAGAGAACAGGGACACAATTTGGGATTTTTCTCTGGTTAATGTACTGTTACACCTCGCAATCATACTTTATTGTTTATTTTATGTGTCCTTTTGTCAGATGTACTTGCATGTGAAGAAACGTTTTTTTTAATTTCTTTCTTTGTTCATAATCATAATATTTATTTGCTTCAAAAATGGTAAAATAAGGTGTTACATGTTGGGACCAGAATAAGACATGCTTCGCTACATACTAGCATGCAAATTTGAATTATTTAGTATACATATTTTTATTTGACAGGAATAATTATAATTTTATTTTAAAATAATTCACCTCTGAAATAGTTCATTCACAGTGTAAATCATTTTTTCATTTAACCATCTATACAGTTTCATTCTGAGTGACTTAGGGCCGTGTTCACCAACAATTAATCGGACGGTTAAGTCTTAATCAGCTGTTAATCAATACATCTGACACCCGTTAAACTGCTAATCGTCCGTTTAATTGTTGGTGAACACGGCACTTAAACGGAAGCTCAGTAATGTCTTTTGGTATGAAGTTAAAAAATTTAGATAAACATACAATAACAGTTTTTCATCGCTAATGTTGTTTTTGGCAATGTATCATTGTTTATATTAGCATTTGTTATATTGGCCGAAAGACTTCCACTGCAGATTAAGGCAAATTGGTTCCACCTACTGCGATTAATGATCATAATCAAAGTCATTATTATCTCCCCGCGACTCTATCCAGATGAGCCATTGGAGTTCGAAGTGTTCGAACTCGGTACCTTGCGAACACGAGTCGACACCTTAAGCCACTGGACCACCGCCGCTCGATCAGACCTGGTTGACGCAGATCTCTTTTTTTAAACACCAGCCACCGTGGTACGAACACCTTGATCGCAATGGATAAACGTAGATAAAGCATCCGTCACTCTCGCACTTACATACTGGTCAGAAAGTGACAGTACGGAACAGGCCCTCAATTGTAATGTGCGACTGTTTTTTCTTCAGTCGCCATTACCCCAAATCCTTAGACTATGTTCAAACTATAAATATATAGCCATTTCCTCACCTTGGATAAATAAACAACCAATTTGAATTTTCTACCCTGTTTTTGTGAAAAGTTTACAAAAGTAATGTTTTCGTGGCTTCAAAAAGGGTTGCTCATTCCTAAAAAGGCCAACATATTTCATCAACCCTGTTGACATCTTGTAAAATATATTTGGTTTGTAAAAACTTGGTTAATTTTCTATAGAAACACTTGCCTAAACAAGAGGGTTCTCATTTGGACCTTTTATTTGAGCTTTAATAGAAGGTAAATAGAAATTTTTACTTTTAATTGGCGTTTTACGGTTGACCGTATTTAACAGAAAAGTAATATTTAAAACCGGGCAAGAGCATGTCGGACCATGCTCAGTGCAGGGTTCCGAAGCCGTTAAGTACTACAACCATAAAAAGTAATAAGTATTTTTTAAAAATATTGTATGTTTGTACAGCGTTCCGTGAGTCACTGTCGGTTCTGGCTGAAAATCAGCGCTGCAGGTGTCTGACACCTCAGCATTTTGCTGAGCCAGAGTCCGTTTCACTGCCGTGACGACACACTTTTCCGGTTGCCTTAATGTTCTATAATGTATAATGTTTTATTTTACCTATGTGTGTCTTATGGCTTTGAATAAATGTATTTCTTCTTTCTTCTTCTTCTTCTTCTTCTAAGTAATTACAAATTTTCTATTTAAAGTCAATTGGTGCCGTCGATGATTTTAGTAGGTATAAACACTTTAATCGTCTGTATCTCAAGAACCAATGATGTATACTTAGTCGTGATAGTTTTCCTTTAAAATTCGTTATATGCCGCTTTCATTTAAGATTTTTTACACATTTTTAGTATTTGTAGTTTTGGCTGTAAGGGGGGGGGGTAAAAATTAGCACTTTAAAGCTTAATATTTCATAAACGGATTACTTATCGAAAAAGACCTATCCAAGGATACCCCACACTATGGGGTATACGAGAAAAAATACATCCCCACGTTACGTGTAGGGGAGGAACACTACAAAAAAATTTTTTTCAAGATTTTATTCTATCACTTTGTTGGCGTGACTAATTTGTATATTCATGTCAAATTACAGCTTTCTAGTACTAAGACTCTGAGCTAGGCTGCGGACGGACGGACGGAGGGGGTGAAACTATAAGGGTTCCTAGTTTGACTGCGGAACCCTAAAAAGCTAGTATTATCTATACTAATGTTATAATAAGGTCAAGTGTGTGAGGTTGTAGGGGGTAACCGATTTCTTTAATTCTTTTACCAATAGAAAGCAGCGTTATTTGTTAGTGTCATAGGCTATGTTTTATTTTTCTATGCGGACGGAGTCGCGGGCTACAGCTAGTATTTAATATTCCTAAAAAAAAAGGGGATACGGCAATAAACGCTAATCTTTATCTATCATTATTTTGCTCTCAATTAGATATCGCCACTACTTTAAAAAAACCTCGTATCTGATAAATTGGTGATGTACAATTTTAAATTTTATTCTCTTCTAAGTTAAGTAAAAAACGTGCATCACGATTTATGAGATACGAGGTTCTTTCAAAGTAGTGACGATATGTGAATCAACCATACACCAATTTGTTGAATTTAAGGCAAAAAATAAATTTAGGCTGCTGAGTAAACTACCTGTTAACTTCTGCAATAATCCTACTAATAATATAAACGCGAAATTTTGTATGGATGGATGGATGTTTGTTACTCTTTCACGCTGCAACTGCTAGACGGATTTGGACGAAATTTGGAATGGAGATAACTTATACCTTGGATAACAACATAGGCTATTTTTATCCCGGAAAATTCAAAAGTTCCGAGGGAATATCGATATTCTAAATCTACGCGGACGAAGTTGCGGGCAGAAGCTAGTATTTAATATGGAGATACTGAAATGAAGCCTGTCTCATACATTCACATTTAAACCACCATACGTTAGCGAATATTTGAATCGTAACGTATTAACATCACATCCAAATCATAAATATTTTACAGCGGAACGTTCGACCCGTAAAAAAGCAGTTCCGGAAATCTTCGTCCGGAATCCAGTCCTGTAACGACTCCCCGGAGCTCCCGCTAAACCCAACTCGTTAACATTTATATAAAATGCAAATACACTATATCAATATGATATGACCATAAAGTAAGTAAAACGAATGAATCTGAATAAAAAGCTACATGATAAAATCCGAGTTTATCTTTAATTCGCCTACGCTTTCTTGAGATTTTCCAATGCCTCGTGCCGCTCTTAATGGATTCTGGATTCCGGATTACTGATTTAATATTATTTCAAAGAATTTATTTCCGTGCAGTGTATGTGGAAATGTTATTTTAGCTTCTCCTCGCATTCGTTTAATGCTAGAATAATTTTGTCTCGTATTGACACGTTAATAAACCTATAACGGATTTACTGTACGCGTGTAGGGAAAAAGGTTACACTAAAATCGTTTGTTAGTCCTTTACCTCAAAAGCATAATTTTCTTGTAGCGGTTCACCGATTCGCATTTTACCTCGATCGTGTATTTAATTTTCGCTTTGTGTCAAGGTCGTCATTTTTTTTTGTTCGTTAATAGCTTTACTCGCATTTCACCTCGAGCGCTTATTTTACTGTTTCATTTGGTCTCGATAGTCAATTTTATTATTAGCAAATATTATAAATCACAGTATACCTCAATCGCATATTTTGTAATAGTATTTCGCTGCGATCGCTTAATATCATAGTTCGCCAATCTACTATAATTACCTCTATAAAAAAATCTAATTGTTTTATTTTGAAAAAGTCTTCGCGCGCTTATTATGGCGCGGCGCGACGGTCCCGCTGCAGGAGACGGTCGCGTCGTGGTTACAACACGATGATGATAATATTTCAATGAATTTGATAGCATTTAAGACATGAAACTACAAGCACAAAACACGTTTTATAAAAAATGATACAGAAATTTAGTGCGAATATCAATTAATGCGTCAAATTAAATAGAGTCCCAAAAAAACATCGATCGCGACGAAATGCGTCTAGGGTAAAATACTACACGAAAAATGAAATGCTACAAAATAATTATACTGATGTAAAAAGCCACGCGAGAAATTGCTTCAAGTAAAAGATTCTATTGAAGTTTTGTTCATCCGAGGTGAAATGCGATTCGGTGAATCGCTACAAGGAATTCATGCTTTTGAGGTAAAGGACTAACAAATGACTAAAATATACTGGGCCTCTAAGTATTTATTACAGTAAAACCCTTAGCAAAAAGCTTTGTTTTATAATTACTTTATTAATAGTACTTACATACTTCATTTTTGTTAAGAATACCATAGTGAATGACTACGTCACTTCCAGTCCGTCATCGTTACTTAGTTGACTCACTCCGGAATGGGGCGTCTTCGAGTAAGGTTGGTAATATTTTGATAATTACCTGAAAATCTTTGATGATAAATAATCATGATACACTTTAATGTTTTAATTATCTTTCCCTTTTGAGATATTGTAACAGTAGCCAGAGCACGAACATTTGAATCGTATGTCACTTCATCAAGTCGTGTGTACCGCCAAAGTTATATATATAAATATACGTACCCAAGGTGTCAAAATTATAACGATGGTTGAAAGGCAAAACGCTTCAAGTGACAAAATGTGTGATATTGAGTTACAGGTATTTTTGGGCACAGCAGATTTTTCTAATTCATTATAATCACTTTATTGTGACTTTTCAAAAAATGACGCTTGAAGCGTTTTGCCTTTTTCGTCTTTTTAGAAGGACCGTGACGAATCAAAAACTGATTAACTGTTACTCTGAAGGATTTAAACAATATTTTTTTTCATACATGTTTTTTTTGGAAAAGACTAAGCTAACTTTATGAAATTATGTAAAATTAAAAAAACTTGCATTCAATTTCTAATTTTCTACCGGACCGGTCCTTGTGGGAAACCTTTGGGGAGGCCTATATCCAGCTGTGGACATCTTTCAGCTAAAATGATGATGTTGATAGTGATGGCATATTTTTAAAGTGGACAAAGTTATTCTCTTTGTAGTAACCCTTTTAATTCAAATGGTTTGCTTAGTTGGTACAATATAAATCTCCAGACCTCAGATTAACTAATTATCTGTTTCTGAAAATAGATACCAGACTTAATTCGTGTAAATAATTTTCAATGTGAAACAATGCAAAATTACAATAATTCAATGTGGTGCTTAAGACGATGTTTCTTTGAAATTTCATTTGTACAGGTACAGTCATCAGCAGAAATAGCTACGCCACCTAAGAGCTCAAAACAATCTGCGCTCGACTCTATTGTCAAGAGAATACGCCGTGTCTAGATCATTATGAGCATGTTATTCTGCTTAGCTACCTTGGTGCCGACTGTACATACCTCTGTTTGAAGTTATCTCGCTCTTTCCTCTTGTCTTGCCATTTGATTGATTTATTTAAACGTCAAACTCTTTATACATAGGATCCCATGGTAGATGATTTGAGTAACGTTGTACATATCGTTCATGTATATTTTTATTCTAAAGGTAATCATAGACATATTATTAAATTTATTCGCTCCACATGCCTGGAAAAATGAATGAATGAGAATCGACGTTCAACTAACCATGAGTGTAATATTACGCTTATTTAACATGGATCGCTAATATCCACAGAATGCAAGTTCGGCATAATGTTCTAAGATTTCAAACGTTGCTTGCAAATATGTATTGATAAAGTTTTAGAGTTAATTGAAATCCTAATCATGAGTTGGAGTAGATTTCGGTATTTGATTTCTAATTACACCGGGTGTGGCCTGTAATAAGAGAAATAAATTGAGGGATCGTTTCTACTCTATAAACGTAGCAACACTAGCAACATCTGTTCTACAACTTAATAAATATGTAATTTAATATTTGGGATTTTTTCGAACAAACTTAATAGTATTTTCAATCTACTCCATCCAATAGTCTAGTTGACATCTACTGTCAGTCTACAAATTTCGTAGTTTTCGCAATACATTGCTTGCTTGGGTAATCTAAATTCATGAATATTTGGTTAACAATAAGTTATTTTCAAAAGTTGTAGAATAAATGTTGTTACGTTTGTGGTGTGGCAACGATCCCTCAATTTATAGCTCCTATTACAGGCCACACCCGGTATAACTATATCCACTTCTTTCGAGTCAAGGTTCCTTAAATGCATGATGCCCACCAAGCAGCGGTGTTAACGGCTCAGGCTGTCGCGTCTCTCAGGGCCTGCTCCGAACAAGCTACCGCACAAGTTGTACTATCTCGCTTGTCGCTCAGTGCCAATCTATCATTACATACTAGATAGAAAGGGAGATCCGAGCAACAAACAAGGTGCGCCAGACACATTGAGTTAAGCGATCGCGGAGCTATCCCCACCTGACCATGTTTTGATAGCAACGGCCAACCTGAGACCTGAGCCTGTTTAGTGTCTTCCCAATGGGCCATGGTTCTTTTTGGCCAGGTGGTAGGTTTTTAGATACTTTCATATACATCACCAACTAAACCGTAAGAAGGCTGGTATTTTACTCAAGGAACTAAAAAGGAGGGAAATCATTTATTATGTAAGTATGTAGGCTTTGTGTATGAAGGTATGCATGTTTATATACTTCCGCGTTGAGGCTAAGCATGAACGATTTCGACAAAAGTTTTGTAATTTTCTAATTATAATTGATCATATATTTATCTACTAAACTTCTTGGCCTAACTCTGCAAAACGTGGTCACAGAATTTTAAACAAACCTTTTTAGATTTTTTGGTATTTCTGTAGCTCTGCCTACCCCACTCTGGGAATGAAGGCGTAATGTTATGTAAATATGTTTCTATTTATCTTTTAAAACTAATAATTTCACTTTCAAAATTGGATCAAACTATTAACTGACAAACTGAGATACAACCTTGCAAGCAGACTGCGGTAATCTTCCGTTTAATAAATCAAGATTATGTAGCTAGATATCTTTTATCCAAGAGAACCTTGCGACCGCGAACTTCAATTTTGTTCAGTTGTTCAACAAACTTCTAAAATAGATAATAATACATTTACTGAGACTGACTATAGATATTTTCATATCTAGACCTATGATGCGAAACGTAACATTAAAAATACCAACGTGTAAATAAAGCTATTTTTAACATCAGCCGATAATCTTATCATTAGTTTCTTGCTTCAAAGTAAAAGTTACCAAATGATTCTATTCCTGATGTACAATCATGATTAAAGATCGATACTTGAATCTTTTTACGACACCACAAGCTTAATTTAATTATTATTAAATTATTACTAAAGAAGTATGGAAAACCGCACACATAAAATTACTCGATATCGGGGTCGATTGGGTGGGTAGTGTTCTCTAATTTCCGCATGAAAATATAGAACTCTTGTAGGATTACTTGTATCTGTCTGTCTGTCAGTCACAGCTTATTTGCTCCAGATCTACTGGACAGATTGAATTGTTTTTTTTTTATAAGTGTCGGTGTGGTTTGTATTTGTGACCCAAACACGGACGTGTAACGTTAATGAAAATATGGCGGTCACTTGGGGAAGACAAAATGAATAAAACTTGTAGAAACTGTACCATGTGAACAGGCTTCTTAAACGGATTTGATATATTTATTATTTAAGTTTTAAGTTATTTAAGAAAGTAGATCAAAGTTTATTACCATTTGATTCTAGTCTAACAAGAAAAGAGTTAGGCGTTTAAGCATTTTGGTTATAATATTACATATTTAAGATAAGAGATCACAGGGCCTCTATACCACTCGGTAAAAGACCAATTTCAAAAGTAGTGTACATTGATGTTTGCATTGATGAAACTATTTTCTTTAAGCATATCTATTTAAACATGTCTAACAAAAACCAAAGTTTAAAAAGCCAAGCGCATGATTAGATAAATATTCTGTTATACAAGAGCTCTATTCTATCCGATAAAACCATATACAATGAGCCTATCTTGTTTCGATGTGATCAATCCTTCATTTTAAATTTGATCACGCGCATAACCTCTCACACCGGGCGCCCAAGATACAGGCCCAGCCTAGTTTGGGGTCCGCCGAATACAAGAATATTGTACCTTTTGTTAATAAATTATTACTTACTTACTTACTTATATCGCTTTTGATTAGACATGTTATCGTATTGTTTTTAATTAGCCCCCATTGCCCTCTCCTACATAAAAGAAATTATCTTTTGACAAATGTGATGAGTGTGATGACATGAAACAAGCGGTAAGGTTTTAGGCAATCGGATCCGAATTGGTCCGATTTACTCGTCAACAAAACAAAACTTCCATATCTACCGTCGCAGTTGTCTAGATAAAATAAAACTTATTTCCTTCCGAAACTCGCTTAAAGACCAAAATAATAGCAGAATTCAATAAAGTCTAAGCAAAAATTACAGTCAACCGGTGACTGAACCCGTATTAACGCTAAACTTTTAAATTAAACAACAAACAGACGGTATTACAGCCCAACACTGCATTAGACTTCGACAAAGTTTTGGGTATGTCACGAATTTTCCAAATGAAAAATTTCCCTTAGGATTTGAAGCTGTTTGCGAGTGGCACTTAGAGGGGTCAACGGTTGAGTTGAGAATAGGGTTTGTTTATGGCTGATGCTATAGTGATTTAGTAGTGGTACAAACCGCCTGTCTGTCCTGATCGCTACTATCACCTTATCCCTAAACCTATCGCAAACACAATGTTCCGGTGTAGGGCTTTGTTTACCATCAGGTAGTAGTGTGTTCATTTCCCAACTCCACATAAATGAACATTATATACAAACAAACCTACAAAGATCTACTGTTAAAAATAAACAAATTTAATTACTAGCCTAATTTTAAGTAAAAAATGGGGGCCGAATAGTTGTCGCTGCTGATGGTAGCCAGGAGGCTGGCAGCATTGCCTCTTTGAACCGCAAAGCTTAACCTTCGGCCAGTAGCACTCTGGTCACCTGAAATGTCATTGAGATGCGAAGAAGTCGCCTTAGATGATTGCCCTAATAGCCTGCTCAGAGCGCCAGTGGCTTAGCGGTCGACTCGTGATCGTAATTTACCGAGATCAAACCCCCGCGGTCACCATGTACCAATGAGTTTTTCTAACTTAAGTACATTACCCGATCGTCTTACGGTGAAGGAAAACATCGTGAGGAAACCTGCACATTCAAACAGCTGAGTGTGTAAGAGGGTAATAGGGAACATGCATTACTTTACGCTCTCTGGAAAGTGTTATGAAAGAGAAGAAACACTGCATACGCAAAACAATAGTAGTGTTATTTGTTCATAAGATATGAAGCTTTAAAAAGTCATAATTCAGACCCGCTGCAAAAACACTCCATACAAAATCGACGACACGAATGACGTCACAGCTATTGTTCCATGTTTAAAATATATACGGACCTTATAAAGAAATTTGGATTTATTTCAGAAATGACTATGCTTAAGCCAATATCTAAAAAAAAAAAAATGAGGATGCCGTAAAAAAACAATATAAACCTTAAAAGAAGTTTTAAAATTTAATAAGTTGTGATTCTACACAAAATCTTAATCAACGGGTCAAAACTTAGTATTGAGTTTATATGTTTTTTTCCTAAATTGTAATAATGAAACTCAATTCTGTTTTTCATGCATATGTTCCCTATTGCACAAGAGATCCTAACGGCGGTATCTCTGTCAAAACTGCTGTAGCAAGTGCAGCCTTATTACTAACAGGAGTGGATTGAATCTGCTTCGGCAATTTAATTTGCGATACGGCCTATTGGTTTATCAGGGCTATATATTCAGTGCCTCAACTAACCGTATCAAATATAGAACCCATATTTTCTAAGAACCCTTGAGTACCTGAGTTGCATTACACGATCATTTATCAAGCAAGCGGAAGACGTTCCGCTTCCGACTAGGTAAAATCTTTTGAGTAGGGTAAGTAGGTCAGTGAAAGGTTATTGAAAATAGTCCCGCATAAATTTCATTTGCTTTAGAAACTATTTTCTTTTAGCATATTTAACAAGTCGAACATTTAGCGAATTGACGTAATGCTGGATACTGAATTTACATACATTTTACTAAAGTAAACTAACAAGAAGGTAAACTATGGAAACTGAAAACAACAATGGGCGCGCAGATGTTTATTATATCTAGACCCCGCTATCGGAGGTGAGAGTTGGTAGCTGTCAAGTTCTTAGGGATGAGTTAAAATTATTTTGTAATGTAATAATTATGTCGATAATTATAGCTATATGTCGATATTTTTTCTTTACCATAATGAGGGTCTAGGACTTTAATTAAACTTGTTTATTTTATAAAATAGGACTATACTGGGTGATTTTGGGGTCATCAATCCTCAATTAATTCACCGTTAATGTATGGAACAGCTGGTTTTTTTTTGGCGATTTCGTGGTTGGTCCTATTGGAAAAGTTGTTCAGTATGAGCATCTTATTCACTTTTGGCCATTCCTGATCATGACCCCAAAATCACCCAGTATAATTACAAAATTAATGTGTTAAATATTTTCAATTCCTATAAATAAAAATCTTCTATCTTTAATCATTACTAACAAATTATCGTTATCTTCATAGCACGAACCATTCATAAATGATTAAAATTTTCGATAATCAATAAATCTCTCTTTACGATGATCAATATTGGTGTCCCCCAAAACGGATATTGATCATCGTATTATTAATGAACGATCAGTTTTCTTTCCAGTTTCTCTGCAGTAATCTAGTGCAGTCATGATATTTAACAATAAACCCAACATATTATCTATTAATTTTTAATCATGGATCCCAAAAAACTTGTTAAATTGTAGTCTAAAAAAGGTATAGGTTTATATAAAACTAGTTGTACAGAAAAAGTAAGAATATCGATATCGACATCATAAATATTTTTACTTATCCCTAAGAACTTGACAGCTACTAATTTGCACCTCCGATGGCGGGGTCTAATTATATCTGGGAACTTGTCCGAAAAAAGTATGCTGAAAGATATTACTGCCAAGCAGTAGTATCAGTAAAATTATTAGCACAGAGGCATTCTATCTAAGTCTTTAAGGTGGGCAACGCATTTGGAGCAACACATGTGAGCGATGCATACAGTCGAACTCAAATATACCTAGCTGTACTTTTAGATTTATTTCTATGGCATGAGGTGCAAATACTGATGGCGGCAGGTTTACTCGGTCAGTGACGGCTTCAATCCGGGCAGACCATGCACAAGATCCTTTCACCAACTTTTTTATGGCTAGGCGAAGGGAAACGAGAATATAGACCACCTGATTATAAATGGGATCTGAGACCTTTATACATTTGCATTATCAACACTTCAATCTTAAGACTACAACGCTAAGGGCCGTATTAATAAACTCATCTTCGCTGAGACGCCCATCACATGATACGTCATAGTCAACGTCAAACCATAGAAAACTGTCATCCTTGACGCTTCTTGAGACGAGCATTACAGTCGAGATCAGTTTATTAATACGGGCCGAAGACTGTAAATGCCTTGCCAACCCTGAGGACTAAGATGAAATGCCTCTATGCTAGTAATTTCACCAATTGTCTTCTCTCTACACCGGAACACAACAATGCGAACACTGATACTTAGAGGTGGATTAAATGAAAAGATACGTAAGGGGTACGTAATATTTTATCGAAACACTTTTCAACGAACGTTACGAAGAATTTCCATTGAACGAAAGACATTTTTCGCCGCATGAGTCCTTTTTTTTGGTAGTCACATGTCTAACCTACCCTTCTTAATTAATGTTTCAAATATCCTGCAAGCATCATGGTTTCAGCAGAAAATAGCGTTTCATAAAATTAAATTCGATGAAATGATACAAATGATTAAGAGAAATTCTAAAAGTTATGGGTTACCAACATGTTGGTAGCGCTTCGGGCAAAGCCTGCAAAAGTCCCTACCATTAAAGCGACAAGGTACTATAGTGTACTGCTATTTCGAGGTTAGACTGTATATAAAATAAAGGGTTAAAATGTAAATAGTGATGGGGTACTCTAAAAGTTACTTTATTAAGAGACTGACAAGTTAAAAAAAAAACATTTAAACCAATCATGGTTTAATCAACAGGGAATTACTGTTAAGTTAAAGTCTTAATTAGTCGCTTCGAGTCTATCAGTAACCACCAAGCTTCGAAACCTTATTAATCAACCCTGCTGAAAACGTGCCTTTATATTTTTACAGTATAGGTACCTACAACGTGATTTTCGTCACGTTGTATAGCATCCGTAGCAAAACAAGACACATTTTGCAAGTTTGTTTCACCGCGGGAATTCGAGAAGCGACATTAACCACGTGTATGATTTGTCCCGGGACTCCCAGGTTCGATCGTTCCATTTTTCCGCGACCTTCCCGGGTATCCAGGGAAAACCAAAGCCTGGGTCTCTCCTTCTCGTTTCTGATTGAGAAACTTTGCATGTAACTATATATGCAGGTAAACTTATTTTCGACGCGTGGCAATTCGAAAAGGCTTAAAAGTTGGCAGGCGAAGTTCATTTGTTTCTGACTTCTCAGTCTTCTCGAATATATTGGGTTCTCACTTGGCAGTAATTTCAATCCCATTACTTTAATACATCTCGAGGAATTAAACGAAATCAGATTTCCGCGCTCATTCAGTGTTCATTCTGCACTGTTAGCGTCCGAATTTCTTATAAGTATTTATTAAAGCCAGTAATGTTCTTTAACTTTGTGCACTTTTGCTAAAAAACGTTTTGAATTAAACTTATGAAGTTTATTTCGATGCTTCCCTGGAGAGCTGTTTTTATGACAAGGAAAAGGTACTCGACAGGCCATTGATGGTATGATATGTATCGGACCCATAGATACGTGAATTCCAAGACTACAATACAGAACATGCATGAAAACAGCTGTGATGTCATTCATGTCTTCAATTTTGTATAGAGTGTTTTTGCAGGGAATCTGAACTATTTATTTATTTATTTATTTAATCTTTATTGCACAAAAAAGAATACACTTAATATGCAAAAGGCGAACTTAATGCCGTAAGGCAACTATGACTTTTTAAATCTTCATATGTTATGAAAAAAAAATATTTGCGTATACAGTTATTCCTCTTTATCTTGAGTGCTACAGTGCTGTTTACACTAACCATCAAAAAATATAACGCGACTAGGAATTACTTTACAATCATAATTAATTGTAGGAATATAAACTTGGCACTCTAAAGCATTAAATCATTGACGTTCGTTCCTCCGCCCCAGCGTGTATTTTTAACAAATAAGCCTGGGGCACTGATCGACCTCGACAACCTGTTATATTAGTTTTTCATGTAATAGTAACATGATTATACTAAAAGCCTTGCCCAAATTGGGTTAAAGGTTTTGAACTCACCTTTGTAATACATATATCGGAAGGTTGTAATACTTTGGCACGGTCGTGGTACAACGTAACACAATATTGTTATTACTTGAGGATCGTGACCTTTCATTCAATTATAGTATTAGTTTGCGGAAAACGAGTTATCTCGCCGCTGAGAGCACTGGGACCGCTTATCGTAACACAATAAGATAACAACTCTAATAAAAGCAAAACTACTATTAAGCACCAGTTAATTTTATTAAAAACAACTTAACGTCGCTTACACACGATTTCAATAAGAAATTAGGTCTGAGAACTTTTCCAATCGCAAACTTAGAGAATGTATTGAATTGCGAACGTAATATTTGTAGAAGCGTTATTTGCCATTCACTTCAATTGCAATATTCGAGCGCAGTTTGTGTGGCGTAGCACGAGCCTCCCGGCCGTAGCTCGTAGCGCTACGACTATGGGGCCACAAGGGCTACGCTGAAATTAAAAGGTTGCAGTTTTGCCTCGTCCCTAATCTTCGACAAACAATGGGTTGCACTAGACCCCTATTGTTCCTCTGTGGCATTTCGATCCCACCGGCCCGAAGATGTCTGGCTCTAATCATAATGCTCCGTCCTTAAACTTGTCGAGTGTAACAGCACGCTAGAGTGGGCAAGTGCAGGCCCAGTCCCCGTGACCTACATCTGCGACCCTCGCTCAGGAAGCTGCTAATTTCCACCGCGCGGGCTGGAGCCGACGTCACGGCGGGGGGAGGCGCCGAGCTGCCTGCGGCCGACCGGCCAGTCTGCCGCTCTGCTCCGGTCCGCACGCACGCTCGCAACAACACCGCGACTAAACACGCAACCTCACAAAGCCGCCACTTAATTTTTTTAAAGTGTCCTGAATTTTTTGTTAGTGTGAAAAGGTGTTAAAAATATTTTTTGTATATCCGTGGCACGAGAGGCGGGCGGGGACTCGGGCGGGGAGCGCTCCTGACACACTGGCTCAGTCGGCCGCGGGTCGCCGAGTAAGCACATCGATTTTCCCGCAACAGTACGCGAGGTACGTAACGTCACGTGCAAGTATTTTCATCGCGGCTATTTCCACGCGCCGCGTATTTCGAGCGGTCCGCGAGCGTTCAAGGCCGCGTCTGTTTGCGTTTACGTTTTCGAGATTACGTTGATGTTGTGATCGAGATCGCATTATCTGCTCACGTGGTCGGTGGAGGTAGAGCGAATGGCTTTCACGGCTGCTGCGGGCACGTGCTGAGCGTGTCTAATGCGATAACGCTTCTCCGGCGAAGCCAAGGCTCCTCGCATCTTGTTCAACCCATTATCATGCAAATCACACGAGATCTTAAACGCTCCAGATCGCTCGCTCGCTAATTCAAGGTGAAACGTTAGAGACTAGAGTGATCAGTTTGGACAGGTGCTGATGTTTGGGTCGCGTCAGTGCGATGGGCAAGATCATATTGATCATGACCTACAGATCGCGATGCTGTAAATCAAACGGACGGTGATACGAGAATTGGCAGCTGTTCAGACAGATTCATTCAATGCGAGATGTAATTATTACACCACTATATAATTACGCATTGGGTCTACCGGTAAAAATCATAAGAATAAATACCGGTGACATAATAAGTGTTATAAAACTCTTCGCTTATATTTTCTCTAATATTTCTCTACCATTAACTTCACAAGTATTTTCACAAGAAGTACATATTTGTTTCGTTATATCGGCAATTTCCGCCGCTCGCTAGCTATCGCCGTAAAACAGTTATTAAATCCTTATCGCATATATTTCGCAATTATTTCACTCGTGAACGAAAATATTTCTCCATAACGACAAATCTTTAATTAACTGTTGCCAGAAAAAATACATCGGCCATTACTTTTACGATGAAACCGAGCCGGTTTTTGTAACGTTCATGACGAGCCCGAAAGGTTCTGTGGGAAAAAACTACGTTCGTAAAAACTAAGTACGCTTCCATTCCACCGGCAAATTGGCGGTCGGACTAAAGCTGGCCTTTGCAGATGAAACGACGGTTCAGTAGTTCCCACGTCGACTTCCTAAATCCATGTTTTATCATTGAGAGTAAAAAATAGCCTCGGGTTTAGTGGTGCGGAGCCCGAAACTGAATGGACAAAGGTCAGTGCAATTTAGAGCCTTTGGCATTGCCTTTGACAGTAAAATGTCCATCGCGTGGACCGTGTTCTCATTTAAATATCCCATTGAATAAAAAAGTGACTAGTATTAAGAGAATTCCGAGCTGTCAAAAAAAATCCATTATTTTACGCTCCAGGTGATAATGATTCTCACCCCCTAAATCAAGATGTTTGAATATTTTGTAGTTATAATGAAAAACTAGTTTTGTAAATTTTTGTTCTTTTTAATAGTGTCATTCTAAAAATTATTTTCTTAAATTTTAAAACTCGTAAACTTCTAAGTTTAAGGGGAAAGAAACGTTACTGCATTTTGTATGGACTTTTTTTGTTCACGATCCTCTTGAGAGTTCGAAAAGAAAGTTACGATTTTGTTTACTACTATTTTTCACACGTATTTCTGTCCGCGTTGAAGTTATTTATCCATAGGCTTAGGCCTTTGATAGGAGTTTAATAGAGCCGGATAAAAAAAAGTCTTTGTCAGCCTCCGAGCTTAAAATAATTTCTGTACCATATTTCACATCGATCAGTTAAGGCTAATCCGTGAAAAAGAAACAAACAGACACTTTGACACATTTAATAATCGTGACGATGAGATTTTATTTTTAAAAGGTTTCCATCAAACATTTCTAAAATGTAAACTAACTCGATTTTCACACACTCGAACTATAATTTGTAACTTAATCGCGTCAGCTTACAGCCGTGGTCTTAAAAAAAACGTGTCATGCTAATTGCGGGGTTACGCGAGAAATATTCCGAGATGCCAGACGTGCGATATTTATTAAACAGCCCGCGCGTGGGTACTATTTAAGTAGGTACCTTTTCTGTAAATGTTTACGAACGGTCGCAGTTGGATGGAAACACGAGTACCTTTTTATGTGTTTGCTGCTCGATTGATTAAGTTCGCCTTGGCTCGGGACTGGGGTATTGTAAACAGACGTGACATGACTGGTCCAATCACATCAACGGTGGCCATTATTTCATTGTCCTTTAGGACAAGGATACATGAAACAGGCGCACTAGTGTAATCAGCAAAACCATATTGCTTTTGACATGTTATGTTATCGTATTGTTAACGTTTAATTATGTGGTATGACAAAATGTAGATTATAAGTGACATAGTTATGATACCTCTTATTTATTTTAAGGGAGTTATGGCTACCGAGTTATAAACAACGGCTTTATCGAGTAGGATAGATATTCAGGTACTTTGTCGTTATAATTACGCTTCGCAGTTCGTTGGTTAGGTTTATTTAACATTGCCTTAACTGTATTGTTTTTCATCGATTTTTATGGTGCGATACTTTGACAGCTAGACGGATAAATAAAGTAATATAGAAAACGATCAGACATTTTATGCTAGTTATGGTAAGCCTATTTTACTTTTACCGTCAAGTAAACAAGGTACTGCAAAGTCAACAATATCATGACAAAACAGAAGCAATAAAGTCTAAACACATTTGTTTAGGCGATGTTGAATATACGCCCTAATTTTAAACGTCTTTTTTTGGATATTTTATTTTATAATAGACTCCATTGATATCTTCGATACGTAGTAAATCATTAATTGTATCCAGTTTTAATTCCGCTTCTCCTTTTGTCTCTGTGTTAAACCGCACACGGTTTTTGGGCATAGTAATTCGGTCATGCCTCTAGATAATGGCATAGTATTATGGGCCACGTATTGGTGTCAAGGCGGCTGGCATCACCCGGCCAAGTCAACGCCAAAACGGACGAAGCATTCGGCAAAAACTGCCACAGATACACTACTGGTTATAAATATGGCTCCATTAATCTTTTAACGGTCGCTAATATTTGTAGATATACAGTATTGTTAAGTCAGCGTAATATAGTGTATCGTTACACTTTAGTACAGGTTGACAAGAAGTTTAACCTAGTTGGTAGTGCTCCTATATGGATATATAGGACCGCTATCGGGATAGATAGACTAATTTTTATCGCACAACGGAAAAGTTTCATGGAAAATTTAATTGAGTGATTTAGCGTGCCCGACTTTTTGGGCCTAACCCAAATGAGTAACTTTAAAATAAATTGACGGTTTATAGTTCTCTAGTACCCATGGTACAAGCCTACAGCTTAGTTTTGGGCCTTCGGCTTAGGTCAATTAGTGTGACATTGTCCCGTGATATTTGACGACACGCTAGCCGAGTTGGGAGTGACCCTGCCTCCGAAGCCGGCTGTCCCGGGTTCAAATCCCGGTAAGGGCAGATATTTGTGTGATGAGTAAGAGTATTTGTTCCTGAGTCTTGGTGTTTTCTATGTATTTAAGTATATATTTCTCTATATAAGTAAGTTTATCGTTGTCTAGTACCCATAGTACAAGCCTAGAGCTTAGTTTGGGACTAGGTCAATTTGTATGACATTGTCCTTTTTTTTTGTTATTCTAATTTATGCAGCGATTTTATTTACGTTTTGGCTCCCTTTTACATTTGGTATCATAACGCCTTTATGATATCAAAACCAAAAAGGGGCCCGATTATAAAGTTTTACTCATTGATCGTCGGTTTGGGTTCAATTAGTATGGCCAAATATTTGCGTAATTTTTTTTTTAAATTTTAAAAAAAATTCAGCTGTTTATTTTCTTCAAAGACAAGTTTTGGTTATCTTAACATCTAATCTTAATTTACAAAGATTATATTTGTTAAGGTTACATTTAATATTGCAATTTGTTATATAATTATCACAAATGTTACCACTAAATTTAGTTACATATTCTGGTATTTTTTACATAATAAATATCTCTTTACGACATTCTTTGTTTGTTTACATGTTTTGTTTTCAATTTTACTTGTTAGTTCGTATGGAAATCTGTTCAAGATACTGGGCAAAATACGTAGCCACATTCTATGACCGTATTCATTATTACTTTTTGGTATAGTAAAACTTGGGTGATTTGGAAGGTTGCGTAGGTTATCTGGTCTGACTTATTTGGTGTGTGTGTGATTTTGGTGGTTTTTTTTTTTGGTGTGTAATTGGTTCTGTTAAAACTCAACTTTAGTTTATATGTTTAAACTTTTAGGAAATTGCAGAAAGAGTAAAATTTACTATATCTACTTAAGTGTATCGATACGTATGCTCTAAACCACTTTAGAACATTGTTATAATGACAACTAAATCAAAATTAATCATTGGCTTGATGAAGTTTTTAACAATTAATAATTCGGGCCCTAGACGTATAAGGTACTATTAAGGAACTAAAAAGTTTAGCAGAATGATAATATACTACTTATGTGTAAAATTTCCGGGTTATACATTTTTCCACGTGTCACGCCGGGAAGTTTAGTAAACTGTCAAACGTACTACTGTCACGAAGTTGGTATGTTACAATTTCTTGACAGTACAGTCGATTACAAAGAGATTTACGCATTTTTTCACTTTATAGCTTTGTAATAAAGTCCAAAAGTGGATACATCTCTTTTTAGTCGACTAAAAGGCTTTAAGTGACACTCTTGAATCCGTAGTAAACTAATTAAAGAATAAGTTAGTAATATATTTGAAGTTCAAAGCCGGTAGGGCTAAGTATAATTAAGTAGAATAGGTATTATTACTCATAAAACATCATTAATAATAAGCTATAAAATGAAAATATGTAACGCTTTATAATAATTAAGCGATCAACTACTTATGCAAAAGCTTAATTATTTAACACTGATACGGATTAATTAGTATTTTGTTACCTCGCAGTTCTAAGAAAATTATATTAGGACTTTAACGTATATTTGAAATAGGTATTCCTAATAAAAATAACTTAACTTATTTTACATTAGGGCATGGTAAAATGATACACAGGTAAATCATTTTATATTAATGGCTTACCGCATCAACAGTTCTAGAACTTGACTTCACCTCAAATATTATAAACTTATTATATCGCTCATTTCTGGATTTTCATACAATTTATTTGACTTTTGACTTGACCTCTATAAACTTTTGCTAACTTCTAAAGAACATCTAAATCATTTTACCTATTAATAAAAATAACTTGTCGGATGCTTGGGGCACAAACGACACATCAGTTGCAAAAAATCTACAAAACAACGATAAAGTTAGGTACTTTACAAACTAAAACCCATTAAGTCACAATACTATGTATTTGTTATTTATTAGCGGCCGATAAGAATTCTTGACTCAACCCTAGAATTAACGCTCAAATGCTACCTTTTAGACAATTTAGTCAGCAGACTATTTATGATTAGGCATTAGCCTATTCCAGTCACGCAATCGACGACGAAGGCCTTTTCCTTGTTTGAGTTTTCCTTTTGAACTCGTTTGTAGAGTAGTTAAGGTAATCTTTTCTAATTATGTCTTTGTCGCCCACATTTCCTTCTGTTATAAAGCATCGGCAGTTCTATTTTTAAAGTTGTTGCTGGCCGAATTGTATACTGCCATAATACTAAAAAAGGTGGCTTACTGCATAGTAATAGTATAAGCATTTTCATTTTAATGTTGTTACAAATAGAGTATAGAATGCTTCGACAACTGCATTGCAGTAAGCCGCCTTCTATGGTACCCATTACCGATAGTAATAGTGATCATTTTTAAATAAAGAATTGGAAGTGTTGTTATATTGCTAAAACAATGTCTATGGATGGGTCCCAGTTACCATTAAGTAGCTTCCGTGTTCGTTTAACATCACCGTATCGTAAAAAAAGTAGGGCACGCTGCACGACTCAGAGCAAAATTAACGAAAGAAAATGCGTTTAAAATCCCGTAAAGACAATATTAAATCACAATTTGATAGTGTCATCTATATAATGTCAAATACCTCGTTTATCGCTATTAACTCGGGAACTGTTCAATTTGCCGGGATAAAAAGTATGTCCTTATTGTCCTTCCCTTAGTTACCTTCTTTATCTGGGAATTTAGTTATCTTCATACCTAATTTCATCGTAATTGGTTCAGTTGTTCCTGAGATAAGCGCGTTCAAGCAAACAAACAAAATTAGTATGGATAATAAATAGAACATTTTACAGAATGCTGGTGTTTGACATTATTTTTATTTTATATCTCGTTGTTAAATGGTTTGTATTCAACAACGGTTTTCTTATTTCCTTACATTCGATATGCCTTTGCATTTGTTATAAATAACATAAACGTTATTGTATCTACTAATAACTACTTTTTAATGTGTTTTAATAAAAATAGCAAAAACAACTGCCCTGTTACCAATAATGGACTTAGACGTGTAAAATAGGTATTTTAAAACCCATTACAAAATAACCTAACGCGACCGCATTATCACCGCGCGTTCGAAAACACGTCCGAGATGCAGAGATAAGCACGCGATAACACTATTTTCTCAATGAAACGCTACATTTTATCGATTTATTTCGTTTTAAATAATACATTTCACATACAAACCACTTTTACTACTAAATAACGATTTGACGCTCTTTACCAATTTACCAATACAAAGCCGACAATAATATGCTTACGACATTGGCTAATACAAAGTGGAATACAATAGTTGTGGGATGTAAACTAGGATTAATATTAATAATTCTTTTTAATGATTTTATACATAAATATATACAGCAAAAATGTCTTATCAAAATAATGTCGAGGACATTTTTGAACCTTGGAAGTTTTAGGATGAGTGGACAGTCGTACCTAGTCGAAGAATATGTTTACATTTGACTACCTTGTCACTTTCATCGATGTGATAATTTCATATATACTATATCATACCAGCAATATTTCTTGTTATCAGGTTCTCGAAAACGGCTCAAAAAACCGCTCGGTCTAGTCTTCATAATCAGGAAAATAAAATTCGGGTTCCGCCAAAAAATAGGGTTCCGAGTTATTTGACATATGCGGACGCCACTATCAAATTGCAATTTAATGTCATCTACTTAAACCCGATTACAACTCGGTCACCCAGGTACTGACAGTTTAGTAGACTGTAAAATATAGACAAGGTACTAAAGTATAAGTGGGATTTTTCCCGAGTCTTCGGTATTTTCTATATTAGTATATTTATATCCAGAATACAAGCCTAGATAGAACATATTTTAGGATTAAGTATATCTGTGTTAGATTATCCTCTGATATTTATTTATTTCAGAAATACATGGAATTGAAGAGTTTCGTTTCCTAACGTACAGTCAACTAATTTGAATCATAGGCCACTATGGAACTATGTCAAAGTGACGAATTGATTCATACCGTGAAATAATTCTTAGGCATTTAGAAAACGTCACGCTGATATAGTTCTATAGTGGCATATAAATTAAATTGGTTGAGAGTAGATTGTCTCATATCTTGTGTAGTACTCGTATGATACATGTATCGGTTAGTACTAGAACAGTTGAGTACAATATGTATACACTTTTGAACTTTATCCCATTGGAATAAGGAGTAAATGGTTGTACAAATCTTCGACCTCGACTGTATGTGCTAGTATCGCGTATCTGGACATCTTCCCATCGATAAGGTGGATCAAGTGACGCCATTATAATCTCAGTGTCTGTCTGTATTACGCAATCGTCACCTTACGCGTCGCCTGTCACAATAAGCACGTGCCTTTTACAACTTTGACTTATGTCAGTAAGCACGGTCGCTATCAAATTATTAATTATAATATCTTTCTCAAATAAATCCATGGGAGTGTCTTTAAATCTAACAATTTTTATATATCTATAGGTACATTTATACATCTATATATGTAAAAAAGAAACCGTATTTCCCATGGTCACGGCATTACCCGTGAACGGCTGGAGCTATTTTGCTAATTATTAAGATATGTTTTTTATTGTCAGAAGGTCCTTACTAAAAAAAAAAACCAGTGGGAAAGTATAAGCTCGAGGTGTATACTAAGGGTAATAAACAAAGATAAACTTACTTACATCGAGAAATAAAAACTTAAACACAAAGTAAAAATTCAAGACTCAGAAACTAATATTAGCGCTCATCCCACAAATATCTGCCCTTACCGGGATTTGAACCCGGGACCGCTACCTCAAGGCAGGGTCACTACCAACAAGGCTAACGTAACGTCAAATATATCGGAACATTGTGATTAAGATGTTTAAAAATATATGAACTCGACTGAGGCGTTATTTATTCTTTTAAAAATTGATTCTTGTCGAATCATCGTTCGAGCAAAGTCATACGAACCAGTTTTAAAATACCTAGTTGAGGCTTCCCCCCTCAAATTTTGTTTGTACGCTCTGACGCGACACATTAAACTCGGCTGTAAATAATACGTCCGCCGAGTTTTAAGGCGAGTTGGCTAAGAGAATCTCCTAATACTTGTGTGAATTATGATGACACTTTACGAACTAAAACATTGAAAAGTTATTTTCTGCAAATTATAGTATTTGCACTTATGCTGTTATTTGACCACCAAACAAATCAAAATTTATTCATTAACGTAAGAAAAATAGAAAAGTAGGTATAGTAAAAATAGTTTTCTTTGTGTAATATAAATAAAAGAACTAAAGTTTTAATAAACATTGTTTTCGTAACAATACCAGACAGCGAAAACAAGCCTTATTAAATAGAAACTCGCCAAAAACAACAAGCAAATCACACGACGGGAACTTTTCTTAAAGAATTGTGTTCTTTTTAATAAATATAATATCCAACTTTATAATTACACCAAGGTTTGTTACGCTGCCGCATTCTTTGTCTATTTCTATCTATTTTTACTGAAAGTAACTGGATGTAATTAATTTTGTTCCCGACAGATAGTTGGAATGTTTTTTCCTCCAATTACAGGCCGTTTTTCTTAATTAATAGCCCCCAGATTAATTACACTTCTTGTGTAAACTAGTTACGCAGAGTTATTGGATTTATCTTTCGGGACCGTATCAGCATGTATGAGTAGGTAAGAAATTCTCAGCGTTTAATTGTTTTACGTTGCTTTACCAAATACGTAATTGAATTTAAATTAGAGCAAAACAAAGACAAACCACATAAGGGTTATGATTTGTGGGTGTTTAAATATCAGTTGCGATTGTTTTTGTCATAAATTTACGTTTCCAAGAGGTCCATAATATCTAGACACCTCTATGCCACTCTCAATCTATTTGCTTGATGCGATGGTTGTATAGATAAATACTGCTTTCAAATTTACATACTTACACAGGCACAACAGAGGTGTTATTGTATTAAAAACGGCGTATTGTTGATCGTCCAAGCGAGCGAGCTCATCGATTCACGAAACGCCTTTTGAAATTGTTGAAATTTATTTCATTTGAATAAAATTATGTGGCAGAAAATTGCACAAATTATCACAACATAACCATTAATTGACTTAAGTTGGTTCGATCACAAAAGTATTTCTACAAATTTATTCCAATTATAAAATCAGAGCATTGTTCAGTTTATTATTATAATCAATGCAAATACTGCCACTTATATTATTCAAATTTTATGTCTGCAAAGTGTTAGCTATTGCGGCTTTGTTTCTATAAAAATCTGACAAACTTCTTCCTTTAAAATGTAACAAACAAAAGATATAAGTAAGTAATTTTATTATGCAGTTGTGCGATTAAGTTTAAATAAATGAATGAATCAGTATTTCAAAGCTCTTAGCGCCATAATTATCTTACTAATGAATGCGTAGAGAACCATTAATGATCTGGCTTCAGGGCTTAACTCTATTAACTATCGAATAAATCAACCTGGAATCCATTTTGTGTCAATGATGGAGGATAACGCCACAACAACGTCGGCTTTGACATGTCAGTCGCGAACCTACCCAATATATTCTTACTTCTCGAATGTAACTAACAATGTTAATGTAGGGTATTGCCGATACTGAAAAAAGAAGATGTATTTCGGGAAATATCGCTGCAAACCTTAAAAATGTAAACTAATAGGCGTAGGATGTCGTTGATTAACAGGAATATTTTATGTCATACCATAATTAATCTTGGCTTACGGTCTCGGGAAGCTTAAATACTGGTATAATACCTCCAATACTAAAAAAGGCGCATCTAACATTTTTATTCAATTTTTTTTTTGTGATCATCTAAAAAGGCACATGCGTTGGTTATTTTTTTGTCCTGCGTAGATTAATAATCTTAATATTTCATTAATTTGTCATACAGGTAACAGAAATGCAACAATATTATTTGTCAAATAACCAAGTGAAGCGTTATTCCTGGTTCACGGTTAGTTATCCAGGGCCTGGCTCAGTGGACGTCCGCTTTAATCATAGTATCCTGATTGAGTACCGCAAGACCGGGGTATTTAAAAAAGGATCTATGCTGACGACATAAGGTTTAAATTCCCTTACGGTCCTTAGAAACATCGCCATGTTTGTGTAGTAAAAAGCATTTCCGATGAGGAGAGACCTTGTAAATTACACTTACTATGTTTATAAATCTTATGAGGCATTATTTTATGATAGAAGAAAAATGTTTAATAGTGTTACTGAGTTAATATTTTACATCCTGTTAGTTGACAGAAAATTCTTCGAATTTGTTATAAAACGGGTTGATTGGTTTTAGTGCGTATAAGATAAACAAGAAAGCAGTATAAACGTGTTACGTCCTTTTTAAACGTTTACTTTCTAGGTTTTTTTTAAAACAGAATACATATCTGACCTAGACCTTGTCAACCAGGCAGACATTACAGGTGTAAACGGTGTTTACTTCGTAGTTATTTGTAAGATAGAGGGTGAAAGTAATAATAATACAGGTCGAGTATCTGCGAGCTTGCCAACTTCACGGACACTTAGTATAAATTTTCCAATTTCTACTGGCAGACGTTCAAAAACCGACAATGTGCCGTCATAGCACTTCCGCTGATATTTATGACTTTATTCCTTGTGAATAATAGTAATGACATATTTTTAGTCGGGTATGTTATGCAACGTTTATAAAATAATAATATATATTATATTTTACATACCTATCATGGTAAAAACTAACGAAAGCGCGATAGCAACAGCCATAGTCACGTAAAAATAATAATATAGATATTGAACACCGAAAACACTTTGCTACAAGTCTCCTGAACTATACGACTACGTTGTTAATAGTGTTGTAGTATTAATAATAAATGTTATATTTTTAAATTAATAATAACAAATGCTAGTAACTCCAATTATTATTATTATACTGTTCTTCAATACATCGGGATTTTTATAGAAAAAGGACCTAAACGCCTTTAAGATACTACACATGTACTTGAAAGTAAATTACATATTTTGTGAGAAAGGCTGTGGCTAAAGTAGTCTAGTCAAATCCAGTAATTGATGTGGGCTAATCTAGATTTGGCGAGCGGACTAATGTTAGGTGTGACCTAGTAATGCGGAATATCGATTTTTAAGCCTTGTTAAAGCACATTTAGCATTTGTAGTTCTTTGAAGTTTACTGTAACAATCTACACATATATTTTAAATGTAAAAGTAGCTCTGTCTAAACCTCTGGACCGATTTAGATGAAATTTGTTATGGAGAAGGGTATTTTTTATCCCGAAAAATTTGATGGTTCCAGAAGGAATAGCGATAAAGTTCGGACGGAGTCGCGATAAACAGCTAGTATAGTTAATATATTACGAGGTTTATTTATTCGACATTCAATACCTGCTTGTTTTATAGGTATTGTGAATGCATTTCAACAATCCATTATTTTCATGGAGAAAAACGTATTTTCCTTAAAAATTTGCTTTCTTTATTTTGCTTCAGTCTGACTTTACTACGTAAGTATAAAATTAATTAACTAAAAAAACATTAGCAATAAAATAACCTCTACATTCCATTGTTTCAATGATGCACAAAGTACACTCCAGATGTGCTTCGAAAACGTTTGCTAGCGGTTATTGGAAGCAAACAATCAGCTTTGAATTGTAAGGGACAGTCATATTGCTGAAGCTAACAGCTCTACGTTTCATGAAGCGCCAGCTGTTACATTTCCTGCACATCTCTTAGGCCTTTATTCTCTGTAGTGTAAATAACTGGTTCGATATATTTACACATCAACTCAAATAACGCAGTTTGCAGTACCCTTTCCATGAGTTGCAATAACAGTACTCGCTAGCGAGTCGAATGCTCTGTCCCTCACAGTATTGTAGTAAGGTGAGAGGGACATAGCATTAGAATCTCTAGGAAGTATCTTAACTTAACTCATTGTAAGGGAACTGGGTTAGGATTCTACACGGTAATAACGATATCGTCAATGACTTGTTTCCGTGTTGTCAACGTTTTGATAACTCTTATGTCATTTACAATAATGGCATGGTGACATTAACGATTCTAAAACACGTCAAACGCGATATCATTATAACGCAGTAGAATAGAGGCCCAGATAGCGGTGTACGAATCAAGGGATCCCGAGTGCGGAAAGGGCAAATATTCGTATTTTGATCACCTGATTCTTCCCTCCTAGGCAAAAAAACGGTATGTCCGATTCAATTGTCAAAGTAAATTCAATCCTCTCCTCTCAGTAATAAGATTGTGATTGCAACAGGAGTTTTATTTGAGTTGCTGCTGTTACGCTTAGCAGGGCAATTTTGGTGTGTTTTCAATGATTTCTTTGAGTATATAATATTATAAATGCGAAAGTAATTCTGCCTGTCTATCTATTACGCTTTAACAACTTAACCGCTGAATCTATGTCCACGAATTTTATTATAGAGAAAGGACATGGGGTACTTTTAATGCGGACGGAGAATGAATGTGCAAGAGCTATTCCAGGATATTTATTCATGGCCTAACACGTGCTATATGCATGCTACGTGCGTAATAAGTACAAAACAACAACATTATTCATGTAAATGTTTGCTACCGCTTATAATGTCGCTTATCCGCCAGTCAATTGTCCCCGCCATACCGTTCCGCTCAGCTCAATATGCTTCGACAAAGTAAACAACACGTAATATCTAGAGAAATGATAATTTCACAACAATTGTACTTTGAAGATATTGCGTCAGTGATGCATCTGTTTTGTTGGCTGTGACGCAGGTAAATAATAATTGTAGAAATTTATGTTGATAGGAAGTCGGTAAACAGTGGTTTATGTTACACCAGAAATAACACCGGGCCTATTTAATTCGGTGAAACGGTAAAACCATAACCAGAGGGCTTATTGTCTAATGCACTCGCAATCACGATCGTTTTCATTTTGAAAATCGAACGCTTGTCTGCATACAATATGAAAACAATTACTCCACTTTGAAGCTGGTTGCGATTGCGAGTGCGTTAGACAATAGCCCCTCAGGCCTTTGACGTGCTATGGTAATGTTTTGACTCGGCCTAGTGGCCGTGATAGCTCTTATTTACTTGACAGTAATGGTTTGAGATAAGAGCTATCAAAACATTGACAATACGGTAACACATTAGAAAACAATAAAGTTTTACCGTGTAGAATCTCAGCCGAGTAAGTTGTGCCATTGTTCAATAATGGGACATTAATACCTAGTGTAGTAAGTCTGTGTCGTCTTGGTTAAATAATATACTTGGTTTCACTTTAATTGGTAAACGTCTAATATTAAAAAGTGTAATGTAAAAAGGGCGGACAATGGATGCAATATGGTGACGAAAGTATAAGATGGATAAGACTTTTCTAAATTTCGAATAATGCTTATTTATAAAAATATATGCAGATTTTTGTAGTCATATCCATATTACGTATATTGTTTGACATGTTGTCCGCCCATTAGTAATGTATTAAATTAACATAAAAATAACGCCTTAAAAATCTTACTGTAATTACTGTACTGTGTTTCTGTTATTATACTGTTAGGCGATGAGTTTGCAACCTGTTACGTACACACTAGTAAACTTCTTAGCCTAATCATCATTCAATTTAATAAACCGGCTCTCGTTGGTGGAGTAATTGCCACTTTTCTCTATTCTGTGCAAGCTTTTTCACCTCCTGATGCGACGCGACATTAGCCTTCTGCCTTATTTGGTTAAAATAAGTAAGCCTAAGTTGTCTCTTCCTTATTTCCTTCGACTTTACTCTCCAAAATGTTCAAAAAGAAACTGTAGTGCCGTATCAAGTGGCCTAATTGTGGATTATGTGGCTACAGAATTGGCTACAATATTGGTATTTTTGTGTAGCTCTGCATACCCCACTCTGGGAATTAGGGCGTGATGTTATTTATGTATGTGTATGTAAGTAAAAATTTTGCTCTGTTTAATATCCGACAGCCTAGAATGACAATGATTCCTTTTAGATACCCTTTATGGGTGCTTTTCTAATATAGCCGTAACCAGTACTGTTTTGAATCTACGACGTTTTTGCAATCGGATAATATCGAATAAAATGGTAAAGGCACGTTAATTACTTACTATCTATATCTATTACAAATACTCTATCACCATCACACATCTTATTACCAACATATCGCTATCAAGTTCGTTCTCGCATTTGACTGTATAAATTATTTGTTGATCATGTAAACTAAGATAAAAGTTGGTAACGATATAATAAGATATCGATGGGTACTGGGTGGTTACCACGAACCACTTAACTCCGGAGGCGAGTCCCTGTCACTCTTCACTCGAGACTAAATCGAGAGAAAGGAATGGAACAAGCGTAACTGCGATTTTCAAAGAACGGCCCTTAAGCTAACTGAAAAAGCAAGATATATACGAAATTATGCGATAAATTCGATATCGTATGATTATTCCTACATCTGTAGCTGTAGCTGTTGTTGACATTAAAATAAAATAAATAAATGTCCAACGACAATTACACACAAGTTGACCTAGTTTCAATCTACTATACATATACTTATAAAGAGACATAGAAAACATCTAAGGCTGGAGAAGTTTCGTTCTTAATATTTCTCGAAAATCTTCCTATAATGGCGCGGCGCACTCGAAAATCTCGAGCTCGGCTTATTTCTGCAACGATTCCGTGCCACTGCGTCACATGTTATCTCATCGCATCTCTGGCAATCTGTATGAACTAGCTGCGTATCTAGTTCGATGTGGTAATGCTCGGCAAAGTAGGATATTGAATGATGGAGTCACTTCCCGAGGCCGTAAAATGCATCCGTCAAACGCAATTGATGTTGCCGCTTTATCAATTTAAACATGTTTTAGTAGAAAATATGTGTCACAAGATGTTTATCTATACTAAAGGGCATATATATTATTGGTGCTGTCTTAGATCATCTTTAGAAGGTATAAATACTTTAACCGCGGGTATCTCAGGATTGCTACGTATTTTAGGTAGCAATTTACTTACAGTAACAAAATTCGATAAAACAAACAACCTGTAGGTATATATATATATAATATCTATCTCTTGCGCATCCGGTAAGCCGATGTTGTTGTTTCCGGACCTGACAGAATCAGTAATTCTGCTCGCAAAACGTCGTCAACAAATTGTAATTAAATTTTCTCATCACGCTGTAACTTTTAGAATTTCGTTATTTTTGATTTAGGTAGAGTTCTATCTAGACATTTAGCGAAACTTATGTAACATCCAAATTCCGTTGACAATGAACCGTGGATCATTAATTATATTAATATTTTAAAATATTACAATCCAAAGTGCTTCTTTACAGCAAGAATTACAAGTTACCTATAGTTTTTTCTTCAGAACAATTTATCAACTCTAAATTAGACAAGAGTAAAAAGAAAAAAAAATACCTATTTTAGAACTAAACTTGTTAAAAAGGAAACTTAGCTACTTGAATAATAAAAAACAGAAACAATAATCAATCACAAGAATTCTTAAAATAATGAGCAATTAAAATCAAGAGAATACAACAAAATTACTTTCAACTTCTGCTAGAGGAAATTTTAGGTGTGACAGTACAGGCTAACATTTTTTTGTATCTAAAATAAAGCGTGTCCAATTTTACACATCGTATTCTTAAACTCACTGGTAGTCTATTGTTTTTGCCGCAGTCCATCTGTCTATTTAGCCCGTCTAACCGTAATCAGAATGTGATCGCGGCCCTGACTGTCCGCGGCGGGTGCCAATGTCACCCATTCATGGCCCGCGGACGTTTGGCTCACTGGTGCGTGACACGGTTTTATTTATGTTTGTTACGAGCCGTTGCGGAGTTCCCATGGATGCACGGCGCACTATACTGTTTTTCATTCATCTGTCTACATAGTTTCATTTAAGAGAACGCTTTAGTTCAAATTTAACATCGTAAAGTGACCTTACTTCAAATTTTAAGATTTTTATAAGTGTTACCATGACCTGACCAAATAATTCCATTATAAGATTCAAAAGAGAGAAAGTTATTGTCAATATAACAGCTCTGTTTTCTTAAATGGAATTGTCTGTTGGTTGTTATAATGATAATAAAACTTACAAACACCTGTATGCAATAGATGCATCACCGGTTGGTTCTTTGTACTTTGTAGGTAGGTAGGTACACGTTCAGACTTAAAAAATGCTCTTTTTTAATTTTCTTCAGTATTTTACAGACTTAAATCATAGTCCTTATCGTCAATTTACTGGTTCCTCGTGTAATTACATAAAATCATGGTCCAAGCGTTAACTAATAAGAAAGATAATTTGATTAACAACCCGTGGAAACACCCGTTTGATCGTCGTCAATTACAATCACTGCCAACCTCTCGCCGACCTCAAGCCAAAAGGTTAGGACTCCACTGGAACCCCACACGGGATATTCAATCTTAAAACATTTATGTAAGGTATAATAAATATTATTAGCAGTTTCATTATTAACAGGGTGTTTATTTAGGCGAGTCTTTTTTCGAAGCCAAAATTGCCATTTGATTATTTAATGCCAAGGTTAAATTACTTATAATTAAAACCCTTATGTAACAGCCCTCGCCTTCCTCGGTGTTAATCCTATTTAAGGTGTTTTTGTTGATATTTTCCAAGGCTTAAATAAAATAAATTAATCTTTAATCAATATCTTTTATCTTATGATAATAAGTCTTCATTTAGAACAAAGATTAATTATCTGTGTGCCAAATTACATCATAATCAGGTTAGCATTTTATGTGTGATTTGAAGACAAAAGTCAACGTTGCTTCTCAGACTTTTATTATAAACCCAGTACATAAATAGTCAACAACGGTGCATGCGTAGCTTAATGATTTTCTATCTGTTTATATTATGCAAAACATAAACGTCTTCTATTTTACATGCCATATCAAAAAGCAATATACCAGATAAATATTCATACACTTTTGCAAAACAAACCAAAAACGCACTTTACGCAACTATACAAAAGCATGTTTACTTCGTTGCTACCAAACAATGTTTGCGTATGATTTAACAGCATCACAATTGGTGTGAATTGATATTTCACATCGCACCGTGGCCTTGTGACGTCACCTGCAATGTCACGTCCATCGCGTGACGGTTTATGCGTGACTTGGCAACCAGCTTAGATAGAACTGTAGATATGCATAACAGGTGAGCCAGGAGGGGTCAGGGATGACTAGTTAATGCACCGGAAAAGTACCTACTCTAAACATTGATAGGGTTAATGTAAGAGCAACCTTGATTTTTTTTAATTCAGTTCGCATAAATTCATTTTCATTACATTTTAGCTGCTGTTCACATTAAAATAAAATAAATCATTATTTCAAAAACATTTCAGAAAAACTGAGGTACGTATTACAAATCTCTTTTTGACTTCATTTTTCCAATGCAGCAAAGTGACTATCAATCTTAAATGCCTCGTTAAACATAAATTCAAAATCAATTTCAGCTTGCAAGCATAATCAATTTTTGTGGTAATATAATGCAAGACATAAAATTTAAACGCTTTAGTTAGGTCATTTGTCATCTTCACCAGTGACCTCGGTAGTGTCAAGGGCGCGACGCCAGGCATTGTTCGGTCACCGTTGCATTGACATTAGGTGATGTAGCTGTGAATTCTAGATACATCATTCAAAGGTTAAATTTTCTGACTGCTTAAAGTTGCCAGATGTTGTTACTAAAACAAAACCACGTATTCTACTCGTGGACAAACTATTTAAGATAAAGCCTATTTTAATACCAGCGTAAAAAAATAATTAAAAGCAATCTTCCCTATTGAGAATAGAATAAGCCTACGATAATATTGGTTTTGCAGATCCCAAGGTTAACTCGCAAGAGAAAAAAATATGTGATTCGCTGTAAATTTGTTACGTTATTGTAAAAAAGATTATGTGCGATAAGATTTACATTAAAACCAATTTTATTAAACAATATTGTATTGTAATATGTCCCTTTTATCATATTTTAAGTAAATTAACCTCATCTTATGGAAAATAATTAAATAACATCATGTTATTACCTCCGTTTTAACTTTCAATGACACTGATATAGTTAGAAATAGAAATAGAATGAGAAAATATTTATTTCGCTTAAATTTTACAAGTTTACACATTGTGTTGCAGGATTTTTTTTTAATCTAATACTTTAAAAGTAAATAAAATTATAAAAGAGTGCTGCGAAAATGGTATCCACTCAGCTATGTGTCGTACCGCCTATTGGAAGTAAGACACTGATTTTCTGTAACTTCAAACTTCATCGTAGTATTTGTCAAATGTTCATAAAACAGAGTTAAAATTAGTTCCATATTAATTCGTAATTTTGTTGGCAACATAGCAACTATTCGCGTACAGATACGTAATAAATAAAACAATAGTGTAAGCTTTTAGACAACAATGGATTTGATAGTGTTATTTTTAAAACATATAGCTGACGCAGTGAATTAATTTTTACGGCCTTTTTTTGTTATAACAAAACCCATTACGGCACAATTTCACAATTAATCATACATATTGAGCTATTAATATTAATGACCTGTATATATTTTTGATTCAAATTATAATTTATTACTAATTAAACCCAAATAAATTGTTTTTCATTCCATATGATAGCAATCTAACGAACAATTTGTTTTTTATGTTGAAAATGTATCTTTGCTATAGGTACAACGGAATAATTCCAGTTTTTCAAAGCTCTTCAAAACTTGCTCATGTGACATGTTATCGAAGCCGTCGTAAAAGGTTGGAATTTTTTATGTAACCATGACGTGCAAATAATGTATTTATTATAGTTATCGGTTGATCCGGCCTTGGCTGTATTATACCGTCTGTGTGCCGAAAATAAAAAAGCTTTCGCTATTAGGTTAAAGGGGTAAATTGACGTAATAGTTTCAGTTACGTTGTAAAGTAGGGGTTAAAATAATTTATAACGATATAACAGGCTGCATGCACGAATATACAGTACTTGTAAACTACAATATTTTGCGAAGGCAGATAGTATGAAATGCTTGAAAAATCATTCCAAAAAAAAACAAATCTAATTTATTCATATATTATCAATGACAAACTAGGAATCGATGTTCCGTCACAAAGAAACCTACATTCAGAGATATCCAAAAACAATAGCTAAAATAGGAAAAATATTACACGCGCCCGCATCAATCAAGTTTTTCCCGGGTCTTTGGGGAATGCGGGATAAATGGCAACATTAATCATTATGGACGGACGGCCCAGTTTCCCGGTGTCGCGTTTATCTGCGATATCTTCAATTTATCCCAGTGTTGCCAGACAAAGGATCGGAAATTCCACCAATCAAAATATGTAATAACACGATACGTCCAATCTTTGTCACCAGTTTTTTTAATCTGATTCTTTTGGACGTAAACTATAGATATTATTTTCAATCTCGTTGAGTTTTCAAAATCTTTATAGAACAGGATTAAGCTACTAACGAAACAAAAGAATGTGTTGAAAATAACGACATTTCTTAAAAGCTAAAAGCGTTTTAAAGTTTCCTAAAGCAATTTATTCTGGGCATTGTTATAGGCCGCAAAGTTTGGAGAGGCATGACACCCGATCGATCGCGCTCGCTTCCCCAGTGCTCCACGACTGGAGTATAAAAGACTAGTATCGTGTAGTAGTAATTTGTAGCTTGTAGTATAGTATAAGTAGTACTAATACGCAAGTAAAAGTGGACTAATCTAGTTTATTACTTTGTCTGGGCTGTTTGCTGTTAGAAGCTTGAGCAAGTGAAAGTAAATTAACTTCCAAATTGGTTTAACACTTTCAGAGTCTAACTCACTGATATTGACAGAAAATGAGCCAATATTAAATTATTTACTACTCTCATTGTGTAACTGGACGTAGGTGAAGTTATTATAAACTAATTTGGTTTTAACTAACTAACATTTATTGGTTTTAAGTAACTACCATAAAAAAGCACAGACCAACACCTAACACCTAACTAACTTTTGTTTTAAACCGTTGCTTGATTGCAAGGTTTGGAAAAGTCTGAAAGTTTTTACAGTATTACTCCAGTGGTCAGTCACGAAAATACCCGTTTAAATTAAATTAATACGTATGAAATCGTGTTTGAAACAATGTATACCGGTGTCACTAAGTAGACCACCGTTATAAATTTGTACCTAATGTAATCAACCTTTGGAAAGGCTAAATGTGTACACAAGCAATCAAAATCGAACTAGAACCAAACTAGCTCGATCAGATTAACCTCAAAGGAATACAAAATTAACCACACATTATTCCGATGTAACCCAAAACACAACATTAAGTTCCCAGCTCGCTAAATCTCATATAGAATGGACTCCGCAAAGAGTCAACAGTACTGAATGGAACCCCTAGAGGATGTAACTTAAACCAACCAATTATTGTACTAAGATACTCAAACATTGTTGAGTCTAATTTCACCGATACACGTAGTTACAAACAGGGTTAATCGTGAGTTTTACGTCATCGCCGTCTTTATGGGAATTTGGGCCTTGTGGGGGTGGAGGAGGGGCGGGTTCCCCCTGTGCCCGAGACACAGTTTGACGTCACCACGTTAGTCGGTCAGGGGGTTAGAATCGACTAAATCGCTTTTGCGACTTTTCTGAATGGTGGCTCCTAGTGCAATGACTTAATGTTTCATAAGATTGAAGATCTTTTCTATTAAATTGATTTGGTGATATTTAAGATGGAATTTAACTGGCATGTTACTTTAAATGCTAATAAGTAAATGTGTATTTGTGAAAATTGAAATTTCCGTTGCTAAAGATGTATGCAGACAGCTTACGCAAATTGGGTCAAGATGTTCTGAAGTCATAAAATCTTTGTATGTAATGAACTTAGTCAGTTTATTAATTAATTTAAGACTTCTGTTTGTAAAAACCAGAAGACGAAACAACCGCAGACATACATGACTTGAAAAAAAAACATGATTTTTGTGAATTTAACAACACAACAACATTTTATTTGCATGATAAACCGCGGGACATACATGGGGGTGATTCGGTTGCCCCTTATGTTTCTCTAAATTGCGAGATGGGTGAATTGCAAAAAATATTGTACATAGGCCATATGTTTAAGGCCCTAATTGATGTCAATGTTTAATTGAAACAAAATATTTTTCCTTTGTGTAACGAACATTAACCATACAATTATATGACTAATTTTCGGTACACAAAGTGAAAAATATTTTGTTTCAAATATTTTTGACATCAATTAGGTCCTTAACTATGTACAATATTTTTGCGATCCACCCAGATTCACTTGACTCCGATTCTTGGGACACTCTGTATTTGTCGTGAATAGGTATTAGTTTTGTTTTTTCTTATCTTATAATTTAGCTATAAAGTCGATAATGGTTTTCAGTTTCCAATACCTACTTGAACTGTCACTTGTAAAACCAAATCAATCTAGATCCAGAGCTAGGATCCTACGCGGTAAAATAATTACGATATCGTCTTTCACGTGTTTCCGTATTGTCAACGTTTTGATAACTCTTATGTCATTTACAATAATGGCGACCGAGTCCTAAACGATTTTAAAACACTCCAAACGTGATATCACACACTTAGAAGTCAAGAAAACTGGGGGCTGATACTCTCAACACAGTGCTGCGTCGATCTCAAAGATGAAGTTTTATCCCGTCGGAGCGTACAAAACACATTTTATCGCGTGCCTTCTCAATTAGGCAACAGGCAGGTGAGTCGAGTTCAGTGGCGTATAAAGCGCTCCGACGGGACTTCTTAAGCTTGCCGGATAAAACTTCACCTTTGAGATCGACGCAGCGCTGTGTTGACAGTATCAGCCCCCAGTTTTCTTGACTTCTAAGTATTACCTGTTGACGATTGCAAGCGCTCAAAACTATAGGTCCCTAGATCAGTTAAAATTTAGTTATTATTTATTCAACATCAGAAGCAGATGATTATTTTATACCTTGTCTTATTTATTCGACTGTCAATTTTATAAGACGCGTCAGGTTTTTGATTATAGGTGAAAAAATAAGGTCATGACGTTAATCCACACCTATAATCAAAAGCCATGTTTTATTTTCTCATATTCACCTAGAGTCATTTATGGCTTTACTTTCGTTGCAAGATAAGATAAGTTAAATGTATACATCTAGGTCTTATTAAACTATTGGTAAGTCGTAATATTACGACTATTTTAATAGTTTACCCTCTTTTGTGGCACGATTATGTAACCAGAATTTTGTTTTTCGTTTTGAAACAAGTACGTGAGACAAAAAAGCTATATTAAATGTAAATTATATTTAAAAAATCAACATCACTAAGATCCTTTGTCTACTCCACAAACAAACAGAGGACTTTAAGCATTTTATACCTTTACAATACCTTTGTTTGTCTTAATTTTGAGTAAACATGAACAAAATGTATCATAAAACAAACCCACTTTCGCTCGAGAACTTTACGTTTGACTATTTAAATCTGCGTTTCAGATATTTTTTGACCACTCAATATAAATAGGGTTAGTAATAGAATAACAAAATTAGTATTCCCGTCACGCAAACATATTTATGTAGAGTTATATTTATGGGTAACATTAACATGGTGATAATTGGCTTAACAAGCCAGTCGTGAATACGCAGCGAATACCAAACACAGTGCTGTATGAGTTATTTGTAAAGCACGCGAAACTAATCGAGTGACGTTATTAACGTTACGCTACTGTTGCTAAGTGTGTTTTATTATATTGAATCGTAATATAGAAGAGTAGATGGAATCATGGGAATCGGTTTTTACTTTTGTTTTATTTTCTTTCTGGACACTTTAGTTCGCTTGAAATTGGTGAAATCATTATAGAATATCATAAATGACAAGAAGACGAGTAATCCAACTATTCCTTATTTCCTACTAATAATGTAAATGTGTGCAGTTGTTAAGACACCTGATTTTTTGTCTTTCAATCACGGCCGGGTGTAGATGAAATTGGACACACACATACTTCACGATTTTTAATGGTTGAAAATTCCTACGTGGATGAGTTCGCAGGCAAAGCTTGTTTTAAAATAAAACTAACTTTAGTATTTTATCGCGTGTAATAGTTAAGTCAAGGTGCCTCGAGAACTTTCCCCGTCTCATGGTCACAGGAAGACTGGAAACAGTTCTGAACTGTAACAATTGTTAGAAGTAAAAATATCATGCGTAGCACTTCTTGTGAAGCGTAGCGGGCTCTACAAGTGCTACGGCTACGATAATATGCTTTCTATCGGTAATGAGTTCCAGACTGATGTTCTTGTACTAGTCAATCGATTTGAAAACTGACTTAACTATTTTTTGACAGTATAGTTTTAATTTTCAATACTTTGTCTCTCAAAGCGATAATATTAAATATTGTAATCTGCATAGCCTTTTTGTATTTATTTTTTACTATAAGTAAAATGTATAATGTCATTTTATTTATACGCGTTTAAACAATTGACATCTAGGCCATATCCGTCAAAAAAGGGAAACGCCTTGACACCCTGTCCCCCGTCACGATAGCATTGTCACTCCAGCGCTGCATTGTGTCCGCATAATTCCATCTTTTACGTCACCCTAGTATCACAGCTGATAAAATGTGACAATGGGCTGCGCTTGCATTGTTAGGATTATGATTTATTATGAACCTTGGGGATAAGGCAGTTATATAACTATTGAATTTCAAGCTAATAAAGTCGAATATTAATTGATAACAGTTAAGCATTAAGTAAGTTAGCCAAGTTAATGTAGTTTCTAGAAACATGCCGCTATTTATGCCATAATAATAAAGAAGGCGGCTAACTGTCAGGTAGTAGTGGAAGCATTCTATACTCTATTGGTAACCACATTAAATTTAAAATGCTTCTACTATTACTATGCATTTAGCCGCCTTCTATGTAATCTCGGCAGCATTTCTTTATACATTGAGTGAGAACTTCTCCGGTCTTCTAAAGCTTCTTTTCCCGCGACTTTGTCTACGTACAACTCGTTTAGGAACTAATGGTTATAAAAATGTTCGAATCATAAATATCCTATTCAGGAGATAGACAATCCATATGCTAAGTTTCATCCAAATTCCTTCAACCTTTAATAGGTTATTGAACAAACATGCAAACATTTTAAAACTTTCACATTTATAATATTAGTAGCATAGGTATGGACTAGTAGGATAGGTAAGCCATGTTTTTACAAAAACTAGTCGGTAAAGTTGTAATATTAACCTAAACCAAACGCAGTGCATTTAAAATATTTTCAAAGTTTTTTGGGCATAAACATTTACAAATAAGCAACCTGTATACCATCTAACATTATGACAAATGAAGCGCTATTTATAAAAGCTCGCTCATGGCCCTATTTTTGTCCTTGATAGCTAATGCCTAGCATGACGTATCAAATCATCGAAATAAAATATCCATGAAGCACAAAGTCATGCTAAGCCTACCCCATAAAGTCTTGAAAAGAAACGACCACTCCTTTAACCTTGACGCGACATTTTAACCAATACTAACCGCCAGTTCTCATCCATCAAAGTCTTTTAGAAACACTGTTTTGTTATCATAACTAACTCTCCTGTAATCAATCATGCTGACGTATTGATGGCAGATTCGCGTAACTTCGCTTGTTCAGATAACGTTGGGAATGAGAATAATGATGAGTGTAAGCCTGCCTGTTTATCGATGTAGATAAACGTGGATCAAAGCATCTGTCACTTTCTGGCCAGTATGTAGGTGCGAGAGCGACGGATGCTTTTATGTGTTTCTCCCACCGGGAACGAATCATATAATAAAGATCAAAATACATAATGGGTCCGAAACCCGTAATATTTGATTATTATAAATAAACCTAACCTATCCTAATGTTATATAATGACCTATTTCATATTTTATTTTAAGAAGCAGACACGAGAGCGTATTTTATTTCCAGATTTAATTTTACAACAATGTCGGCGTTATAATATAATCGCATAAATAAATATGTCAAAATACAGCTTTATAGAGACTCTAACTAAAACCGCCAACAGACGGACAGATGGACATGGCGACACTGTAAGGGTTCCTTGTTAACTACGGAACCCTGAAAAACACCATACGAGTTGTGTAGCGCTTAGATCAGACGTGTTTCCCGTGTTATCACAATTGAGCCCACGTTACGCACAAAAATAGATGACGTCAGACCAGCGCGTGGGCTCTCCAGTAACGCAAACATGAACGATATTTATTCCAACTGACGCAGTTATTATGTTTAATGTGTAACAATTTGTTACTTGTCTAGCCTATTATATTAGTTCAACGGTGTTCACTAAATTACTTCCTAATGTAGATGGCTAGTTTTACTTCTTGTTTTTGAAGTGACTCGATATTTACGACGGTGAATTTTAGTGCGATGTTTTAAAATATAAAAATATACTCAAGGGCAACTGTCCATGGAACATATAAATTTGTACAGTAAGTAATTTAAATCATTATTTTGAAGTAAGAACTCAATTTTTGAAAAAATATTCAAATAACCTTCAGGAGCTGTATTCCACTTTGTCTTAACCCATCTTACTGTTATTGTAGCTTTTTCACTTGAAACGGGTTTAAACAAATTGGAATAGAGCCTTAGGTGGCAGGCATCGTCTTCCTCAGAGATTATATGTCTTTTAATCAGATTTTAATGGCATGGCATTTAAACGGCATGTCACTATATTAATGTTAACAATACATTCAGAATAAATTATTTACCGGATAGTCATAGACTATTCCCAGGGATCCAATTTACCGGTGCCATGGTCTCTAGAGACCAATGCGATTGGTAACACGAATATCAATGGCTTGCCATTCAACAAATCGAAATAACTTTGTTTGAAACCAATTTCGGAGCGAATATTAATCAATCAGGCTAACCGGTGACTAGAAAAATGGGCCCATAACCTATTACACTAACGCATTTATCTATATTTCTTTATGCAAAGGCGTTTGAAGTTTTTATTGTTTGATATAAACTTTAATTTTTCAGTAGGTATCTTTTTGGGTATTAATAAATTGTAGTAGTTGTTTCTACAGTAAAACTAATACATTCAGAATTTCAATAGGATTTTTGCTATGCAATTATTTAAAAAAAACATTTATTTATTTATAAAAATAGTTCAGTGCTACAGAGTTCAAGATAAATAAAATGAAAAACCGTAACAGCGCAAACGGTGCTGAAACTGGTCGAAATAACGACGCGAGCGCATCGCTTACAAAACAACGCCGATAACCCAAATCGCTATCTCTCTAGCACATGTGAAAGTGGTCCAAACTAGGTGAAATTTGCATACAGATAACAAAACATGGTGGTACAGATACAACGAAACGCGTTACAAGAGAACAAAACAAGTATTAGGAAAGGAGTGGTACAGTCGAGTTCTTAAATATGTATACACTTTTGCACCTTATTTCAACAGGTTAAGGTGCAAAATTATATACAAAATTGCTACCACATCTTACCCCCTAAAACAACACTGGTTCGCATTTTTGTGTTTCTAGCAATAAAACTTATTTGAAAATAATTAACAGATAACTTGAAAAATGTATTTAAAATAATGATCCAATGAATAATGATATACATAATTATTCATACCCTGCCTCCGAAGCCAGCGGTCCTGTGTTCAAATCCCAGTAAGGTCAGATATTTGTGTGGCGAGCGCGATTATTTGCTCCTGAGTCTTGGATGTTTTGTATTTAAGAATGTATTTCTCTATGTAAGTATGTTTATCGTTGTGTAGTACCCATAGTACAAGCCAAGCTTAGTTTGGGACTATTTGTGTGAGATTGTCCCCTGATATTGATGTATTCATAGAATGCAAACCCGCAGTACACAATAGCACAATACTAGCATACATACGAGCTGTTATTTGTCGTTTTAAGCATTATTAATTTATTTATCTCCGTGAGTAATGACTAAACTGAAAAACCCATCGGTTTTACCCGAATAATCATTGAGATTAATCGCTCTTCGTAATTCAGCACATAAATTACAACAAAATAGTTTATTAGCTTTTGTTTAGAGAGTTCTGGAAACTTCAAGGCATAATTCAAACTTATTTAACATTTTAGTACAAAAGCTCTTCTTTAGAGTTGATACCAGTGTACAATTCGCTGCGTAAGTGTCCCTCAGGTAGCTTCTTGTCGAGTTTTATATTTGGGTTCCTTTTGGGATGCAAATTCAGGATTCTAGTAGAATTACTGAGATAATCTATATCAAGACACTATAAGCCCCAAGAAATTAGAAAATGAATGCTTGGATAAGTCCCTGGCATGCGTCTTTGGGTGACGTTGAAATTCTACATAATGATAAGTGTGATTAAATTCATTGAACTACCGCCCCACTGCTTAATTTTACTTACATTGTAGATCAATTCTTAAACGCAGGTAAGGAGACTGATGCTTACACAAATAACTAAATGTGTTTTGTTATATAACGTATCTAATGAAAAACAAATAATAATTGCAATAAATAACCTGTAAAGTTTTATACATACCAATAAATCAAATGAATGGAATACATTGACGCAACCGCGCAAAGTCTGAGGTAAGTGGCGGTGCGAGCCGTCATGAAATGAAAACACTATATGTTTACTCGTAAGTACTGAAAAGGATCTTAAATGTATTTAATAAACCCTCAAAGGGCCAGACATATTGGCGCTTCCACACCACAATAATTCCACAAAACGTGTACATTAAATAGAGCAGTCGTTGACCCGAGTCTTATAAATTACTAGCTACCCACTCGCGAAGTCGCGACTATATTTGTGTTCGGCTAAATCACGGTCATCTGCGTTGTTTACATCAGAAGTCAAGTAGTGAGAACGGACAAAATAAGACATTTTAGACAATTTGTTTACTAGATACTAAAACACGTCAAACGCAATATAGTTTCAACGCTGTAAAATAGTGGCTCTGGAGTAAAGATAGCAAAAAATTGGCTAAATTTATTTAAGAGTAATCGGTTAAGGACTCTCGACAATTTTATATAACCAATAGCCCTCATAGTCTTTTCTCCAAGCTAGCAACGTACAGTCACCATCAATAATACACTATCCAACATTAATGAGAGCGTGCTAGATATTTATAAACGCAATGTTGTATAATATATTATTGCCGGTGACTGTACCTGCGATTCCATTTTCTGTTGCTATGAGTGTCCATCGGGTGCTCTTCTACTGTAAAAAGGCTACAGTATAATAACCAAATTTACTAATAATTATTTTTATTTTGTTTCAGGTATGTCATAAATTCAAGATTGTTACACCTTAAGCGCTTACAGGTAACTCATATAACTTTAATCAACGAATGTATTGGTAAAAAACCTCTTCTGACAGCTAAAAAAGAATTTATAATCGTTTTACTGGACAGACAGACTGACAAAGGCTTTAGGTATAGGATACATGAATAATAAAATATCACAGACAAACCCAGACAAATTGACCTACTCCCAAAGTAAACTTTAGGCTTACACTATGGGTAGATACTACACCCCGAAAAACATATTATGTAGAGAAACTAGCAATCCGCCCGCGCTTCGCTTCGGTTTTAGTGAATTTTTCTGAACCACACGTACATAAACCAGTTTTTTTTTATACATAATAACCCTCCGCGAACAATTACTGAACTGATAGTGAAAACCGCATCAAAATCCGTTGCGTGGTTTAGGAGGAGCTAGCGGATATACAGACAGACAGACACGGAAAGCGACTGTGTTTTATACCATGGAAAGAAGATATACTCATAGAAAACATCAAACCCATAGAAGAGAACACCACCTACTCATAGAAGAAATCGCTATTTAGCGGTAAGACCGCCCTCTTATATACCTATGATTTAAATGTACTGTTCCGCGTTCTGTTTTTTTTTGGTGTTCAATAAAGAGTATTGGTATTGTATTGTATTGTATCCAAGACTCAGGAACAAATACTCGCGGTCATCGCATATTTTTTTGCAAACTCACCTAACTTTTTTTTATGACGGAGTGGAAATGCGTTGCGCATCATCCCCCGACCTGGGGTTGGCCATGCTATGGGGGGGTATTACAAGACTCTCACCTCCCCCCACTCTCGCACGAGAGTAGAGGGAGCAGCCTACCGTCTAACACCACTCCGGCGTTAACCTCTGCTTCTGTTTTCGGGGGCACCATGGGCTGCCTGCGATGCAACCATTGGGTGCCCCCAAAACTCACCTAACCTAAGCTAACCGCCTTTTTGTGTCGGGAGTTTCAATAGTTTTTATTGCTAGGGAGTTACCGTGACATGGTCAGTCGACCAAATGCAATTTTCGTTCAACGTTTAAAAGAACGGTATTGTGACAGACCGTTTTCAGTTTTGAAAATGGATACACTGAACTGAATTACAATTAAATAGCTTACCATGTCAATCAATCAATCAATCATTTATTTGCTCAAAAAACATAGTGCACAATTATGTTAAACCAAAATTGGCATGCAAAATAATATACTACACAGTCTACACATTAACATAAAGTAAATTTAAAATACATGAATTCACATACGACTGGAACATCATTGTTATCCACCGGGACAAACACGTCCAACTCCCTTTAGTTTCAGTGTCAGGGTGTAAAATAATAATAAACTAACATCTCCAACTTCAGAAACATCAGGTCGCTAATTCTTTGTATAACACTTTATTTTACTAAAACAACTACGTTATACAAATATTAAAATTACTACACAAAGGTTTGAAATTAAATCCGCTTAATAAAGATTATCTATAACATGTGTAATTTAAAAGTAAAGCTAATGATTTGTTCGTATCCGAAACATTATCAATTGTTGATCCGTATCACCAAACAATATATTATATAGCTTTTTGAACAGTCAAATCGCTCCTCGATGTACTGATTTACATCGAATACACCATCCATAAATTACTAAAATACATATTCATGAGTTTGCTTTGGTCCCGTCCACTAATTTTACCTACGCTGTATTCAGAGATTTAAAGTTATCACAAAATACCTAATACCTACATCGATGATTGTTATGCCACTATGGAACCCTGTCTTAATGACAGCGTTAATCATTAATTTTAGCTTTCTTTCATGTGGTTTGACTCTGTCATTATGTTAGGGTTCCTTAATGGCATAAAAAATAAAGTCCTTGACTGTACCTACCACAAAACATTCAACACACTTCGTGACGTTAGTTTTAATAACCAAAAGTATTACCTACCTATGTTTTTATTGGAAAGTATAAAGTAGGTTTCCTCATTACACTTTCTGTCCTGAGATGTTTTCTTAAAACAGTAGATGAAGTAAAACCAAAATGCTCGCCCTTTAATGTGGTTTTTACGCTCTTACGGGATATCTTTACCTGGCCGGTTAATATTTGATGCGTCGAGTTCAATAAAGAGTTAATAAAGAGAATCTCTTTTAAAATAAAAATGTATTTGTCGTAAAGAAACAGTTGTTAGTTTTATTTTAATACTTTTTGTAGCGTGTGTTTTAAATGTCTTTCACGAATACGTATAACTTTTACTGAGTAAAAGGTATAATTAACTTCAAACTTTTGTAATTACTTACTGACGTCTTTATTTGCCTTGGCGTAATTTGTCGCATAGAGTTCCCGGCTAATACATTTACTGCTAAAAATCTTTATTTTAAACTAGAAATTACTTGATTCTGTACAAACAATAAATTTAGCCTTCTTTATCATCTTCTTTTAAACATCATTTTAAGGGCTTTTTTGGTTTGTTCTTACGTTAGCTTTTTACAAAATAAATTTTTGTTCTTAAAAGATCAAAATGTCTACATTAAAATTTTATTTCAATAAATTTTGCACATCCTGGAATAGAATATTATCTCTTAGCCCCTTCTAGCAAATTGGGCCACAAAACACAACAAATTGAGTAACTCCCGTAATAAATTATGCCAATTGAGTCCTTAGTACTTTCTATTAAGGTCCATTTGCTCAGAGCCATAAAAACGTATTTAAAGGCTTGCTGGGAAGATGGCGGACGCGCAATTACCCCAAATCGACACAGACGTCATTTAACTTACTTTATCTCAAGAAAAGGATTCAGAGACTCGATGTTATTCTTACCATTGAGCGTTGTTTCGAATTTCACCGTTGAAGTTATCGATATCGTATTTTCGATACTTTTACACTTGCGAACGTTGTTTGTTAGGTAGGATTTCGATTATCTTTTCTTTACTGCCATTTTTGACACCACATAGTTAGAAGTGCATTAAAAAGTGTATGATGATTGTACGAAAACCTCACTAGAGGGATGCAATTTTTGGATATTATGATATATGTTACAATTGTGAGATACATATAGTGAGGTATTAAAGGGAACAAGTCAAGGGGACTTCGTCGTAGTAACAAAGTTCTATTTTTATATTATGAGTACCTATTACAGATATAAACGAACTAGGATAATTATTTATTTTTATCAAACCTCGGCTAACATGGTTATCCTGCGACCTGAATTTGTCATCTACAATCTACAAGTATAATAGTAGATCGTTCAACAAGGGACTAAAGTAAGCCATAATGACACGAGATATTTTTGATTTGAATTTCGAATGTCATTAATTCATTATGGCTTTTTAGTCTCGAGTTAACACTCTGCATTTCGCATCGATTGCGAGAAAAACAAATCAGTAACTTACACAAGTTGTAAATGTTTAGTTAATGCCAATTCATAAAAAACTGACACTTTAAACATGTCTAAGGCGTGTCTACGATTTTTGTAATAACAGCGTAATAATTTTAACCTTGAAAAAAATAGCGCTGCTATTGGTTTTCCAAGGCTTTTTATAAGGAAATTAAAAAGAAAATATACTTTAGTCCTTAGGGATTAAAATGTCACTTTCGTCCTTAGAGATTAAATGCATTACTTTAGTCCGCCTATACATGGCTATTATGAGTCGTTTTAGAGCGAGACAAGTGAAAAAAAAAGACTATTGTCGTGAAATAAAAGAACCCATTTTAATTTCTGTGGCTTCATACAGTTGCTACATTTGTTAGCGTCGTGTACTTGGAATAGTCGTATAAACATCTTTGTTGGAGAGTAGCAGCAGAGATAGTGGTGGGTAAGATTTTTATAAAGCTATAACAATAGATCAGGCCATTAGGCGGTGAGAGCGCGGTAACACAGATGAATACATTCCATTTGTAAGAACGAGTGGAAGACGTGAGCGGCCGCGGATGCAAGAAATATCTTACATACTCGTACCTGGCTTATATTTCATAATACATGTACGTAAATGTAGGATTTTGTTCGGTTTGATGAATGTTGCCTGTTTTGTGTGTGCGTCTAATCAAAGCTTGTGTATTGCTTTTGCGATAGTCGCTTTTACTGTTATTAAGAGCTATCGTTCGTATATTACGATATCACAGTGGAATAGTGGTACTGTTCGTTGACACGTCGAATAAACACTTTAGACATCCAGGCCCGGCTGGGCTGGCTCAAATCCCATTTGCGGCATCATATTTTTAATCAACTGCCAAAGAAGAGGAAGGTTTTTTATCTGGTTGTTGTTTATCTCGTGTCTGCAATTGTATAAGTTACCTGTAATTGACACCTGGACTAAGCTACGTCCGTGTCGAATTCATTGGTTACACACACATCTTCCACACTTACTTTCATTTCATACCTACTTCATATTGCATTCGTAATTTCGTATGCATCTCCAAAACTGCTTGATAATGCGAAATTTACTTTATTTCTCGTCGTCTATCAATCAGCCTTACTAATTGTTGGTAACATTATTTTTTCTTCATTTTTAACCCTCTCCACTGTGAAACACCTCCTTTCTTATCTGCTGACGGCCATTGTTCCCAGTTTCAACAGGAGTGGGTAAATTTATTTTATTTACAAACCCGTGAACGAACGTAGCGTCGCTTTTGTGGAAAGTATTTCAAGAATGAACATTTTTAATCTTATGCGATGGAGATATTTATACTTACGAATACTTTTATCTTGTCTAGTATCCTGAACTTGAAGGTGGAATATTCAGCTGAATAATACTAAAGTCTGAACCATTACACATAATACACATGACATTTTGAGACGAGTAAAAGGCACTAAATTGCAAAAAATTGCAAAGCATTTAACTTTTCCGCGCACTTGTTCGAAATTTTCCTGTACCTAATACATATATCCGGAGTACATACCTTTCTCCCAGTGAGCTGCAAAATGAGAACTTTTTTTTTAATACGATGGAGTCAAGTCTGGTTTACAATATAGCTAAGTCAAAATTAGAAACGATTTTATTCATATCATCGTTGTAAATTTAATGACGCTTTTATGACGTGGTCACGAGGAGAAGGCGAACAAGTCCACATAGGACCATCTAATGATAAGTGAGCTTTAAGACAGGGAAAATTACACTTCAAAGATCACAATCTCTGAGGATTGGGATCTTTGAAGAGCAATCCGTGTCTGGAAATGCTTTGCCGCGGACTGTCTTAAATAAGGCACTCCCTAAATTGGATGGATATACCAAAGCGTCGATCCTTAACCGTTGTTTCAGACCTCAGCAACACAGCACTTCGTAAACGCCAAGTAATACAAAATACCAGGACGCAAGCACTGCAAAGCTCTTATCCTTTATGTATCTTTACGTTACATAGTCCCAACAGAATGAACCCCTAAAATAAGGTAATCCCCAATGCCCTCCTTACCCCATTACGCTCTAATATTCCTCAATTCGTTTCAATATTCATCACTTATTTTTCCATCAAATGTTAGATAGGTCGTTATAAATCCATTTCGGCCCGTCATTGGAAGCAGATTACGCTTGACCTGGCCAAATCTGGAAGCTGTACAATTTCGCATAAAGGGATTATTTTCTGCCTTGATAGTTCGTGGACGGAACGCTTAACATCGCTTATAATGATGATATAACCATTTTACCTTGACAAAGCAAAATATCTTGGCTTACCTACTTGTCAGGAAAAGATGATTCTCAAATATGTTGATGCTATTTTGCCATTCTTATGGTCGAAGTATACTTTTCTACTGTCAACTTACACATCTTAACGAGTTTTGTTAGTGAGTTTCTTCTATATAATCGTATAAGACATAGCACATAGCTAGTCGGAAATTAATTTAGCAACTTTAGATCTCTTAGAACTCATTATTATCTGAGAATAATTCTAAATGAACTCTACTTCTAATATTTAACATAGGCGCTTAGAGCTTTCGAATTCAAATGAGAGATCAACATTTAAATTCTTAGCCAAATCCGGAAGAACTCCGAAAGTCCAATTTGCCCTCTTTAAGAATCCAGTGTGTTTTAACTTCACGGGATTACCGACCCTGTTGGTAAAGTGTTAAGTGTTTTAACTGTGTGTGCGTGTTCTCGGGCAGTGGGGCGGCCGATCGATGCTTGGTACAGATATATAGGACAGATGAAGTTAAGGCCGCCCCCAACGCTCGGTTTCGTTGGCTCGAATCGATTTTGAAATGAGATAAGCGCCTTAAAGACGTTAAGAGAAGTTCTTAGACGTTTTATAAAACTTTGTAGGTCGTGTAACTCGTGTATTTAAACATAAACGGTTAGATTTTTGTTTAAAATATAGCAGATATGAAAAGTTGTAGTACAGTGATTAAACTTAGACTTGAGAAATATGTGCTTCTGTTTAGTACACAACAGAAAATACACTCTTCCAATTGTTCTGGCGTGTGATATTGTTATCCATGGGCTTTTTCTCATGGGAGTGTCTATAAATAACTTGACACAGGCAAAATACACCTAACTAGCCGTTAATTCAAATTAGATTTAGATTAAAGTTATACTGTTATACTATAACTGTTTGCTTTATTTATGTGAACGATAAATAAGTAGGTCTAGCCAGGACGGATTATAAATAAATTTCTAATTTATTATAAGTTAACGCGTCTCAATTTTTTTTGGTAGAAAAATGCTGCCGGATCATTAAATGGAACGATATTAATTTAGATATAGGTATCAATAAATTATGGTACCTATATCGATGTCTAGTACAGTCCTAGAGTTTAGTTTAGGACTAAGTCAATTTGTGTTGGGAATGCTATTTATTTATTCAAATCACGTCAGCAAATTATTCTGCCATCTTTAATTGCTTCGTTTAAGTTCGAGCAAGTCATTAAACTTGATCCATGTTACAAAGTTGAATCGATTTCTGATAGATGTTATTAGGCCGGTTAATTAAGATGCGCTATAGTTAGATTACCGGCCGAGTAAAGTTAACTCCTCGAGGGGGTTTAGACGGAAATACATAATCTCCTTTAACAGGGAACCTTTGATTTAAACATCACGTGAAGTAACAGCGACCATCAACGTCATCCATTTGAACCGCACTTTTTTTAAATTTAGTAATCAACGTTACCAGATTATTATTATCCATTGGTATGGACATTACACAAATAACATCTTTAAATATTTTACGACATCGTTGAGTGATAATAATTAAAACGGGACCTCATTATTTGATTTAATTATTTTCTCTTAAAGTATTTATGCAAAATTCCCAATTACAGCGAAATTGAGATATTTCACAACATTGCTAAAATGATGCGTAACAGGATAGTTTAATTAAAACAATAAGAAAAGAAACGGTAGTGTTCGTCATTTGTGCAATAAAACAAAACACGGTTACTTACCAAGAACGTGTCAATCGTCCACTTAATCGAGCGACGAGAGTAAAGGCTACAATTTGTTGCCATTTCGACTCACAAGTAACGATTTTTTTTCTATAACCAAGTAAGTAGTTCGCCCCGAACAGCAACCTTGCGATTTTCTGCCTAACGCAGTGGCTAACTGAACAAAAAATCTAAACACACAGTGTCTCCGGACAAGTTTGAAGAAAAGGCCAAGCGTAGTGCAGTATGGATATTTACAAGAACCCATTCAGGCCCTATTTCCCACATCCATAACATTTCTCTCCAATGCAGCTAGGAACCAAAGAGTAAAAAAATCAAGGTTCCATAATTATAATATTAAATATATATAAAATGTTATTAAAAACTAAAAACAGCATATTTGGCACTTTGTTGACTCACTTAACAAAACCTAAGGGTAGGTACTTCAAGACGACTTAGAACCTTAATATTTGGCATTCGAGCTAGGTCTTACAGCTAAATAAGTAAAGGGAAAAGTCCGAAAAATACAAATATTTCTACTCTTTATTGGATAATAGTAAAAGTTATGAGAAATTTAACACAAAACTCCTAGCTCCTGTCGGAACCCTAAAAAGTCACCACCCAACCTATACGTCTTGCCCAGGTCACAGAATAATACCCAGGTTAAAGGATCCAATGGTACGTTTTGCGGACCAGCTGGTATTTGCTCACACGTAAGATCACTTAGTGGGATGTCAGTCGACGTGATTAATAGCCGGGCAAATTAATTACGACCTTCGTACTCCACGGGCACAATATTTGGGTAGGCAAAGCTCTGGGAATTTGGTGTGATAACCGTGTGGTCCAAGTCATGACATTTAAAACTGCTGTAATATGGCTAAAGAAGATAAAGGTTTTTTTTTTGTATTTGCTGTACGTGCGTTTTTACTCGTCCAAATCCACCAGCGTCTCCCAAGACGTGACCACTGCTGAGAACATTTTCTCAGGAGTTAGATTTTTCCGCCGCAAGAAACTCAATAGTCACTCATTTACACATTTTAGACTTCATTCTCAAAACGATGAAATTAACTTTCGTCCAATATGTTTTATTTATTATTTATTTATTTAATCTTTATTGCACAAAATAATACACTTAGTTTACAAAAGGTGAACTTAATGCCGTAAGGCATTCTCTACCAGTTGACCTTCGGGCAAAGCAGAGATTGTAGTGACGGTGCAACATATGGTGTAACTAATACACATACACTTACATAATCAATAAGCTATAATAACATAAATACATATATTGCGCTAATACAAAGAATAACACAAACAAATATAATATAAATGTATAATATATAATAATATGAGGATAAACAAAAAAATATTCAGATAAAGCAATCATAATATCAAGATGATGACAACTCTACCTGCTAAGAAATTCGCGAACTTTCTTTTTAAAGGAATACTTGTTAGGAGCTTGCTTGATATTTTGATGTTTTCTCGGTTTGCACCGAAAGACAGAAAACTGTGCCCCTAGTGATGTCTATATGACACGGTGGCCACTTTCCATCAAGTAGCCCGTCGACTAACCCGGCGGCTTTACCCGAACCCGAATGGCTTTTTAGGACATCTTACACTAGCACCATACAGCAGCAAACCGATATTGGTCCATTATCCTACATTCCACAGATATTTTCAACTTTATGATCGTTTTAACTTCAAAACAACTCATATTACGCATCGTTTTTCGCTTATGCATTGAACCCGCGTGGCCTATTCTCATCACGCCCTTATTCATGACACGGGTGTGCTTTGTTCGGAGCCATTTCGCCGGTTACCTGCTGTGCCTTCATGCTACTCTAGTATCTTCAGGGCTTCTATTCAGCATTGACTAGCTACACAAACACGATACAACGATAGTAAAATGGTAGGTAGCTCGTATGAAATTGGCAAGACAGTCGTATCTTAAAAAGCAATCAGTGATATAATGGTACTAAGAGACTTCGCTCATTTCGTCGATTAATCTACTGAATGCGCGACTCTATCAGCGTCAGGAAAAGTATCTTTATGCCATTAATGGATTTGATATAATACTCTTTCATGTGACACTCACATTATTTATACGTATTCCTATTTATACCAGAGGTACGAGTATTTATAGCTACAGACATGTTAGTGTATTAAGGCGGCCGATTCAAAAACAATATGATAAAAAGTCAAAAACACTATGGTTTTACCGAATAGAATAGATCCCAGGCCCGTACCTACCTATTAATGATTATTATTAAGTAAATAGGTGTTTAATGCTTATTATAAACGTATTTATCTTGAACCTTTACAGGCTTATGTACAAAGAGCATTTATACCACAATATGAAATTTCACCCGTTTGAACCAAGGATTAACAATATGAACGTATCTACCGCAGACGTGAACGTTTGCGTTACGTTTTATTAGAGAAATGTAAGCAGCGTTTACACGAAATGTAACCTTGAAGCCGTAAAGTAAAAGTACCCACGAGCATAGCCAGGCTATGTGCTGAAAATTGATTAAACCATGTCCGCTTACGTATGGCTATAAAAAAGAAATTGCATGTTTATACGCGAGTTGCAAGCCGAAAGGTTTTGCATGTAAATATTTTTTTGCATCAGGCCGGCCTCGTGTATTGTAACTATACTGTATACCTTCTGTAAAATGCTTGGTACATTTTTATTCTAGCAGTTAAATTACTAACTTTGTCGTCAGACTCGTTACTCAGACATGGTAAGATACATTATTTAATTATAGATGGTCGTTTTTAAATGTTGTCGTTTTGCTACCAAGTCGTTCTGAGATGTGGAGTTTTTGCGACCTAGCCTTGTATTGATCAGCTCGTTTTGAAGATCTGGTCGTTATGATACCAACCCCTTATTGTGTATTTAAATCTTAGTTTTTGTCTTAAACTACATAGCTGATAAACAGGTTATTAAAATAACTTATTGGTCGCGGCGTTAACAACTATCGGGGCTGGGTTTCTGTATGTACCATCACGAGTCGATACTCTAAGCGTGTCAGGGTTGAAATTAACATAACGAAACTGTAGTAATAAACAAATAAGTAAATATGATTTCATTTGTTCTCCGTTTCTCAAATTAGATGGTGCGTTACTGGTAAATACAGATGATAAAGCTGGTGTAGTATGTTGTTTTTAACCCCCAACAAAAAAGAGGGGTGGTATAAGTTTTACGTGTGTATCTGCGTATATATATATATATATATATATATATATATATATATATATCTGTGTATGCGTTCGTCCATGTGTTTGTTTCTGTGTATGTGTGTGTGTGGCATCGTAGCTGCTTTAAACGGATGGCCCGATTTGGACGTGTGTCTTTTAAAAGAAAAATAATTTGATTGGAATAGTTTTTAGCTAGGTTTCATGATAATCTGTTGGAGTGTTTAAGAGATATTAGTTCTAGAGACCGCCATTCTGCCCTGCTAACACAAATGGCAGTATCTCAGAAAACTCGTGTAGCAAATGCAACCTTATTACTAACCGGATAGGAGTGAATCTGCTTTAGCTATTGAATTTGAGATACTGCTTCTTGGCTAAGGAGGGCAGCATTATATCGAGGATTTTTATAGTAATTACGTAAACAGAAAATATTAAGACGTCCGACGTAACACACTGACTATAATGAAAGTTAAACACTCACAAAGCCATTTCCTACCATACAAGAATCACTCAGTGAGATAACATCCCATCCCCAATAAAGCCTGAACAAATAAATGTCACTGTGACAATTCCGCTTCTTTGCCTGAGCCGTTTTAGTAACAAGAGCCGGCCTTATTTAAACAAAGTTATCTTGAAAAGTTCCCGAAGGCCCTCGAAAGGGTTAGGTCGTTTCATTTATTTTCGGGATGCGTGATCCACTCTATCTGATCTAAGGGACTCGTCCACTGGTGAGGAGATAGCTAAGCGAGTAATTTATGCAACGTTAGGAAGCACAAAATCAAACAAATATAATGTCAAAAGATGGCCAAGAACAAGCAGAATTTTGGCAACCGCTTCGCACGTAAGGATAATATATAGTAATATAGTAGTATGTAAATATTAAAGAATCTGAGCTAACATTTGTCAAGAAAGTGACTTCAACCTAAGACCAGGTTAAATAGCAGAGGAAGAAGATAAAACCTTTCAGTGTTACAAAATAACAAACAATTCGTGAAACAAGTACGTTCTCACACGTAGGAAAAGAATCTCAGCTAACTTTTGTCAAGAAAGTGACTTCAAGCTAAAACCAGGTTAAATAGCAAAGGAAGAAGATCAAACCTGTGTTACAAAATGACAAATAATTTGTGAAACAAGTGCGTTCTCATACGTAGGAAAATAAAATCCTCTACAATATTGTCTGTTTATTTTGAATGCTTACCTATTTCATTAGTCAATGGCCCGCATAGTATCGACGTTACTAAACTGGAAGATATAGAAACGACGCGATGCACTACTAGCTTGTGCGTTATCCATCAATGAAACGCTTATGTTTGCGCGATGAGAAGTATCGCCTAGCATCTGCAATAAGTGCCGAAAGACAGCTTACAGAATAGCAAGATACATGGCTTATGTGTCCATTATAATAGATAAGAGCGACGTGGGCACCGCCTTTGCCATGACACCGTAAAAGAGTTCCGTAGAAGAGTTTGGAAATAATAAGGATATAATGGGACCCGTATCACAACGATACGTCATTTCAAACCTGGTTTGCTTTTAGGTCGGCCTTTCTTAATCTAACATGTCGAATATGGCTAAATCGCTAGAGGGATGAGGGATGATATTATGGTTAAGTCAATACAATAAATACGGAGCTGTATTTGTTGTATTGACTTTACCATATCGTCATCCCTCATCCCATCATTCTTCTTCTTTCATTCATTCTTCTTTTTTACCGACAATTGCCTGTCCTCATTTTACAATACGTTATCAGTTTGATTATTAATTATTAATGTCCAAACATTTATTTATCTATTAGTACTAAATTATCTTTCACTTTCTCTATCTAGTGTATTTTTTTTATAAGTTTGTTTTTCATAGATTCGCCTGACAGAGTGGTAATACAAAATTTAGTCTCCTCTGAAAACGGCCACTCTGTCACAGTATATTCTGAAAAACCACCATAACGAAAAAAACATTATCGCCACCGAAATAATCATTAATTAGTCCATATAAAAATTCACGCAACGTATTTTAAAATCAAAAATTTGGAGTCAGTTGATGATGGTTAAGTGGTTACACCCATTTGAAAAAGGACGAGTTAAGTCTCTAAAATGTCTTTGATAATGGTAAGGAGAGCGGTAAGAATATAACTATTATCGAAATAGATGGCGAAGAACCCTAGATGGCGACCCCTAGGCGTAGAGGCTGGATAAGCGAGGTAAGAATTAAAACAAAAAAAAGTAATATAGCGGTATAAAAAAATATATAAATTATAGGTAACTATCATAATTATGTAGACGATATAATCAATAACATGCAGTCGGATTTTTAGAACTTGCTTTTTGTTCGCTTTGTTTCATGACAAAGAAAAGGATAGACTGGTTGATAGTATTTATCTAATTATATTCTATATAAAAAAAAAGTAGCAAACAAATTGTGAAAAATACTTACCTTAAAAGGAATACTTTTGGAAAGGTTGCCGTAGGTAAACTTTACAAAGGTATCCCTTCTTCCTCTTTTTCAATAATATTAAAATGTATTACTTGTATACTTACTTACCTAATTGATTTGTAATTTAGGTGCATGCATAGAAGAAAATGTAATGTGAGCGCGATCTCGCCAGCAAACTGTTTTGTCAGTTTGGCGGGTTAGTTTGTAATGTTTACTTGTTATGCACGCTTTGAAACAATAAAAAAAAAGCCAAATTGTTTTCTGTTCTAAAATAAGTATCCAGTGACACTCGCGACGTTAAGATGAATCTAACGACACGTCGCTTGCAGTCTCTACGAGGGAACAAAGAACTATACTTACATACGTACTGGGCCTCTATTCAGGTGCGTTAAAACGATATCGTGTTTGACACGTTTAAGAATCGTTTATGTCATAGTCGCCATTATTGTAAATGACACAAGAGTTATCAAAACGTTGACAATACGGAAACAGATCAAAAACGATATCGTTATAACGCAGTTGAATAGAGGCCCAGGTGAAAAACATTCTTCGGCAGTCGGGTAAAAAAAAGCGCCACAATTTATTTGTCTAATGGTGTTTTTTGGAGATTTTGAAACGGGCCCTTAGCTATTACGTGAAGCCATAAAAGCCTAAGTTTAAAACTAACTATTTAGCCTTAATCTTGTAAAAGTTAAAGTTATTTTTTGTAGACTTCTAGCGTCGGGAAAAGTTTAGCAATTTCGCATTAATAATGCGTCCTACATCATAAACTTCATGACAGCTATATATTTTAGTTTCGTACAAAGAAATATAGTACGTTTCTTCAACGATATCTGTCAGATCTAATAGATAATGGACATAGAAAGTAATATGCAAACGTGTCATAAATAAAACAGAACAAAGTTCAAGAGTTACTTATTATCAAAGTCACTTTTAAGTATTTACCTATCTATCATTCATTCTAATAATTATCATAAATGTGAAAGTGTGTGAGGATGTTTGACTTTCAGTTGAGCATGAACGGTGTAAAGGATTGGAAATTTGGAAAAATTATGTCGACGTCCAATGTTACATACTTTTTATCCCGGCAAACTTAAAACATCAAAGGAAATATCAATAAAAGAGATTTTTATAAGAACGAAGTCGCAGGGAAACCTAGTAGATATTATTATTATAAGGCCGTAAGCTAGTTAAATATGACGCCTAGGTTATCCTAGTTGTTAGCCAACGAACCTAGGGTTAACAGCATCGATTCCCAATAAGGGCAAATATTTGTATAATCAGCGTGGGCATTATTTTCTGATACTTGCATGATTTCTATGTATAAGTATTATATTTTTTTTATTAAGTATGTTTATCGTTGTCTAGTGCCCTTTGAGAATTTTCCCTGATATTATTTTTTTGTTATACTCGTAATAGACCCACAAGGATTGGTCCAGAGGAGCAGTTGGTAATTATAAAAGTACAGTTGCCATAAAGCGTGACTTTGGAGTAACTATCTAACTTAAGTTAAAGTTTCGGCAAAATCTTGTTAAATCAACACTTAAATTCAAAGTGGTACTGAATGTGATAGGGGTGGCTTGTGTACAGTTTACAGCGCAGTAGAGTCGAGGGGAAACATGTTTGTTCAACAGAGGGTCCAATCACTTGATCTACATTTAAAAGGAAACTAAGTACCTACTTAACGATTTGTTAGTACAAGTTTTCTTTAGTTTTAACGGTGTTTATGGGTGAATTTCGGAAAGGGTACGAATATTAACAATCCTAATCTATTTATTTTTATTGTCTTGTCTCACAGATGGGCTTTTTCAGGTACCTTTGAACCCCTTTAGGATCTTTTATGCAATATATCTCTTACACACTCAGCTGTTCGAATATGAAGGTTTCCTAAAAAAAAAGATAAAAGTTGTTTATTCAGTAAGTAGGCCGCACGGACACTTTTACACGTCAAAACTCTACTAGCGCTTCACGGTGTTTTTTCTTCACCGTAAGAACACCGGGTAATATACTTAAGTTAAGTACCTACAATATTGTACGATCTTTATGTATAACTACTTTATTGACATAACTATATTCCTTTCCCGAGACTTCGTCCGCGTTGATCATCCCGCGGAGACAGTGAATCCGTAAAAGAGTAACAAACATACTGTTACGTACGTAGGGGTAGGTGACTGATAGAAATACACGTACACACCGATAATTAAGAGCTAGACTTTATTAACTCTCTTACAAACTTTCTCATATTAATGATTAGTGTGATGTGATTATTATTTGACTCTAAAAATACCTTTAAATAATGTTTGCAAGATTATTGTTTTAGGGTAGACAGCCATCATCCATCATCACCAATCGATGGTCTGATGTGTGTTTTCAGCGTCTTAGTTTCTGTGAGAGAATGGATGGAAGTGGACATTTTTAACGAAAACTGTAACTGTGTGTCTGTTGTAATATAGTATTAAGTTTCTCAGTGCATTGGTTACTACTGTAATGCTGTGAAATTTTCGTTTGAATAAATAAATAAATAGTTAATCATTGCCCATCGGTTTTGCTCTGTTTGTTTGCCGGGTTAGAATAGTGCCACTCCATGTCTTCCCGTGGATGTCGTAAGAGGCGACTAAGGGAATAAGGGCTTGTAGATGGGCTTGCAACCTGTCACTAATACACTAGTAAACTTCTTGGCCTGATTGTGCAAAATGTGGTTACGGAATTATCAACAAGTCTTTTTAGAGTTGTTGGTATTTCTGTAGTTCTGCCCATCCCACTCTGGGAATAAAGGCGTGATGTTATGTATGTATGTATGTAGTTAATCATTGTTGGCTCTACAGGTTATAGGCATTATGGACTTAATTTCAAGTTGACAGGGGTTATAATCCTACAAATATGTCAGTAACTGATATTTTTGACGCAAATGATTGGGTGTTTTACCCTAGTAAGGTCAGTTACTCGTATATCGAAATGATATTATAATAAGATGGGTAATAGCTTTGATGAAGCCTGATTTTCCTTGACAAATATTTGTGTTTTCGCACAGAAAATCCCCACATGAGGATTTTATGACGGATATTTTTTTAGGCGTCTCTATGTTTTTCCAAGATTATGACACCGATATTTTATTAATATTGGAAAAATATGAAAATGATACGAATCGGAGATATATTATGTCTCATATGAAACCCATGTTGTAATAAACACAAAGCGATTTCTTTAAACTTTGTTACATCCAATTCGTGGAAATAGCACAAACATTGAGTAATCAGTATAATTACTGTAATTTACTTTGTCAAACTTGTGACCGATTTATGTGAGACAATTAGAAAGTTTCAGTGGAATTTAATTTAAAACTTGTTTATATACAAAGTAAAAGTAACATTGAGGTTACAAGTTAAATAATGATAACATTTATAGATCAAGTTGTTTTATTATGCAGTGAACAAAAAACACAGAGCATTAGATTACCCTGGCCAAGTTAGTGGAAGGAGGAAAGCATACTACTATTTTTGAAATTTGTCAATTAGTGTTGTGTGTACAAGTCAGTTTTAGTTTCCACCGAGGGCCGCACCCTCGCTTCATCTTATTCCCGTATGCTCCAACTTTCATGCTTCCACCACATACCATCGTATGTGGTGGAAGCATAATATATGAATTTTCAGTAACACACGTATAACATAGCAACCTTTTGTGAAAAAAATCTAACTTATAGTGAAAACCGCAACAAAATACGTTGCGCGGTTTAGGAGGAGCAAGCGGATATACAGATAGACAGACAGACGCGGAAAACTATGTTTTATACTTAGAATATTCCGTTTATTCCGTGTGGTTGCCGGGTTAGAATAGTGCCACTCCATATCTTCCCGTGGATGTCGTAAGAGGCGACTAAGGGAATAAGGGCTTGTAGTACTGTTAGGTGATGGGCTTGCAACCTGTCACTAATACACTGGTAAAAATCTTAGCCTGATTGTGCAAAATGTGGTTACAGAATTATCAACAAGTTTTTAGGGTTATTGGTAATTCTGTAGCTCTGCCTACCCCATTCTGGGAATGAAGGTGTGACTTTATTTATGTATGTATGTAAGAAGATGCTTACTTTTAAGCACTCCAAACTTGGAAAACTGTCTCATAATGTCTTCTTATCGAATGTTTTACAGACCCATGTGGAATTAAAAATATTTCGACAGTGTGTTTTCTCTAAATGTTAGGGAAAAAACGTCCTAGCTAGTAACATTGTTACCGACATCGGTATTACAAGAAATGTCACTTATCATTTTGTTACAAAACCCCTTCGAAATTCAAACACAATGTCGATTCGGCAAACAAAACTACTACAATTGCACTACATGAAACTCCTCACATGATGGCGACCGCCGTAGCACCTTAGCTTTCCCACGAGTCTGTCTCCGTTCTACCCACAGAATTAATTTAAAATTCCTCGAACCGCTCCGCTCCCGTACATCTAGACTACTGTCTAGGTATTCAGCTCATAGAAACAGCGGTCACGTTTTAGAGGAATAACTAACACCAGAATGAAAAGAAAAATGCTCGAGCTTGGCCAGTTGAAATACGAATGGCGGTTAATATAAAGCGATCGCGTTTGAATTTACACCGCTCTTCGGGTCTGGACTGGGACTTAAGAATCAAGAGTTAGAATTTCTTCTTTGTAGGTATACCTACGAAAACAAAACTGAAGATACAATACAATACAATACAAAACACTTTAATGTCCACCAAATAAAAACATTACACAGAATTTGCACAATTTAGAAGGCAGAATTTAGAGATTGGATTATATTTGGTCAACACTCTTTAGTACCAGCTCGATTTAGGGGTAACTTTATGGTCTTGAATTTAGATTGTTAACCGTTATTCCCTCGGGAACTGTACGTTTTTTGGGATGAAAAATATCCTTAGTAACATTTCACAGCGATCAGTTGACATGTCGAGGAGTGGAGACAAAACCAATAGCCGTTGCCCGCGACTCCGTTTGGGTAGAAGTCGTTTATTGATATTTCCTCGAAAACTGCCCTATTATCCGGAATAAGTATCCTAATTCCTTTCTCGAGGTTCAAGCTATCGCCGTACAAAATCATCGAAATTGGTTAAGCCGTTTAGCCGTAAAAGCGTAACAAACGGGAAAAGTCACTTTTACATTTATAACATTAGTAAGGATATGGGATAGTATTCGCAAAGTTTTGCTAGACGGCACCTGGTAAAGAAATATAAATACACATTACAAATACAAAACCTTTATTTTAGGCAACGAGGCCTATATTTATAAATACTTTATATGAGTAACAGACTGACACAAAAAAGCTATGAAGGAAAAATCTTTTCATCTTAAATCACTTGAGACATTGGTCTGAAAAAATAAAGAAACATTTTATAGAACACAAATATATCGAAGTAAAAATAAACTCGTATAAATATTAACCTATTTAAACCAGCGACCCCAATGTACCCGTGAAATATATCTTCTTCAAGGCCGCGGAATGTTTCAATTGAACCCTTTTTACAGATTTCCCACGCTGTAATCACACAATTATAACAATTTAATTGTATTTAAAACGTTTTGCACGTGAGACTTGCGCACCTCTGATATAATACAGTAACTGGTTTCAGGTCAGTACACACTAACTACAAAAGTTAAAAGGGCCTTGCATATTGCTTAATGGAGCCCTCCTTTTTAGGGATCCGTACCCAGAAAATGCCAACGGGACCTAACCCCATGCAATAATGGTATAGAACGCTTCGTATGCAAAACAGACTCGCACTTCGCCGGTTTTTTATATTCCTATCTCTATTTTTGTTTAAAAACTGGGATTTAAAAACTATCCTTGATGATTATTGTTACAAAACTAATAAAAATATTGACTGATTATAATTGTGTCACAAGCCTGCATTGTTGTAGGTTTAAACACTTTGAGCTAAGAACTAAAGGTGTAAGTAATGAAAAGTCAGTCAGTCTACGCTTATTCAAATTGTAATTAATTACTAAATAAAATCACGTGTACTTCATAAACCAGATTTCATAGTCATAACGTATTTATTAATAAACACAATCACACGTCAAATCAAATGTGAAATACCTAGTTTTTAATTTCTTTTTTTATTTACAACTTCTCTATAACTGAATACCTATTACAAATTGTAGAAAAAAATAATTAGAAAAGCTCGTCTACTTTCAACACCATAATATTCGTACGTATTTTTAAAACTGCGGTCATCAGTTGGAGGCCAAAGCTAATTTTACGGAATCTCTAGACAGTTCGATATTCTGTAACTCGGGTCGATAACCTATTATCGCATCGAACTTGTTCGTTCGAAATATATTTCGTCCGGTTTGTCGTGGGTTTGCCTGAACGTTGTAACGATATCAGATTATTTTTTATACAAATATACGAAAGGGAAGGAAAAATAAGTGGGTTACCTGATGAAAAGTTATCAGCCCCGGCCATGAACTCCGGAAGGATTGTCAGCCCGTTGTTGATAATGATGACTTTTTAGGGTTCCGTACCCAAAGGGTGCCAACCGAGACCCTATTGCTAAGCAACCGCTATCCGTCCATGCATCTGCTTGTCAGCGGGCTGCATCTCATGAACCGTAATAGACAGTTGTTAATGTTCAGTGTCTATTTCTATTGCCGCTAAATCAACAAATAATAAAAAAGTCACTCCCATACAAGAATGGTACGGAACCCTTCGTGTGCGAGTCCGACTTCCACTTGGCCGGTTTTTTTAAAGCATTAACCACAATTCAATTGCAAAAAACTGCAATAAGAAATCTGAAGTGCATTTATTTTAAGAGCAGGAGACGTGACTTACGCTGTTATGCGAGTATGTAACCGACTTTTCGTAACGAAGTCTTAATAAAACCTGTTGCACCATCATTTTGGGTTACTCATTTAGACCCTAGCTAGGCGATCACAGGGAACGCGGGTTGACACACAAAGAAAGGATTTAAACACATCACATCCCTATTATGTCAGGCTTCAAAAGAAAGGTGAATCAATGACTAACAAAAGTAAGTTTTAAAAGTCAAGTAAGCCACTTAAAAATACCAAATCAATAGATCGTTTTTAATTTTTAATGGAAAAGGACGAATGCACAACAAAGCAACAACCGACCTACTTTTCTATTTTAAATCCATGCTAAGCGTAGTTTAGGTTCTACGAATCGTCTAGTAAATTACTATTTAAATATTAGATTCGCAAATCGCCTAGAAACGGCTGTTCCGAGTAACCGACTGGTTCAATTTCTTCGATTCGATGCGATTACGCTACTTTATCGATTATACGGTTGTCATAAAGAAATGTAAATAAACTCTAGAAATAAAGCTATTTACAAATAAATTAAGCCTGAGTAGTTTCGTTCAGCGCTGGACATTCATCGTTGGGTATTTAGTATTTCTAACAAATTACCAAAAAAAGTCATCCCTTCACAAACTTTCAAAACAACAACAGGTCAAACTTAGTTTTCTAGCTTAAATAAAAAATAACCTGATAATAAACCCTCTCTTTTCTTTGTTCACAGTGAGCTTCAAAATGCATATTGAAGTGCAAGTCGCTCTTAACTTCGTCATATCCTACCTGTATAACAAACTGCCGCGGCGACGCGTCAATATCTTCGGCGAGGAGCTGGAGAAAGCGCTGAAAGACAAGTTCCGGGGGCACTGGTACCCTGACCGACCCTGCCGGGGCTCCGCCTTCCGGTGCCTGAAGACTGGAGGCCCGTTGGACCCTGTTCTGGAGCGAGCCGCAAGGGAATCCGGCGTGCCCGTTCGGGATGTCCTGGAGCATCTGCCGAGGGATCTCGCTGTGTGGGTCGACCCAGGTAATTGCTGTTATTTCGTCTTTCGCCCAGGCCATAAAACTTTCTGAGGCTTCATTTACAGCTAGTTGGCAACATAAATAATATTGTGGCAAAAATCACCTTGAGACCAAAGCATGGCCAATACAATAAATAACACACACTCAACATACATGCAAACAAACATGCAACATTACATAAAAATTAACATGCGGTTGTTTCTTTTAAGCAGTATAGGTATAGTTTGTTAAATGCCAATGACATTGATGTGTTGATGGTCGAAGAATTGAAAGGTTAGTTAAGCCAAATAAAGAAGATGTTAAGTAAAAGTTTGCACGGTTCAGTAGCGTTTGTTTAGGTTACGTAAGTTGGTAGCGGGGCCGGCAGACGGTCGCCTCGTAACAAGCTATTATTTGACCCCCGCTTGTTAGAACTAGGTCTAGTTGGCTGTCTGGCGGATCGAATGTCTAAATCACCGCTTAAAGCCGGTAACTATTATGCCCAATTGATATACGAGCGTGAAGTCAAAGTAATGAGATAGGTATTTACAGTTTTTACCCATAACTCGTGTCTCGAGTTGGTTTAAATGCCACTTCTCTTAAAGGCAATTACATTCGGATTTATCAAACAAAGGTTAACTGGCCAAGTCACTAAATGAACTTGGGCAAGAAGTATATATATTATGTTTATTTGCAATTGTAAATGTATATTCATATGATTATGGTTTACCACCTTACCCCCTCAAAACTAATTGTATTTTGTTTGGTTATTCCAGGAGAAGTGTCCTATCGCATCGGTGAAAAGGGAGCTGTGAAGGTGCTATTTAGCAGCGACGAGCGAGCCGCTGACGAGCGGACCGACCGAGAGGTAAGCTATAATTAGTTAATTACCAGCCTCTTATCGCCTAACTACTTCCCTACGTCACGAGATCTGATATAGCCGAGTCTTGGCAAGGATACGCTGGTCAGGTGGCGGGATCATAAATCATACGCTAGATTTAAAATTCAAAGCGATTGTTTTCCATTTCAAATGAATAATTCGATATGGCAACTGTTCTTGTCGCCTGACCGTCACGGGGGTCGTGATCGTAGCTATGACATTGAGGTAACCGCGTAGTGTCAAAGCCAAGGCAACGTACACAATCTAAGTTTTCAAGATAGCTGATCCTGATCGCTACCGCCACCTTACCCTCCTGCCCTAAGCAGCAATGTTCGCATTGTTGTGTATCGGTGAGCGGAAGATAACTAGTGAAATTACCACCATATTACCATATCTTAGTCCTGGAGGGTGCCAACCCAATCTTGGCAATGCATTTGCAGTCTTATGTTTGCAAATGCGGGGCGAATACGAGCCCCGAATGCCGAGTCAGAGCGCGCTTCTCATCCATGCCATAAACATAATAAATGACGTTTTTTGTTGGTATTGCAGGTGACCCGGGCATTCAACCCTGAAGCACAATGCTTCCGGCCGGTGGAGCCCGCCGCGGCGCCGTCGCCGCCCACGCCCGCCGCCTTCTCTCCCGCGCCGCCGTTCCGTGCGCAGCCGCTCACCTTCACCACTGCGACCTTCGCGCAGACCAAGTTCGGCAGCACCAAGCTCAAGACGAGCAGCAAGCGTGCCAACCGCATGTCGCCAACTGAGTTCAGCAATTACATCAAGCAGCGCGCGGTGCAGCAGCAGCTGGCGGCGCGCGCGCTGTCCCCGGCCGCCGACCCCGCCTCGTACTTCGTCGGGCGCCGCGAGCCCGCGCCCTCCGGCGCGCCCCCCTACAACCCTGCGCCCGCGCACCTCCTGCTAGCCAACTGAGTTTGCCCGCTCCGCGCGACCCGCTCATAGAGTCTTTACTTTTGTACGAGAGACGCGCGACTTATTTTTTTATTTTTCGCGGCCCGCGCCGCTCGCCGCTTGTGATATCCGTACGATTTTCCATAACTTTTTGTATTCTCGTTCGTTACGTCGATGTGTAAATTTATCGATAGGAGCAATAATCGGCCGTGCGACTCGCCGGCGATTTATTTTCGTAATATTTAAAGCCGAGTCACGTTTTTGATGTCTTCGTTCGATATCGATATACTTATAGTAGGGTAAGGAGCAGAGGCCCGGGGCCGCGTGCGCTTACGACGTACCTTCATAGAGCGAGCCTGTATACATACGTCCTCCGATCTAAATAAATGCTGATATTTAATATGTATACATAATATATATTCGTACGCGATATTCGTCTAATTTTTCACGTGGATACGAAAAGGCCAATAGAGAAATTACGTATTTTTAATATTGAAATTGATAATTCAAACTAACTATATAAAGTAGTGTATAAATATCTGCTCCCTGGTGTATGTGCTCGTATCGTATCTACTGACTATTGCATATCCGGTCGGGCGCGGCCGGACGGCGCGGTCCGCGCTCCGAGTCCGAGGAGATCTCACCTAGAGTAATCATCACTCGTACGATTATTTATAACCTTATAATATTATTACATTATACATAATATATTATAGGTATAGTTACGTTTCAATCTAACAGTATTTTTTTAAGAAGATATTAGTCCTCGAGTACATTACCGGCCGACCGCACCGCGGCGGCCTTAGTCTGTATGGTACCTATAATTATATTGTTATAATTAAAAAGACATTGAGTGTAAATTATAGAAAATTTCTCAATTTATAAAATAATGGGTGCATGCAAATTCATGGAAGTAATACTATGTCTTATTTATCTTTTTTATATTTCACTCGGCGGTTGCGTCCAGTTTCTCAGTTGAGGGGAGTAGCGTAGGAAGCGAGATGCCGCTTGTCGGGCTTGTCGTCGCGCCGTGCGCCACGGTGCGCTGTGTGCGTCGCGCGCGTCACGTGCGTCACGCGTCGTGTGCGTCGCGCGCGTCACGTGCGTCACGCGTCGTGCGCGGCGCGCGCGTTTCGTGCCAGTGGGCACACTTTCGATTCCATGCACAACAATGACAAGTTGTACCTGAATAAGGAAATGTGCAACTATTTTTTTACTATTTTTATATTTTGATTTAGATTAAGTCTAGATGTATGATTTCAGTAGGCGTCTACATTTCCTACGATAATTTTAACTTGTACTTTATTGATACCCTATTTATTAAATAATGGTAGGTACGTTGTATAAATGTACTGATGTCCCTCAATTGAAAAACTCGCCAACTGCTACAGTATTTTGTAGATAAAATCTATAATGTAAGTTTAATAATAATACAATTTAGAGTAATGAGAATTTTTATTAAAGATACTTTTTATTTTTCTTTCTTTTGTAAGATATATTAGATGGAAGTGTTAAAGATAATATAAAATTCGCATAATATAGTAAAAGCGGCTCTCCATGCCCGCGAATATAATTAGTCAATAATAATTTTTCATATTGTTGTACGACTTTTTAAGTTTATATTAAAATGTTTTGTGCAATCTACAAATCGGTATGTTTTTTTCTTGAAAAATACCCAGTCCAACACCCACCTTACGTATCTCTCATATGCATAGGAGCAGATCTGCTCACAAAATATGGATCTCTTTTGTAATTTTATCAGCTTATTTTTTCGGACTATATCGTAATCCGAAGAGACTAGAACTTGGTATTTTTTTCACCTCACACGAGAGGTTAAAATACGATGAACCGACTCCAAATACGTCAATCGCTATAGGCGTGCCTATAATATTTAAAGAGTTCCCTCGATTGCTCCAGTAGGTCGCATCTTTAGAATTATAGTGACCTAATCTAATCCACATAATGTTGAATTTCGACTTAGGTCTCTATAGTATCTACTAAATTTATGACTCAAAATCGAAAGCTGAAAACGTTTGAATTAGGTCACTATAATTCTAAAAGTGCGACCTATTATCAGACCGATTATCAGATCCTGACAATGGGACCACCTAGGAAGTATAAAACCCTTCAATCATAACAAATAATTTTCCAAATCGGTCTAAGCGTGTAATCGGGAAACATATCTACATAACAGTTAACCCTTAGTCCTAATTTCAACATACGATGTTAACCACTTAACAGACGATCAGAGCGTTAACAGTTGTCAAAATGTATGAACTTACCGTCGAACATTGATTAAATTTAACATCGTATGGTGAAATTGGTACTTATAGCCAGGCGGTGGTCACATAGGGACCATATGGTACAGTCAAGGGCATTAATATCTATACAGCTATCGTGTCAAATATATATATATAATTACCCTTATTGCCAGTGGCATAAAGGTGTATACATAGATATTTTTGACGTTTTACCAACGTACTTATGTGTATTTATGCCCTTGAATGTACCTAGTCATGAAAAATACAAAACAAGAATTTACTCTTTTATAACCCTTTGATGGCTTTGATCTACCAAAATCCATATTCAAAAGAAAAAAATCTGGCTAGTCCTGGCAAAAATTTAAAAAAGGCTGCCGAAGTGAGAACCTTCTTTTTTAAGCTGGTTAAAAAAATGGCTGCATATGTGCCTGTGTGTGGTACGAAGAACTCTAGAAACTACTAGGAATTCAAGTCAAATTTCAAATATGGAACATCAAATTGTCAATACCATAATTCTGCCCTGCTAAGCCAAATAGCAGTATGTCAAATAAGTCTCCTGTAGCAATCAAAACCTTATTACTAACAAGAGAAGATTGAATCTACTTTGGCAATTGAATCTGACATACTGTGTTTTAGCTTAGGAGGGCAGAATTACTAAGTACATAGTATAAAACAAAGTCGCTTTTTCTGTCCCTATATCCCTATGTATGCTTAAATCTTTAAAACTACGCAACGGATTTTGATGCGGTTTTTTATAATAGATAGAGTGATTGAAGAGGAGGGGGAGGAACAATGCGAACACTGTTGTTACCGGAGATTAAACTTGGGTTCATCACTATGACCCTGACGACAAACAAGAGTCGATGCAGTGGCACGTTAAAGGAACACCTCATCCCAAGAAATTCAAAGTCGTCCCTTCAGCTGGCAAGATCATGGGGACAATATTCTGGGATTGAGAAGGGATATTAATGACCTTTTACGCCAATTACGGGAAGGGCTGCTGTTCTTGAATCTGGGTTCGAAACTATTACTCACCCACCGTACAGTCCAGACTTGGCCCCCAGCGACTACTTTTTGTTTCCCAACCTTAAAAGGATCTTTGTGGACATCGATTTTCTAATGATGAAGCGTTGAAGGCAATGGTGGTGGAGCATTTTGACACCAGACAAAAAATATTTTTATTAGGGGTTAAAAAAGCTAAGGGGGGGGAATATTTAGAAAAGTAAAAATAAAACACTAATCGTATGATTGTGTTTTCCTTCTCACACCGATAATTTATTGAACGCCTCTCTTTTATACGTTCCCAAGACGTCAAAAATATCTATACACCTTTATACCACTAGCAATAAGGTCCATGTATTACTGTACAAATTAAAAAAAAAACAGTTATTGTAGTTAGTATGAGCAAACTTGCGTATGAGAAATCGTCACTAGGTAGTGACACGAGTCGAATCTCAACTACGCCTCGATCGTAATTAACTTGCTCTAAGTGCGACCGTAATTACTTTAATAACGTATAGTGAAAAACAGTAAAATGGCGGACCTACTACATCTAATTGTAATGTATTGTATAGATGGTATTGTCAATTTGATATTCCATAATGGACTTGAATTCCTAGTAGGTAGTTGTGTAGGCATGCGTTTTTTAACACTTACAAATATAAAATAATTGTTTTGGGTTTGTGAAATAAAAAAACAATGTTTTCTTTTTATTTACTTTATTATCAAACCACAAAGATGACAAAAGTAAACCTCATCTATGGATAATAATAGGATAAAATGCAGGATATAAATTTACCTACTCTGGCAGGTATTGGATCCGTTGGAGTGACCAAACTACTTGTTAAGGTAAACTATAATTTAATCTTGCAACTGGTAGATAAAACTATTTTACAGGGGGCACCGTAAAATCATCCATAAGTACAATAATAACTTTTCAGTTAGGTAAATGCTCAATATTTACAAATATTATAAAACCGTTTCCAACTTAGGAATAAAATATAATTAAGTAAATGTTTTAAATATGATAAATTGATTACACGTCGGATATAATGCGATGAACCTTCAAATATAAACATCAATCCTGCGATTTCATATTGCTTATAAACTCGTATGATTTTGAAAGTTATCTAGATAATTTACATAATTTACTGATAGACATGAAAAAGGCACCACAATAATTATGTCGCTTAAATATAAGTGTAATTTATCGTCATATAAAAATATAATAATTTAACTTCCTGCCAAATATTCAACTCGTGAAACTCAAAAAATACTGGCCAGTATTAGACAGTACCGCTGAGCCGGCGGTAAAAATAGCAATACCGCGAAAAAGCAACCTGACATGCAAATTTCCAACTGTCTCATTTCAACAAAACATCTTACATAACAGGAACTTTAATATTGAGTTCGGCCTCATCATTGTCTACTTGAGCAGAATACAGGTCAGGTAAGTTTCGTAAATATTTATTATTAATCGATTCTAACTTCGCCACGATAAAATTTTATCATCTATTCAACTGTAGTTTAATAATTATTGCGGATTCATATAAGAGTAAAATACTATAACTATTGTTAAAAAAAATACACCTTCTACTCAAAGAAGCAAACTTGGAAGAACTTTGGCACTGTCTGCTTTTGAATAAGCGTTAAATACGAAATAAATTGAATGTTATTCTTGAGTGTTAAGAGTATGTATTTGAATGGCGTAATTTGTCTTTTTAAGTTGATAACATGTAGTTGATAACTGAATTAACTTTTTCAACGCTTTACGTCAAATACACATGCGTCACTCACACGTCACTCACATGAAATAACGTCTCCTTTAAACTGTACCTGTGATAACTAAAAATGTCGGTGGCGTTGTAGGCACCACAGCTCATGACTACAATACAACACAATACAAAACACTTTATTTGTACACCAAATAAAAACATTACAGAGAAATAGTACAATTTAAAAAAGGCACAGGTAAACAACATGTGGTCTACTTTAGTCGTCATTGGCGTTCAAAGTTAAGCCACCGACGCCTAAAGTAGTAAAAAAAAATCTAATCACTAATTTAGGGTAAAGGTTCATTCATTGTTTAAATCTGGATCACACTGGTTTACACTGTTAAAGTTTAGATCACACCTTTAGTTGCAATGCAATCTGCAATTCTGTTTAGGGAACCACTAGCTAGGTGGGTAACCGTTGACCATGCTGATCTTGACAGAAACATTGTATGCATTTAAGGTTATTACTCAACTAGCTGCCACCTTGATTACCATTATTTCCTTGGGATTTTTTAAATATTCCGGGTTAAAAAGAAGCTTATGTGTTAATAAATAAGCCATCTCCATTCCAAATTTCATCCAAATTTGTCCAGCCGCAGCCGTTGCAATGTGAAAGAGTAACAAACTAACACACACACGCACAAACTCTCGCATTTATGGGTCAATCAACTTTTCTTTGTAGCTCGTTGCCATGGTGACGTCTCCTGGGTCACTCTTTATCCTCCTGCCGCCCATGGCAAAAATGTTGTTAATCGAAATCAGTACATAAGGCCTTTTAAAAGGCCTCTGGGCGCTAGGAGGTTAAAACCACGATTTTAAAGTATATAAATCCAGCAAACATCGGCTTTTGTGGCAATTACAAGCCCATTCTTTTATGGGGTTTCTTCCAAGCGTATTAGTTAGTGTATATTATAACCATTTTTCTAAGGAACTCTATCACTGTTGTCTCCTGGCTTATGGGTCAAAATAACAACAACGAAAAGTTGATCCACCCTTATAATATTAGTAGGAATAGTATAAAACGGAGATATTCCACCAATACTATAGCTATGTTTCCCTAAACTTTAATTGAGTGAGTCATAAAAACATTACGATCCCTTCTGATTATCACAATCATAATTATAACCAATCGCTTTATTTAATCTCTGATACCAGACTTTCAAACAATGTACCTAGTACTATAATATCAGGGTAAAAACATATGAAGGCCCTTAAGTACCTATAGATAGTTTTATTGCATATAGTTATAGCCATAGATGAGGAGCCATGCCCTTAGTGGTAGTTTATAAAACACTATACACTTGAAATTTCTAAAAATAATCAGTACAATTTAATAAAACTTAAACGACCTCTCTTAGTACACCCTCTATAGCTAAAAGTCCTAATATTAATTTAATTATAACTAAGAATATATTTACAGAATAAAATAAAACTAAACGTGTACTTAACATACAAAAATAACTCATTGGAAATCGATCTTATTGATCTCACTAAAATAATTATTGTATACTAAACCCATAATTATAGAAAACTGCACATTAAAATGAGACTTAAGTTACTAGTCTAACACTGGCTATGACTAATTTTGACTATAATTCACAATTTTGGCCCGTTATTCAATTGTCGAAAAAATAAGTATTTTAAATATTACACCGTGATAGACGTAACTAATATCCTGGCAGTCATGATAAGATAAGTACCTAAATACATTACATGTATTTTCCATTGCTGCTTGCACACCAACGTAAGTCAAAATAGTTGAACAGTAAATTAAAATAACACATGAGTAAAGAATAGAAAAGACAAAAAACAAAATCAATTAACACACATTACACCACAAAATAACTTCGATGGCAACATGACAGTAGTGTTGTCAAAGACGCGTCACAATTGCAGAAGGAAATGATAAGACTAAGGTAAAACGCCACCACCAAAGATGGACGCATGTGGCCTGTCGAACTAGCTCAACAAAGCTGTCGAACTAGCTCAACAAAGCTACTTTATTTTACGGGCAGTCGAGCTGCCTGTGCTAAGATCAGTGGGACATCTCGATGTGTCGTTGCAAACTCTTCTTGTTCATGTAGAAGCGATCACACATGGCACAAGGAAAGAAAACCTTTTCGTTGTCAGAGTGTCTCGCTCGAGTGTGGGAGGACAGATCCAGAGCCCTGGCGAAATAAACTTTGCAGATGTTGCAGAAGAACTTGGTTGGGGTGGCATGCATAGTTCGATGGGCAATCAGGTCGCGCGGCGTAGCGACGCCGTCGCCGCACTGTCCGCAAGTGAACTCGCCTGGTTGCGCTATAGGCACATTTCCATCGTCCTCCGACTCTTCGCCCGACTCTTCCGCATGGTGCCGCGCGCGGTGCGCTCGCAACGCGTTCTCACTGTTGTATTGCGTTTCGCACAGATCACACCCAAACACATCTTCCTCCGCCTGACCTAGCGCGCTAGAACTACCTTCCCCATCGCCTCCGTAATGCTTCTTCATATGCACAAGAAGAGTCGATTTGCGAGTGAAGCTCTTATCGCACACCGGGCAAAAAACAGAGTTAGGTTGATGAACTTCGTCCATATGACGCTGATAAGCCGCCCGTTTAGTAAATTCTTTGTCACAGATAGTACAGTATCGGTCCTCTAAAGTGCCGGTTAAACTATTTTGTTGATCGAGCTCCATCGAATCGTCTGACCTCATCTTTTTGTTAGGATTGACAACGGTTACTTCTACTTCTGGTGGCAGTCGTCTCTTACTTGTAGCAGTAGCAGTAGGAGTCGAGTGAGTAACTCGTGCGAGTTGCGAGGGGTCTACCACCTCATGCTTACTCACTTTGCTAGTAACTTTGTGCTGAGGCATCCATAAACCACTGTTATTAGCGGCAGCTTTACCGTCAGGCGAACGCAAGTGCCAACCACGGTGACTCTTTAATGCGGCTATTGACGTATAACTCTTGTGACAAATCTCACAGTCAAATGTTTGGGGCTCTGTAGTAGTTTGGTTAATACATTGATGATTCTGTAATGCTAGGAGTCCGACAAATTGTTTCCCACATGTATCACACGGGTAACGTGCTTGATACTCCGTGCTAGGATCGGCTACTTCGGGTTCTGGATCATATTCGACTTCAGCCTCTTGAGATATGTCTTGTGCTTTACTGCTTCCCTGATTAGCATTGTAACCTAATAATTCTCTCGCGTGGGCCGCCTTTAAGTGTTCGTATAGCTCCAATGTCGAGTTGAGAGGCTTGCCACATATTTTACACATTTGCGCAGTAGATTTGTGCACATTTTTTCTATGGCGATAGTAAGATTTTTTATCCGAGAATGTGATCTTGCAAATGGTGCAACTAGACCTACCAGTTTCCGAAGATGGCTGGGCTTGGTTCTCGGGATTACCGGTTGCGCTTGCGTTAATGATGCCATGTTTGGCTCGTTTGTGCTTCCACAAACTAGTTCTAATCGGGAACCGCTTAAAGCAAAGTTCACACGAGAAAGGCAGGGCGTCCTGCGGTTGAGCTGACTGTTGCTGTTGATGTTGTTGCTGCTGTTGTTGTTGCATATTGTTAGCAAAGTTAGAAAAATTAAAACTGTTAAACTGCGGCGTAGACAAAGCAGTGCCGTTTTCGTCAACATTGTATTCATCCTCTTCAGTAGAAGCTTGCATAGTATTTTCTTCGCTGTCATTTCTCTCATTAAGTAGATCCGCATGCAATACTTTCTTATGTTTCCATATATTTTTCTTATGCATAAATCCTTTTCCGCAGATATCACACGAGTAAGGGGCATTAGGAACATTGCAATTCGGCTTAAATGATACCAATCCAATCATTGGGAACTGTCTAATAGGTTTCCCAATAATTTGCGGTGCGAACCCTTTAGTTTCTCCTGGTTTCCTGTTAGTGGTTGGTACTTTAGCGTGTATACGCATGTGGTTGGAGTAAGCTTGACGGCTTTTGAATGACCGAATGCAGATGTCACAGAAGAATTCGGTCTCAGCTGCGGCGTATGTTGAAGCGCCAGGATGATTTTGCTGCACATGGTCCGAAAGTTTTTGGGGAGTACTGTAGGAATCAGTGCAAATGCTGCAAGGATAAAATTTTACTCGCAAATGTGTGTTTTTGTGTTCTGCGAGCTCGGACGGACGCAAGAACTTCTTTTCACATTGATCGCAATGATGAGCGACTTGTTGATGTTCAGCTACCTGGTGATCTGTCCAGGCATCAACCGTTTCGAAGATAGCGTTACATTCAGTGCAGGAGTAATGATACTCCTCGGCTTCCTCTTTTATAATTGACATATCCGGTTCCATTGCCTGTGCGCCCATCACTTTGTCTGAATGCTCAGCGTAAATGTGCTTATTAAGATCAGGAGTCTGCTCGAATTTAGCATCGCAATGTTGACAATAATGAGGCCTATCTTCATTATGTGCTGATTTAATATGTTTAACCAAATTGGGGTAGTTACTGTTTTTCTTTCCGCATAAAGGACAGTCGGTGGGACGACCATCAATGCACTTGTTTTGATTATCAGGATCGAAACTGCCGGCGTGCACATGTAGAGCGTGGTCGTTAAAGTCTTGCATATTAACGAATTTTTCAGTGCATAAGTCGCATGCAATGTAAACTGTGCATTCTCCGTTACGAATGTGTCTCTTCCACAAAGATTTGTCTTTAAAACGAGACCCGCAGTGTACGCAGGCCATCGGTACTCTAGATTGCCCATCTTCATGAACGTCTAAAACATGTTTCATAATAAATTGTTTTAATTGGAACTTGGCCGGACACAGTTTACAGGCATAGGATCTAGCATTAAAAATATCCTTATACTGGACCTTACTGTCTTTGGGCTCATCTTCAATCACCAAGTCGTCAGTTATTCCATTTTCGTTGTAGATAATCTTCCACAAGTCAGTGCAAACATTAGCTCTCATGTGGCTGAGCAATGCTCCTATATGACCAAAAGTAACTACGCAATTATAACATGTGTGCTTGGGAACTTTATGTCCATTTTTCTGAAGATGCTGAATAACAGCCTTCCTGCGTGGGTGTTCTCTATCACAGCAAAGACACCGCTTTGTGTTAATCTGCTGAATAATGTCCCTATACTTCTGAATGAAATCTCTCTGCGTCTTCGTCACGTACAACTTGTCAGGGTCGAGCTCCTTGTCATCGTCCATAGTATCATTCATAGTTGATTCATCAAGCTCTTCCTCCTCTTCTTCATTTTGTTCGCTGTTGTAAGAATTAGTTTGCATGTCTTCATTGATCTCGACAACAGGAGCCAATCCTGGGGGTAAATCTTCATCTTCGTCATTATCTTCATTGCCGTCTTGATCTTCCTCTCTGTCTGCATTATCATCATCATTATCTCTTTCCGCATCGTCCCCTTGGACGTTAGCGGTCTCGTCGATTGTCATTTCTCCTTCACCGGTATCGTCATCCTCCTCTTCTGGACCGTTTTCGTTGTCAGTTAGCTCACCTTCCATATTTTCCATGTGTTCATTATCATTTTGACCTTCGTCTCCGTGTTCACCATTATTGTCTTCCATTTCATTGTCATTCTCTCCTTGGCGGGCGATTTCAATTTCATTATCAGATTCCATATCAACAGTGTCATAATTCTGATTCTGATTTAGAGATTCATCAGCTTCCTCTTCATCATGATTTTGATCAAATCCTGGTTCCGATAAAATAGTTTCAACTTGGAAAGAAGCAATTTCTGGCTCTGATATCAACGTTTCAGGACTTTCCGGACCAGAGTTAACAATCTCTGGCTCGGAAACCAAGAGTTCTGGTTTTGATGTAAGTAATGTTTTCAAAATTTGTGGTTCTTTCTTCTTAATTTGCAAGTCCTTTAAGGCTTTAATACGTAAAGGATATGGCAAATTGCTGTGAATAGGTTTAGCATTTTTGATAGGTATCGGTTTTGGTGGTGCGACAACTCTCGACGGCATAATTCGAGTTGGCATTTGTTTTTGGAATTGCATTTTGTGGCTCATCTGGTTAGGCATGAGTCGCGCTTTAGGATTGAACGGGTTGAGCCTGAGTTTGGGCGGCATGTGAGTTTTAGTTTTTTTTGTGTTAATTTTATTTGTGTATCTGTCGAAACTGTGAGCTGTTAGCTCGTGGCGCCTAGCGTTGTGAGAGTACCTGTAGGCACGACCGCACACGAGACAGTCTTTTGACGCCAATTGCTGGATGCCCTGGCGAGCATGTAAAGTCTCGCCGGTAGGGCGCATAACCGTAATAGACACTTCTGGCATGGCAGGAACTTTGGTATACTGTTGCTGGACACGCTCCATCATTTCTTCCTCTTCATCTTCGTCCTCGTCCTTTTCACTCTCAACACCCTGAAGATGAAAAGAGACCAGTGAATGATACACAACTAAATAATAAAAAATGCCGCAGAGGTAAACAAGTTCAACATATGATTCATAAGTTCTTTTATTTATAATAAGAAGGCACACAAGCACTCAGGCTACCTGATGGTAAGTAGAATCTGAGACCGATAGACGTTTCAATTCGCAATACTAATCTCAAGACTGCAATCCTAAGATCTCAAATGCGTTGCCAATATTGAAGGCTAGTATTTTCACTGGTTGTCTTATGCTCACACCGGAATACAATGCGAACACTGCTGCTTGACAGTAGGTTAAAATAAAACTGGTCTACATACATATTGATTTTATACATACACACATATCATCACGCCTTCATTCCCAGATCAGAGGCAGTGTAACAGAAATACCAACAACTCTAAAAAGACTTGTTTATAATTCTGTAACCACATTTTGCACAATCAGGCCAGGAAGTTTACTTAATAATTAATTTGATTAATTGATTATATAAACCGGGGAAGAGCATGTCGGACCATGTTGTGTAGGGTTCCGAAGCCGTTAAGTACTACAAACATAAAAAAACAACAAGTAATAACTAATTTTCTATTTAAAGTCATTTGGTGCCGTCTTAGTTGATTTTAGTAGGTATCTTTAATCGCCTGTATCTCAAGAACCAATGATATCTACTTAGTCGTGATAGTTTTCTTTTAAATTCGCTATACGCACTTTCATTTATTGGCTGTAGGGGGGCGACGGGTACGATCATAATATATAAAGTTTAAAACACATAATGGTCGTCATATAAAAAAGTTTTATTTCTGAAACCGCAAGGTTTTCAGGATTGTTATAAAACAAACCAAACCTAACCTACAATCCTGAATAGTTTACGGTTTCAGAAATAAAACCATTATATATTATGACCATTATGTATTATGACTATGACCCATTCTGTATTTTGAACTTTACATATGATACGATCCTGGGGGGGAGGGCATTTGACTCTAACTAAAGTTTACGCTTTAAAGCTTAATATTTCATAAACGGATCAAAAAATTAATTTTACAAACCCGTAGTTTTTTTTTGAAAGACATTTCCAACGACAACCCATGCTTTGCGGTAGACGAGGAAAAAAAATTCATTTTTTTTACCACTTAGTTGGCGTGACTATATCGCAATGCCAGATCAACATCAACACCGCATTAACTTAAAATACAACTGTATTTAAAAATAGACTTTAATACATGTCCTATGAACTTGAAACAAAACAGGCAAGTTTCTTGAAATGATACTATGTTAATCTGGCAGTGCAAATTATATATCCATGCCAAATTACAGCAGTACTAAGAGTCTCTGAGCTAGGCTGCGGACGGACGGGCGGACATGGCGAAACTATAAGGGATCCTAGTTTGACTACAAAACCCTAAAAATATATGTACTTAAAGCTTGTCCCAGAAAAAAGTGTCGCATATTAACTTGTTAAAAAACCCCACCAAATAATAAAATTAATTAAATTTTACAACACAGTTGTATTTGAATATTCTTAAAATACATTTTATTCCTATAAACATCGGTTTAAGTTTTGTTCATCCAAAAACTCCTTAATTTTGCTTTAACCCGTGCCATTAATTTTTGTACATCATCATCGGTGATTAATTTGGAAGCTTCATTCCATTTCCGTTTGAAGTTTTCCACTGACGTGGCATTACTTTTGTGTTTAAAAAGCTTTTGCTTCATGCGAGCCCAATTTCTCAATGGGCCGTAAGTCAGGGCAATTGGGAGGATAATGGTGTTTTTCAACAAAATCTATACTATTTGCTTTGTACCACTCTATTGCCCGCTTCGTGTAGTGACACGTGGCCAAATCAGGCCAAAAGAGGACAGGTTTACTGTTCTTCCTAATGAATGGCAACAATTGTTTTTAAGGCATTCATTCAGGTAAAATCACCATTAATGGTTCCTTTGGCAAAATACGGTGTACTGCGTTTGCCACATGAACAAATCGCCTGCCACACGAGAACTTTCTTTGTAAATTTGTCCATTTTTATGACCTTATACTCTTCATCAACAGTTTTTCTATCAGTGGCTGAATAATAGTGGTGACCTTGAAGTCAAGTTTATAGTAGGTCTCGTCGTCCATAACAATACAATATTTTTTCTTAGTCATTTCCGAATAGAGCTTCCTGGACCGGGATTTAGCCTCCGTTTGTTGTTTCGCACTTCTGTTGGGTACTTTAACTTGTTTAAATGACTTTATAGAATTATGCTTTTTCACCCTTTGCACCGTAGATTTAGATTTTTTGTATTTTTTGGCCAAGTCCCGTACAGAAAGAGTAGGTTTCTTCTGTAACGCTGCCACAATGTTCCTCTCTATATTTTTATTTACAAACCCAGGTTTACGGCCACTTCCAGGCTTTCGTTGTATGCTACCACCCTCTCTGAACCGTTTTAAAACTATTTGATCGGTTTTTACTGAGGTTTTAAGCTCCGATGCAATGTTTTTCACAGATATACCGCGATACTGAACATATTTGTACAGAATTTTTTCATGAAACTTTTCTTTAACTGACGACATCTTTGAAAATACAAGTACTTACTAACATCTGTTTTTTTTATCTTAATTCAAATAATAGACAATATGCTAACTAGGAAAATAGTTTTCAAACTGATTTGATTGAAGTCTGACAAACAACCTTGGTTAGTAAAAGCGACACTTTTTTCTGGGACAAGCTTTATTTAAATTTAAAGGTTTTGAGCTGTGACTTCAGATATAAATTAATTCATTATTTGTGATAAAAACCATCAAAATAATATTTAAAACGTTGAGCAGTTAGTCCACTAAGCAAAGTTGTATGTATCATCATTTCAACTGAAAGTCCTCCACTGCTGGACATAGATAGGCCTGTCCCAAGGTCTGGACCTGAAGTTTTATATGTAAACAATTTACAAAATGCAACATAGAAATTTGTGACATGTAAGTAGTCAATAATCACAACTAACATCCCCAAACAGTGACGAAGCGTGAAACTTAAATGTCCTCAATCTGGCATGTTTTAGTAAAGTAGTTTTGTTGAGTAAAACTATTCAGTTTTGTATTAATTATATATTTCACATAAACACATGTCGATTAAAAATTATAAAACAGGACACAAATAGTGATTTTAATGATGATCATAACACTGAAGTTTCCCCAATTGTTTCTTGTAGATTAATATGCATATCGAAAGCTATACATTTAAGGCTTGAAAACACAGGCTTTTAAAATGCATGTTTGATAAACCTCGCCCAAATAATTTTCTGGTGACTATCATCTGAGATTTACTAACACTAACATATTGTAATATTGCGATTAAAATATAAAATGTCTGGTGCATGTTATCCTAACACATTAATACCAATCAGGAAACAAAAAATCTGTAGCTTTATTTTAAAAATCAAATATAGCTTAAGAGGTCTTACTTTCAATATCCACTGACAAACCTAAGTAGTAAAATTATTTTTTATACAATACGATGATACAATTTCAACCCTAAATGGTTGATACCAAACTTGTTAGTTAACCATCCCCACAGGACAGGCAATGCCTAGTTTGGGGGTGAATCAAAACTGTAATTGGTATGACATATTTTTTGAAAACTTCACTTTATTTATTCCCTATCATGAACAAAGTATAATGTAATGTTTTGATAGCAACCCTATATTTAATCACAATTAAGTTATTCCAGCCAAATTTCTAATCACTAACACAAAGACATCGAAGAATAAAGAATGTTTAATCTTTTGTTACATAAATTTATACTGCACATAAAGTACAAAACCATATAGTATGTTCTTTGCAAATGGCTGTACTACATTTCATAGAATACTGCTTAGTGAGCCTGTCTCGTTTTGTAGTTTGAGTACAGAGTTTACATATTTTTCTTGTTCTACTTTTCGAAATCTTAATTTGAGATTGATTGCATGGTTTGTTGATTGGGGACATTGGAAGTAAAACATCCATGTTCAAGAGACTTAAAGCCAGCTCTTGTATGAATCTGCTTGACAATATTATTTGTGTCTGTGTTGAACAAGCTCTTGACCAATGCTCAAATGACAGAAGCTATGTTCAGTAAAAAAAAAAAACATTGACATCATCCAACTGTTAGTATGTAGCATGCATTGTAGTATAATAATGCATCAGCACATCTATAACTTCAACAGCAGATTGGTTCTTTTTATATTCAGTTACAACAGAAGTTTTGGTATTATGTTTTTTTTTATAATATCAAGGATCGCTAGTCAGTACATTGACAGCTTTCGTCTCAGATATAATTTGAGAAGTTAATGACAAATCTTCATCCAAAAATTCAATCAAGATTGGTTTAACCATCCTGCACATGGATAAAAAGAAAGGTGGTATGTTTATATCAAGATTCCTTAGGGCAGCTACACATAAAATTTGGTACTCTTGTTGCAACATCTCCATCAAATTAATTGACGAAAACGAGCTGTTCATGATAACAACTCTACCAGTGCCAGTCAAATGTAGGACTAATTTACTAACTATGTCATCCACTCGAATCAGCAACCACATCTAAATTACCTACGTGCAGTCGAAGTCATAAATATGTTTCCACTTTAGTACCTTGTCACTTTAATTCACTGAGACAATTTCATATATTATGACTCTGACTATACAAACTGACAGGATCTACTAATAGCACCATTTTAAGACCAGTTTTAGTGGCGTGTTCTTCATAACATAGCGATAAGGGGCTGACCCAAAAACAGGTACAAGATCTCATCAATGACTGCAGTAATTTCAACATGATGTGATAAATCATCAACATCATCATCATTACAAAAACAGCAGAAGAAAAATAAATCTTTCTAATCCCATAGCATTCGTTATACATTTTACTCCATAGTCCATATGACACAAGTTCTTTAGTTTTCGATGTGTTGGCCGCATCATGCCATGAAAATACAGTATGCCAATCAATGTTTTGATTTCTGAAATAGTGGTAGTATAAGACAAGCTTCCATTCTGACAAATATTATCATTAGTGGCAGACACAATGAGATCTAGTAGGTCATTGGGAAAGATTAACTGCCAGGCATGTTTAGGCTGCAGGCAAAACTTGGGTTTATTCTCATATTGCTTTCGTAATGTTACCATATCCTTGACTTTAGAATTATTTTCAGCAATAGTTAAAAGAGGAGTTTTAGAAATTGATTTTTGATTTCTCAACAAGAACCCATAATCACAATTAAGATGATTAGCAACTGTATCTGCTTCCAGTTCTATATCAGAATCTGATTTATATTCCGACTGGTGTACTATATCACACTCTTCGGAAGACTGAAATTAGTCTATAACATCATCATCTCATACCAATGCCAAGATTGCTTGAACCCGATGCCAATCCATTCTAGGGTCAACATCAGTCTGTGGATGAAATTAATTTAATTGAACCATTCTCAGAGAACTATCCTCGAAAAAGAGTAGTTATCATAAGTACAAAAATAGGAGTACAACAAATAGTCAAACTTAACATTGTAAGCAACTAGCATATATGTATGTTGTATGATGGTTGTTGTTCACAAATGATAAGGTACATGAGACATAATCTTTACCTTATCACTTCTTGGAGTGAGTCCCAGGGAAGCCAATATTGGAGGACCTTCGGGCTGTACCTTACTGCTACCAGCAGGCTGAAACATTACAACAATATGGTATTAATACTTATTATGAACCTAAGAAGAAATATTTTGATATTTCACAATAAAAACTACTAGTGCTTCATTATGCAAATACTTAAGAAAGGGTTATAAGCCACTTATCTATACATATTATGAAAGAATTTGCATACAAAATATAATGCTGGGAAACTGGCAGGGCTTCTTTATCACATCAATTGTTTGTCATAAATTTGATAATCTCTAGTGGGTACAATTGTAATAGTTGAACAAAATATTTAAAGTCCAAAAAAGCAGTGAAAATTTAAAGAATTAAAAAGGTCACTAAATATTTTTCATATTATCAAGTGTAGTAAAGATTCATTTGATCGCTGGAATAAAATAATTCAATATTATGTAGGCATAGAAATATCTCAAGTTTACAATAATCAGGAAAAATATTAAAATCTCATAAAGTTTCAGTCATTTTATCCTCATGGCCCAAATGTAATTGTCACTTGCTGTTCATTATTAGTGGATTTAGCAGCTCCTTATCAGTTAATGCAAGCTTGTTGTTACCCACTATGACCTGGCTACTTGACCTTGACTACATCCTCTGATTCACAGTCACAAACCATATGATCTGAATGACTAAATAATTTGAAGGCCATAAAAAAGGAGAATCAACATACCTCATGGTAGGCCCCATCAATAACCACTCCATCATCATAGGCCTCATCAGACAGTGGTTCACTTTTAATATTAACCTGAAAAAACATCATGCATCAGTAAACAACCATTCATTAAGTGACAATTTCAAGATCAAAAAATTCGCCAGGTAAAGAAACCCACCTCTTCTAGTTGGCTTCCATCTTTTTTAATCAGAGACTGTAGTTTGTTTTGTGCCCTTTCACATACTGTTTTAAATACATGCCAGTTATTGACATTGTCCACACATTTCCTGCAGGCATTAGTTGGCAGGTCGTCATTCTCGTTTATCTGTAAAAACATCATACGCAATCATACAATGAAGGCCGAAAGCGACGCGCGTTTCATCAGAACGAGCACAAGCGAGTAACGCCTCGTGTATAGATATGGCGCGAGGAGAAACTAAGTAGGCGTAGGTATATCCGAGCGCCGGCAAACGGCTGCTCCTCGACCGAATAAGTAGGAGCGAGTCGAGTGCCAGCCAGCGAGCCCCTCGAGGGTTACCGCTCGATATACGCACACAGCCACAACGCGCTCACGCCGACACCGACGCCGTCACCCGCTCCCGCTCAAGGGACGAGCTGCATCGGCCTGGTCTCGCCCGATAAATCAATACGCCCGATGTCCAACGCCGTGCCTACCTAGCGATACGCAGACCCCCTCCCGGCCAGACCCCCGGGAATAATGCCAAAACCCGACCCTCATGATATGCGCCATTCCTCGCCGGCTGCATGGAATGCGACGCGACGCGGTCACCGAGCCGAGCGATAGCCGTGGAACATTACAAAATGGTGGACGATCTTACGACATCTCCACCTAAACGCGCTGCCTGTCATTTCACGAACCGGGGCGGATGACGAGTTCTCACGTATACCATGGGTCTACTTTCACTTAAAACTTCGCACTGTCACTTATTTTAACACATTACTAACCTGAATGGCCACGCAATCCTTAATTTTCGAAGCGAGGACGTGAGGCTCCGAGACATCCGAACTGGTGGTAGGAAAAATCGGCAGTAATTCGCCCCGAGATGACAAGCACAGTCTACAAACACGATCATAATTCACACTCATTGTAAATAAACTAAATTTCAAACGTCAGAACTGCTATAACATTTAATTAAAAGACGCCATGTCACCACGAGCACTTCAACACAAAGCACTACACATCTTTCTTGCTAGAGCACGAAAGCGGCTGATGATGAGGATGAGAAGTCGATAGGTTCGGCCGAGACGGCAGGGTCGAGTCGGCGACCACCTGTCGTTCTGCGCATGTGCGCGTAAAATAGCGTCAGTATAGCCAACATAACCGCCGTAAACATGGCCGCGTCCAGAGGTCGCAAACCAACCATAAACAAGCATTGGCAATTTGGCAGTTTAACATTGACCGATGACGCTTTGATCGTACGTATCTAACTTATTTTTATAATTAATAGGCATTTCTTTGTTGCTAGGAATACCATCAGTTTTGTTTGAGAGTAATTATTTAATAATGTTAATTTCTATCTGTAGTACTGTTTATCAAATACATTTATGTTGTTGTTTTATTCGATTCTAAAGACTTTGTTTTACTTGTAGTTCACTAAAACAATTGGTACTATGGTTCATTTGTGGCAAACAACGAGTACTATATTATATCCTTTAAATGATTAATGTTGTATTTCTTACTCGAATACCAGTAAGTACTTCCATTTATGATTCGTCTCGTTGCCACGGCTATTTGTATAACACTCTTAAAACCTCTAGGTTTATTAGGTATAATTATATCTGCCAGAATGTCAAAAATACCTGTTTAAATTGCTTAAAGCTCAATAAAAAAAACAGACTATGGCGACCATGATAGTTAGTATGACTTAATCTATCTTTGTATTTTTTGGTAACTATTAAAAAGGGTCAATAAAGAGAATTGGTTATTTATAACCACAATAAATAAAAATAACATGTTTGTAATGATTTTCCAAGTATGGTAATATCTACGCGTCCCTAGCATTATGGAGCATTTGACACTACTAAACTACACAGAGTATTAGAGACTACAACTCATTCGGTTAAAAACCTCAAGACATTTATTATTTTTAGGTGGAAAAGTAACAATAATAACAAACAAACTTACTTTAAGTATTATTTATTACACACTCTAACAAACCGCTACCAGTGGATTGTTCCCAAAATACTGGCAGTCTGGCCGCATTGCCACGTTGAATGGCAAAGCTTAAACTTTGTGCCAAGTAAAGGCCAGCATTTTCATCACGAGTTGACATTTATTATTATTATTATTTTTATAAATAATGTTACTTGAAAAATTTTTAAGGTTATGGATACCTGACTTTATCTTCTGTCTCTTTTTAACCCGTCACGTTGCAGGCGCCAAATTTCAAACGACGACAAACATGGCAACTGGATCAATGTGGCGGGAATTTTTAAACTGTTGAAGAATTGTGTTATGATTTCGTAGATGTTTACACAGTGTTTTGTATATGTCACACTAATATATCGTGACAAAATAATTTACAAGAGCATTTTAGGTACAATTGCAAAAGAAAATTAGCTATTTTCATTTTATTTACATTCATTTTACCGAAAGAAAACTTGAAAGTATAATAAATTAATACGAGTATTGCCAACATAATGGGCCCATCAAGTGAATGAACACAAGTTGTGAATGAAATCTAATTTCCTTTACCATTAGCCATTACATTCGGTAGAATTTTTATTACTGTGTGGGTTCCTTGTTTAGATAGTACATATAAGATTTTTTATTTCTTTGATTAGGTAACTACCTAGCAGCAGCGGCAATATATACCTACCAAAAAGTAATGTTTGTGAGTTTATGTAGTTTAGGTAGGTACGAATACTTAAGAATAACACAACATCATAGTACCTATTAAGTGACGTACTAAAATAAAATAAAAAATAAATAAATCACAGGACAATGTCACACAAATTAACCTAGTCCCAGACTAAGCTCTAGGCTTGTACTATGGGTACTAGACAACTATAAACATACTTATATAGAGAAATAAATACTTAAAATACATAGAAACCACCCAAGACTCAGAAACAAAATATTCGCGCTCATCACACAAATATCTGCCCTTACCGGGATTTAAACCCAGGACCGTACTGGGCCTCTATTTTACTGCGTTATAACGATATCGCGTTTGACGTGCTTTAGAATCGTTTATGTGTCGTCGCCAATATCGTAAATGACATAAGAGTTATCAAAACGTTGACCATAAGGAAACAAGTCATTGTCGATATCGTTATTACCCTGTAGAATCCGAGCCCAGATCTTGAATTTTCTGAGTTAACCCTATGTGGGAGTAATTAGTGTCATTAGTTACAAAGGTAGGTACTTAATTATTTTAATTATTCACTTGCTTTGTTTTTGTTAGATCAATAAAATTTTCGGTTCTGGTGTTTTTGTGTCTTGCAGGAAGTTAATCTTCAAAAGAACAAGCCATTTTAGTACCATTGAAGACTTTATTTATATCAACTCCTAAAAATGGATAAACGCAGCTATGCGTGCTCTTTAAGAACCGTACTGGCTTCGGGGGAAACAGGGCAAAACCGGGCCACCATAAAGCGCGGCATTTTTAAAGGTGGGTACGAATTAGAGCAGCCTCGGGTTGAGCCACGCTCGGCTCACCTATTTTGCTCAAATTCGTACGCGCTCACGCGCTGTGCACGAGCAGCGCTTAACTGGCGCGCGGCGAGCCGCTGAGAGTAGAGTCGGTCTCTTGACCGTGCTCAAAGGCGCCTCGGTGTGCGTGCCTCGCGTAATTTGGACGTGTATCCGAGTGTGCCGCGGGCAGAACGACAAGTTGTAACGGGCGCCTACAGATAAAATTGCTGAGCCGTTCCACCACCGACGCGATTTCTTCTAGTTTTTGTTAATAATTCGGTGAATTATGATAAACGCAGCCGCGGCTGTCATCGTGTCCGACGCCATTTTGAAATGTCGGTTCGCGTCGAGCACGCTGCCTCACCCGCGCATGTTTATGTGCAACAATTTGGGACACGAGCAGCTAGTCGCGCGAGGCGAACATGTCTCAGGCTGAGCCGCTCAAATTCGTACCCAGCTTAAGAGGCCACATATGATAAAGAGTATCTTTAAGAGGCCACATATGATAAAGTTCAATTATGTTCCACAATCAGGGGGTTATTATGGCATAAATAGGTATGCAGTTCTGTTTACGCTCAGAGAAAAAGACAGAGCTATATAACTGCCGTAGCTCTGTCCTTTACGCACACCGTAAAATTAACTGCATAGCAATAACCAACGCCTAGGTACGTGTCTGTTCTTTGGACATATTCTACTTAATTAGAGTCCTTTCAGTGTTAACCGTGAAAACACGATTAAAAAACATAGTTTATTAAAAAACATACTTAGTTTGACTTTTCAAAAATGACACCTTTCTCGCATGTTTTTTAAAAAAAACATTACAATCTTTAAAAAAAAAATTGTCGAGTATTTATGAATTCGTAATTCTGGTAAACCATTATTTTCTTGAATGTGTTGGTTTTAATATAAACAGCAATAGTTTAGATTTAACGCTGCAATCAAGGCGTGCGCTATCTCCGTCTCACGTTGTTCGCGCGAAAAAACATAAAGCCATCCCTTTTAATTTTTTCAGATTTGTTGTATTAGTGTACATGAGTCGAACAAAAGTTTGCGCTTTAAAGCTTAATATTTCATAAACGGATTACTTAATCGAAAAACTGTGTTCTAATTCCCACGTTAAGTGTAAGGAGGTACCCTAAAAACAACCTCTTTTACATTTTATTGTACCACTTTGTTGGCGTGACTTATATATATAGTCATGCCATATTACAGCATTCTAGTACCTACTAAGAGTCTCTGCGCTAGGCTGCGGACGGACGGAGATGGCAAAACTATAAGGATTCCTAGTTCGACTACGGATCCCTAAAAAGAGGCTTTTGCATAACAAAAGCGTATCAGGAGAAGCACAGGTTGAGCGTGGTCCCGCGTGTTGACTACAAATACATACATGAAACGCATTGGAATCGGCACGTCAAAAAGTAGCATGGGCCCGCGTTTTAACCCTTTCTTTCCCTAGGCACTCACTACTGCGTGGCACAACTGACCAATGATTTCTATTTCAAAATCAAACTGAATAGAGTCGACGGAGCTCTGCACACGCAGAGCTCCTATTTCTGAGTGTTTTGGCCCTCCGGGCCTGCTGAAGAACGAACATAACCTAAACCTACCTCATATTTATGATACAGATTTTGGTCAGTTGTGCCGTTTAGTTGTGCCATTGGGAAGTCGCTGTTTTAACGAGTGCTCCTGATACGCGTTTGGTGTGCCGAGGCTTATAAGGAAGGAAGTTGTGTCAAGTAAAAAACAAGGATTATTTCGACATTCATTTTTATTATTCACACAAGCAGTACAGTGCCACATGATAACATTTACATTAACACAACGGATATAGTTTCGATATAATTTATATGTACAAAAGTTTATGACAGAAGTGTGACTTAACCGTCCGTGAACGTATTAAGATTAAGCTGTCCCGTGACAGCGTATAAACAACATTTAAGGGTGTACATTTTCAATTAGATTGCTTTACCCCGAGTGAGCCCGTTATACGAGCGGGCTTCACTCACTTGATCTACCGTTCGACAGAGAGCCGATTTTTCAAAGAATAACACCACATTGTTGTTGTTAAATACACATACGCACTCTTTTTAAAACAAATATTTAGTTAGGTCAAAACAATATTGTATTTTATGAACATGTACATTACACAAGTAGTCTATTTTTTAACAATGAAGTACTGAGGCTACTTATGACACACTCATTGGTTCATTCAAATTCAAACGTAAAGTAAGACAGAGAGAGACTTAAATCTCGCATATGTGGTTGCAGCGTAAGGCGGCTTTCACAGAGACGCAGCAGCTCTAACGGAAAAGAAAAATAAGTAAATGGCAGGGGCATTTACATTACATTTTAATTTATTTATTTTCGTAAGGATAAATATTACATGTAGGTAATAAAACTATTATTACACGATATAACTTATTAATCTCGCTGTAGAGATTTGAAAGATTGGTGCTATTGGTTGTTTGCGATAGGGAAGCGAACCTAAAGTGGGACAGTGCATTGCGATATTTACGAATTTTGCGATAAATTCAAAATTCAAAGTTTATTTAAACATCTCGGGTCGCCTCTTTTCGCATACAGTGTTAAATAACCAAAAATGTAATATGTTTATAAGACGTGACTGAATAAATTTATCACTACATAGTATAAAACAAAGTCGCTTTCTCTGTCCCTATGTCCCTTTTTATGCTTAAATCTTTAAAACTACGCAACGGATTTTGATGCGGTGTTTTTTAATAGATAGTGTGATTCAAGAGGAAGGTTTATATGTATAATACTTTAATCCGGAGCGAAGCGAGGGCGGGTCGCTAGTAAATTATAAACTAAAAACTCGACGTTCTACATGACAATGTTAAATACCGCTAACCCCGGCTTGTAATAAGTCTTGAAATAAATAAAAAGTGAGATCGCCATATCGATACGTCATATTTTATAGTTAAAAATAGATTATTTAGGTACCTACCTACTTACTACCTACCTATATTAACTATCAACTAAATATTCCTGCAATCACGCTCTATGTGTAAACCTGGAGTTTGTACCTATACTGGGTGATTTTGGGGTCATGATCCGGTATGGCCAAAAGTGAATAAGATGGTCATACTGACCAACTTTTCCAATCGGACCAACCACGAAATCGCCAAAAAAAAACAGCTGTTCCATAGATTAACGGTGAAATAATTTGAGAGTTAATGTATGGAACAGCTGGTTTTTTTTTGGCGATCTCGTGGTTGGTCCCATCGGAAAAGTTGGTCAGTATGACCATCTTATTCACTTTTGGCCATTCCGGATCATGACCCCAAAATCACCCAGTATAAGGTCAGCCTTATAACCCCTCACCTGTGGAGACAAAATATGGCCGCTGCTAACACGCATGAGCCCGCTGGGCCCGCGCCACAGGTATGACAGTTAACAATAATCTACAGCCCCGGAGGCCAGCTCTGCCCACCTAAGACAATATGAAGTATCTCAAATTCAATGGCCAAAACAGATTCAATCCTATGTTGTTAAGGTTGCATTTACTACAGGACTTCTATCTGAGGTACTGCCTTTTGTATTAGCACAGCATAGCTCCACAGGTGAGGGGGTTATATAGCTGCACGCATTAATGCTTTGTCACTTTGATATTATGTTTAAACTGCTGCACTAATCTGTCAAAGCTAGAGACAAGGTACTCAACTGTGCAGCTACTGTTAAGGTCGACTGCACTATAAATAGTTCTTATAAGTGCATAAATAGTTAAATACGGTGAATCCTATAAAAAAACACATTTAATATGGCTAATTTTCAATCATATGTAAAAAGGCGGAAAGCATTCAAAATGATTGATGCAAACCCTTTTTTTATATTGAATTGGAAGTTTAAATACTCAATCTTATATTTATTCTATGTAAATCATTGATGTAAATAATTTTCTTAACTAAAAATCTATAAATTAAATTGAAACTATGTTTACAAACTTTGGACCTTTAAAGATCCAATTTGAATATAGTGGAAAATATAAAAGAAATAAACAAACGTATTATAAGTTTTATCAGATAAGATAAAATGACTTATGTATATAATATACTTGTACAATAATGGTAATGGTAAAGGTTTTGCAACAAAGCACCGCAGTATTTTTCTCTGTAAAGGCCGAGCCAGACCAATTGCGTGCGTAAGTTCCATTGCGTTGTATAATATCAATCCTGTTACAATATGTCACACCAAACGCGGTGACGTCACGCAAGCGGTGTCGCATATTAAGAAGACCCGCGTTGGGCAAATGGTAGGGTAATACTATATAATATCGTTTTGGCATTATAAAGACCACTGCTTACAATGTGGTCTGCTTGTAGTGATGCGTGCAGTGAACCAAAAGGTGGTAACTCAAATTCAATAGCCTAAGCTGATTCAATCCTTTTCCTTTAGTAATGACTATGAGGTTTCACTTGCTACAGGAGTTTGTCTGTGATACTGCCATTTGTCTCAACAGGGCAATCAGCCATAAAGAGAGCGCTGTTCGGAGTATATTCTGCCATAATACCAGAGAAGGCGGCTAACTGCTATGTAAGAGGCAAAGCATTCTATACTTTAATGTTGATTGCATTAAATTTAAAATGCTAATACTATTACAATGCAGTTAGCTGTCCTCTTTGGTATTACAGCAGTATTCTGTTATCTATTTTTTTACTCAATAACTGTTGTCTAATACGATAGTGGCCAATTTTTTGCCAATTTAACAGGCGACCTGAACACTTGATTTTGACATTGCTATATTTAGTTCTTGACTAATTCCCTTCTTTTGAGAAATAATGAAAATGTTCCCAGAAATGTTTTCAAATGTTTACTTATTATTAACTCAGGCATAACATGACACTTAGGTATCAGTTAAAAATTTACGGGTGAATATTATTTTGAGATATACATTATTTACTTATTTAAATACAAAAAATGTACACATATTAGTAAATTACTGAATATTATAAAAGCCATACGTATGGGCACCACAGACTAACAGACCGTGGCCGATATTAGCCTGTCAGTCATTCATTTGGACTGTCAGTGGGCCTGACTGACTTGGGACCGCAGATAAACTGTTAATCTGTAGTGCCCTTTAGAAAAGATTGGGAACACTTAAGATTATGAATATGAAGATTTTATATTATTTATCATGTTAAATTCTAATTGTGTATTTTAGACTATTTTTAGTATTAAAATATTATTTAATATATGACTAAAATTTTGTTAAGACAAAAAGTTAAAAAGATACCGTCAAAATCTCACTTTTATATCTTCATCTACATTTTAATAAACATCCTATCAAAAATTTACAAGTTTTTTTATAAACTAACTCAAGATATGCATATGACGTTACTATTGAAATTTAAGATCACAAAATGATTATTTGACTATAAGACTAGAGTGAAGATGTTATTCCAAAAATACATACCTATATTTTGAGTAAAATTAAGTAGGTTGGAATGTTTTTCTAAACTTTATTACTTTACATTCTTACCCTAACTTAACTTTACTAGATTTCTACAACAAACATTTCCATATAAGTTTTATAAACACGATTATTTACTAAACATAATTATTTAATAATTTCCAGCAAACTATATAATATAAGTAAATTGTGCATTTTCAGCCTTTTAAATAAACATAAACATCTATTATAATATTTATATTTTAGTCTGTCATTCAGAACGGTTAAAATTTACTAGACACAATACTTCAGTCAAAATAGAAGTACTCGTAGGTATTAGTTGCCCATTTTATCGCTAGGTTCAAAGGCTTGGACCAACTACAGAGTTATATCTTTGCCAAAACAGTTAAGTACATAAGTATGCACCTACTTTTTATTTTATTATTTAGTGTTTACTAATATACCTTTCTCATAAAATACATAATGAACACATACCTACTCGTACATTTATTAAAAGAACTACTGGTTAAATCACCTACATATATTGGTATTTTATATTTGTATATTTTTTCAATAAAATCATAAAAAGCGTCAGTATTTTTTCGGCGTATCCCAATTTTGATAAAATTCTAGCTTCTCGACGTTAGACCGTGTGATGTTCACCACCTGTATCATCTAAAGGTGCTTTAAAACAATACAAATTGGTAGTCTGTGGCCACAAATGGGATGTTTACATAAAAGTTTACACACCGGCCCTCAATTCGCTATACATTTCAAAGTTAATAAGCTTTTAAATCAGTGAGATTTATATCAGCTGCGCCATATACACTGAAATGTCACCTGTCATTGTCAGGATGGTAAAATAGGGGGCAGGTAAAAAGGTTCACCAGAGGTTCAGCTTTATATGCCACGAACGGGCCATCAATGTGTGATGCAAGTGGTAACCGACGTCGCAAGCACGTGGCTAAAACCAATCTGCACCAAATTAATTTTGGTTTATAAACTCACGCCAACTAAAGCCAACTTGCTTTGTGCACGTTATATATAATCACACACACATACTCACGCCTTCATTTCCAGAGTGGGGTAGGCAGAGCTACAGAAATACCAACAACTACAAAAAGAGTTGTTGGTAAGTCTGTAACCACATTTTGCACAAACAGGCTAAGATGTTTACCAGTGTATTAGTAACAGGTTGCAAGCACAAATTACAATCATCAATGCAATTATAATCATCTGTGCAAATAAAATAAGTTCTAATTATACATCGCTAAGGATTCTATACTTGAGCCTGTATTTTAAAGGAAGAACTAAATAAAATTAACCTGTCAATCAAATTTAAAAGGCTGCTGAGACTGAACCCGAATATGCGGGTTTCGATCTTGTATAATATATATATATATTAGCTTTTATTTTAGATGCATGGTGGACACGAAGATTTCTGTTCCTGGGTCTGAGGCGCGCGCACAGCTAGCCTGTTAGGGTCTGCAGGATTTGCCTTCGCCACAAGTGCTCTTGCTACATGAGCAAACGCAGCTTCAACGTTGAGGCCGGTTTTCGCCGAAGTCTCCATAAAGGCGACCTGGTATTCCCTCGCTAGGCGCAACCCCTCCTCCCGCCTCACCGCTCGCTCCAAGCCACTGTCGGATTTGTTACCTGGAACGATATTTGATCCTGTTATTAGATAGCGTTGATATTCAGCAAGGGTGCGGAGTTTTGGGGTTATGCCAGGTATCCGGTAATTATAGGACAATGACAGCAACATTACCAGGGTATGATCTTCGCTCAAATAAAGTACTAGAGTAATTAGAAATTGTTTTAACCCTGAACAGTCACCATCTAACTTATCAAAGCAATCAGAGCAAAATTAAAAGGTGTTCAAAATATTTTAACACCTTTTTAACAAAGAGTTCATTACTTGATGATCACTGTACGTGAGGATAAAACAAAGAGACCACAATGAGGTTTCCTAATAGATTACATTTCGATCATCTATTCAACAATTTATTTCTGTCACAGATTTCTGTTAAAGGTTTATTGTCAGTCACCACTTTGAGCCTACAGACATGCTACAGACAGAAGAATAAAATGTAAGGTAAAAACGCGCACAAAATCACTTCCCGCGGAGCGGAGATTAAACCGGCAATCTGCAAAGTGCCGGATTACCCGTACTTACATTACAAAACCGTATTACAGTTTAATCTTTCGTCAAAATGGAAACTAAGCAGTTTGTTTTTGAGTGATTTGGTCTGTTTTTTATTATTTACATACATACATACATACATAGCATCACGCCTTTATTCCCAGAGTGGGGTAGGCAGAGCTACAGAAATACCAACAACTCTAAAAAGACTTGTTGATAATTCTGTAACCACAATTATTTTTATTATTTAAATAGCAGAAAAAAGTAAATGGTTATACGTAAGTAAAATATGTTCGTTGCTTTGTTTTCTGTCTTCCTTTTATATGCACCCCTTTTGTTAGGTTCATGTATGATTATTTCGTTGAATGGTAGAGATTGCTATTAGGCATTATGTCCGCCATTTGTGCTTTATTTGTGCAATAAAGATTAAATAAATAAAAGATACCTTTTACAGCGCCTGTTTTTTTTTTTAACTTAACTGACACCTTTTAAAACCACATAGGGTGATGGCACCAGTGTTAGACACTTTAAGCTGACAGGCACCAATGATGGACACTTTACTCTTAATTCAAGGATCATAAGGTTGTAAATTGATTGTTGCAAAACAAATGAGTAACCTTCATCTTTTGTAAAATAAGAGTCAAGTGTCCGTCTTTGAACCTTGTTCATTACTGGTTCGATCACCCTATATATTTGGCTTATAAATTTGGGCGAAAATAACTATCACTGATACTGTAAACTTAGACTTTTATCATTATGCCGTTTCTTTAATTATTATATGCAAAATATAAATGGCGGTTACCATAGGATTACTGAAACACAAGCTACTAAGACAACTAAAGTAGTTCATATAGACATGTATACCCGCATGTCCCCAAGCCGGTTCCTTACCTAAAAGCATAATAACGACGTCGTCCTGCGCGTACTCCCGAATCTCCCCGAGCCAGGCCCGAATGTTGTCGAAGCTGGTCTTGTTCGTGACGTCATACAGAAGTAGCAACGCTGAGAACATGCGAAGAAACATTAACATCATCCTGCACGGGTAGCACAAGTTGTATTTTCTCGCTTGCCGCTCAGTGCGTCTCCATCGTTACAGACTCGGTCGAAAGGGAGATCCGAGCGACAAACAAGTCGCGAACCACTTGTGCTAGCCCTCCTGCCCCCTATTTCACCATACTGACAATGACACTTGACAGGTGACATTTTAGTGTACGTGGCGCAGCTTATATGAAACCCAGTGATGTATATCAGCGTGTTAACTTTGCAATGTATACAGAATTGTCACCTATCACATGTCATTGTCAAGATGGTGAAATAGGGGGCTGGTCACTCTGCAAACGAATTTCTAAACTTCGTTAGTCCCTGTCGCTCTCACTTTGAAACGCTTGCAGGAAAGCAGCAGCGTAGTTTCCAATTTCGTGTTCGGGTTTACCTTTGTACTTGTACCTACTCGTTGTAGGTACTATTCTTTATTGTGCCTTTGAGCAGTTGGCAACTTGGCAACCCGTTAAAAGGGAAATGCGTTATGCACTTCAAAAGTGACACTGATAGCATGTATTTTTCACTTATGGCGTTTTGGCAAAACCATAAAGTTCAGAGCTGAGCTATCTTAGGTTTGTTTTTTTTGAGTAGGTATTCGAAGTCGGACAAATTAACCAAGAATAAACATGTAACAATTTTCATACATACCTACTCAAGTTTTTTATTCGGCAAATTTGTACTATTATCTATTCTGTGGCCGAATGGAAACCTAAGTACAAGTACCAACTTAATAGGTTTATAAATAAGGTACATAAGTAATGAAAAAGGGTCTTCCGGTAACATTCGGGGAGGTCGATGGCCGATTGAAAGATGCCCAGCTCTTTGCGTTTGATTTCTTCTGTTTACTGATTTACTGTGCACGGCCGATATGAAGTAAATCCTGACAGCTGTCATTCCAGTATAAATTGTAACCTCAAACCCAAAAATAGGCTATAAATTGTACTGCGATGACAGCTGTCAGGATTTACTTCTTATCGGCCGGGCACTATAGGTACTCTACTCAATTGACATTGGCGAAATCACTACGGAATAAGTACCTACCGTGGTGAACCGCTAATAATAAACAAAAGACGTAATTAAAATGTTCATCAACCATCACCCTTACCTACTTAATACAATTTAAACTCGTGTGAGATTACACGAATAGGTAATTAATAACAATATTGTTATTAATTACCTATTCGTGTAATCTCACACTAGTAGAATTTTATTTACTTATTAAGTAAATAAAATTCTACTGCGGTTTGCCCTAAAGTAATAAAAGGCGTTCGTCATCATCTGTGATTCCTACATCATTTCATTTCACTTAGTTAACGTCATCCTCACACATGTTATCCACTAGGACAACATCAAACGCGAGTAAGCTTCAAATCGAATTCCACACGTGTGATCCGGTTTCACTTAACTTTCCAACACACAAGATACACCCTATGCTTACAGCATAAGACTCATAACATTGTAATGGGCGCCTGACGCAGACCGATTAGCAATCGGGTCGAGGCACTCGAGCCCGAGCCTTGACTGGATTCGTGTGAATGGGTCCATAGATAGAGTAGATATCGGTGACAGTCAAAAATTTATTTAAGCATTTTTTTACTTAGAAAGTTATTATTAAAACAACGGCATTACTGAAATTTAACTACGCATTTTTATTTATATTAGGTAAGTCAGGCATAACAACAGCTGATATCCAGGTCAAGAGTTACAAGAAAAAGTTACAAGGTTTTTAGTTTTCCCCGCAAGTACTAGATGGCGCTAGTGGTCTCTGTTGGTATCAACTTACCAGTTAATAGATATTTTATTATTCAAATATTCTTATTTTAGTTGTAAACGTGTTTAATTAGGAATTATTCATGCCTAAAATTATTGAATAACTATGTATTTTGAAATATAAAATAATGCTTAATATTTACCATGTGCATCCCTGTAGTAGGCGTGCGTGACGCTACGAAAGCGCTCCTGTCCTGCGGTGTCCCAAATCTGAAGCTTCACCTTAATGCCGTCGACCGTAACTACCTTGTTCTGTAACAGATGGCGTTAGCTGTACTAAATCGAACCAGTAATTAAGTAACTGTTTATTTAACACCTTGTACGTTTTGTTATTCATAATATGTGCTAACGTATTAATTAAGGGGCTTTAACCAATTTATTTTACATCAAAATTGCTCATAGGTACCTCTTTTCTGTTAAAATCTCATACAAAGTCATAAAGAAAGTAAGTACATTGTAACTTCTTGGATTGTAGAGTAAGACGTTTTATAGCAGGCCCCTATTTCACCAAGCTTGACAAGTGCGACAATTGTCTAAATTACGTGATTATCGTATTTTATGAAACTGCAATTGTAATAATCAGGTGACAATTGTCGAGTAGTCACGATAAGTGTTGTTTCACAAATCTCTACATTATTAAACCACGCTGACAGGTGCGACAATAATTTAAAAAAAAGTCATTTTTATGTCGTGAAATGACAGTTGTGAAAATCCTGACACCATTATCACGTTGTCATGACAACCGATAATATTTACCATATAATATTTATCCCAAGACCTCAAATGTGTTGCCAACCCTGAGGACTAAGATGGAATGCCTCTATGCTAGTAATTAGTTTGGAGTGTCCAAACAAATTTTTATTTCTTTTAATCAATTGCTCATGACTATACACAATTTTTTTCAATAAACGAGAGCGGTTAGCTTGGCTGTATGGATAGTTTCCTCAGTCTTGTCGACAGTATGCAATTATTCTCACTTTAAAAAAACTGTAGCAAGAAACAAGGTTACTATTTTTTTAATTTTGATGGGTGAATTTGAGACACTACCCGTGTTCGTTTTTTAAAAGTAAGTTTTCCGATCATGTTTGAGAAAATGTAATTTTATTGATACTAGCCAGTGTTTATTTTTAAATTTCAAAGTACGTGTGTTTTGGAAGCGAGCGTTTTCGAGTTTGTCCGAGTAAATATAAATACCAATTACATAAATAAATTGGCTTCTTATTTTTGAACGTACGCTCAAGAACCGCTTAAATTTTAAATATATAGTTGTGGATATAAACTGACACTGGTTTTACTGATTCGATTTTTTTCCTTGAACGGAAAGGCAGTGACGTCAAAGGAGAAATTTATTCGTACTTTATATATTCTCCTATATGCAAACTCATCTAAATCGCTTTCACTGTCACTACCACTACTTTCGCGGAGAGCCATTTTGTAACTAACAATGAAAACACTACAATTGTAACGCAAGCCTGACACAGCTCTAATCTCATGTCAATAATTACCGACAAATTTGCACACTGTAATTGTAGACAATTATGTATGTCCATAGAAATAAAATTGAGAATTTGTCTACTTGTCACCGGTTACTTGTCATGTCATATGTCCGAGACATATCAAATTGTCAGCAGACATATGTCGTTGACAATTGTAACTTGGTGAAATAGGGGCCAGGTGCTTATTCCGAAATTTAATGCATCTCTTGAATTAAGTATGCTTGCTATATTTAGACCACATTTATAAATTACCTATAACATACCTACAAATTGCGGCTATAAATCAAACAATTGTCATGAAGTCGCTTCAATTGTCACCCTTTGCTCACTAATTTTAAACAATGAATTCCCTTAAATTACAGTTACCTAGGTGCTAGGAATGCTAGTATAAGCTACCTTCCGAACGTAAAATAGCTACTCAAAAAAACGTGATGATTTCCTGCCATTTAACAATACCTATAAATTACAAATCCCAAAAAAAAGTGACAGATGCCATAAATAAGAGTGGCAAAAACTCGACACAAATAAAAAAAACATTGCAACAATAAATCAGTCAGCCGAGCAACCGATTCAATCACAGCTGTCACGCGGCGAGGGGCGGGAACAGAAAAAGCGCGGCAAAGTTCGAACACCAATCGCGTGGAGGCAAACCGGCTGCGGGCACCCGTGAATGGCCCATTTAAACTTGGAACCCTTGATAGTTATCTCTTTTTATTGCAAGAATGCCATCACTGCTACCTAGAAAAAAACTTTGAACAGTAATTTGAAAATCGATTATAAAAAAAATATTTAGGTAATTCTATATTAAATCTAAATTCTAAAATGTTCATCTTGATATATTAGGTAGGTAAGTACCTATGTATACATACAGATTTTATTTCTATTTACACAGTGCATAGGGATTACTGTAGCATCGTACCCGGAAGTCGATGCCAACGGTGGATATGTAATTTCCGGCCAGGAACATTCCATCCCGGAACCGGACTAGCATGCATGTTTTTCCGACGCCACTATCGCCGAGCAGCATAATCTAAAAAAACAAGAATTTGTTAATCATCACTACATAGTATAAAACAAAGTCGTTTTTTCTGTCCCTATATCCCTAGGTATGCTTAAATCTTTAAAACTACGCAACGGATATTGATGCGGTTTTTTTTAATAGATAGAGTGATTGAAGAGCAAGGTTTATATGTATAACTTTAATCCGGAGCGAAGCGAGGGCGGGTCACTAGTACTTAATATAGAAAACTAGATGTTTCCCGCGACTCCGTCCGCGTAGAAGTCGAGTATCGCTATTCGCTCAGGAACCGTCCAATTTTTAGAGATAAAAAGTACCCTATGTCGTTCCCCGGGACCCAAACTATCTCCATACTAAATTTCATCTAAATTGGTTCAGCGGTTTATCCGTGAAAGTGTAACAAATAGATAAATAGACAGACAGAGTTACTTTCACATTTATACTTACGTACAAACATGCATAACATCACGCTTTAATTCCCGGAGTGGGGTAGGCAGAGTTACAGAAATACCAATAACTCTAAAAAGTCTTGCTGATAATTCTGTAACCACATTTTGCACAAAGTAGGCTAAGATGTTTAACAGTGTATTAGTGACAGGTTGCAAGCCCATCGCCTAACAGTACTACAAGCCTTTATTCCCTAGTCGCCTATTACGACATCCACGGGAAGACATGGAGATACTACTACTTATGAATAATTATGCCAAATATTATTTCCACATTGTGTAAAAGCAAAAATACTCTTTATCCGAGTGTCTTTTAATCTAATTCTAAAATTACAAGGATCTAAATAATTATATTTCCCGAGTAAGGAGTAAGTTTGTTCGAGTGGAGCTGATTTTCCTTAATACATTAATGTAAGGTATGTATGTATGTATTTAGTATATTCCTACCTAGGTTTCTCATTCAAATCTATGTTAATGCGTCGTTTGTCAGTCGCTCAGTAACTGTATACGTTAAGAATAATTATTCGGGCTGTTAAGTATTCCAATGCTAGGCTTTAAAAATATAGGATCTGTACCGCAGTAGGTACGAGTAAATACGGTCAAACCGCACTCGCATTACAAGAAACTAGGGCATCTATTTCATGTAGGTACTCGACTCGGTATGACAGTCGAGTTAAAAACCAAAGGATTACATCGCACCTTCGGTAGAACAAGGGCAAAATATACAATGTGACTAAAGGGGCAATAAAATTATGCCCTTGTCCACTAGAACAAAGGGCACAACGTACAATGTGACTAAAGGGGCAATTATGCCCTTGTTCTACCGAAGATGCGAATGTCAAAAGCAATAATGTATTATGTTGATAACAAACCTTCCCAAAAACATCATATTTATCGTCCTGCTTGGACCGCTGCTCCCAGGGTTCCGTAGGCGAGGGGGGGTCACTATGCGGCATCACGGCGATCTCTTCATTCTTGTCCTCGTCCTCTCTAGTCTCTGGGAGGTTCCGTGCCCACGTCGGACGGACCCTTCCAACGACCACGCGCTTTTCTAGCTGTCTGTTGTCTACGCCGTTTGGGTTCCACATTGTTTATGGTTTTATTTTTCCTTTATAGTTACACAGATTAAGTCATTGTAGGTGCTTAACAGACACTTTTTGCACTTTAGTTTATCACATTTCACTAAGTTTTTACTGTAATTAATAAAAAATAGTTTTGGTTTTGGTTCATTTATCAACTTTACATTGCAATTACCGACCGGAGTATCAAAGTTGTTTTCAACTTTCGTTAAGCCCAAGCAAACAAAAAAATAATTAAATTAATGCACTCTCTTAGTTAATATGATATTAACTAAAACTACGGGATGCCCTACGGCAATGGTGGAGGTTTGAGTAAGAATTTTTGTTTCGTACGCTTAAAAACGTTTTAAAAAGATATAAAAATAAAATCAACACTATCACTTTCCAAGAATCGTTTAATCGCGCTGTACGAGTAGTGTAAGGCGTTGAAAAGGTTAAAGGTGCCAACTATTACTAAACCCCCGCCGTCCGTCTGTCTGTCTATCATCGGATAGTATCTCGTGAACTGTAATAGGTCAACGGTTGAAATTTTAACACAGTTTATTGCCGCTATAACAACAAACATTTTTTTTTTAAACGAGATCCAATAAAATGTATTCTTAAAAAAAAATTGGCCCGTATAGAATGATACGGAATCCTCCGTGTGCGAGTCCAACTCGTACTTGGCCGGTTTTTAGTGTTGGCAGCCATAGGTAACTATTGTTACGTGAACGCGTCATAAATAGATTAAAACGGGACGCATCCAAACTTTGCTCTCTCTCGCTCCTCCGCATGCTACCGCGCCCCCTCTCTCTTCTCCCGGAGCTTCTATGGAGCGCGCTGCACGCGCCACGCACACATCGCATTGCCCATATTTCCTAATATTTATAAAAGTTTTGCACGAGTGTTTTCTGTAATCCACAACCCATTACTGTATTGTACAAGTTAATGCAATATACAGCAAGTACTCTACACAACCCAGCATCCGCGTCTTGTTTCTACAACCACCTTCCTACACTATTGTAATACCTCAAAGGTGAAGTTCACGAGGAAGACTTTATGAAGCAAGTTCAAAACTTGCATAATTCTAGGTGTATTCACCTAGAATTATGCGTTCATGAATTTCCTGGGATAGTTTAAAACTGCATAATGAGTTAGAGTGTCGCGGAGTTTAAGATAAAATTAAGTTCGATTTTAATTGAATCATTTGCCGCTTTAGAGGTTAAATTAAAAAAATATATGTATGTATGTATGTAAACACTTTATTGTACTAAAAACAGAAATTCAAACACAATATTCACAGAATAGGTACGTGCAAAGGCGAAATAATCCCTCAAAGGCATCTGCTTTCTTTATTAGTCTTTGTGAACTTTCTCTACTTAAAAGTATAGGAAATTAATTATGATAATTATTATGTTGAACCATCACGTGTAGGTTAGGTATATAAGGAAAGCCAACTAACTATATCTCTTTTTTGGGTCTATTTCTTTAGGCCAAAATACTTTGGGTCAAATGTTTCATTTCCCAAATTTTCATTTGCCAAACCGCTTTGTTTTCTGCAACCGTAAATAATTCAGGATTTTATAAAAGTTAACCTAACCTAACCTATAAGGTTCTACATGATGGTACTAAAATAAATTCTGAAAAAGTTATATAACTTTGAATTGGTAAATGAAAAATTTCGGAAATGACATATATTTAATTTGCTTTTTATTATTTGTTGGTAGATTTATAAAGCTCTGATCGTTTCCTAACAAAATGTAAAATTGAAATTAAATTGCAACCTTTCCATCACATACCTACTTAATTAAAGTGTTGACAAAGGTTAATGGGACGCTTATAAAAAAATGTACATAGTTAAGGGCTTTAATTAAAACAAATCTTAATTGATTCCTTTGTGTAACGAAAGTTACCCATATAGTTTGTATGGCTAACTTTCGTTACACAAAGGCCGCGATCGTGATTTTGTTTTCATTAAGCCTAAAGGCTATGTATATTTTTTTTGAAAACGACCCTAATAATATGATTAATCCAATAAATCGTACTACAACATTATTTAGTTGTGTGTTAGTTTCTATACTAAATTAAGGTAGTTTTGGATTTGTAGGTATGTGTTATGGATATTTCGCCCTTCTAGCATTTGTGGTTACACAGCCCGATCCGGTTCGGTCTGGTTTTGGCTGAATGCTTTCACCACAAAACGGTTCATTGTGTCTGCTGGTGATGTAGCTATTTGGGTTAGTAAGTTTGATTTAACGACCTTCTTGGCTATTTATAAATTTTCTTGGAAAATGACAAACAAAACTAGTTTTTCGTAATATCTACGACATATTTAATAATTGTAATAATCCTACGTTCCAGGGGGGGAAGTTACCGCATTTTGTGGGGTATTTTTTACCTTCACGCACCCCGAGTCAGTTTATGACGGTTATGTCGTTCCTTAGTGACGATTTTTCATACACAAGTTTGAAAAAAGAAGCAAGTTCATTGGCTATGACCTCGTAAGGTCCACCATACTACAAAGAGGAAGATTTCTGTGGATGGGAATTTGAATCTACCAGGAGGGAAATAAAATTCAAATTGCTCTATACTTAATACCATTTTCAATTTTTAAACAAAGGATAATGAACTTTATTTTTATACCTTTAAGTTTAAATTAAATTGCCTTGATTATGAACAACCTATTGCGCACCTTTGAGATCGACGCAGCGCTGTGTTGAGAGAATCACCCCCAGGTGAATCTTTTTTGAACCGCGTTAGATCAGATCATACTTAAGTTTAAAATTAAGTATGTTCCATGTACTTGTATTAAATCATCAAGATATAAAATTCTGGTTTGATAGATATAAGATAAAATATTACAAGAAACCAATTCCACGTTTACTTAGGTACTTAGCTTTCTCAAGATTACGCTTAATACGCTTCTCAATATCCGATAATAATCCTGATATTTAATATAATAAATATACATAAGAGTTAAATAACTGAATGAATAAACAATGTAATGGATTAAGTTATAATGAATTCATTGAGTTATAATGGCTTTGCATTTGTCATCAACATCATTAAATAAATAAAATAAATAGATCACAGGACAATGTCTCACAAATTGATCTGGTCCCAAACTAATCTCTAGGCTTGTATATAAATATATACTTAAATACATAGAAAACATCCAAGACTCTGGAACAAATACTCGTGCTTGTCACACAAATATCTGCCCTTACCGGGATTTGAACCCAGGACCGCTAGCTACCAATTCGATTGAAATTCTCCCCTAGCGTCCTAAGTCCGAGGAAGGCATGCTAGTGTAAAAACCCTTTACCGCGTAGACTCCCATCAGGAGTCCGCCCTTTCTCCGGCGAAGTAGTCAAAGCCATCAGAGGCTAACTACGTAAAAAAAAAGGACCCCTAGCTTCGAAGGCAGGGTCACTACCAACTAGGCTAGCGTGTCGTCAAATAGTCTTATCGTTAAAGTTAAAGACCCGTTTATGTACCTACATAATTAAATTAACTTAATTGATATAAGTTTATATAACTTAGTTTAACATTCATCTGTTTTTTTTTTAACGTCACACCTTTTGAAACTGAAAAAACAGAATTGAGTTTCATTGATACGATTTACGAGAAAATGTAAAAGAGAAGCATATAAAACGCAATACACTAAATTTAGACTCGTTTATTAACATTTTACATAGAATTAAATATTGTTAAAATTTCAAAATGTTAAAATTTATTTTAAGGTTTAGATTGTTTTTTTCGGCATCCTCAATTTATTTACGTAATTCAATGATATTGGCCTAAGCATAGTAATTTTTAAACAAATGCAAATTTCTTTGTCCGTATATTTTAAACATGTAACAACAGCTGTGACGTCATTCCTGTCATCAATTTTGAATAGACGCTTATATAGTTATCCTTCTCTTTCATAGCACTTTCGAGAGAGAGTAAGAAAAAAAAATAAGCATGTTCCCTAGTTTCGAATAAACTAGCCGTTAATTAATGTCATCTAATGAAACGTTGAGATTACGAGTATACGGTTAGTCGACCAGGTTTTGGTCACATACGCAAATGCAAACGCTAGTTACGTTCTAACTGACTAAAATTAGGGGTTAATCCTACATTCAGAAGCTTTCAACATTCTCTTCGATACACATCTACGGCTTCCTTTTGAACGCGGAACAGATAGGTAATCAAGTTTGTTTACAGGATAATGTATATTCATAAGTATTTTACTTATTCCTTTGTTTGACAAATAAGTTAACGTCAAAAATTACATTTTTTAAGTTTTTGCTGCTCCTTTTCATCTGCTTATCAAGACCAAGACCAGATGACACGGTGGCCTAGTTGGGAGTGACCCTGCCTCCGAAGCCAGCGGTCCCGGGTTCAAATCCCGGTAAGGGCAGATATTTGTGTGATGAGCGCGAGTATTTGTTCCTCATTCTTGGGTTTTTTCTATGTATTTAAGTATGTATTTATGCTCTATATAAGTACCTATGTTTATCGTTGTCTAGTACCCATAGTACAAGCCTAGAGCTTATAGTTTGGGACTAGGTCAATTTGTGTGAGATTGTCGTCTGATATTTATTTATTTATTTAAAATAATGAGTCCCGTACTCTGTGTGAGTCTACTACTTAAAGTATAGTCCATAGTTTTATTTTGCTTTATGCGATATTGCAGAGCCCCTGTTGCTACCTTCCGACTCTGTCATCAGAGCTCTTTGACACCATAATATGGATTATGGGGTTACCGTGTTACACATTATGTATTTTAAATTTCAGTCGTACCCATCATTATCTTCCACATTAACTAAAAAATACACTCGCACTTGCTGAGCCGAGTCCTTTTTGACCTCACACTAAAGCACACCCGTCTCCATCTTCTATTCCTTTACCTTTTGTTTTTTTCTGGTAAAATGCATGATTATCATTGTTGTGTTGCAGTGTGTGTGTTTTTGTCAATTAAATGTTGTGAGTTTATATAGTGATAAAAATCTTGTGACATGTAATTAGATTTATTTATTTAGTTATTTAACTTTATGGCACATAATAATACACTTCTTGTGCAAAAGGCGAACTTAATGCTGTGAGGCCTCACCTACCACTTGACCTTTGGGCAAAACGGAGATAGTAGTGGCGGTGCAACATAAGGCCTAACTATACACATATACTTACATATTAATACGCTACTAATACAGATAACGCAGTAATATTAATTCTACCCGCGAAGAAATTCGCGAACTGTCTTTTTAAAGGAAAACTTCTAGGTTAACTAGGTTTCAAACATAACTTCAAAAACCGGCAAGAGCATGCCGGACCATGCTCAGTGTACTACGAATATAAACATAAAATACATCCCCACGTTACGAGTAGTAAAAATTTGTTCAAGACTTTATTTTACCACTTTGTTGGCTCGACTAATATGTATACTTATGCCATATTACAGCTTTCTAGTACTAAGAGTCTCTGCGCTAGGTTGCGGTCGGACGGACGGACAAACGGACGAACAAACATGACGAAACTATAAGGGATCCTAGTTTGACTACGGAACCCCTAAAAACTGTGTCTTGCGCGCGCACTGGGAACTAGCAATTCCTCTCCACTAGTAATTCTAAACCTACATGGTCAGTCTGTCCTGTCTGAAATTGAAGTAAGATCAAACATACTAGTCATATACGAAATTTACTTTGAATAGTTTTTTTTTCTGCCATCGACGGACAAACAGGCAGACGGCCCACCTGATGGGAAGTGGTCACCGCCACCTATGTACAATTTGCAACGCCCGAGACGTGATCAATGTGTTGCCGGTCGCAAAGAAATTAAAAGACACCCTTTTTAAAATTTTTGGTTAGTTTATATTTTACAATGAACTTATTAATGAAAGTATTTTTTACGAGTTTTTAATTTAGCATTGTTGGTAAACAACAGTAAAGTCGGCCAAAAAGCTTTCTTAAAAACCAAAACATGACGTAAATGTACAGCGTAAGGAGCTAAAATCTTTAAAAAAAAACCTGTCAAGTGCAAGTCGGACTCGCGCACAAAGTGTTCCGTACCATTATCTGATCTATAAAAACGAAAAAAAAAAGTCTGTTGTATACACAGGAGCCCCCTTAAATATTTATTTTATTCTGTTTTTTAGTATGTTTTGTTACAGCGGTAATAGAAATACATCATCTGTGAAAATTTCAACTGTCTAACTATCACGGTTCATGAGATAAGCGTGGTGACAGACGGATAGACAGGAGGACGCACGGACGGACAGCGGAGTCGTAGTGATAGGGTTTTACCCTTTGGGTATAGAACAATAATAACCTTACTTTTACTAAAGTAAGCAAAAGTTTTAAAATTCTAAAATGTCCCCGATATCATTCCAAAGAACGACTTAAAAACAAATCAATACAGAACCAGCCGTTTTAGGGCTAGACGAACACTCGAAGCGTACCCTCGCCCTTTCCAAGCTAATTGGATTAATTACACGACGCCTGCTCCCTGGTGCGCCGACGCCGTAGGTAGGTACGAATTGGCAAATCCTGTCAAGATCCGGGCAGCTGTTTACATTTGAAACTCATAAAACTGGTTGCCCGAATCTTTTAATTTTCAGGGTTTTTTCCAAACACAATCGCCTAACTGTAGACTGAAATTGTTATAGGTAACTTTTTTAAAATAAATAAAAAGTCCGGTTTCAATTGTTAACAATAGGTACGAGTACATTAGGACCAAAAAGATTATGTCACTCGATACGAGTATAAGCCACAAGACTTTATGACTGCTATACCTCCGTTCCTTTCCCTGTCTGATTATAGACCCGTTTATCGCGTCCATAAATGTGAATAAAATATCCGTCACTTTTTTAACACCAACGAAGTACCAACTTTCACAAATTAATATATCGCACCTTCGGTAGAAAAAGGACACAATGTACAATGTGACTACAGGGGAAATTGTGCCCTTGTCCGGTAGAACAAAGGCACAAAGTACAATGTTACTAAAGGGGAAATTGTGCCCTTTTCCTACCGAAGGTGCGATATGCGAGAGAGACTGTTGCTTTATCCATATGTATATGTATGTATATCCTCTTGAGGCCCACCATACTACAATCCGGTAGATTTTTGTGAGTAGGAATTTGAATCTGAAGCAAGGAAATGAAGTTCAATTACCTTTGCACATAAATGACATTTTCAATTTTGAAACAAATAAAAATGAACTTTATTACGCTTGAAATAAAGTTTAAATTGAATTGCCCGGATTATGTACTTTCTATAGCACACCGGGTCTTGCGAGGATAATGCGATAACTGCAACAATAAGACGCCCACAGTTCTGCTTATCTTTCACTGTTAATTAGACATAATAGTTTTGAAATCATGATTTAATAAAAAAGCGGCCAAGTGCGAGTCGGACTCGCCCATGAAGGGTTCCGTAGCAGCAAGTAACATAATATAAAAGTTCGTTGTAGCTTTGATCAATGTTTTTATGACGTATTAAAAAAAAACTACTTACTAGATCTCGTTCAAACCAATTTTCGGTGGAAGTTTGCATGGTAATGTACATCATATATTATTTTTACATTTATCATTCCCTTATTTTAGAAGTTACGGGGGGGGGGACACACATTTTTCCACTTTGGAAGCGTCTCTCGCGCAAACTATTCAGTTTAGAAAAAAATTATAATAGAAACCTCAATATCATTTTTGAATACCTATCCATAGATACCCCACACGTATGAGTTTGATGAAAAAAAAATTTTTGAGTTTCAGTTCTAAGTATGGGGAACCCCAAAAATTTATTGTTTTTTTTCTATTTTTGTATGAAAATCTTAATGCGGTTCACCGAATACATCTACTTACCAAGTTTCCACAGTATAGCTCTTATAGTTACGGAATAAAGTGGCTGTGACATACGGACGGACAGACGGACAGACATGACGAATCTATAAGGGTTCCGTTTTTTGCCATTTGGCTACGGAACCCTAAAAACAGTCCGCAGTCATATAATCGCACTAACACGATTTGACACACAAGATAATTTGACAGCATTCTAAACTTCATTGGACGCTGAAATGTACAAACAATTTGATAACATATATTATGTTCGTAAGCTCAAACTTTTTAACACTGAGTTCAATCTAATCTTATTAGTTTAACCTTAACTTAGTTAAGTAGCGGTAAACATTTCTCTACGCCGCCACGAAGGCGAGGCGACACTTTAATTAACTTCCGCAGATGAATGATTTAGCGTTTTCTCCAATCGAGCGTAGTTTTATAAGATTTCAGCAAAATATTTATTACAAGGTTGTCTGAAAGAGATCTCTCATAGCGATAACACCGCCTGTCGTCTACCGTATAAGAATTTCATGTGTTGTCTTTCCTTGTTTATTTTTCTTTATTTGGTGCTCCATGAAGCGTATTTGTTTTGTATTTCCTAGATAGTGATTATTTGTGTTAGCTCTCTGTAACTGATAAGTGATTAGTATTTAATTTAGTTTTGTTATTTTTCGATCGCTATTATTGTGGCTTTTATAATTCTGAGATACTCGTATTGCTGTGCTAATAATAGTAGATACTTATTACGTATTTTAATATACAATACCTAATTAAATACGACAAAACGTACACCTCTAAATCAAATGTAAGAAAACCTTTGCCTCTATTTGACATTGCGGGATTTATATATCTAGACAGACATGAATGTAAAAGCAACTTACTCGTATCTGTCTCTTTGAAATGCTTTTACAACTTAAGCGTTGACCCGATTTCGATGAAATTTGGTAAGGAGTTAGCTAACCTCGAGGAAAGATTATAGAGTAGGTACTTTTCATCCAGGAAAATTGGATAGTTCCCAAGAGAAAAACGATGGACGATATCGACGCGGATGGAGTATTTGTTAATATTTACTTTTTATTGACAGTTCGTAATTCCCTCTCATACAAATAGTAACCATAATTTCCGATACAGATTCGATTCCGGATAAGTGCTAAAACGCCTTAAGTGTTTGAAATGTAGGTGAATCTCGAACCACTGTAGTGTTTGGGTTCCCGAATAAATTGAGTCCCGAGCGAAGGGGACAGTTTATACTAGGAAACCTTTTTAATCAAGTTAAGTGATTGTAATGTAAACCTGACGTTAAAAAAGATTGCATTAGAAGATCCAATAAAATACTAAAGAGAGTATTTTATTACTGCAGAAGAAGAAGGATAATGTTTTTAAACAAAGTACCTACGATACTTATCTATATACCTAATAAAAATGAATCGCTGAATGTGTTGCTATGCGCATATCTCGAGAGCAGCTGAACCGATTACGCTAATTCTTTTTTTATTGTGTTTGTTACTGTCAGGAGAAGGTTCTTATGGAAGAAAAAAACTGTAAAATCAAAGTCAGAAATTTGCAACGGGGCGAAGCCGCTGGCTAGTTACGTACTTATAGAAGAAAACAAATACTGGCTGACTGATCGATCAACGCACAGCCGAAACTGCTTGGAAGGGATTACTTGAATTTTGAAGGGAATATTCCTTGGATATCCCAGGGATGCACTAAGAGATTGTTTGTTTTTTTTCCCCTAAGGGGTTAGAATAGGGAGAGTAGCGGGAAACTAATGATACGCGTATGAAGTCAAGGGCCTCGTCATTATATAAGTGTATAAACTTGAACGCAGACTAATCAAACTAGAGTATGAAGCGATTTTTGTTTTAGGGTTCCGTAGTCAAACTAGGAACCCTTATAGTTTCACCATTTCCGTCCGTCCGTAAGTCCGTCCATCCTTCCGCACCCTAGCGCAAAGACTCTTAGTACTAGAAAGGTGTAATTTGGCAAGAATATGCATATTAGTCACGCCAACAAAGTGGTACTATAAAATGTAAAAAAAAAATACGGTTCCTCCCCTACACGTAACGTGGGGATGTATTTATTTTTCCTCGCCTCCCCTATAGTGTATTACGGGTTTGTGAAAACAGTTTTTCGATTTAGTAATCCGTTTATGAAATATGAAGCTTTAAAGCGCTATTTTTTGTTAGACTCAAGTGTCCCCCCCCTAACTACAGCCAAAACTACAAATTCAAAAAATCTTAAATGAAAGAGCATATAACGAATTTTATATCACGACCAAGTTGACATCATTGGTTCTTGAGATACAGGCGATTAGGAAAAGTGTTCATACCTACAAAAATCATCTGAGACCGCACCAGACTGTAAATAGAAAAATAGTAATTTCTTGTTAATTTTTATGTTTGTAGTACTTAACAGCTTCGGAACCCTACACTGAGGTCACTGAGCATGGTCTGACATGCTCTTGCCCGGTTTTAATATTACAAAGTGAAACGCATCACAATCAATCTGATTATAAACTGAATATTGCAAAAACACGATCATTGAATTATTTTCCCAGCTTTGTAGCCAACGTTTGAAAGTGCTTAATCGAGTTACGAGTATTGGCTGGGCATAATCTCATTACTTGGAACGATGTATTTTGCCGATAAAGCGTCTTTGAAGTCAATAAAGGCAATATTGTTGGATAATTTTGCTGGAATAGGTTTATAAAGCTCCTAATGGATTGATTGGTGTTATACATTGTTATCATTATGGCCACGCAGAATAATATTCTATGATTACGCGAGTGGTAAGACAAAGAAAATATTTAGAGAACATAAAATTATACAAAAAAAAAACAATGTTACGTCAGTTAGACACGTTGAGTTTATGATTTAGACTTATGGCGTTTAGGCATCGCATTTAGTTAGGTACATATGAACAATAGGCGAGTATTTTAGTTGTCTTTTTGGGTAAATGCTGTTACGAATCAGGAAAACTATTGATGCATATATATAATATATCGTTACCTTCTTAATTGAATATTTGGTAGAGAATGCTTTACGGCATTAAGTTCGCCTTTTGTATATTAAGTGTATTATTTTATGCAATAAAGATTAAATAAATAATTAAATGGAAAAACAGAAAACCAATTTAATTTTCCTTCCCCGTTTGTACATCCTCTCGTTATCTCCGAGGTTTGTAAAGCTTTAAAAGATCTAAATAAAATTCAGTTTTGATACATATACACAATTTTCTAGCGATAATTTAGAAGTTTGCTCCGGGATTAATATTAAAAATGATAAAAGTTAAAGTTTCATACACAGATTTAGGTTACCGTCTTTCCTGTGGACACACCGAAAGTTAACGTTTTTCAGGGCTAATTTTCTGGCTAAGCCCATTCCCGCAAAAACGCCGTCAGTACTGCTTTAGACCTATCATATAAAAACATAACTTATATGCACACAACCTTTTAACTATTGACCACAGGAGAGACAAATTTTGAATGTGTAATAACCCTAAAACCAAATTGATCAACAGCGTATTTTCAGTGAGTAGGTAGTTCAATTCGCACTTGACAGATCTTGTATTTTGTTAGCCAGCCTCTCAGCTGACAAACAGTAAACAACATTGATCTACAACCCTTTGAAGTAATAAGATCTTTAAGACCTTTTCAGCCTGAGTTCATTGCTATCTGCTGATGCTTAGTAATATTTAAGGGTATTTAAGGGTTTTAAATACCTAAGGGCAGAGTACCTGTTTTAATTGAATGGCTTACGATGATAAAGATGTCCATTTTAGACTGCGCACAATTAATTGCCTGCAGCGTTTACCTACATTTTACGTGGTCCAGCCCCACCACATATTCTATATTATTTTATGGATCTGTGAGACATAGGCGTTTGTATTTTCAAGACTACAACCTTAAGCCTGCATTCCTAAAGGTGATTTTCCACTGGCGAGGCGAAGCGAGACGAGAATTGATATTTGTATTGAAACCCTCCTCGCGCATCTTCGTTAAACATGGTTGTTTTAATACAAATTACAATTCTCGCGCCGCGTCTCGCTTTGTCTCGCCTCGCCTTGCCGGTGGAAAAGCACCTTAAGACCGCATATGCGTTGCCAACACAGAGGACTAAGAAGGAACAGAGGTATCTGTGCTAGTAACTTCACCGGTTGTCTTTTGAGTGGCGGGGCGCGTCTTCGTGGAGTGAAAACACTATTCACCTTGCGTACCTATAGAGTTTATATAATGTTACTCGTATTACAAGTGTACCGCATGTGTATTTCTGTGTTTCGGCGACGTTTTTTTTAAATTAAAGCTAGTTTAATCGGAATGGTTCTTAGATAAGATTCATGAGAATCGTATGGGCTTGTAAGAGAAAATAGGGTTCGCCATTATTTCGAGGATTTTTATCTATTTATTAGTTATTTCAGAAATGGTATATTGTACGAAATATGTGGAAAACTAAGACAGAACTATATGAGACACTATCGCCCCACTCTCGCTTCGCTCCGGCCGTTTCGGTTACTATTATATATATAAACCTACCTTTTGAATCACGCCATCTATCGGTGAAAACCGTAAATCCGTCGCGTAATTTGAAAGCGTACATACATATAGATAGACAGACGGCGGGAAGCGACTTTGTTTTATACCATGTAAAAATCCATCCAAATTATTAAAACAAAATAAACTTACGAGTAAGCAGGTAAACAATAAATGATAGCGACAAGATCCTGAATAGCTATTAATAATTCTGACTGTATGTTGATAATTATGTTGCTGATGTTTACTTTCTCTTAAACATTTTCTATTGACAGCAAAGTGAAATCAACTTTATTTTCTATAAAATATTTTCTAGAGACAGAATTATTCACTGTAATTAGTGACTTGAACAGATTTGTGCTTTCCTTGCAAGTTATCAATACGTCTTAGAAGTTTTCTAATTTTGCAAGGTCCTTTTGTATCTCTTCAAAAGGTATAGAAAGCCAAAGCGAGACGTTTTGATTACTTTCCCAAATATTCCTTTGACAGAAAAGGCCATCCTTGGATCGCAAATCCTGTGAACGATCATGTATACGCCACTAATTTGGTGCAAGTCATAAGATTTTTGTTAATGTACGAACAATCTTTCTAATATATAAAATTCTCGTGTCACGGTGTACGTTATTGAACTCCTCTGAAACGGCTCGACCGATTTTCGTGAATCTTAGAGTGCATATCGGCTAGGGTGGAGAATCGGACAACATATATTTGAAAAAAAAATAATTGCAGCGGGCGAAATCGCTGGCGGGTCGCTAGTTAAAATATATTATTATAGGGCTATCTTACCAGAACGGTAAGGTATACGAGTATATCTTATACATTCGCCCGAATATCTATTTTTCCAATTTCCATTTTTCCGAAAGCTATTTTAGATTAAATGCATAATTTAATTGGTATACGGAACTTTGCAGGTTTGATTTCGTATCAAACATTGTATTCGAAATTATGAAAATTTGGAATTTTGATGAATTCCGAATAGTCGTAATTACGACTCTTCAGAATTATGTAGTGTACCCAACATAACATTACGTTTAATCGACATGTCAGGATGTTAAATACTAGGGACGCCTTGACATTGCTTCGATTTAAATAGTATTTAATAACTTCTTCTAAGAGAAATAGTACTAATAAATGAAAAGTTTTTTTTAATTGGTTCCGTAGTTCCAGTTTCATCCTACACACAAAAAAAATAAAGAATAGATTAATTTCGATAAAGTCAAACTCATGAAGTAGGTACTCTTGAACACACAAACTCTGAGTACCGACTCACTCATAGTTATTATGGTATTTAACCTCCAGAGACATTTTAGAGACCAATAAGAGAGTGTCAAGTGGCGCCTTGTTTTTTTTTTTTATTTTTTTTTTTATTTTTTTTTATGTTAAGGAGAAGGCACAAGAGCACTCAGGCCACCTGATGGTAAGTGGAAAATGAGACCCATAGACATTTGAATTCTCAAGACTATAATCCCAAGACCTCAATTGCGTTGCCAACCCTGAGGACTAAGATGGAATGCCTCTATGCTAGTAATTTCACCGGTTGTCTTATCCCCACACCGGAACACAACAATGCGAACACTGTTGCTTGGCGGGTGGTTAATGGATAAGATGGTGGTAGCGATCCGGACGGACCCTGCACAGGGTCCTACCACCACTACTTGTATTTTCTAATAAACTAAAAAAATAGGAAAATTTTAAAATATAACTGTGCTTTACTGTTGTACAAGTGAATACGAAATATATAGCATACCTACATGACAAAGTTTAATAATCTTTAACCTCCGTATAGTCAACTTAACGGAAAAAGGTTGCTCACTCATGGTTCAATTGTTGTTAACTTATGCCATATTATATTACTCATATTCTCTATAAATTGTGTATTCATTGGTAGAACAGTAAAGTGCTCTTTGATTTTAAGATAATACTTTAGTTTATTATAAAACACAATAAAAGCAAAGAGGGTGCCACTGGACGCTCGGCGCTCTCTTAAAACGTTCCTTTTATATGAAAAATCGTCACTAAGAAACGTTTTATTCGTCATTAACTGATTCTGACTGCGGTCGTAGAAGTTGTAAGTAAAAACGACCGACTGTGGAAATCTGACTGAATTTAATAGTACCTAGGCAAGCTGCACGACGGTCAACAATCCAATAAATTTCCTTTGACTTTTCAGTAGTTTACGTTCTTCTTACGTATTGTGGAAGCCGAAAACGGATCTCCGTTGTACTTATCCTAAATCCACTCTGAAGATAAGTCTCATTGACTGACTTGTTTGACAACATGCTATCCTAGTTGGTAGTGACCCTGCCTTCGAATCTAGGGTCCTGGGTTCAAATCCCGGTAAGGGCAGATATTTGTGTGATGAGCACGAGTATTTGTTCCTGAGTCTTGGATGTTTTCTATGTATTTAAGTATTATATTTCTCTATATAAGTAAGTTTATCGTTGTCTAGTACCCATAGTACAAGCCTAGATTGGGACTAGGTCTATTTGTGTGACATTGTCCTGTGATACACTGGTAAACAACTTAGCCTACTTGTGCAAAATGTGGTCACAGAATTATCAACACGTCTCTTTAGAGTTGTTGGTATGTCTGTAGCTCTGCCTACCCCACTCTGGGAATGAAGGCGTGATAGTAAGTACGTATGTATGAATGTCCTGTGATACTTATATTTATATTTTTTTTATAAATCACGTGATGACGACTGAGCAAGACATGTTCAGACGGCAATAAAAGTATTTCTCAAAAATGATTCGACAGAAACGAACGTTAATTAAGCGCTTGATAAAAAACTATTATTGAAGAGACGTTTTGTATGTGACGTTTTGTTATGTAGCAGGCAACTGCAGCAGGCTTACGTGTTGACCTAAATAAAGCAGAGATGACCTAATTGATACATCGGCACCCCTTGTCCACTTAAACGATGGCCACTTTATTAATTTTTTGCTTGGCAAACATACGCAGTGTAAAACGGCCTAGTGCGTTTTAACTCCTCCCTAACTCACTCTTATAAATTCTAATGAGAGTCTTACCGAGTTTACCCGAACCCGAGAAACGTTTTAGGACCTTTTGCACTGTTTATTTACTCGTATCCATATACCTATTTTAGTTAGAACTTCAAACCAATCGGTGACTTAATCAATTAAGATAGTTCCCGGGTTAATTGGCGTATTGCGGTGCAGAACATTCAAGAAGTGGTTGATGTTTGGCTCTTTTAAACGCATCAAACTGTTTGTCCTAAAAAAAGGTGGTACTAACGTCCTTTTCGGCTGGAATTTCAGAATTAATGAACATATTTCGTGTAAATTCGTTAAATTTGTTTTTATAATATTTAAAAACCAGTTTCAATTGTAAAAACCGTTTCTGATCAAACAGTTCATTAGTACAAACAATGATTATGCCACTCGATAAAGACCCGTTTTGTGGTGGTAAAACGCTCGCCACTCAACCCTTAAACCAAACTTGGGCGGTATATAAATATCTGGAAAGTTTATGAGAAACCAGAGAGCTCGTTAGGAGTCGAGACGGCAACAAATAAAATCAACTTACCTTCAAGACTCGGCGGAAATGAAATTCGCATCAAATTTATTATTTTGACACTTCGCCACGGGTTAAGTAATGCGATACGGGGCCCTTGGTAATTAAATTCACCCTTATTTAAAGTAATCTTTGACGAATTTAGAAGCGTTGATTACATTAGAAACACGGCTTTGAGTTGTAAAATAAATGGTCGTTGTTTTTTTATGTTAGGGAGAAGGCACACGAGCACTCAGGCCACCTGATGATAAGTGGAATCTGAGACCCATAGACATTTGAATTGTCAAGACTATAATCCTAAGACCTCAAATGCGTTGCCAACCCTGAGGACGAAGATGGAATGCCTCTATGCTAGTAATTCCACCGGTTGTCTTATCCCCACACCGGAACACAACACTGCGAACACTGTTGCTTGGCAGGTGGTTAATGGATAAGATGGTGGTAGCGATCCGGACGGACCACCACTACCACCTTTGTTACCTTTTATAATGTATATGTGATAAAAAAGTTGCAAGGTCAGGTGGGTGAGGCAAGTGCGATAAATCATGTAAGTATTTTCAGGGCCCCGCCGCCCAGGTGCATTATTAATTTTATATTTACCCAATCGTCAGGTCACATAAAGCTTTTCCAATCGAATACATTACCGATGCTCTTACGTTGAGGAAAAACATCGTAGGTATTCATGAAAAGATCTGACAGAGTCGATGCCAAACAAACCCCAATTTGTACAAGATAAGACAAGGTGGCTATAAAAACATTAAAAAAAACATTGGTCTATAATCTTTCCTACCTAGCTTATATTGTTTTTTAACCCGCGAAGACGCCCTGAGTCAGTCATATTAATATTGCACTGTTGGGTTTCTTTTTACTTAAAATGAAGCAGTGGGGCGAGACTTCTTGGATTAAAAACCCTATCCTTGTTTTGAGGAACATCATCAGGTGTAAACGACTACATTGTAGTCGTTTACACAAAATCAATATTAACGATGATGCGACCTGCATACATGTTGATATTTCAATTTAAATATTCATGTTACTGAAATGCAATTTTGTGGCTCATTCCATCCGAAATTGCCGTTATTTAGTGGCGCTTAACGTTGCGCTGTACTTCGCATTTATTCATCTTATCTTGTATAAAAGTTAGTTTTATTACGAGATTGACTGAAACACCTACATATAGTTGTTTTTTATGTAAAGGAAGCAAACGAGCCAGCAGCTGTCACCTGTGCCTAACACGCCGTACCAGCACGGCTAGCACATGGCGGCGCGCGAGTTACGTCGCGCGCGAGATAAACTACTCGTCATTGTCTAATTAGTACGGTCAAAAAAAGACAGGTACCTAGTCTATCTAGCGGGCGACATAACTCGCGCGCCGTAATGTGCTAGCCGTGCAGGGCCTCTATTCAGGTGCGTTAAAACGATATCGTGTTTGACACGTTTAAGAATCGTTTATGTCACAGTCGCCATTATTGTAAATGACATAAGAGTTATCAAAACGTTGACAATACGGAAACAGGTCAAAAACGATATCGTTATAACGCAGTTGAATAGCGGCCCAGGGTAGGTGATTCTTTTAACGCAGCCACAGTGTAAAGAGTAACTAACAGTGGGCCGACGCCTTTGATGTTTGCGTAAATGCCGACACCGCACAAGGCCACAGTACTAACCTAGGGTTGTCACAAACTTTACACAACTGCCCAAAAAAGGAGGGTAATGTTTTTAGGATTCATATATGTATGTATGTACGTTTCTTTGTTCCGCTATAACTTCTAAATGCCTCAACAGTATAGACATTATGGGCTATAGTTAACTAAATCAGGTCTGCTACAAGCTTGCACCCACAATTTGCATCTGAAATGTAAATACAGCACTAATAAATGTTTGCTTCCTCTATTCCATGGGTTAGAATCTAACGAATCTAAAATCATAAATAATTAATCATAGTATAATACCCATACAATTTTGTTTGAAGAAATTATGTCCGCCATCTTGGATTCCAAAAATAATGTCATTTCCGTAATCAGCACCCCGAGGAACCTCGAAAATGACACCCATATCAATACCCATATTAAAAAAATACGTCCGCCATCTTGGATTCCAAAAATAATGTCATTTTCGTAATCAGCACCCCGAGGAACCTCGAAAATGACACCCATATCATTATATTAAAAAAATACGTCCGCCATCTTGGATTCCAAAAATAATGTCATTTTCGTAACCAGCACCCCAAGGAACTCGAAGATGACACCCATAGTTATCAATTTTTCAGAAAAAGTAATGTCCGTCATCTTGGATTTCAACATGGATATCTTTTTCGTAATCAGCACCCCCAAAAACCTAGATAATGACAACCATTATCATTATTTATAAAAATCATGTCCGCCATTTTAAATTTGTTTAGAATCAAAAAAATTGAGAAAAGTTTCAATTTTGCTCGCAGGCGTCACGCTTTTACATCCGCCATTGGCATGGCGTGACAAAAATGTTATAAATTAAGCACCATAAAATAATATAGGTATTTACCTTTCTTTTGAGTGTGGAAATTGAAAATATCGTAGCTCTTTATTTGCGCGAGAGGACAACTTGCATTCTCGCACTGCACATGTCGTATGCACCATTTTTTTCACACATCAAAACTATTCAAAGCTCGACACGCATCAGCCCTGAAAAATATGTCCCGAGCTACTAACAATGGCGACGTATGCAGCTCGGGCTCGCCCTACCCGCCCCTCGCCCCTCACACCCCGCACGATTGCCCTGTCTAGACGGCTTCGTCGGACGACTGTATTGGTTTCTAGGCTGTGACGCAGCGCTGCGTAGAACGCAAAGGTGAACATTTATACGGCAAGTTTAAGTAGTCCCGTCGGAGCGTACGAAGCTTATTTTAGCGTGTACCTTCTCAATTAGGCAGCAGAGCTCGGTCGCCCAGCGGAGCTTTACGTTCACCTTTGCTTTCGATGCAGCGCATAAGAGGATCACCCCTCAGGAATTAGTGTCAAATACGTCAAACGGGAACTAGTGTCAAATAAACATTAGCTATAATTTTAGTTATTTATTTACCACCCGGGGTTTAAGTTGCTTAGTAATAAAATGACTCACGTCACACAAAACACACTTTTATTTTAAACCTTAACACTTTATTCTTACGTTGGAGTATGATTAAGACGGATGCCAGTCCCTAGCCTATGTCAAAATCATGTCCCGTTGCAGCATGTTAGGCCCAATTCCAAAAGAGTTGTCTAGTATACCTACTCGTACCTATAATCCAAGCCCAGAGCTCAGATTGGGACTATTGACAATTTATTTACGATTTTACGATTAATTGTAAACGTTTTAAAAACCAAGACGTCTAATAACTATTTAAACAATGCATTTCGTATCCTCATTATCATAACGCAGAGCACCCTCCGTTCTCCATCCCCCACGCACTGCAAAATAATGTAGAGTAGGTACATCATATTATACATTGGCAACCCCATTTCGCGGTAAGCTTGATCGCTCACTCGTCCGGAAAACGGTTAGCGTGTTAAGCGGGTGCCCGCACAGATTGCTGCATCCGAATAGAAGTATTCTAATCTGTAACGGGTTTCTGTGTAGTTACGAGTGCCAGCGCTTAATGTTCGAGGTCGAAACGGAGTTGCTAATTGGAGCTATGTATGTAGTATGTATTTTCCTATTTATCATGTCGTTGTAAACTGCGTCGATAGCTCAATAAACTGTTGGACTAACTTGTTGGACTCCGATTCTGGAAAGAGCGGACTAGGGCTTATAGTTTGGTGTTCATGAAATTGCTCCGATATGCATACGCAAACATGTGTAGACTTTCAAGGCAAGGCATGTTTAACTTTTAACTAGCGCTCGCTGTGGGATCGTTCTGAGGACGAGATCTCGATTCCCACATTCAATATATTCAAGTATACCTCCCAACGATAATGTTAATTACTTTAGTGCATTGTCATAATAAACTTTAAAGTGAACATCTGATGACAAGCATAATAGAGACAATACCATTCACTATGACAAGGTTCTGCTTAACATTTTTATGGGGTGACTGTATGTGTTAAGTGATTTTAAAAGGATGGATATGGGTATTGAAGTTTCACAAAGATATATTAAGAGATAATATTGGTCATTGGTTTTAGTCCATGCAAGTCGGACATAACCCGCCCTCACCCACGCCAGAGTTAAAAATGAGGGTTTTTTGTATGTCATTGTTTGTAGATAACGGTCTCCAAGATTTATCATTGTTACATCTATTTAGAGCGCCGTTTTTTATATCCCCTTCTGTACCCAAATGCAGTAAGCTTCGATGCTTGCTCACCAATCCGGAATCCGGAACTGCGCTGTTCGCGCCACGCGGCTATCCGTACGACTGCCGCCTCCAGAATGATGTGAGTGTAGGGTAAATATGTGTGAAAAGGGTTCCGAGTTTCCATCACTCAAGGAAGTATTTCAAGTGAGAGTAAGCATGTATCAATCCCACCCAAAACTTAATTGTAACACGGGGTCAAGTTGGATACAAGTGAGGTACAGAATTGTCAGCTTTGCCGATGAAAGGATTGAAAACTAAATGGGTGTCAGTCAACTCACATTGAGATTCATGAAAGCATACCTAACTGCAGGAATGTACAATGTTTATTGCTAGTTAAAAATAAGTGTATTAGGTAACTACTATTAAATTAAATAATTAGAAAGATTTTATATAAAAAGTTAGCAGCTGAAAAACTTGGCAAAACAAAAAACACGTCAAACAGGGAAAGATTAAATAAGAATGTCATTGTCATTGATATGCGTTATGGAATTAAAAGAGTTCACACACACAAAAGTGTACTCTAAATACATTTCTAGCTTAATAAAATTGCTTTTAGACACCATAGACGATATTTTATACTTAAATTCATTAATACACAAAACGCTCACAGTCAAAACATGTTTTTTTAAGAATGCTCAGGTATAAAACAAAAAAAGAGTCCGTAATCCTAATTAGGGCCTCTTAACAACAATGTAACGAATTAAAACCATAAAATATTTAAATAAAGTGCACATATTGATTTAACGTTGTTCTTTTTGAACTAAGTAATATACTTTCACCTTTAAAGGTCAAGTTATTGATGCCTATGAAAAAAATATGAATTTCTACATTAAAAATATCGAGGCTCTCGAGAATTACGATGAACAAAGTTTTTCAGAGACCTTCTAAACCTATATTGTTCAGCAAAAGAACAAGCTTATTCGTATTACATTATTTAACGTCTCTTTTGCGAATTTGTAATATGATTCATGAAAAACAAGATTATATTTATTTTTTAGATTGCGTCAAAGTCGACTTACTTTATTATTTGAATAAATTTAATTTTACAATGTTTATTAAATCATCTTAGATTTTATAGTTTTATTATTGTAAGATTATTGTGTTTTTCTCACAAATATTTTTTTAAGTTTGGTGAATGGTGAGAACAACAATATTCTTAAGTGGTACATCCAAATTGACAGCAGCGTATAAGTATAAAATGGACCATCGATGTTGTCAATTTCACTTCCAACAGGGCCTTCATTACCCCACTCTTTTTTACCGAGATACACTAATGGACTCACAAACTGCATAAATTTGTTTGATAGTTAGTCGTAAAGAATAATATAATGTAGCTTTTCAATTGATTAAAGAAATTTTCTAATGGGTTCCGTGTTTTCGGATAATACCTGTCGGGAGACATAGATAAAATAAAAAATGCTCTTTTTTATAATTTTAGTACCTACCGATAATCAATAATCACATACTGTTGCAGATCAAGTGAGCTCTTTTTAATGATTTATACAGTTGATTGTTTCTATAATTACTATAAATTACACATTTTTAAATGTAAGCGAAAGCACACTGGAAGAGTATTTGAGGTTATGTGTCAGATAGTACTAATTTGTTTACACCTTTGCCCATTTCCATAACACATACCATAAGTCGATGCAGTCTATACGGTTTATTCTATGTGAATATTAATGAATCCCTGACATATAAAAACAAACAGTTGAAAAATAGATGACAACCCATTATGCCGCACACATGAGCCTCTTTCACCCCCTATGCCACCCTATCTCGTTTTACACTTCATTTACCTTCAGCGTATCAACGTACAACATAATTTGAAACTGCACTGTTGCCAGCCTTTGTGGGGGTATTCATTTAAAGCTATTTGAGGCTTAAAGTAGCTTCGCTATTATATTGGGCTCGAGCACAATACACGCATTTTGGAGGGCTTTAACATAATTATTAAGGCTTTAGTTTGGATTAAGTTTTGAAAACCGGTTATTACAGGCTTCTCGAACGTCAATATCACGCCTCGAGTGTTATTTGGCCCGACTTATAATATGTAGTTACACGTAGTATTGGTTCCATCCAAGCGTATTATCCAAACGCAATGAAAATGGGATTCGAAAGTACCGTTACCACAGCTGTACCTACTTGTAATTATCAATGACGTTTTCATTAATATGTCTTCTTTATTAAATCAATGATAGTGTTATGTTTTAAGTGCAATACTTATAATTGCTTTACAAAATATGTTTTAATTACATAAACAGTCACTTTATATTTCTACTTTGTAAAATTCATATAACGGGTTTTACGAAAAACTGTCCATGTTTGAAAAACCTTTCACTTTTTGGCGCTTAATTTTTGCCGTTCAAAATAATATTATCGTGTTTTTGTACCATTAGAACGTCATAGTCATGTCATATTGTCATGTGCACACTCTACCATTGACAATGTCATTTCATGTACTTATTTAAAAACGACTCCCGTTAGTCCCATTCTGATCGCGGTTTAGTAATACCTAAGTAAGGATCTTCACCATCAATTTATCTTCGTCTTATTTATAACTTGTTGCAACAATAGCTAATTTAGTAGCTTCAGCTATTCCACTTAATTAAAAGCCAAGTTATAATATTATCTCCAGTCAGTCTCTAATAGACCAAGCTTGTACATTTTAATCAACGCTTTTCTCCACGCTTCTAAAATAAAGGGTTTAGAAAGAATTTCATTAAAAACTGTTTCCCTGGATGAAATTTATAACATATTAAACAATTCGCTTTTGAATTTGATGGATTAATAACCGGCGAGTTGAAGTTGTCTCGTCAGAGCGTAAAAATCACTTTTAAGGGCGTGCATTCTTAGCTTTCCCGTTTTCCCCGTCGAGTGATCCCACTCGTAGGACTTCTCTCAATCGATCGTTCGACAGAGAGCTATTTTGAAGAGAAAATTTAATATCTCTCAATATAACATTGTTGTAAACGTCGGAACCCGCCCCTGAGACACAGCTTGAGATAGATATTAAAGTTAAATTTGTGGAAACCTTATTGTGTGGCACTGACGGCTGAATTGAATAAAAATTACGTTAGCGGCAAGATCCAGACTTATTTTAAAGGATTTCTACGAGTAGTAGGGATCCAACCCTTCTAGAAATCCTTAACTATTTGGTCAGTAAACCTTATTTATTCGTACAAAATGTGGCAAGGAACCAAAGTCGAAAAGGACTTGGATTTATAATACCCGAAGACGTCGGTTTTGTAAGATACTTTTAGTAAAAATATTAAAGCTTAGTTGACTAGGTTGAAAGTAGGACTCATACAATACCTACAATAAAGCTTCAGCTAGGTAAACATCTAGGTCTTCATCTCCGTGAAAAATAGGCAATTTTAAGATAATAATTTCGCTAAACTTGTGTTTGTTCTAATACTTTTTTTTAAGAGTATTAAGTTGATTATGTATGATACGATTTCATTATATGAATAATTAGTAAATTATTACATTATATGAACTCTAAAAATTAAAAGCCAATGAAAATGGCTATTAAGTTATTTTTTCAAATCGTTTCCGAATTAACGTAGTACAATTTTAATACTCAAATAATCAGTACTTAGTAAAAAATAAGACCAGAGAAATGAATAACTATGTAGTTATAAATATGCTAAAGCATTTCGAATCATACGGTGCCGTGCGCAAAGTGCGAGGGGACTACGAACCAATGAGCTAGCAACAGAATTGAAAATAAATAAGGTGCTAATAATAGTCCACAGCCTGAAAATATATCTACATCCTTGTAGATACTAGTAAATTGTATTTTTTTTAGTGTACAGAGGCGAGCTGTTGCCGTTTTTCATCTTCGGGAACAAGTCATCGAGGTGGTTGTGTATATAGATAGATTTTGGTTGCACTGACCATAAATGTTATTATTATTATTTATTATTTATTTATTTTATGTTAAGGAGAAGGCACACGAGCGCTCAGGCCACCTGATGGTAAGTGGAATGAGACCCATAGATATTTGAATTCTTAAGAATGTGATCCTAAGAACTCAAATGCGTTGCCAACCCTGAGGACTAAGATGGAATGCCTCTATGCTAGTAATTTCACCGGTTGTCTTATCCCCACACCGGAACACAACAATGCAAGCACTATTGTTGAACTCGATGTCTTCATTTTGGTGTAATAATATTATAAACTAAGAATTTATTTATGTATGAGAAAATGTGAAACCTCTTGAATGACACACGTAATGATTAGTAGCGCATATGGATATTAGATATTCCCTTTAGGCCCGAATTACACAGAAGCGACGGATGAGCGGACGGCGTCGTTGCTCGAAAACTTGATCATACAAAAGTCGCGCTTGCGCCGTTTAGATTCTGTGTAAATCACGTCTAACACGCGTTTAAAATATACGAGGTACCAGGAATTTATAAACATGCATTGGTCGGTGATGCTTTATCGCACGGTGCCAAGGTCAAAGAGTGTGAGGAGCGAGCTCCAACAAAGAGGACCAATGGGGCTAGCAACAATACGACTTTGTTTTGTATTGTAAATTGTATTCCTAAAGTTAATGTGGCAAGTTCATCGCTTAACTAATACGGGTGTTAAATTAGACACACGTCAGAGTACTATAGAAATAGATATTGCCTTAACAGGCGTTTTAAATAACCAAAGTACTAGGAGTAAATAACCAAGCAGTGATAATATGCTAAAGCGGCCCGAATCATACGATGCCGCGGATAAAGCGCGCGAGCCATAACGGACCAATGAGTTCGGCTATTTTCGGAAGCTAATGAAACTTTCTATTTTTATTGCGTTCGGAAAGGTGTGAAGGCAATGATTGTTTACAGACGTTTTTATTACGGTTTTGATTAAGGTTTTACACCCTGTGAAAGTTCTGTCGGTAAGTACATCATTTTGGTTACCTTATGTAAAAAAGGAGGAAACAAGGACATACGGTCACTAGCGTCAATTTAATACCCATATCAAAAAAAAAATGCTTGAAGTTGTCAATGTCCTTAGACATACCAAGTCATTTGTAAGTTAAAGGAAACTTGACCTTATTGCTGTAGAATGTCAGATTGACTTTGGACCTAAGGTGGGTCACAAATTTAAGTCATTGACTTACCTATGCGTACTATTGGTAGCTTGTTTAGAGTATTGTTTTAATGACATGATTTTGTAGGTAACCTATTAAACCTAGCTAACTGATATTCATGTTTCAATAATCGATAGTTTATAAATGAAGACAATATGAAAGTCAAACAGACGTCTAGTTAGTTGGTTTACCCTTGTTTTGTCGACACTCATTTTGTAGAACGTGTAGCTTCGAATTTTCATTTCATCGACAGGCGTTTCTAGGTCAAGGAGTTTACATTTTGTGAAAGTTTAAACCAACTCAACCTAAGTAATTAATGTTTAAGACATGTTGAAAACACCAGGGCATTAGCAGAAAATAGGTTTCGATGAAGTGGAATTCGGTGAAGATACATTCGAAGAAATGCGTGGCGGTAAAACAAGGAGGCATCCTATTTATTTATTGGGAATTAAAGAATACAGAAACTTAGATAAATTAATTAGGCATTTTATTTGTAAAGATGGCGATAGTGGTAATGATAATGATGAAGTTGAAAAAGTAAAAGGTGAAGAGGACAAAGAAGAACATGCAACATAATTGTTTTCGCTTCGACGTGTAAAGCTCAAACTCGTTGCTCTTTCCACCTTTTGTTTCAGGTTAGCAATTTCCAAATGCAGCGAAGCGTAAATTGGTTTCCGAAACAAGTCTAATAAGCTGGATGACAGGTGGTGTCGGACACAATTCTGTTCCCTATTTTGCGAGACACAGTGGCTTACATATCGCATATGCAGAGCAACAGCAACGCAATTTTCAATAAACTTCGATATATTAGGTCCTTAGTTACTTGAGCAAATTACATATTATTGTGATGAAATGCACATTTTATATTGTCATGGGCTCATGAAAAATAGTTAAATATTTTATAAAGTGGTTATTAAGTAATTTAATTTTATGTTAGGTGATACAAGGAATGTGTAGATACTAAGTTGTATGAATTGTTTTCAGTTACATTTTTCAACTTACCTACTCGTACCTGCTTTATGATGATAATTATATTGTCGATTGAAAAAATCTTCATAGAAGTTGAGTTGCATTTATATAGTTATTGTTAAAGAAAGATTTATAAATTTAACAGTTAGTGTCCAAAGCCCGAGTCCAATAAACATTGTTGTCAGTTTTCTCTTCAAAGGTGTAACTTAAACGAATTAAGACCAAACGCTCTAATTAATCTACTGGCACAGACTTTACCTTGTAAACTCAACAAAGGATTTGCTTCTCGCTCTGCGAAGAGACTTCTAGTTTCTCTCTAGCCTCTAAAAAGTTTTCAGAAAAAGATGGAATTTAATAAGGAAGAAGTTTCGATGAAATGAATTCTGAACGTTATACTTCATTCGTCTCGCTTTTTATATCAAATATAAGAAATATGTAGACTTTGGAATGTAATTTGTTGATTCAAGTGTTATTGTCAAGGCCTTTTGAAAAAAGTAGTTTCATTTTATAAATCGTCTTATATCTAAGTTTAATCAGAAGCAAATAATAAAAAAGTTATTTTAAATGTTTTCTAAACTCAAGATATTTCCATCCCCAAATCCCCATGTAAATCCCCATTCAATGCAATATCATTTTTCAGATATTTTCATTTTGGTAGTCAATACGGCAGTCGTCTCGTATTTTTCTTCAATTCCTTTTGTTAGATTGTCTTTCACATAAAATCGCTTTAGGTATCATTTGCATTTCAGAAAACGTCTGATTTTAGATTAATCTTTTCGTACATTTTTTGCCTATTAGTGGCTTTCCTGATTTGTATTTCTTTTAGCGCGTGCCGTCGAGAAAATACTTATTTGAAATAGGCACCTATTTTATGTTACAGTTACATTTATCCTGGTATTTCTGTGTCTATAGTTTCCTAATAGGTACAGTCAAGGGCATTAATATATGTATACATGGACCTTATTGCTAGTGGTATAAAGAGTATAGATATTTTTGACGTGTCGGGAACGTGCATATATTTATGCCCTTGACTGTACCAATAGTACAAGCCAGAGCTTAGTTTGAGATTGGATCAATTTATGTCAGATTGTACTCCTGTCTTGATACCAATATTTATTTGTTTACGGTTAGCACAAATGTGTGTTGCGGTCTTTCGTATTTTCCTCCTGGAAAGTGAGAATGTAATACATTACGTAATTTTAAGATATCATTATGGCTGCCATGCGCACTCAATCAAACTTCCCATCTTTCTCACGTAGCATTTCCATTAGAAAGTGACCTTTCTAGATACGGAAGTCACTGATTAACTAGGACCCAATCCTACAACCCCACGTCTCTCATCTCTTTGACGCTGAACCCTTGAGTTTATTACAAGTGCCCATGCACACGAGTGCTCCATAAAGGGTTCTATTTAAACACTGCCATTATAAAATGCTTTAAAGCCACGTCCACACAGCTGTAAAAACACAGTCTCTATAGCTGCTATAGTATTTATCGCAACAGCAACTTTTATAGAGCTTGCTTGTTCATGCGACTTTTTAATGACCTACTAGTTAAGTACATAGTTTTAGTTAGGTATAAAGTGGCTGACGCTAAGGTCCATGCATAAAAGCGCGATGCGAGTTCTTAAAATGCCTTGAACAACTAGTAAGACGTGTGAACATCAAGATTTAGTTCTTTGCCTACAGGGTTTTCCAGACGTTGACGTAAATATTACACAGGCATTGCAAAGTTAAAGATATATTCTGAACCGGCATAACCGGCTTTTTTATGTAATACTAGCTTTTGCCCACGACTCCGCGTCCGCGTAGAAGTCGTTTATTGCTGCTTCCACGGGAACCACACATTTTTCCGCGATAAAAAGTAGCCTATGTCCTGTTCCAGACTATAATCTATCTGTGTGCCAATTTTATCTAGATTCTCTTACCCGTTCTGGAGTGATAGAGTAGTAAACATCCATGCATCCATCCAAACTTTTGCATATCTTATAGTGGTAAGATAGTAAGTCCCACATCTTGACGTTTATCAAGATGTGGGACTTCCTGTATAAGGAAGCGTGCATCTACGAAGTAAACATAATTTAATTGCAAGTAAGATCAAAGTAACGGTACTAACAACCACAATATTTACGGAAGCCCCCGGCCTGGTTATACTCGCTTATATCCAACTTGGCAGTTGCAACACTGTTCCTAGATAAACTGTTCCCTAGGAGCACTTTGGAACTTGCCTTACTTTTCCTTGCTATTGACACTAGCATCCGTTAACTTAAAACTTGGATGTATATTTAGAAATTTATTCCAATAGAAATTGTATCCTGAATCTTTGAAGTTTTCTATGTATTTAAGTATGTATTTCTCTATATAAGTAAGTTTATCGTTGTTTAGTGCCCATAGTACAAGCCTAGACTTTGGGACTAGGTTGTCAATTTGTATGAGATTGTACCCTGATATTATTATTATTTGTATGTTTTTAACAAACACGGGACTATGGGAGTCCCGGACTTTTGGAAGGCGTACAAGAAAACGAAGCAAACGAGCCCCCTTTTAAATAAAGCAAGAGGCCCTTTAGACAACTTTAATCTAGTAAAGTGGTGGGACTCCAACCGGCAATTGTCCCTGAGTTCGCACTAGAGAAGTATGCTCCACGGACAACCACCGTTACAAACGGTTTCCACGACATTCTGAAATGATTGCTGGTAGATATGACAGCCCTGTCTTTATATATTGGGTTGCACACGTCACAACTGGTGTCAGGTACGATAAATAGCCGCGACATAAATAGGCGGGTATAATGAGTACATGGTAAGACATATAGGTATATGTTTGTTGCCTTGTGTCCCCTTTACCTTTACAGTTTTGTATTTTTGTGTTGTGTTGTATAATCACTAACTTAGTTTACGTACTCTGTTCAAATTATATGGGCAATAGCCTAAAATAAATTATTCTATTGTATAGTGCTTTACAGCAGAGCAAAATGGATTCCTTTGGCAATCAATCTGACTGTCGTCCAGCCAAATGCCCCCGGTTTCTGGTTCGTTTTGCTTTGCGCCGCTATATTCATAGTTCTTGTTTGTTTAAAATTATTGCTAGATGGCAGTACTCCTTACGCAAAGTGTAATAACTCAAGTTAAAGAATAAAGAATAAAGGTATCCCAATATTTACGCAAGATTTACCATAACCTTTACATATTCGTTATCGGCAAAACGAGTTCCATACTTTCTTGACTGCAATAAAATGATATACCTAACTGTAGATATAATGTTATCCTAAACTAAACTTAACCATATTAACCTAATTACCACGCACAAGACATCAATAAATGTCTGAGCCTATCATGTGTATACATAATCTCCCAGTGTTATTCCCCCTAATTGGTAATATTGCATTAATTAGTTAGGTATAATTAAATTAATATTAGTTTAGCAAGCACAGGATAATCATGACATGTAAAGCATTTGCATTTTCGTTATACGAATACGTATAGATTATGTTATTATCCTATACGGGTACCTAGTTTTAGTCGTATTAAGACCAAACATTTGCATGTTGGAACTTGAAACTAATATTCTAGAATCTGGGACGTTTCCTATGTATTTAAGTAGGTATAGTTTATATCTATACCTACTTAAATACATAGGAAACGTCCCAGATTCTAGAATATTAGTTTCAAGTTACTCATCTTGAGACAAATTATCGAGAAATCCCGAGAATTTTGTAAGCCGCTCTACATCTGCTTCATTGACTTTAGTAAAGCCTTTGACACCGTGATCTGGTCCAAATTGTGGGAAATACTTCTGCAGATGGGTGTGCCTCGCCATCTGGTGCATCTCATCAGAAGCCTTTATGAAGACGGAACAGCATGTGTGCGCTTGGATGGTGTCGATTCTGGATCCTTCAAGACGGAAGCCGGTGTCAGACAGGGCTGTATACTATCGCCCTTGCTGTTCAACATTTACACCGAATACATTATGCGCATTGTTCTGGAGGACTGGGATAAAGGTGTATCAGTCGGGGGCAGGATGATATCCAATCTAAGGTATGCAGACGATACAACTCTTCTTGCGTCTTCTAAGGAGGATATAAGTAGTCTGCTGAAAATACTCGAAGCTAGCCTAAAGTTTGGACTCGCCCTGAACCGCGACAAAACAAAGATGATGGTGGTTGATAGAGCAAACGAAAGCAACCCGGATAATACTCCAATTTCCAACTGTGAAGTCGTCACCAGCTACATCTATCTGGGCTCCACCATTACTAGTTGCGAAAGCTGTGATCCCGAAATCAGGCGACGCTGCGCAATGACTCGATCGGCGGCACAAAGACTGGATAAGATCTGGAAAGACCGCCGGATAACTAAACACACCAAAATACGCCTTATGAACAGCCTGGTTTTCCCGATCTTTCTCTATGGAGCGGAAACCTGGACATTAAGGATGCAAGACCGAAGAAAGATCGATGCCCTGGAAATGTGGTGCTGGAGACGCATGCTCAAAATAAGCTGGACTGCCCATCGGACTAACGTGTCCATACTTAAGGAACTAAACATTAAACAAAGACTGTCGTCGCTTGTGCAATTACGAATTCTCAGGTTCTTTGGGCACGTTAGCCGCAAAAATAACGCAATGGAGCGACTGGTGATTCAGGGCAGAGTTGAGGGCAAGAGACCACGTGGTCGATCACCAACCCGGTGGACAGATACCATCAAATCTGTTACCAAGACCCCTGTGGCAGAGTGCGCTCGCCAGGCAGCCAACAGAGACCGGTGGAGAAGGATCGCGAAGGCGGCAACCGCAATGGGGAGCGACCCCTCATGACCACGACCACTCTGTCAAGAGTGAACGACTCAGAAGAAGAGAGTTTATATCTAATTGTTTCAAAGATATTAAAGTGACTCGAGAAGATGGGTCACCTGATGGAAGGTGGTGAACTGATAAAGCATCCATCACTCTCGCACTAACATACTGGTCAGAACGTGACAAATTAATGTTTTATCCATTTTGATACGACCATTTCAGACCGACAGAAAGTTTATTAACCACCTCTTTTTATATGCCTATTTCTATTGTGCGAGTAAAGTATGTGTTTGAACTTTTGAAACTACTAAATATGGCTGTCACAGGGATCGCCTACTAACAGCATTAACTGACATTATTGTATGGTGACAAGATTAACAAATCGTCAGAACTTTGTAGCTAAGTACATTTACCGAATTATAAGCCAACTTTTACAAAACAAACTGTTTTTCCGTCCATAAAGTACAATACATTTATCTACCTCTACAAAGTCATGAAAGCGAACATTCAAGAACAATTAAATACTGCAGCTCTCGAAGAACTGTTGATTTGTTTAAACCATTGTGATTTTAATTATCCTGGATCTTTAAATACCCTCGGAGTTCTGCATTGACTCTGGATTGAAACCTTATTTAATTTTCTTCCGGAATACAATATCATTTTGTTTGAGTTGAGGGCAAACAACGGATATTAACATTATTTTGTTTAATGTTATAACAAATACGAGTAAATGGTGGGAAGTTGTCAAGGTTTCTCTTTGGTAATAAGGCATTGGCATGTTAACGATTGTCCATACTATTCATCGTTGTGTAAATAGGTAGGTACCTAGTTTTGACAAAGACCAGGTGGTGTTAGCCAGTCATGGACATACACTAACTTACGTGATTAACTGATGAAGAAGTAGTCCCCTACCTACCAATTATTTTAAAGCTTACTTTAGTTATTCTATTTTCATCTTAGTTAAATTGTATTAAAATGTATTACATAGCTTCCTTTTTTTTAATAACCTTTTAAATATGAATCGGATGCTCTCTTTGGACGCAAACTCGTTGAAAAATTTATCGCTTCAAAGAACTTCATTAAGTATTCCGATACAGTTTCCTAGTAAAAGTAATTAAATTTTGTCATTTTTATTAAACAGATTCTTGTGATGTTGTAAAGGATTTACCAAAACGGTACTGTGACATTTTTAGATTGAAAAACTCATTTTGACAAATTCAAATTAAGTATGTATTGAATACCACATTAAATCTTATACTATCATTTTGTTAACAATAAATGGTCTTTTCGAAAACGTCGGTCACGATTTTGATGATAATTGTGAAATCCTTGTTTTTGGGGTCAAGAAATCGATCTTGGAGAACTCTGTTTAAATCCGATATGGAATTGTTTGAAATATACCACTTCATGTGAGGCCCTAGAGCTATAAAAATCCATAATTCATTGTGATACATCTGATATGAGACCGAATCAAACTGCTTCTAATAATGTAGGGGTATATACGTAATATTTATTCGAACTGTTTATTCGAAGTTATGAAATGTAGTCAAAACAGGAGCTATAGCAAGTATGCAATGGTAGAAAGATCAAAGATAGGCACATGATATATTTGTCTAGTAGTATTAAATTAAAAACATTTAAGAACAACGGGACACATTTGATTTAGGACAATAATTTATAACGATAATCGTGTGTATGCGAATAGAAAATAGGACAATAAAAGTCATGTGACCCATTATAGACCCACGATGAATGTTGGCTGAGGTTAAGTGACAAAAAAAACAGTAGATACAAACACCGCGGACTTGAGGTAGGATGATACTCTTAAAACATCTTGTCAAACGGCCGAACGAGCGAGCGAACTCTTACAAGCGAGTTTTATTTTATCCTACCTAATTTGAATGCATACCCTAAAATGTTCTTTGTATGCTATGATATGCCAACTTAAACTCGCCGATTGAGATTTCGTCCATGGAGTTGTGAAACGAGTTGGTTAAGAGAATCACCTACCTGTTTGATATCACAGTGACGAAAACGATGATTGTCTAAATTTATCATCAAATTTCATCACAATCCTAAAAACCTACGGCAAAAACTTGGCGCTGCCTACCTCATTAGACCTAATACCTATTTTAGTAACATTGTAATTTCAAACTTATTGGATTCATAATAGGGTGGCATTTATATTTGGCATTACGTCTTTAAGCGAGAATCTCGGGGCTCAGGAGGTTAAAGGACTATTTCAGGACTTCAAAGTTCTCGTCGAATCGTTTTAGTCAAGTGAAGTTAGCAACACTGCTAAACGATTTCCAAGATATTAAATCGAATTGGGCGTTTCATTTAAAAATATTTGATATCTATGGAGACTCGTATTTAGTCATCTTTAATACCTTTATTTCTATTCGTTTCTAATCCAAGGAACAGTTTAAAATATTTTCAGGTTTTGCTTGCAAATTTCGTTAAGATAATGTTCATTTGCATTTTCCCTGGAGTGCCAGTGATTTAAGACTTTCATAAATATTGTGTGGAACGTGTGGCAATGACGCCGTTATCACCAGCCTCCGAGAGGTTAAGAAAGAACGTGTTGGGGTATTGCCCGAAGCATGTCTCTTTTATATATATGTATTATTTATAGAAATTACAACTTTGAGGAAGTTTTGTCGAAAGATTTAACTTTTTTTTTTAATGTTAAGTAGAAGGCACACGAGCTCTCAGGCCACCTGAAGGTAAGTGGAATCCGAGACCCATAGACATTTGAATTCTCAAGACTATGATCCTAAGAGCTCAAATGCGTTGCCAACCCTGAGGACTAGGATGGAGTGCCTCTATGCTAATAATTTCACCGGTTGTCTTATCCCCACACCGGAACACAACAATGCGAACACTGTTGCTTGGCGGGTGGTTAATGGATAAGATGGTGGTAGCGATCCAGACGGACCCTGCACAGGGTCCTAACACCACTAAACTTAACCACTTAACTACTGTTTAAGGCTCAACTGAGTTTTTATTTTAAAGATGGAGCTGTTATGTCTTATGACGAGTATTGAATTATTACAACAATTTAATATTAACATAAATCTAGCGACGGTTCGAGTGATCGGAGCCTCAACTCCGCAAGATAGAAGCAAACAATTTGAAACTTCATCAATATAACTGAAGCAGAGTTTCCGCGTTCCGCTTTGTTATGCCATGGTTCAACAGTGATCTAACAAAACAATTTGCTATGTGTAAATATATACATTATAGCTTATCATATTATATGCAAATTGTTTGAGGGTTTCATTAGGTCATAAGGTGCGAGAAACTCAGCTTTAGATTTTAATATTATGCTTCATTACCAGAGGCCACATAATGATAAAAGTCGGTAGTGTTACAAGATCTGGGGGAGATTCTCTCATCACAGCGCTGCGTCAATCTCATAGGTGAAATTTTATCCGGCAAGTTTAAGAAGTCCCGTCGGAGCGTACAAAACATTTAGCGCGTGCCTTCTTAATAAGGCAGCTTTATACGACACGAGTCTAACAAAAATGAGTGCTTTAAAGCTTAATATTTCATAAATGGATTACTTAATCGATAAACTGTTTTTACAAACCCGTAATATTATAGAAAGACCTATCCAACGACACCGCACATTATAGGATAGACGAAAAAAAAAAACATCCCTACGTTAGGTGTAGGGGAGGTGTACTATTTTTTTTTTTTTTACATTTTATTGTACCATTTTGTTGGCGTGACTAATATGCATATTCATGCCAAATTGCAGCTTTCTAGTACTAAGAGTCTCTGCGCTAGGCTGCGGACGGACGGAAAGACGGACATGGCGAAACTATAAGGGTTCCTAGTTTGACTACGGAACCCTAAAAACGCTCAAAAAAGTATAAAACACGAAAATATTGTCATCTGAAATTTACTATGTACAATTTATTCAATATTTATTGTCTACTAGGCTACTAGCTGTGGCCCGCGACTTTGTCCGCGAAGAAGTCGTTAATCGCTTTTCCCAGTGAAGTTCAGAGGATAGCCGTGGCCGTGGCTAGCTACCCTAATAATATAATACATCCTAACAGTAGTAAGCGATCATAATAAGCTTTAGAGCTAAAAGTATCGCGCTACCTAAAGGGTACTATAATTATGACCATTATAATTGAGGGGGCAATACGACCACGGCCATCCTCTGTACTTCACTGGGAATAGCGATAAACGAATTCTACGCGGACAAAGTCGCGGGCAACAGCTAGTAGACAATAATTATTGAATAAATGGTACATAGTAAATTTTAGATGACAAATTTTCTTGTTTTTTCTTTTTTGAGCGTTTTTTTAGTAGGTGGTCGGGTTTTAGTTTTTGAACATTTTTTGATTTAAATTAATGACACGAATTATTAGTTATTATTTTCAGTTCCGCTTCCATTTTTTTTAATGGAAATGATAACGAATACAATGTTTTATTCCTATACACTCAAATTAAAGACAAACAAAGATCGTCAATGTAATTGTAAGGATACTTAGACAGGTAGATATATGCTTTGATTATTTACTCTCTAGATAGAACTTCGATGACATGAAAGCGGCCAAATTTTTATCAGCTAACTGTTAGCCTATAAGTTGCTTTCCGCTCCTTAGTGTCAATTGTGTTGTCAAGGGATACGCTCGTGTTACGTGTTAAAATTTAATTTGCTAAATAGGCACTAAAATGACGAGTTGCGTTATAAAAGTTTGTCGAAATTACAAAGGACGTATTAAAACAACCAGCAAAGACAGCTACCACCGATAAGTGATTCAGAATTCATAGTATTTCTTTCAAAAATCAATCAATTTAATACGTCTAATTATTACGATTCCATCTTGGCATTATTGTTGGTGTTGCCAGTTTTGAAATACGAAATTTCCAAGAGGTGTGAGTGTCGAAGTATGGAAGTTAAGTTAGGATAATTATGTATACATAAAATTATTAATAAAAAACTGCCAATTAGTGTCTGTCGAGACACATTACTTATTTCAAGAATCTGATCATGTATGTGGCCATCAGCATCAAGTAGGTACATTTAATAAGATTGGGTACAAAAAAGTATTTATGCATAAGGTGTTGTCATCATATTTCTATACTGCAAAATTTAAATATAAATTCCAATTCGAACTGATATATATCATTTTTAGTTATTCAAACACTTCACAACACCAAACCTTGACACGATCAGTTTTCCCAGTAAAATGAGAAATATGTCTTTAGCTAGCATCCCTATGTATACCCACAGAGATAAATAGAATGACGTTTTGCGAGTGTCAGACAAAGCAGTCACGCACACAAGCCTACAAAAACTGGTCTGTTTCCGTCGTTGTCATTACAGGGCCACACTCTATCTAGAGAGTAAATAATCAAAGGATATATGTTGGAAATGTGCTAATCATGCCCTTTCATTTGACATCCCACACGGCGTGAATAAAAACATATATTTTTATAGTTCATGACTTTATGTCCTCAAGGGGGCGCTATATTCATTTAAATGTGACGTCACATAGCCTATAACCAGCGGAGCATCAAAACGACTCCAACGATACCCCATTTGTTCAATTATGATAAGTGGTTTAGAAGTTATGAGGGAACATATGAACATACATACATACATACTTACATACATACCGGTGAAAATTATAACCCTCATTTTGCTTCGCCGTAGTCGGCTAAAAAAAGAATTTTAAGAACTTGGTTCTGAATGAGTATAAAACGGGCTGTAGTGACTACATGCTGAATTTTTCGTTGGGCCTTAGGGGGAAATTACAAAACTCGCATGACGCCAACACAGTTTAAACATTATTTTAAAGTAGTTTTGAAAATACTCTTTTTACCAAAAATGTAGAATACTCATTGAGGAAGTAAAAACATCTAATTACTTCATGTATAAATAAATTTAAGTTCAATAAGGAACTGGATTTAATATTCATGACTGTTTAAGGCTCTGCTAAGAGATTGTTCATTACTGAAGCTGGTAAAATTATGTCTTATTAAAGTAGATTTCGCTTGTGACCTTAATATTGTAATAAATTTGTATTTGAAAAGAAAAGGGTTATATAATTCTTATTCAGTCTTGTGAAGACCAGTATAACAAAATCAATAGAATAAAAATTACACTTAATGGTGCCTTAAGTTTACGGTTTCAGAAATAAAACCATTATTATATTATGACCAATTATGAATGTTGAACTTTATATATTATAATATGTACCCGTTTTTATTCCGCCATATTATCTTTTGTTTTAATTTAAGTACTTAGGTACCAAGCGCCACTCGTAACGTCACCTCGCGTATTGAAATCGGATCATCCAACCAGCCTCTACGAGGGAACAAAGTCCCATACATATACTCGTATCATCGTAGGTATGTATTCCTCTTCATTCGGATAAAAAAGCAGCGGGCGGCAAAAACAAATGCATAGTGATGTATAAAGCATTCCACGCGTACAGAACGCGGCCATGCGGCGATTTCTATGAATTTGTTTTCCATACGTCACCCCCACGCACCGCTGTAAGCCAAAGACTCACAAAGGTCACCGAGACGGCACTGGCTGAAAATCAGAGCTGTGGGTGTCTGACACCTCAGCATAATGCTACCCTCCTAATCCAAAAAGCAGTACCTTAAATTCAATCCAAAGCAGATTCAATCCTATCCTGTTAGTAATAAGGTTGCGTTTGCTACAGGAGTTTTGTCTGAGATACTGCCATTTGTGTTAGCATGGCAGGATGCTGAGCCAGTGTCCCATTCACTGGCGAGAACACAGACCCCGTGCTGTTTCTGTCACATTAATTATTTTCTTTTATTTATGTCTAGGTATTCGTGTCTTCTATGTATTGAATAAACGTCTTTCTTTACCTTTTCTTTCTTAAGGTCACAATGACAGTGAAAGGTGAATAGTTAATGAATAAATAGTGTTCTACACAATGAACCCTTTCATCGATTATTTTCGGGTTCGTAAAGTTTTGTACGAATTTTTGTAACGTTAGAGACGCATTTGTAGCCACAAACTACAACTTGTGCTAGCGACACAGCTGTATTGTAAACAAAGCGTTTTCAAAGAATATCCACGTCTGGAAACTTTACTCGAGAGCAAATAAACAAGATTTAATTGCTCGTGAGGTATATGAGTATGTGTGCGGTAGACATTAAAGCGCCACGTGTAGCGTAAGTTACAATCAGGTCCCGTATTATGGTCGCCTTTATCGCGGTGGATAAAGCATCCGTCACACTCGCTCTTACATATTGGTCAGAAAACGACAGATGTTTTTCCACGTTTATTCACATCGATAAATACGACGTTGCCCCGTTGAGTGGATATAATGTGTCGACTTCGACGATCAACTCGCCGCCCAGTGAGTAAAAGTTAATGCTTAGATTCATAATTTAGGATACAAAGGAGAAACTGCCACGGGCGGGAAAAAGGGCTTAGAGAACAACGTCAGTTACTAGGTCGGCCATTTCTATAAAGGATTAAGAGCCTCATTGAGACCAATCTAAGGTATACCTACTAAAAGAATCACAAATCGATTAAACCCTTTCCATAACATTAGTAGGGAAATTAAAGAAACGTATAACACCAAAACAACGTACTTGCTATTTTTTGCTTGTCAGTTTCATTATGCTTCAGGATCATCAAAAATCTGTCATTACCATGAACCTAATTTAAATCCAATCCACACCTACTAATATTATAAATGTGAAAGTAGCTCTATTAGCTGTTTGTTACGCTTTCACGGGTAAACCGCTGAACCGATTTAGAAGAAATTTGGTATGGGGATAGTTTAAGTCCCGGCGAAGGACATAGAGTAATTTTTATCCCGAAAAATCGGACGGTTCTTGAGGGAATAACGATAAACAACTTCTACGCGGGAAACAGCTAGTTATTTATATTTTATACCCGCTATTGTCTCTTAACTTTGACCGCTTAGTTTTTCACTTTGTCGACCTAAACTTGTTGGCAATAAAAGTTATATTAGCGCTAATGGGTACTCTTCGGTCCACTGCATGCGCGATAAGGTGCATCTAGGTGCAGTTACAGATTGCAACTTTAAAATGAAGTGGACAATTTGAGTTAACGTTAACGCCAACTAAACTAAACTATTATAGTTTGTTACGCAAATGTTGCTCTGACGGGATAACTTAGGCTCGCCAGTTAATAATTCTACGACAAATTGAAAACTGAGTTGTTAACAGATAATCTGTTGCGGTTACCACGACAATATTTTTTTTTTGGTCTGGGCGTTCAGGAGTTTATTATTTTTGTTCTAATATTAGGACACTGGGTCTTCTTCGGAAGTACCCTTTTTGAAACCGGGCTGTAGGAGTAACAACTCAGTTTTCAAATATAGGTATCATATTTTAGGGGTACTTTAATACGGCAGAGACCAAAAATATTCGCTATTTTAATACTTAGGCTTTCACTGAAAAGTAATTTTGTTTTAGTAATTAGCAATTTGAACTTTAGGAAGTTATCATATTTTTAACCTTGTAAAAAAAGAGAGTTACGTAATGTTAATCGTGTGTATCTGTGTCTGTCCGTGGCATCGTAGCTCCCAAACGAATTGACCGAATTGAACGCGGAAGGCAAGCTAGATACTGTAATCGGGATGGTTCAAAGCAACGCTTCAATAAATAAATATATAAAATATTTTTAATTATTTTTTTTGGGAGCCTATTATGCTTGCGCTGTCCGTCCGTCCTAACATTTACCTTTTTAACGTCATTGACGGTAATATGCGCACTACTGGTTCAACGCCAACGACGGATATTTGCGTCATGGGTGACAGTACAAAATAGACCCGAGTATCTGTGAGGTAAGGTTGACATTAGCTTTGGTTTTAAGCTGTCTAATAACTTCTTTAAAATGATGGGTCCAACTGAATTCGGCTTTTGGTTAAAAATATAGTGAGACGCCGACTTCAGTTGGACTTACCTATCATTTTAAAAGAAGTTACTTGTTTCTTTTTGAAGTCAATTAGTTAATTTTTAATATAGTAAATAATATAATCAATATAGTTTTATTTAATCATACCTTTTAGTGATCATAATAATACTGTTATTCCGTCCCCGTATATTTATTCCTATAAATTTGAGGAGTTCCCTCGATTCCTCCACGATCCCATCATCAGATCTTGACCTGCTGGAAATGGGACCAACTAGAAAGTATACCCAATCAAAAAAAATGCAATTCGGTCCAGCAGTCTCTGTGTAATCGGGGAAAAAAAGAAAACTCGACGAATTGAGAACCTCCTCTTTTTTTGAAATCGGTTAATAAACACTTCGCAAAACTGGCAACACAGTGCTCAAAGTTTGACACAGTACACCACGTCCAAAGCATTGCAGCCAATTAACAACTACGACCAACTGTTTGCTAGTTAGGAACCTAATAACTAATAAAAGCGAGTGCAACTAATCAAAACTAAATATTTGGTTTTAATTGGATATATGTACTTAACTACCTTAGTTTTCGGGAAGTAGCGTCTATGAAGTGTGGTATAGAGATCAGGTAATCGGGGGCTTATTTACTTACCTAAAGTGACTTGAGTGGTGTTATGGAATGGTATTTTATTCTTTAAGTTGATCGATGAATCTAATACATATATAAAATTCTCGTGTCACAATGTTCGTTCCCATACTCATCCGAAACGACTTGACCGATTCTTATGAAATTTTGTGTGCATATCGGGTAGGTCTGAGAATCGGCCAACATCTATTTTTCATACCCCTAAGTGACAAGGAAGAAAAAAATTGCAGCGGGTGAAGCCGCAGCGGGACGCTAGTATTAAATATAAATTTACTTATTCAAGGTAATATTTATGTCTTGAAGCAAATGCTTCCGTATTTGTATACATTTACAACTCTATATTTAAATAAAGTCATAACAGTATTTATTGGTTTAATCGGTGAAGTATTATTAAAAATTAAATATTCTTTAATCAAAATCGAGAATCTTTAAGGCGTACATACATTTTAATTGGGGTTGGTTAAGTCAAATATGATCATTTGACAATATCATAATTTAATGAACGCTTCTGCATGTACCTATTGAACAGATAACTTGGCCGAAGACTAGAAGCCATATTCAAATTGGATATTAAAATATTTATCTTTCAGCTTCTTTATTTTTTCCATGATAGTTCATAAAAACGAAAATGGGCATAGACACGCACGAAATGCTTTAGGTATATAAAAAAGTATAACTACACAAAACTCTCGAGAGCAAACTTACTAAGAAAAGTCTGACTCGTGATTGTTTACCCATACGTCACTCTCTCAACAAGGCATTAAACATTCGTTTGTATTCAAATACTGCTAACCTTTGAAATTGGCCACTCAAAGGAATGAAGGATTCTTGAAAGAACCGCAAAAAGCGGTCCGCAGTTTATATAAAACTAGCTTTTGCCCGCGACTCCGTCCGCGTAGAAGTCGTTTATCGCTACTCCATCGGGAACTGTACAACTTTCCAGGATACAAACTATCCTATGTTCTTTTCCGGGACTCAAACTATCTGTATATCAAATTTTATCTCCATCCAAAGGTTCCATCTATCTCTATACCAAAATTCATTTAGTAGGGATATACGATACACAACTGCACTCTGCGTTTCCACCCGTATAATTCCGGGATCGGGATCGGGATCTGGATAAAAAGTACCCTATGTCCTTTCCCAAGGTTCCATCTATCTCTATACCAAAATTCATCAAAATCGGTTCAGCGGTTTAGGCGTGAAAAGGTAACAGACAGACAGACAGACAGACAGAGTTACTTTCGCATTTATAATATTAGTAGGGATGTTGACCAGAGAGCCTACATTTTACATAAACTGCGTAGCCAACTGAGTAGGCAAGATGCAAACGTTTCTATTTTCTATCGCTGTTACGTCAATCCTACTGGGTGATTTTGGGGTCATTATCCGGAGTGGCCAAAAATGAAGATGGTTATACTGAACAACTTTTCCGATGGGACCAACCACGAAATCACCAAAAAAAACACAGTTGTTCCGTACATTAACGGTTAATTAATTGGTTATTGAGTTTGACCACCTTATTAACTTTTGGCCATTCCGGATCATGACCTCAAAATCACCCAGTACAATTTTGTCGATTTTCGAAAATCGCTAACTTAGCATTATGTAATCTTGACTAGGGCGTCAGTGCCTCTATTTAACTCGGTGTAACCAATTGCTTTTGACGTGTGGTGCGTCCTCAAGGAGAGCATTCGCGTGTAATGAGCATTCGGCGTCGAATATTCAAGTGATGTGGACCTCAGTAAAAGCTCGGCTCAACGTCCACACCACCTGAATATTACACGTGAATGTTCTCAGTGAGGACGCATTATGGTAAGAGCTATGAAAACGTTGACAATACGTTAACACGTCAAAGGCAATGTGGTTTTACATTGAAAAGAAGCCAAGGGCCGAGATTGTACAGTGTAAAACCTGATAAGGTTAGCTTTCACGTATTTCCGCATTGTCAAAGTTTTGAAAGCTGTTATTTACTTGATACTTAGTAATGGCGGCCGAATTGCTAAAACCAAGAAGCTTGTATCTATATGACACTGGAGATTGCATGGCGAACAAAGTTTTGAAGTGAATAAAAGTGACTGTGAATGACGTCGCTTATGTTTTTTGTCCCTTTTTTTATTAGGATGATGTTGAGTTTTTGAGAAAGGGACAAAAAACATAAGCAACGTCATTCAAGGTCACTTTTCTTCGCTTCAAAATATTGTTCCTCGTGCAATCTCCAGTGTCCTAAATATAAGCTTCTTGGCTATAACACGTCAAAAGCAACAATATTGATTTACCGCGTAGATAAGAGGCCCAGCAGCCTCAACACACGGATCTATCTCCAATTCTCGCCTTTTTCAATTTAAGCCAATAAATGATGAAATCTAAAACGGCATACATTTTGCGGCAGCTTCTACGAATCGCCTCTTTAGACATAAGGTACAACATTTTGGGATCGGGTCGAACGTGGCCCGCAATGCTCATATTGTCAATGTTTTGCCACTACTGTTGTGTTTTGTTTTTATTTTTACTATAAACACTTATGTTGTAATGTATGTATACTCTTTACATTACAAGAAAAAAAAAAAAAAAACAGAAGTAACGAATCAGAGTGAATCGAATGACTTTATTGTAACTCATTACAATAAATTCAACATGACAATCCTGTTCTTTGGGGAACCTATGTGCATTTTTGCAATCTGCTCTAACAAATCATATGAGTCCTATCTATCCCCTTTATTCATAACTTGGCAGTCTAGTTAGCAACCTCTTCTTTCGTATAGCATTAAATCCAACACATTTCGACTTTCACAAATTGAAGTAAACTCATAATCAAATTGACTGGACGAGAAATTAGCACGTTGTTTAATAGTCACTTGATCCTAATTAGCCAATCGTTATTCCACCGAATAACACGGCCATCGATTTCCAATAGCTGTTCTATTTGCGCCTCGCTACCGGACCGCGGCTAACCCGGCCTAATTAAACTGCAGTCCAGGGGCAAAACACTAGGTTATTCCCTGAAGGGAGCAGCGGTTCACCCCGCATACAACTTTTCCACAGATTAAATAACGTTAGTTCCAACTTTGATTTTCAAAGTTGTGGTATATACAGGGCGTTTAATAAAAGTGGACATAGTTAAGGACTAAAATTCAAAACGGTTAATTTTTTCATTGCGTCCAAAAATTGTTACACATTTATACTACTGCCCTCATACGCCAAGAGGTGGTATGCCAAATTCAATAGGTAACCAAAGCAGTTTCAAACCTAAACCGTTAGTAGTATGGTCGCATTTGGCACTGACTGACTTCATGGTAAATGTGGATGTATGTGAACAAAAGATAAACAATATAAAAAAAATATTTTATTAAAAAGGTGAAGAAGTTACCATCCAGTGACGCATAAACTATTACGCGGCTGTGCGTATACATAATGAGTAATGACACTCGTGTGATGCAACTTTGGAACGCCTTGTGACATAAAAAAATCGTGTTACTCTTCGTATTATTGCCTTTTTTTTAGAATGTATTATGGTCAATCGAGACTCATTTTTAGAGTATGCTAAATGACTCCGATGTAGACATTAAACCTTGTAAAAAATCACATCAACACGTAATAACTATACGAAGTATTTACTGGAAAAAAAGAAAAACGAAAAAAATTAATTCCATAAAATGGTATGTTTATATGTTTTTGGCAAAGCCTACTTTAAGTATCTGGGACATACTGTTACAGAACACCTGTTTGATGATAAAGATATAGAAAGGGGACGTAGGGCACTGGCAGTACGAGCGAATATGCTAATCCTCAGGTTCTCACGTTGTTCAGCAGAAATCAAGCGAATGCTGTTTAATTCTTACTGTACTCGTACTTCGTTCTACACGTGTAGTCTGTGGATTAACTTCACAAAGCGAGCTGTCAGTGCCCTGCGTGTCCAGTTTAACAACACGTACAGGATGCTTATGGGGCTCCCCGGTTTTGCAGTGCATCGGGGATGTTTGCTGAGGCCCGCTTGGATGATTCCCACTCCGGGCATCCCTGATGTTTCGCGTACGGGGCAATGCCAACAGCTTTTTAGCGGCTATAGGGGTCAGCACCGACAACCCTTTTGTTTGCCGCTGGGCTGATCTCCACTGCCCTACTTACAGTAATTCTAAGTAGTTATCAACTAACATAGTTACGTAAGCAAATTTGTTACTAACAAATATGACCCATGAAGTCTGAAATAAATAATTTATATTATTATTATAATATTATTGTAACGATACCGACCCCACAGCAGTCAAGAGTGAGTCGCATAACATAAATAAATATATAAATAAATAAATATCTACTTATAAAATAATTGGCCAGCGTGATCATCTAGTTATATAAAGGTAGGACCCCAAGTTAAACCCGTGTGTAACCAGTTCGTTTAAGGAATACTCGAGGTGTGTTGGAAAGGTTTAGGAAACATTAACTTTAATTTACTAATTCAAAGGCTTCTACTGTATATTACCTACCTAATTTTATATATTCCATTATAATCTAATACCTAACTTTACTTAGATAATATTTGATTCAACAATTCATCTTACAATCTTTCTTAGTACCCTACCGTGTGAATCCAACCATAATAAACCATGCCCTATGTTCGACCTAAGATAAACATATTAATGTGTCAGCAAAGTTACTAACTTAACCCATCTAATTAATTTATTCAAGTTTGAATAGGAAATGTTGTTCGAATGTCCTAGTATTATAATAAATCTTTCACATACAGTAAAGCTCAATTTTGTATGAACTTCCTACAGTTTAATAATCTTAATAACTATAGTCCTAAGCTTTAAATTCAATTAATCTTTCATAATTTCGTATCCGAAGTGAGATAGATTGTGAAACTGCTAGTTCTTTTAATGTAGATGTAAGTTTTCTTGATTAATGGAACAGAAGGAGATAACTAATTCCCTATGGGTCCCTTTTGTAAATAAATACAAAGAGAAGGGCAGGCCCCTCCTAGCCATTACACTTAGGCATCATCCGCCTGCCCCTGTGCGGCTCGACAACCTGACGGGGCACCGCTCCACCCAAAGCAAGAGTTGCTGTCCCACTTACAAGGTTAGTAGTGTCTGTGTAGGTTAGTCAGGTCTCCCCAAGAGAGATCCTACCCCAAGGGCCGCGTTGAACTGAACCGGGATGGTGATATAATGTCGCTACTATTAAATCTAGTGAGTCTCCCCTAAAGCCATCTAAATTCGAGAGCATAATCAAAGGACCTAGTTTTTGCTGGTACATAATGGATGCCACCTCAGCCTCGTTTCCACAGCTTTGAAGTAAGGGCCTCATCTCCACAGCCTATACTTGGGAGGGCGCCTCCAAAAGAATCCAGGTCCACTAGGCAAAGATTCCTACCTGATCTAGCGCCCTTTAGAAGAGACTTTTGTAATACCCACGTTCACCAAGAGACAACCTAGCCCAATACGGATCAACTATGAATTGTCGACCCTGCAAGCAGCAGCCGCCCATTCCATAGCCAAGAGCCGATAAATTGCCGCTAAATTATCACCCGTGTAACGGGCGAATCATTTGTCCAATTCTTATATTACATTACATTAGTTTGTAATTGACAACCAAATGTTGACTAAAATGATAATTGAACAATAACTCGATATCAAACTATGCGACTTATTAACACTGCATTCACGGCATTCTTCAATTTATACCACCAGCCCGGAGTCATTTAAAGGTAAAACTCGAAATTTTGTTTCATTGAATTCGTGACAACCAATTAAGTATTGTAAATATTTCCAATGACTCAATATTTCGATATAACAAATCCAAAAACGTAAGAATTTCTTTATCTATGGTTTTAATCTATAAATACCATAGTTCGGACTTTAACGTTATAAACAAAAATAAAAACTTCCAACTGAAATGTTAACCTGTAATAATATGATTGAACTTCACTCACTATCTCACTTGGACTCAAATTATATAATCATTCTGATACCAAATTTCATTCTCTCCTTGCTACCTTAGCAATGGATCGAATCCAAATATACTGTAACATATTCCCTATAAACCGTTTTTATGAAATAATAATTGTTATAACTTCCATTTACACATACCAACTTTTACAGACAGACGAACGAACAAAAATCACATGGCTCTTTGCCTAAGATTAACAGGAACTGGCTTAGTAAAACTAAACTTGTTCATAAAGTCGGCGTATCATAATCCATAAAACCCCTTTTATAAAATAATAATTTGTTTATAACTCCCGTTTACATATACCAACGTTTACAGACAGACGAACGAACAAAAATCACATGGCTCTTTGTTTAAAATAAACTGAAACAAGCTTAGTCAAACTAAGCTTGATCATAATGTCGGAATTACGCCAGCTGCAAATCTAGTATACACGATTTAATCGTAGCTCCAAGACCGCATGTACAACTTCATCATCCTACTACTTATTATTATATATATATTTTAGCCAATCCATTGACATAACTATCGTTAAGCAGTAGTAATTAAAGCATTCATCAACATCTGTCGTACTTATTAAGTTATATCATAAATTAACCATGATTCCTAAATCATAATTATCGATATTGGGACTGCCAACAAATATGAACGAACTACCTCTCATTCTCTCTAAAGTCTAAATGCCTCCTTTCAAAATTTCATATAAGTATATTTTATCGATTCGTGTCTTATCTACCTATAGTGTAACGGGAGCAATATTTAAGGTGTTGGTTCCCTCCAAATTGTATCCAACATACTACATACATATTGATCATGAATTATTTATATAATTCCTGACACATTTTTCACAAGGCGATTTAACTAGTATTGGTTTCATATAAAACCTCCAAATTCTGAACGGTACGACAAACAAACATACATACGCGATTTCATACGACTGAGTAATAACTCCAGAGTTCCCTTCTACATACTCGTACATATAATTCTACATACTGATACATACATGCCTAATTCTAGCCTGTCTATCGATTTTTACTTCACGAACCATGCGATTTATTTTAACGTACGACATTCACGGTTTCCTAAAGCCGGATTCACAACGACTTTAGTCAGCGATTACGTTCGCTTCGTAATTGCATCCTAGGTATTCACACAATTTATTTCCTAATTCCTTCCAAACTCTACAAGTAGTTATTACATCACATAAAACCAAGCCTCGAACCTGATTCATAATTAATCCCTTGGATTGTAAGCTATTAAGAGATATAAATTAATCTCAATATCACTATTCAAATTCTGAACTCAGTATCATTATTTCCTGTAGTTACTTATAAATATAAACATGATTTAACCTCAAAATCTTTGATAACGATCCGAACCGATTTAAAGTAAACTTCATAATTACTATTCTATAAAACCTAAATTAGGTATAACAAACTTATCATAATTTTCATTTACTTAATCTTACATACAAAATCATCATAATCATAGATAAATATCCAACATCCAACATTCGCAGCCTCCTAAAGTTGGATTCACAATGAATATTTGCCAACGATAATGTAAATTCTAAAATCGCAACTATAAAATCTAGCCTCGCTAACCTTATCCTAAATTCGAACTCAAAGCTTTATTTCTTTAATTATTAGACCTACTAAATTCTTATAATTATAATATAAACATTAATCTTTGGTCTAGATTTGAACTGACTCAAATGTATTTCTCTAAATATCTTTACGCAAGAGATGCAAAATTAATCGTATCCAATACTCTAAGTCTTTGGTCAAGTATCGAACTGACATTATGTATAGTTCCCTAAACTTCTGAACGTATGCAGTGCCAAATAACTAAATAACTATATAATTTATTCCTACTTATATAAATTGGCTAAAAGCCTAGTCCTTAAACCTGTACATTACAATAGTCTGTGAAGGTACAATAGACGCGCCACAGAATAAGTTCTTGTACTTAATCTGTGAGACGCGCAACTAATCACAGACTACTAAGGGATTCTATAATCAAATAAAGCACTAGTCTATTTTGGGTTTTTTGTTTAGACTTCTCGTAAACTATTGAACAAATAGTTTTTTAATGAAATTTCGGTAATTATCCTTCTATTTACTTCCTACCTGCTTATCTTCGATCAAGTTATTACTACCTAAATCTATTCTAATTTTAGATCTCGGGAAATAAAGAGTTCCGCTTGGCTGAATTAAAAAATACCCCTTTGCCTTATTCCCATTCTGTTCACCTTAAAACCCTCAAATAACTTGTAGACTCTTAACTTATGTAATCTATACATATAATAAAATCTACTTAATAATCTTATACTTCGTTAACGAATTTCTTGTAATTGGATGGTACATTCAGCGCTATTCACCCGGACACAAATCAAGCAAAGCAAGTTCCCTACTCTAATTCACGCCTGGATTTCACATAAAAGATTATAAGTGAAACATCAGTACAGGTTAGTAAATACACTCGTTAAGCATTTCTACTTCGCCCTACAATAAGTAAATACCCTATGCCTATTTGTTCACTTTGGACATTTCAACAACCTACCAAACTAAAACCTTTATACATAGTGTTATTAATGGACTAGATATTTTTAATCGACTGTCGAAAAATAGCTTCTTTCATATGAATATAATATCTAGGCACTTATGTTTTGATAAAACCTTCTTCTGAAAGTAGGTTAATACCTATTACTTAGTGGTTAATATTAAGAATCATAACCTCCCAAATTTATTTCAGTAATCCATTTATACGTTTTGAATCAAAAGAGCACCGAATCACAGTATCACTGAATACATAATAATAATTGTACCCTTCGTTCGACTTTGTGGTCTCCTGATATACAACTAATACTAATGTCAAATGTAAGTATATAAAAACCCCTATTTGCTATAATAACTACTTAATATTTAACTGTAAATTGGAACCCCTTGTTATTAATAATCTTACAAACCGAATGCAGAATCTCAGGCTCAACTCTCTTTTCCGTGAAAGTTAACTACAACCCTTTCCTGTTGGTTTTGTTTTAGTACTCTAAAGCCCATAAATATCATTGTTTCAATTAAAGGTATCTGAGATGGTACTTAATGTTATTTCTTTGGGAAAACTAGAGCTAGGTATTACCTATAGCTTTTATGAGTAAATAATGTACTATCTATGATAACATCTACTAGTTAAATATGTAAACGGTCCTGTTATTAAAACAATTGTTATGGTAGGCATATATAACTAGAAACCTTCTCCTAAAATGACTTGAAAATAATTTAACCAATTTGTTTCAGGACTCTGCTTGTTTATTGAAAATGTAGGAGCATCTGTGGAATTAAATCTTACTACATGGTACCTAACCCTGAATGCATATTGAAAATATATGAACAGCTGCTGAATGAAGTTCTACAACAATGTATTGGTTCCTGAATAAAATACCAGAATATTACCATAGATGTTGGTATTCCTATATTTTTACTCTTTTCAGGTATCCCAGATTTATTAATTATACTTCCTAATCCCCTTTCATAAATAATTCTTGTAGTAAAGGTTAAGTGACCTATATGTTAAAAAGGATAAAGATGACACACAAGGAAGTTCTCAAACATTTTCTGCCTTACCTAGATTGATCCTAGTGGAGAAGTCTCAGCTGAGTTTACCTCCAGTCTCTTTGTACCAATTAATTACTGACCATTTTTGCCTCTCGGCTGATACTTCAATAACTGAATTTAAGTCTGAACATATTACAATACAATACAATACAACATACATATTGTTTCTATTAAACTATTTTGTCGCACTAAAATAATATTCCTAAGGCACAAATTGCTAATATGAGATTAATATATCACAGTTTAAATTTCAAAAACCACTTACCTTACCATGGAGCTATTAAAAGGGTATATGTACAACATAAGTATTTTTACAACATTGAGATTATGAGGTTAATATTTTAGATATTCCAGCTTGTATCAATAAATATAACAAGTTAGATCAAAATTAATTAAAGCTTACTGCAATTCTTATTTGATGATTGGAAGGTCTAATTTCTATACTTTAATCTTGCTTTTTTTTGTAACATTAAATAATAATTGGATAGAATTAAATATTTTGTTAATTGTAATGAAATGTACATATTCCCCTTTTGCACAAAACAACAATAAAATATAGGTCAATAAAACACAAATCACAGTATATTTATTACACAAAATAACATCAAAATTCAAGTAAATTCATAGGATATGTGCACGAATTTTAATTATTACTTTATAGTAACATAATACGGTTTACTTCTTTGATACTTCATCCTGGAGTTATTAATTCAAAATTTAATCATGATTACACTGCAAATAGTCACAATGCTTTCATGTTTGTTGGGAGGTCAAATGCCTGTACATAATCATTAAGGAATGATAGTAAATAGCTAATTGTATTGTTAGATGTAATTGATTCGTGCTCATTTCCCTTTTAACACAACACAAAAAATAAAACACATCAAAAGGAACCCCTCCCTAACTCCCTAGCCCTACATTCCGAGAGACTACAAACAGTATAACTGCATGCCCTAACTGCCTGCCCGAGTTCCTAAAGAAGCCCTATCAGCCTACATTATAAAAGGATACTCTGCTACCCGAAATCCAGACTCAGATTCCGGACTGCTATAAAAATAGCAGCACTAAAGGGGTCTTGGTTCAGCAGAGGCATACTCACCCAATAGGTCCTGATTCCCCATCCAAGCACTCAGAACTTTAAATTAAATATTAGCGAAGCTCTTCCGTCCTCTCCGTCCCGCGTCGTGCTAATCAATCCCCTTTTTCTCCCCCTCCACCCGTTTTATACTCGAACCATTCCCCCCACCGACCCTAACATTCAGCGACCAGAAAACCTAGACCCGTACCAATAACGGAAAAGGGTCCCCGTAACGATTCCCCATAGTCCCAATAACGAGTTAAAACGTAAAAACGTCCCAACAACGTCTCGTTAGTTCTCTTTATACTGGTCGCTCTTGCTTCCAACAGATTACGTAAGTTTAGTATGGACAAGCGCAATTATAATCTGAATATTTAGTACCTATGTATCCGAGCCAGATAATTTGTCCTTCCTTAATTCCGTGTCCAATTACATAAAAGGTTGTTAAACCCTACTTCTTCTTATATTTGCTAAATAACATAAACAACTTTTTCTGAGATTAGGTACTTATTGTTATATAGCGACCCGGCAATCAACCAAACAAATATAACATATGTTCTAATGGAATCGAGATTAAATAGGTAAGAAAAGAAGGAAGAGGAACTTTTATTTTGCAACCTGTGTTCATTAATTATCTATTTTAGGTATTCTTGATTATGTTCTGCGTACTGATTACTGTTTAACTGTTTCTATGGACCTGAGCTAACAAGAAGATACCACGGATATTTTTATACGCTCCTACGATTATTTAATCATTCATCTTTCCTTTTTTTCAATCTTTAATATTGTTATAAATTATTTCAAGCTTTATAAAAGTAAACGATAAATGTATAAACCGATTTTGTCAAGGCATATCCATAATAACATTCTATACCCGCATAATCCCGCTCTTTCTAACTACCTTCTTTTATTTTCTTACAAGCAAACAACATCATCGTACCCTATCGCTCTGATTCCCGTAACAAATTAGTATGACAGTTCAAACATAACGTTAAAGCGACAAAGCACCAACGCGTCTATTCTTATCGCCGCCTCGCCAGTTAATTGGTTTAGGCTTTATAACTACCCTACTTTATTTCGCTAAATATAGCCGCAACGCAACTGTACCCCGTCGCCCCAACGCTTCTAACAAATTAATATAGTAGTTCAAACATAACGTTAAAGCGACAAAGTACCAAAGTGGTTTTTCATATCACCATTTCGCCATTTATATGTTTTAAGCATTATAACTTATATATTTGAATACGGCGACATATTGTACTAATATTTAAGTACACATCTGACCTATTCCATTGTTTAAAACCCCAGTATTATATCTCGTAAACATATTTATACCTTCACATGATCAGACGAGACCTAAGCCTCCTACTTATGATAAGTGATGATATATAATTTATGATTATGTAAGCAAAAAAAATTATACCCTATATATATATCTATATATTTATACATATGATGGCTGACTTGGGGTCAGTACATCACCCCCCTTTGGCCTTAATAATTTTCGGATTTCGTAGAAGACGCACAATTAATAAGACCAAATCTACTTATAGGATCCTACATAAACGCAAAATTCAAACAATGTATAAATATGTATACCTCCCCATTCCTACCTACCTATTCTTTAACTTAAAATCCTCTTTTTTTTTTTCTTTATAAGGTCTCTTATCGTTCTGTCGAAACAAGAAGTAAATAGTTGAGTCAGTTAAAATCAGTTTTTTATATTTCCTTTTAATCTTCTTCTAAGTAAATTAACAATAACACCAAAATTACACATTTAAAACGATAAAATATATATCAAACACTGCGTTCAAAGTCCTCCACCCCACCTTTTCCCCTATTTACAATCTATAATTCACCATACACTGGCGGTATGGTTGTAGGCACCACACGAATTGATTCGGCAATTCCATCCATGAAAGTATATAACTTAGACGGCCCAGGATCTTCGGCAACGTAGGTCTTTGTGACCTTAAAGGTATCGTCACCCTTTATTTTAACCTCGTTAGTATACACTATTGTTGATATACTTATTTTATAGTTACCTAGTACAATTAAAAATTCAACGACCCTTTATTACTCAATATAGTTAGATACTACAGATTGAGTATCTAAATTATGCCGACTTCTATTTTACCTACTCAGACTGTTATTTGCTACTAATTTGACACCTTACTTTCCCTATCATCCATCCAACAAATCTTCTACTACAACCCTACATACACACTTATGTAATTCATACATATTTGTATATTTTCAATATCACAAGTAAATCCCACTTCAACCCAAACAAACATTATGTCCAACACACATACCTATACACATCCAAGCAGCTATACTTATTCAGTCAATTATTCCCGCGCATTCGCATTCAACTCTAAAATATAATTTACTATGCTTTACCGAAATTTATAGGCTTAAAGATTGGATAAAACTTATTTTTTTTTTCTTACTCTATTCAACCTACTTGACTATCCTAATGCTTAATACTAATTTATTAATTCTCTCCCACAACTATAGTGACCTATTGTACTAAAGTAATTAAGACATGAGTTTATAAGCGTCCACTCTTTGTTCAACCAAATAAAGGTCATTCTTGGCAATTAAAACGGGGAAATAAATTGTTATTGTTTAATAAAGATCAACATTGAAAGATTTACCTATTTCATTTTCCCAACTTCCATAATAGTATTTCAATATATGGTTATTAAAATAATGAAACAAGTAAGATATTTTGAATAAGTTAAGTACCCCATAATGGTCTTAGAATAAATATATGTATTCTTTTGAAATATGTGATAAAAAAAAAATGTTTAGCATCCCAACCTAATTTAACCTAACCTTCTGTTTATCGTACTAAATTTTAACCTCCCTAATTTCATAGTTAAACCTATATTATAATAAGTTGTATTTTGTACATGTAACCATAACATAGAATTAATATAAAGATAGGATAGATATAAATCAACATATTATGTTTACATCTGATAAAGTAGACTTAAGCAAACCTAATGTGATTAATTTTTCGTATTTTACTTATAATAATCAAGAGTAACTGAATTCCACCCAAATTCGATATATCATTTGTTCATAAGTACCGACCTTTATTTTAATTATAACTACCTATACTTTGCGATCTTTCCGAGCAAATGTTCACCCCCCGAAATACGTAATATTTTAATTTCTAAAACCCCTATGAAGCGCTAATCCATTTACAATAATTAAACTAACACCTTATACTACTTTAACCAACAATAGGTTAGTCTAGGGTTCAAGTTCACCCCCCTAACCATACAATTAACTAAATCCTTAAACCCGCTATAACCTATCAAATTTTACAAGAACTGCTAACTGACCTCATCCGTGCAACCTCGTCTACCACGGATCTCGAGGGAATCGCGTAGCCTAAGAACTTCGACGGAACCCAGCTAAACTCCCAAATTTCAATATATTCCAACGAAACCGGCACAGCCACTTTCCCGCAAAACACATCAACCAAACTAACAACCAGGGCCCACTCTCGCACTTATAATACTAGTATAGAAACAAGGATTTTAACCTAAACCTACTTAAAACTCCCTTAAAATTAGTTCATAAGTGAACTCACCCCCCAGATTAGTTAACTATTTTAATTCCTAAATCCCACCTAGAAAATCTCTAATTCTACAACGTTTCTTAAGTATACTAGCCTTTCCTTTTCCGTTTAATTCCTAACTATAGTTTCAAGTTTTATAAATAATCTAACCCTGTAAATCATCTGTGGGAGTCTAATAATTACTCTTTATAATAGTCGACTACTAACACCATCTAACCCCACACGGAAGATCTAAGGCCAGAAAGTCACTTATTTAAGTAATTAGTTCTAAGTCGCACAATGGAAGTCACTTTAACGGTAAAGTGATTTCCTACATCGCGCTGATAGGATTTTCCCAAATTAAAAGACCTTCCCGCTGCAGTGACATGTAAACATTGGTCTTCTTAATCTAAACCAGACTTTGCCAACCCTTTATCAGTCGCACTCGAAAGTTTTTACTATCCTTAATACCTATACGATAATACACCAAACATTATTTAACCTAATAAATCCTACTGAATAACCGCAAATAAATTAAATTAAAATAAGTGTGTATGATATTTTATTTCAAACCTGACAGAAGTAGCAAATACAGAATAAATGACCTCTCCAACACACCTTTTTCGACCCACTCCATTTCACGAACATCAAATGTAGGCTAGGACCGAGCTTCATAAGATTTCCTTACGGATCTCCATAAAACCCAGCCAAAGCCTATTAAAATTTAGCCATAGTGACCCAGAATCTAATCCTGGTCACTCACAGTACCAAATTCCATCAAAATTTAGCCGTAGTAACCCCGAATCTAATCCTGGTCATTCACGGCACCAAATGTAACGATACCGACCCCACAGCAGTCAAGAGTGAGTCGCATAACATAAATAAATATATAAATAAATAAATATCTACTTATAAAATAATTGGCCAGCGTGATCATCTAGTTATATAAAGGTAGGACCCCAAGTTAAACCCGTGTGTAACCAGTTCGTTTAAGGAATACTCGAGGTGTGTTGGAAAGGTTTAGGAAACATTAACTTTAATTTACTAATTCAAAGGCTTCTACTGTATATTACCTACCTAATTTTATATATTCCATTATAATCTAATACCTAACTTTACTTAGATAATATTTGATTCAACAATTCATCTTACAATCTTTCTTAGTACCCTACCGTGTGAATCCAACCATAATAAACCATGCCCTATGTTCGACCTAAGATAAACATATTAATGTGTCAGCAAAGTTACTAACTTAACCCATCTAATTAATTTATTCAAGTTTGAATAGGAAATGTTGTTCGAATGTCCTAGTATTATAATAAATCTTTCACATACAGTAAAGCTCAATTTTGTATGAACTTCCTACAGTTTAATAATCTTAATAACTATAGTCCTAAGCTTTAAATTCAATTAATCTTTCATAATTTCGTATCCGAAGTGAGATAGATTGTGAAACTGCTAGTTCTTTTAATGTAGATGTAAGTTTTCTTGATTAATGGAACAGAAGGAGATAACTAATTCCCTATGGGTCCCTTTTGTAAATAAATACAAAGAGAAGGGCAGGCCCCTCCTAGCCATTACACTTAGGCATCATCCGCCTGCCCCTGTGCGGCTCGACAACCTGACGGGGCACCGCTCCACCCAAAGCAAGAGTTGCTGTCCCACTTACAAGGTTAGTAGTGTCTGTGTAGGTTAGTCAGGTCTCCCCAAGAGAGATCCTACCCCAAGGGCCGCGTTGAACTGAACCGGGATGGTGATATAATGTCGCTACTATTAAATCTAGTGAGTCTCCCCTAAAGCCATCTAAATTCGAGAGCATAATCAAAGGACCTAGTTTTTGCTGGTACATAATGGATGCCACCTCAGCCTCGTTTCCACAGCTTTGAAGTAAGGGCCTCATCTCCACAGCCTATACTTGGGAGGGCGCCTCCAAAAGAATCCAGGTCCACTAGGCAAAGATTCCTACCTGATCTAGCGCCCTTTAGAAGAGACTTTTGTAATACCCACGTTCACCAAGAGACAACCTAGCCCAATACGGATCAACTATGAATTGTCGACCCTGCAAGCAGCAGCCGCCCATTCCATAGCCAAGAGCCGATAAATTGCCGCTAAATTATCACCCGTGTAACGGGCGAATCATTTGTCCAATTCTTATATTACATTACATTAGTTTGTAATTGACAACCAAATGTTGACTAAAATGATAATTGAACAATAACTCGATATCAAACTATGCGACTTATTAACACTGCATTCACGGCATTCTTCAATTTATACCACCAGCCCGGAGTCATTTAAAGGTAAAACTCGAAATTTTGTTTCATTGAATTCGTGACAACCAATTAAGTATTGTAAATATTTCCAATGACTCAATATTTCGATATAACAAATCCAAAAACGTAAGAATTTCTTTATCTATGGTTTTAATCTATAAATACCATAGTTCGGACTTTAACGTTATAAACAAAAATAAAAACTTCCAACTGAAATGTTAACCTGTAATAATATGATTGAACTTCACTCACTATCTCACTTGGACTCAAATTATATAATCATTCTGATACCAAATTTCATTCTCTCCTTGCTACCTTAGCAATGGATCGAATCCAAATATACTGTAACATATTCCCTATAAACCGTTTTTATGAAATAATAATTGTTATAACTTCCATTTACACATACCAACTTTTACAGACAGACGAACGAACAAAAATCACATGGCTCTTTGCCTAAGATTAACAGGAACTGGCTTAGTAAAACTAAACTTGTTCATAAAGTCGGCGTATCATAATCCATAAAACCCCTTTTATAAAATAATAATTTGTTTATAACTCCCGTTTACATATACCAACGTTTACAGACAGACGAACGAACAAAAATCACATGGCTCTTTGTTTAAAATAAACTGAAACAAGCTTAGTCAAACTAAGCTTGATCATAATGTCGGAATTACGCCAGCTGCAAATCTAGTATACACGATTTAATCGTAGCTCCAAGACCGCATGTACAACTTCATCATCCTACTACTTATTATTATATATATATTTTAGCCAATCCATTGACATAACTATCGTTAAGCAGTAGTAATTAAAGCATTCATCAACATCTGTCGTACTTATTAAGTTATATCATAAATTAACCATGATTCCTAAATCATAATTATCGATATTGGGACTGCCAACAAATATGAACGAACTACCTCTCATTCTCTCTAAAGTCTAAATGCCTCCTTTCAAAATTTCATATAAGTATATTTTATCGATTCGTGTCTTATCTACCTATAGTGTAACGGGAGCAATATTTAAGGTGTTGGTTCCCTCCAAATTGTATCCAACATACTACATACATATTGATCATGAATTATTTATATAATTCCTGACACATTTTTCACAAGGCGATTTAACTAGTATTGGTTTCATATAAAACCTCCAAATTCTGAACGGTACGACAAACAAACATACATACGCGATTTCATACGACTGAGTAATAACTCCAGAGTTCCCTTCTACATACTCGTACATATAATTCTACATACTGATACATACATGCCTAATTCTAGCCTGTCTATCGATTTTTACTTCACGAACCATGCGATTTATTTTAACGTACGACATTCACGGTTTCCTAAAGCCGGATTCACAACGACTTTAGTCAGCGATTACGTTCGCTTCGTAATTGCATCCTAGGTATTCACACAATTTATTTCCTAATTCCTTCCAAACTCTACAAGTAGTTATTACATCACATAAAACCAAGCCTCGAACCTGATTCATAATTAATCCCTTGGATTGTAAGCTATTAAGAGATATAAATTAATCTCAATATCACTATTCAAATTCTGAACTCAGTATCATTATTTCCTGTAGTTACTTATAAATATAAACATGATTTAACCTCAAAATCTTTGATAACGATCCGAACCGATTTAAAGTAAACTTCATAATTACTATTCTATAAAACCTAAATTAGGTATAACAAACTTATCATAATTTTCATTTACTTAATCTTACATACAAAATCATCATAATCATAGATAAATATCCAACATCCAACATTCGCAGCCTCCTAAAGTTGGATTCACAATGAATATTTGCCAACGATAATGTAAATTCTAAAATCGCAACTATAAAATCTAGCCTCGCTAACCTTATCCTAAATTCGAACTCAAAGCTTTATTTCTTTAATTATTAGACCTACTAAATTCTTATAATTATAATATAAACATTAATCTTTGGTCTAGATTTGAACTGACTCAAATGTATTTCTCTAAATATCTTTACGCAAGAGATGCAAAATTAATCGTATCCAATACTCTAAGTCTTTGGTCAAGTATCGAACTGACATTATGTATAGTTCCCTAAACTTCTGAACGTATGCAGTGCCAAATAACTAAATAACTATATAATTTATTCCTACTTATATAAATTGGCTAAAAGCCTAGTCCTTAAACCTGTACATTACAATAGTCTGTGAAGGTACAATAGACGCGCCACAGAATAAGTTCTTGTACTTAATCTGTGAGACGCGCAACTAATCACAGACTACTAAGGGATTCTATGATCAAATAAAGCACTAGTCTATTTTGGGTTTTTTGTTTAGACTTCTCGTAAACTATTGAACAAATAGTTTTTTAATGAAATTTCGGTAATTATCCTTCTATTTACTTCCTACCTGCTTATCTTCGATCAAGTTATTACTACCTAAATCTATTCTAATTTTAGATCTCGGGAAATAAAGAGTTCCGCTTGGCTGAATTAAAAAATACCCCTTTGCCTTATCCCCATTCTGTTCACCTTAAAACCCTCAAATAACTTGTAGACTCTTAACTTATGTAATCTATACATATAATAAAATCTACTTAATAATCTTATACTTCGTTAACGAATTTCTTGTAATTGGATGGTACATTCAGCGCTATTCACCCGGACACAAATCAAGCAAAGCAAGTTCCCTACTCTAATTCACGCCTGGATTTCACATAAAAGATTATAAGTGAAACATCAGTACAGGTTAGTAAATACACTCGTTAAGCATTTCTACTTCGCCCTACAATAAGTAAATACCCTATGCCTATTTGTTCACTTTGGACATTTCAACAACCTACCAAACTAAAACCTTTATACATAGTGTTATTAATGGACTAGATATTTTTAATCGACTGTCGAAAAATAGCTTCTTTCATATGAATATAATATCTAGGCACTTATGTTTTGATAAAACCTTCTTCTGAAAGTAGGTTAATACCTATTACTTAGTGGTTAATATTAAGAATCATAACCTCCCAAATTTATTTCAGTAATCCATTTATACGTTTTGAATCAAAAGAGCACCGAATCACAGTATCACTGAATACATAATAATAATTGTACCCTTCGTTCGACTTTGTGGTCTCCTGATATACAACTAATACTAATGTCAAATGTAAGTATATAAAAACCCCTATTTGCTATAATAACTACTTAATATTTAACTGTAAATTGGAACCCCTTGTTATTAATAATCTTACAAACCGAATGCAGAATCTCAGGCTCAACTCTCTTTTCCGTGAAAGTTAACTACAACCCTTTCCTGTTGGTTTTGTTTTAGTACTCTAAAGCCCATAAATATCATTGTTTCAATTAAAGGTATCTGAGATGGTACTTAATGTTATTTCTTTGGGAAAACTAGAGCTAGGTATTACCTATAGCTTTTATGAGTAAATAATGTACTATCTATGATAACATCTACTAGTTAAATATGTAAACGGTCCTGTTATTAAAACAATTGTTATGGTAGGCATATATAACTAGAAACCTTCTCCTAAAATGACTTGAAAATAATTTAACCAATTTGTTTCAGGACTCTGCTTGTTTATTGAAAATGTAGGAGCATCTGTGGAATTAAATCTTACTACATGGTACCTAACCCTGAATGCATATTGAAAATATATGAACAGCTGCTGAATGAAGTTCTACAACAATGTATTGGTTCCTGAATAAAATACCAGAATATTACCATAGATGTTGGTATTCCTATATTTTTACTCTTTTCAGGTATCCCAGATTTATTAATTATACTTCCTAATCCCCTTTCATAAATAATTCTTGTAGTAAAGGTTAAGTGACCTATATGTTAAAAAGGATAAAGATGACACACAAGGAAGTTCTCAAACATTTTCTGCCTTACCTAGATTGATCCTAGTGGAGAAGTCTCAGCTGAGTTTACCTCCAGTCTCTTTGTACCAATTAATTACTGACCATTTTTGCCTCTCGGCTGATACTTCAATAACTGAATTTAAGTCTGAACATATTACAATACAATACAATACAACATACATATTGTTTCTATTAAACTATTTTGTCGCACTAAAATAATATTCCTAAGGCACAAATTGCTAATATGAGATTAATATATCACAGTTTAAATTTCAAAAACCACTTACCTTACCATGGAGCTATTAAAAGGGTATATGTACAACATAAGTATTTTTACAACATTGAGATTATGAGGTTAATATTTTAGATATTCCAGCTTGTATCAATAAATATAACAAGTTAGATCAAAATTAATTAAAGCTTACTGCAATTCTTATTTGATGATTGGAAGGTCTAATTTCTATACTTTAATCTTGCTTTTTTTTGTAACATTAAATAATAATTGGATAGAATTAAATATTTTGTTAATTGTAATGAAATGTACATATTCCCCTTTTGCACAAAACAACAATAAAATATAGGTCAATAAAACACAAATCACAGTATATTTATTACACAAAATAACATCAAAATTCAAGTAAATTCATAGGATATGTGCACGAATTTTAATTATTACTTTATAGTAACATAATACGGTTTACTTCTTTGATACTTCATCCTGGAGTTATTAATTCAAAATTTAATCATGATTACACTGCAAATAGTCACAATGCTTTCATGTTTGTTGGGAGGTCAAATGCCTGTACATAATCATTAAGGAATGATAGTAAATAGCTAATTGTATTGTTAGATGTAATTGATTCGTGCTCATTTCCCTTTTAACACAACACAAAAAATAAAACACATCAAAAGGAACCCCTCCCTAACTCCCTAGCCCTACATTCCGAGAGACTACAAACAGTATAACTGCATGCCCTAACTGCCTGCCCGAGTTCCTAAAGAAGCCCTATCAGCCTACATTATAAAAGGATACTCTGCTACCCGAAATCCAGACTCAGATTCCGGACTGCTATAAAAATAGCAGCACTAAAGGGGTCTTGGTTCAGCAGAGGCATACTCACCCAATAGGTCCTGATTCCCCATCCAAGCACTCAGAACTTTAAATTAAATATTAGCGAAGCTCTTCCGTCCTCTCCGTCCCGCGTCGTGCTAATCAATCCCCTTTTTCTCCCCCTCCACCCGTTTTATACTCGAACCATTCCCCCCACCGACCCTAACATTCAGCGACCAGAAAACCTAGACCCGTACCAATAACGGAAAAGGGTCCCCGTAACGATTCCCCATAGTCCCAATAACGAGTTAAAACGTAAAAACGTCCCAACAACGTCTCGTTAGTTCTCTTTATACTGGTCGCTCTTGCTTCCAACAGATTACGTAAGTTTAGTATGGACAAGCGCAATTATAATCTGAATATTTAGTACCTATGTATCCGAGCCAGATAATTTGTCCTTCCTTAATTCCGTGTCCAATTACATAAAAGGTTGTTAAACCCTACTTCTTCTTATATTTGCTAAATAACATAAACAACTTTTTCTGAGATTAGGTACTTATTGTTATATAGCGACCCGGCAATCAACCAAACAAATATAACATATGTTCTAATGGAATCGAGATTAAATAGGTAAGAAAAGAAGGAAGAGGAACTTTTATTTTGCAACCTGTGTTCATTAATTATCTATTTTAGGTATTCTTGATTATGTTCTGCGTACTGATTACTGTTTAACTGTTTCTATGGACCTGAGCTAACAAGAAGATACCACGGATATTTTTATACGCTCCTACGATTATTTAATCATTCATCTTTCCTTTTTTTCAATCTTTAATATTGTTATAAATTATTTCAAGCTTTATAAAAGTAAACGATAAATGTATAAACCGATTTTGTCAAGGCATATCCATAATAACATTCTATACCCGCATAATCCCGCTCTTTCTAACTACCTTCTTTTATTTTCTTACAAGCAAACAACATCATCGTACCCTATCGCTCTGATTCCCGTAACAAATTAGTATGACAGTTCAAACATAACGTTAAAGCGACAAAGCACCAACGCGTCTATTCTTATCGCCGCCTCGCCAGTTAATTGGTTTAGGCTTTATAACTACCCTACTTTATTTCGCTAAATATAGCCGCAACGCAACTGTACTCCGTCGCCCCAACGCTTCTAACAAATTAATATAGTAGTTCAAACATAACGTTAAAGCGACAAAGTACCAAAGTGGTTTTTCATATCACCATTTCGCCATTTATATGTTTTAAGCATTATAACTTATATATTTGAATACGGCGACATATTGTACTAATATTTAAGTACACATCTGACCTATTCCATTGTTTAAAACCCCAGTATTATATCTCGTAAACATATTTATACCTTCACATGATCAGACGAGACCTAAGCCTCCTACTTATGATAAGTGATGATATATAATTTATGATTATGTAAGCAAAAAAAATTATACCCTATATATATATCTATATATTTATACATATGATGGCTGACTTGGGGTCAGTACATTATAAAGTCATAGACACTAGTGAAATCGCTATTGTGTAAGGAATATCACCGCGCTGTGGACGGTGTCAGCTAAATACTAGTCAAATGTGGATCACTATTGAATCGTTGAAATTGCCGTGCGGTTCACCACTGTCATGCATTATACAGGGTGAAGTGTGTAACGGCTGCGCCTAGAACTGGCGTGCAGGCTGCACAAACTACAGAGAAATATCTGCGATTGCCGATTAACATACTACAACAGTTACAAATGGTCTTCAAATGGCAGCAAGAGTTCCAATACCCTGCAAGTGTAGATGTTTGAATCATTATAGTGACAAATGTGTCCGTCTATGATTAACCGCCGTAATCAATAGTAATTTATGCCACTGATGCATAATAAGATACTCGCTGACGCTCGTTTCATAAAACCACACTCGTATTTTAAGGCCTAATTAAGTGCAGTTGCATACACTACTTTATCTACGCACATATTATAATATAACACAAATAACAATCAAACAACTTTTCACAATCTTACTTTGGTAACAGCAAAAAACCAACAAACAAATGACAACAATAATGGCGGCAATTCGATCCTCCGTCAACGCAAATGTTTTTTTTTAAATCATGGATCATGGACAAACAAATGAAGTCCCTATTCTCATGTCACTCGAGATCAAATGTCGTGCGGTTTATATTAGAACATACTGAATGGACGAATAGTATTGTTAACTGTTTTAATGTCTATGGATACTAGAATAGAGACCCTCTTGAATTTTGACAGCTGTTCCAAATTCAAACACAACCTTACAAAAATCGATACTGTTAATGTAACATTACAGGGCTGGAATTATACAAGGTAATAACGATATCGTTTTTGACCTGTTTCCGTATTGTCAACGTTTTGATAACTCTTATGTCATTTACAATAATGGCGACTGTGACATTTAACATAAACGATTCTTAAACGTGTCAAACACGATATCGTTATAATATACCTAACGCTGTTGAATAGAGGCCCTGTACAGATTTTACCTACTACCACAGACAAGAAATTTCTTATAGTAAAATTGGTTGTAATAATGCTGGTCATATTCTACGGTTTCTGAACGCATTTTTGAGCACTAATGATATGTGCGTAGATAAATTAATTTTAAAGACAATTAACTCGTTCCTTTTTCAAATTTGTAAATAAAAAATCTTCACTAAGATACGACTTAATCTAACCCTGAGTGCGGCTGTAAGACACTCATCTTAATGGCTTTGAAGAGCTCCGTTGCAGATGTTCCTCATAGGATTTGCCCATTATAATGTTACCGTTTATGTATTTTTACTGCGATGCGTTTGATAGCAGAATAAAACTTTGTTTTACGCATTTGTAGCAGCTTCTTAACTTTAATTTATAAGGATAAAATCAGCTCGTGTCCCGCACAAATGTAAAACTACATTTTGATCATGAGAATGCTTTCATAGGCTGAAAAGTTTATTCCTCTTTTTCGCTATTACCTTCTACATTTTGCTAGCTTGAGATTAAAATTCTTTAATTTAATTTGTGCAGACTCGGTACAAAGTTTTTCCTGCAGCATCCTTAAACAACATTGTAATTTCAATAGTAACTGCGGCTAGCAGGGGCGTGTTTGTACTCGTGGTTTCAGGATTACAAAGCGCAACGCTCAAACTGACTTCTGTACTAAAATTACTAAACATATGTACACAATCAGACATACGTGCCTGATAGTACAAGATACTTTTACATTTAATGCTACATACATTTTTAAGCATCTCCATTTTCTATCAAATGTAGATGCTATTTAATTTATTATGCTGGAGCTTTTTTTAGATTAAACGACGACGACGACGACGACGACGACGTTTTTAGACGTTAAGTTTTATTTACCAATAAGCGATATCAAAAAAAACCACGAATCAAAAAATTACGTTAGATATTGTGAATTTTCGAGATTTAGATCAATTTGTAATAATAACAAATTGTTTGAAGTTGAATTGTTCAGTGTTTTAGATGTAAAGTACCCGTTTTCTACAATATGTGAGGACGCATTTGCTATTTTGCATTATGTGTTATTATTGTTTGCATTATGTGTTGCTTAAAGCAATTCGTTACATAACGAAAACATTTTTTTAAGTCGTCTTTACCAAGTGTCGGATGACAAGTACGGTAATTTTAATTATGTTACTGTCACTGACAAAAAAGCATTTTGATCATACATGCGGGAAATAATTTTCATATATTATTTGTTAATAGATAATCCGTCGGGAAAAAGGGCTTTCTCCAACTTCTTTCTTATACCTACACATGTTAGATTAAATTCAGAAGCTAAACTAATTTGTGCAGAGTCCGTACCAAAGCTTTTCCCGGTCCATCGCAGCTTCTAACGACTTTGTAATCTCAAAGCTCAAACTACAAACTGCAGTACTTCTGATGAGATAGGTCGGGGTTATTTCCGTGGTTTTTCTTCCGTTCCCGTCTTCCGGCATTTTACGGAGAATTTTTATTTGAATACGCTGCTTACTCCTTAAGTTACATTCAAGCCTTGTAGATAATATTTATGTGACACTTTTCTTAGATTCGATCCTAGTGACTCTACCTACGTAACTAGCGGTTCCGGGTTTGATTTTCGGTATGGGCAAATATTTGTGTGATGAGTATGAGTCTAGGATATTTTAGTATGCGTTGCTTTACATAAGTATGTTGTCTAGTACCCATAGTACAAAGCCTAGAGCTTACTTTGGGACTAGGTCAATTTGTGTGAGATGACATCGTCCTCGAATATTACTTAGGGTATTTTTATTTATTTATTTTATTATAGACTAAGGAAAATATCTTTCATCCCATCATCTAACGTTGCATCCTAGCGATCCTAAACATGTTTTTTTCCGTTTTCTTGGTGATACTGATAAGAGAGACAAAACATGTTAAAAGTATTCTTTTATTTGGTCTAAACGCACCATAATGCAAATCATAACTTTTACGACTCGTCACTCTACATAAATGTCACTGGCCTACTTCCGCTATCTATTATAGTTTTTTACTAGTTCTATTCCTATAAAAAAGTATTTTTACCTCCATGGCCATACACAGTAACCTCAAACTTTAAACTGCACGTGGAATGGTTGTAATGTAATATCCGTGGTTTTATAGAGTGCACCCGTCCGGCCCGGCCGGGCGTGAATTCCGAATTAGCGCCCGGCTCGCCGGGTTTCATCCGTTCTATTTCCGTCCGGAATATTGGACCTCCTTAGTTACATCAATTGGGTTTCAGTTTTGGTGTTGATGAAATGAAACGTAGACGTCCCTTTAAGGAACTACGTACTTTGTGGTAATTTTGTAGATCAATACAAAATGCGTAGAACAGGACGGGACAGGACGTAATTCTAGTATTTATTATATGGTGGGTCCTATTTGGTGATCTGAACTGAAAAGTGTTAGTGTTGTTACTAACGCAGCCCAAAAAAAATACTACATCTATGATTGTAATAACTTGAGCACCTAGCAGTTATTGATCTCTTTGAAAAATACGGGCAGTTATAATATTGGTTAGATCTAAAGCCTTAATTGTTCTATACTACAAAAATAACAACTATGCAGCCTTAATGTATTATCGATTCGTGGGAAGGGGAAATATAAATTAATTAATTAACATTTACGTCATTTTCAAGGTAAACAAGTGCGTCTCGGCCGGATTACGCCTAACAAGTGAAAGAAGCCGTTAAAAAAGCTTTAAATTATCGCCAAGCAAGCTTTATTAGGCACTGAGGCCAAGATGCATTCGCTAACTAGAGGTAGATCGCGTTATACGAAAAATCACGTGATCTACTAGTATCGCGACCAAACGAATAGAAACGCTAGTTAGCGAACGCATCTTGGCTAGGGCCTCTGGTCCCACCGCCAACGATGAGCGAGAAGCGAGTAGAGCCAGCGATGAACTATTAATATACTCGTCTCTTTCATTGACACGGGATCTATATCTTTTGTTCGACAAACTAGTGGAGAGTGAGTTTTCGCCGGCAGTGTGAATAGCCACCGATCAACTACTTATGTATGTCTTTTTTACTGACACGGGATCTAGGTATACCTTGTGTTCGTTTCTTGAGCGAGAAAATCGTGGTAGGACAAGTGCCTTGTATTGATTTTTGCTCCTTTACCAATGTAGTATTTTATCTTAGGAGTCCATTTGGCAAAGAAACAAAACGAACTACTGGCAATTTCGGTTTCTGCTTACTTAAAAGAGCTAGGCCAACATTCTACACGGTAAAAACGATATCGCCTTTGAAGTGTTTCTGTATTGTCAACGTTTAAACTCTTATGTCATTGTCAATAAAAGCGACCGAGACAGACCGAGAGAGATATCGTTATAACGCAGTAGAATAGAGCCCCTGTAGATGTCCCGTGATGATGTGGTCTCTGAAAGATAACGGCACCAATCAGCAGGAGGACTTCACTAGGTTTCTAATAATTCTTACAAATTATATGTAGGTGCGGAACTATATAAAAATCAATGGTCAGTCGAATTGGTTGAGCAGAGAGGGTGATTCTCTTAACACAGGGCTGCATCGAACGCAAAGGTGAACGTAAAGCTCCGCTGGGCGACCGAGCTCTGCTGCCTAATTGAGAAGGCACGCTCTAGAATGTGTTGCGTTCGCTGCGACGGGACTACTTTAACATTCACCTTTGCGTTCTACGCAGCGCTGTGTTGAGAGAATCATCCCCCAGCTTAGTTGAGCAGTGAGGAAGAGAAAATATCGATGTTCGAGTACTTCGAGTATAAATCGCATGTAACAAAATTTTCACGTCTTTAAAAAGTAAGCGTCTAAATTTATCTTTCAAACTACTCGATTAATTATTTATTTAAACCTGGCAATTTATTAAGCTTTTATTTTTTCTAATATTGTATTCCGTCTCTAAAACCTAATAATCAAGTTATTCTCAATTTGGTCCCAGCTGTTCATCTCGTAATACATTTAAGGAATTTTAGATGAGTACATTATTAACGTAAAATGCTCATTTATTCCGTGGAAAACGAAGAGAAAAACTCGCATTTCACCATTGGTTTGTATAAGTTAGAACACCCTTGGGAAATGTAAAAACATTGTAATATAAAATTTAACACACGCGAACAGAATTAGGGTGTTCCGATTTAAGTACAGGCATTAGTGTTAACATAAAAAAATAATATGTTTTCATTAATATTACCTTTAGTAACTATACTTTTTTATTATAATTTGTCCTACTATTATTAACACGGGAAATCATTATAATTTTATCTAATGTTTTCGGGAATGTACAACAGATCATTTATTCTGAAAGTTATGTTAAAAATTACCTTTTGAATTCAGCCTACATTGAATAGTATCTAATTAAGTTTTCGATTAATTAATTAATTAATTAAGGAAAACACTGTGTTCGCTTTCAGGTCAGAGAGCGGGCCGAAACAATCAAACTTTTGCCCGACTTAATAACCTAGCTACTGACGAGAAAAAAATAAATTGTTTTCCGTTCCGGACTATCATTAGAAATTTTGATACGGGAATTTAAATGCGAAAGGTGTTTTTTGAACCTTTTAATACCTAGTTGCGCATAACTAAAAATCTATTTTGAACAAAACAGGATTGAAACAAATTATATGTGGACCACAACGCAGTTAGAATTTTTAATGTCATTGCTTAACAAAAAATAATATATTAATGCAAAGAACAAAGGTTTTTATTTACTGTATTTTTTAAAGTCAATCTTTGTGTATTTTTGGGAAAATTCCTCCGTTTTTAAATAAATAAATATCACGGGACAATGACACACAAATTAACCTAGTCCCAAACTAAGCTCTAGGCTTGTACTATGGGTACTAGACAACGATAAACATACTAACATAGAGAAATAAATATAAAGCACATGTAGCAGCAGTAGTGAAAATCAAACATAATCCGCATACTACAATCGAAATACTCGGTTGATTGTGTATTGTGACATTTTTATTTTAAATAAAAAATGAACACGGACAATACGCAATCGCCCCACCATTTAAATAGCGTAATCTCCGTAAAAGCTGTTAGGGTTCCTTGTTTATGTACGGAACCCTAAAATAAGTTCTTAAGATAATAAATTACCCCGACGGTTTTCATTCCAGGGTAAGATCGTATGCCTCAATAAACATCATTATATAAAAACAACAAAAGAAACGAAAGAGGTTGTCAAACCTACACTCAGCTCCTCCGGGTACTTTGCATCGGCTTTACCCGCTGTGTTTTTCAGGAACGCAAAAAGTTATTTTTATTCTTAACTCATATTGTTTAGCCCTATTCCACCTCATTTAGTGTTTTTGATTTTCGGTTTATGTATCATGTACGGATTATTATTCTCGTGAGACCCAGTGTGCCTTAGGAGGCAATTTAGTTTAAACTATATTTTACATACATACATACATAACATCACGCCTTTATTCCCAGAGTGGGGTAGGCAGAGCTACAGAAATACCAACAACTCTAAAAAGACTTGTTGATAATTCAAACTAATAATAATTTAAACTATATTTTAATGAGTGTAAAGTTCATTTTTATTTGTTTCTAAATTGAAAATGGTATTCTAGCGCGAACGTAATTGAACCTTATTTCCTTGGTGGTAGATTCATCTTCCCAGTTCAAAAAAACTCCTTATTTGCGGTATGGTGGGCTTTACGAGGTTAAATTCACTGAAAAGGAATGAAGTTTTCTTTTAATATTTTTTTTTTAATGCTGCTGCTTTTTTGTGTCAAAAGTGGTAATTTTTTGTACGTATTTGCCCAAAAGTCTTAATATGTAACTACCATGCCAAATTACAAATCGATAACTTTTCTTGTTGCTGAGAAAAACAGCTGAAATACAGACAGACAGATAGAGACTGAGGCCTTACCAAAATGATTCCTTTTTTGGTACGGGGCTCTTTGAAAGAGACCTAAATTTTACGTAACCGCCATTAAGACCCGAAACCATAACAATTGGCCAATAAAACCCACGCTAAACTCTATCTCCTAGCAACAGAAGAAACATCCTGTGTAGGCTCGGACGTGTCCTGACCTGATCTGGGATTATCTTTTAAGAACCCCGGAATAACGAGCGGGTCCAATTTGGTCCGAAATACCGAAGGTAAATTTATCCTCACTTAAAGGGGATTTTAGGGGTTTTATTTCGGTTGACTTAAAATTCAGACGTAGTATTCGATATTTCATACGCCTTAGGCAGGTTTATAAGGGTTTAGAATGAATATCTACGTGTATTTTGGCGAATTTATTTTGAACCAAAACTCGATAAAAGTTAGCCACATTTTTTTATAAAGATTAAAGAACCTTTTTGTTTTATGTCAATAAAATTCTAAATTTAGTTTACCATATACATTTAAAACCATGGTTTATTTTATGTCCTTATCGCGGAAACATTTGACCGTTCATAAGCATAATTCATCGACAAAATAATTCTCTTAATTAATTAATTCTCGTAAATCCACTTTCGCAGTTTACCGGATTTTCATATTTATACCATTGTAAAGAGAACGGATACAGCAGTTTTTGCAGCAGTTAAAATATAGTTAAGGAAATAGATTTGACGGATTGAGAACCTGTAAAATAAGCAGAGCTCGGAAAGGGTGAGCTATTTACAGAGTTTGCATAACATGGACATAACCTGTCATTTAATGGTCGTTGTCCCATTATGTATTTAAATTACTAATGAAATGACTTAGACCAATCAGAAAAAAGAAGACGTCAATGCTAAAAAACCGGACTTGAATTTGATTAGGGAATACGCCGAAAAACTTTCGGAAGAGAACGGATATGAACAGATGTAGTGTGTGTGGGTAGTAGTTTTGTGGTGGTAGGAACCTGTGCAGGGTCCGTTCGGGTCGCTACCACTATCTTATCCAATAATCACCCACTAAGCAACAGTGTTCGCATTGTTGTGTTCCGGTGTGGGGATAAGACAACCGGTGAAATTACTAGCGAAGAGGCATTCCATCTTAGTCCTCAGGGTTGGCAACGCATTTGAGGTCTTGGGATTATAGTCTTGAGAATTCAAATGTCTCGGATTCCACTTACCATCAGGTGGCCTGATCGCTCGTGTGGTGTGCCTTCCACATAACATAAAAAAGTACAGTGTGTGTAGAAAGATCTTTTTATACATTTAAGTGGATATTAAAAGTAAAAAGCCTTGAAAATATAAAATTTAGAGAAACATTCTTCCCAGTCCTTTATTAAAAAAGCTTAGTCAGGAATCATTTTGTAGCACATTGTCATTTGAGTTTTGTCTCAATATTTTTATTATTAGTTTGTTTTAATATTTATTTTAAGGGTGTATCCATATTCATATCTACAAATTGTATCAATATAATGACACTAATGACATAAGAATAGCTCACCGTTTCCGAGCTCTAGTTACTTTAAAGTGTGTTTCAATGTACCTATTCGGATATATACCTACCAATAATTCTAAATTATGTTTTCTACGATGTCATCATTCGTGGAAACAAAATTATACTAATTGTGTTACGCCAAATACGTTATACGAACAATATAAATTATGCCAAATTATACAAACATTTCTCGTTTAATTAATAGTAGTATCAGAATAATGTTCCTACTTACATGGTGTCCCAGAACTTTACTACATAAAAAGCCCCTTTTAGCGAATAAAGTAACTAAATTATTATCATGCAATTTTAACAGACTTCATTAATTATTAAATATTTACTTAAAATCCCTCATATACATAGGTGACCCCTACGACCCCGACAAACACATAGATGCACAGATACACACACACACGTTACACTTATAAGCTGCAGCCAACACACACACAGCCGATTTTTTGTCGCCGGTTTAAAACGTTAATTAGTTTCACGTACGAATAAAGGCAAAACGAATGGCTATAGTTACTCATTAAGCTACGTGGAAACGAGTAACATAACGCTCATAATTAAAAAGGCGGTTTAACTAAGAACTCTCAGCCCCTGTGTTCTTCCGCGGGAAAATAAAACACCGCGAAACTTTTAATTTTCCCTCGGGTTAGTGGGTTATTCCTTTTCCTTTAATTTTTATGACAATGTTAACAAACCTCTTCATAAATTATAATTGTAGCCTAAGGCCACTGTTCGAATACGAGATTAAATGATGATGGTTAATAGTACATTGTTGCCTAGGGTAGAAAGTTCGCGATTTACGGACGAGACCGAGGCCCTCTAGTGTAATAAGAGTCTATAAATTGCACTTTCTGCCGAGACAGGGCAAACATTGTGCTTTTCATAACTACTGCGAGGAAATAAAACAATACTTTTCATAGATTATTAAAGTAATTAATGTGAAATAGGGCAAGATTATTTTTATATTGTATGAAAACACCGTCATAAAAGTGATGTTTTCTGATCTCTAACCAGACCAAAAATGTTCATATTACGGAGCAGTGTTGAGAAAAAGAACAGAACCGGAGTTTTATCCTACTGGATAAAACCTTATTGCTTAACTTGACAATACGATAACATGTCAAAACCAATATGGTTGTATCGTGTGGAATAGAGCCCGTGGAGTGCTTTTTTTAATTTTTTCTAGTTAAATAGTCTAGGTAATTTAGAGATTATAGTCCCGATATAGGCCCGAAAGTGAAGTCGACATCGAGCCAAAAATGCAGGGTGATTCTCTAAACACAGCGCTGCGTCGAACGCAAAGGTGTTTATAAGTTTATGTAGTCCCGTTGGAGCGTACAAAACACATTTTAGCGCGTGCCTTCTCAATAAGCCAGCAGAGCTCGGTCGCCCAGCAGAGCTTTACGCTCACTTTTGCGTTCGACGCAGCGCTGTGTTAAGAGAATCAGCCCCCAGGTCCGGTGCACCGATAGAGAATAACAGTGGTGGTAAGCGAACAAGGGGATAATTATAATTTCCCTACAATTAATTAAAAAACACGTGTTTTACGAACAAGGCACATTAAAGATTCGTTTTCTTGCGAAATGTGGAACAAAAAAACGTGTTTTGCATTTTTTATACGTAGATTAAAGTTATTAAAAAGTTTGCTAAGACAACGACTTTTAAACTTGAGCTAGTATTCGTGAGAAAAACGATGAAAAATTTCGTTTACAAAAGGTACACCACCATCTATTCATTGTACGGTTGTCTGAGAGATAAGAGCGCCCGTTGACTTACTATGTAATATATATTTTTTTGTAAATTTCTTCCTTGGTGCATATGGTGTTCAATAAAAAATTGTATTGTATTGTACACTTACAATAAGGTTGAGTCTTGTTAGGTTACCTACGTACGTTTATCAGGAGAACACGCTCTTACAAATCTATAACATTAAGAAAAACTACATGAATGAACCCCGGAAAGAGCTATCTATATTATTTAGCAACTTTTTATTTTAACTTACGTTGATTTGTAGTTCATCCTAAAGGTTGGATAATCGATATTAAATATACATATATTACTTTGTAAAAACTGTGCACTACATAAAGGATGTCCCAAAATTTTGAATTGCGTAGATTCTGGGACACCCTTTTTTTGGACCGCTATTAAGCGACAAAATCGCCAGATATTTACCATGTGAAATAAAAAGGTTATTTTAGTTTAAATTGTTTTTTTTTAATACCCCATTAATCGTAATATACTTAAATAGGTAAGTAAGTACTTTTGACAAAGTAAAATTGCTAACAGGAAAATGGATAGCAATATATCGCGCTACACAAATGTGGGAACAGGCAGGAAAATCGAGTTTCATATCGGCTGAGTGCAAAACTCCCGGGCGAGTATTATACTGCTTCCGTTGCCTTAATTATTTACGTATTTACCTATATGCCTTATAATTATGAGTGCAATCGGACAAAAAAGGTGGTCTTTCAATTTTACAACTTCATATGAATGTTAATAACGACACTTAATATTGACAGTAGGATCGTGTTACTAGCGCAGGGGAGTTATTATGACATTAAGTACATATTACATTACGGTTACCGCAACATTTGTACGTTTTTTTTTTTGTTTATGTTAAGGAGACGGCACCCGAGCACTCAGGCTACCTGATGGTATGTGGAATCTGAGATCCATATAGGTACATTTGAATTCTCAAGACTATAATCCTAAGACCTCAAATGCCTTGCCAACCCTGAGGACTAAGATGGAATGCCTCTATGCTAGTAATTTCACCGGTTGTCTTATCCCCACACCGGAACACAACAATGCGAACACTTAGCGGGTGGTTAATGGATAAGATGGTGGTAGCGATCCGGACGGACCCTGCACAGGGTCCTACCACCACTAAGCTAATCTGGTTTTCAAATGAGTAAAAGCTGGCACAGGACAGAACTATACATATATATAGGACAGAGCTCCTTTACGCTCGCAGTAAAATGAACTGCATAGCCATATGACATTGATGTCGGCTAAAGATTGGATTTTATAATGGAATCCCTAAACGTACCTACATAAAAAAGTATCCCACATGAAATAAATTATAATTATACACCGTTTGTCCAAATTTTATATTATTCTAAAGCCATTTTCGCCTGAATTTTAAAACTTTTAGTGTTGTTGTTATGCAACACTTGCCAAACTAACCGCAGGTATTTATGGGTAATCTAAAAAGATGTCTGACTCAGCTGAAACTAGTTTAGGTAAAATCATAATTCGTACAAATTATGTATTAGGAAGAACAACCGTTATTAGGGATTCCGAAGGACTTAAATACTGGTTTTATTTCATTTTGTAAATACAAATCCAAGCGTTAAACATTTCCATGCCGTGACCTGTCTAGCCTTTGATACGTCGCAGACGCAATAAACGGACCATAAATAACGCAGAATAGAGTTCGAGACGACTGGCGACTTCATTATGCCATAAACTGCTCGCGAAACGTTCGGAATCTGTAATGGATTACTTAGTTTGTGTATTAACACAGCGAGGGCGAAGATCTTTATGTGGGACATGCATGGACAGCTTTTATACTTTAACCTACCACCGAACAAGCGTTCGCTTTGTTGTGTTTCAGTGTGGGGTAAAGTTACTAGTACAGAGGTATTTTATCTCAGGGTTGGCATCGCATTTGCAGTCTTATGATTGTAGTCTTAGACAATGCAAATGTCAATGGGGCACAGATTCCACTTAGCATCAGGTGGCTTGTGTGCTAATTTGTCTTCGCGATGCTATTAAAAAGAGATGTACCGAATTTTATAGACACACTAAACAAGTTTTTATAAAAAAAAGAGATACATTTTGAGATAAATCTCCACAAGCACGTTTTTTCAAACAATTTAAATAATATAATGTTTTAAATTTTATACAAAAACACAAGCCCATTCCAAAAACCATAACTGGCCTCAAACTCATTCTCAAGATTTGAACTAAACAAAAATACTATGTCGAGTTAAAAGCTTAAAAGTTTTACTATGAAATACTGAAAAAATAAAAATATTAAAAGAGCTCTAGATGCTCTACAAAATGTATGCAATTCGGAGCTCTTTTTACGTTGTTCGTTGAATTAGCCATAGCAAAACCGAGACGTGTCAATCCTTCCCCATTTACAGGGAGGATAAAATCAGTTCCGCATACTATATTACTCGTACATTTACATACGGCTTACGTATTACAAAGCTACGAGTAAATCGGATAAGACGGGTACCTACGAATATGGAGTGGCCGTATCAATTATAAATAGAGCTACGAGATACGAAGAGGTCGACCCAATATAGTGTTATATTATACAATCTACTCGTTTTTTATATATCTGGCGAAGGATTAATAGTATAATATACTGTCTGATGTCGGCAAATGGATAATGAAAAAGGATTTCGACGGATATACACTCATCAAAAATAAACATTATTCAACATTGGGTTTACAAATAACGGACACGCTCCTTACATGCATAAAAAAAACATTACGCGTTCATTCCCAGAGAAGGGTAGGCAGAGCTTCATAAATACCAACAACTCTAAAAACACTTGTTTTTAATTCTGTAACCACATTTTGGACAATCAGATACTGGTGTATTAGTGACAGGTTGCAAGCCCATCGCCTAACAGGACTACAAGCCCTTATTCCCTTAGTCGCCTCTTACGACATCCACGGGAAGACATGGAGTGGCACTATTCTAACCCAGCAGTCACTGACACATTGCAGTTTGTGAATATTGATAATGTTGAAAACAGTAAAAAACTAGTAACTAGATTGGAATCATGGTAATTAATATGCCAAACAACAAAGGGAATCAAGAGATAATCAAATTTGCAACGCAGTAGGGGACTTTCAAGATAATGTTCCACAAAACTGCCCCAAACTGCAATACAAATCATCAGGAAGAAGTTATCATGGAATAAATGAACTCACAAATTAATATGCTTCCCTAATAATGTTTAACAAAATTATTATTTGGTAAAGTATATTATTTTATAAACTTTCTTTTCTCAAAGAGATACTTCAGGCACAAAATAAAAACAAATTTAAAAAGGCCATGTAACCAATGTAATATGTAATGGTTTATGCATAAATACGTTGTTGTAAAATTATACGTTTATCAAACGTGTTTGGGTAAGGACCAAAAAGTTGGACCCATTGAATCCTGAAAACATTTTACACTCCTATTTTTGGGCAGTCTTATAAAAACATCTGTTATTACTATGCCTGCCAACGCAACAAATAAGTTTAGCATTGTTATACTGATGTACATTGTCAATATTCAGAAACTTCATGGTTGTGTAATGTGTAAGGATTGATTGACTTTCCAGTACTAAATAGAGACACCAGTGTCCAATGTTGGTTAATGCATTCCTGTCCCCCCCTAAAACATACAAATACCTATCGAGATTGGATTTGTTTTCGTGAGTGGTTTTTCTCAATAGAGACATGCGACGTCACTTATCAGAATTTCAAGTAATTTTCCATGCAGTTTACCTTTTGTCACTTCAAAAGAAGTAGCTTATTTGATCTGTCTGATCCGTCAACATCTCTATTGAAGTGGTAGGCTAGGATACGCAACATTAAAAAAAAGTCCATTTGAAGTTAACCCAACATGTAATTTCAAAGTTAAGGTTATTTCAGACTATTCTCATGTAAGTACAGTAAAGTTACGTAAGACGACGAGCGTAGCGAGGAAGAGTGTAAAGTTGTCCACACCGAAGACGGAGGCGGTGTGGAAGCCGGCGTATTGTCGATACAACGCTCGTAACGTAACGCATTCTCCGACAGGCCTTCTTACAGAGTGCAATGTATAGTGCAATACTACAAACAGCATCACCGTTAACTGTCCACTAGCGGCCCTTATTTTAAGGTGGCACAATTCACAAATAGTCAGTTTACTGTGTTGCTGATAGTACTAGTATTTTTTAAATCTCTTGTAATAAAACAGAACCGTACTTTTGTAAAACCAATGAACTTCTAAACAAAAAAATGACAAACAAATCAGAAATGGAGAAGTAACAGTTTATGGAAAGAACAAAAACGGTAAAAAGTAATGACAAATTTCATCGTGATAATTCAAAGTGATCTTTCGGACATTTTAAAAATCATACGGTTATAAATTTATTAATGCAAAACAAGTAAGTAAACCTTGTCTTCTGTAAAATAAGAATCAAGTGTCCCGCCATTGGTCCTTGTCCATCATTGGTTCTTAGGTGAGAGCTAGATCGATCCCGACCAGACCTAATTGTTTAAAGATAAGTTAATTAATTGCTGATGACTTAAAACACTTTTCAGCCTGTCGTAACATAGTTTAAAGTTTTAACTTTAGAACAGCTTACTCACAGCTATAATATTATACATGTTGCCTATGTTCATGTACTCATAGAAATTGCGAGATTTATGAAATATCGCCCAATATTACATTTTCTTGTAACACGCTTTACCTACCTGACTTTTGACAGTGACAACTCGCTTTGAGAACATGCCACAATCGTTCGGCGTCACCACAGGGTGTTTCCAATTCACTGAACTAATATTTTTTTTGTTCGCTTTCTCACATGTTTTCTTTGAAACAATTTTTTTCCTTAAGGTTTTCAAATACGCTATTTTCACCAAGTGTAAAACGCTAATTCAAAAACGAATAATAAGTTATTCGATTCCTTTTCAATCGAAATCCAATAATAAAGTACATAATATTTTTTTCATAAAAGTTAAATGAGTAAACTATTTTTCATGACGTGTCGTGTAACCCTCAATCAACACGTTTTTTTTAAATATAATAAAGCACTTATTTAGGGTATAATATAAATTAAATAAAAGAAACTTGCCATGTAAAATTGATAATGAAACTCTAATTTGCTTGAATTAATAAAAACACGAGCTGACAGAATTGCAGGAACCGCTGCACTGAGGTTTTACTCTTTTAAAGCTTTGCAGCTTGCTTTATTATTACAGAGTCAGCAGTTTTTTTTATCATAAACCACCTTACCACACGTTTAAAAAAAACTTTTAACTACAAATAAATACCTGCTCCACTATTTTGTTTTCGTTCTTAAAAATACCTGAATAAATTTAAACTATTGCCCAATTCTTTCTATATAACAATTACGAAAAGAACTGCCAACTGATTGACCGACACAACGTATTCCGAATTCGAAAATCAATCACTACACAACACGCACGTTCGAAATTCAAAAGTCCCGGGGCGCGAGTCGAGTCCCGCGGGTGCCTGCCGCGTCGTCCTGCCACGAACTGGTCCCGGACCCGGGGGATCCCGGTCCCGCCTCCGCGCGTCACGCCGTGACACGCCACGCTGCCGTGTCAATCTCGACGTGTTGTGTTGTTTTGCAATCTGGGCGACTGACGTTTATTTATCGATTTAGATTTATTAATATGGTGACGATGAATCGAATTTGGAATACTATTTATGGTAATAAATTAATTTATGTGACAGGCATTAATAAGACTCATGTTGTGGTGAGAATGTGAATGTTATTTGTTAATTATACCTAATGTAGTTTCGTGTGTAAGATTTGTTTCGTCCATAGTCTATACATATAGAGGAAAACTCAGTACCTAAGTACATATATAAATTACCAATTTCTCCTCTATACAGACGATTTGTTAAGAAAATTAAAAACAAACATGTCTTGTTATTATTTTGTTACTTGTCCCTTCATTGAACAAAAATTAAATGTTAACATTTTAAAACCGCTAATAAACAGTAAATAAGGCACCGTATGTAAATAAATAAGGTTCCTACCATGTAAATTTTCAACGTACCGTCACAGCCTTGGTGAAGACCAATCAATAAAATCCTGATAGCAGCAGTGTCTAGTTATGAGATACAATTTGTACGTCATTTAAGCATTGGGTTTGCTTTACAGTACTTTAATGGCCCAATATTAAGTCCGTAACAGTATATTCGCCTTGAAATATATCGAAATAGGTTAAGTGTTAAAAAATACCCGAACTCGACTTTATTATTAAAGGCGTTAGAGCGAGTTAAGATATTTTGAACACCCTGTATTCTCTAATACAACTGATCAGATGATGAAGACCCTTGATCTCGCAGGTTGTTTAGGTAGCTCTTGGATAATAAACACGTGGAAGAAAATTTGCTTTGAGCATTACTCGAAGCGGAAGGGGCGTTCAATCTTCGACAGGGAAAAAACTATTTGAAATACGGTTCATATTCTGTCTTAGAATACTATAATAGCATACAACTTATCTAAGGTAAATACATAAACATAGTTCACATTTTATACTCTGTAATGTTTTGCAATAAAGATTAGAAAATTCGATTTCTATCCGTCTGTTTTTAGGTTTATTCCCTACGTAATAGACTTTGATTTTTAACCAAGGTTTTTATATTACCTATGTATTTTACTCGTGCAATGAACTGTTCGTAAACGTTATACAAAATGTAATCTCAAAGAGATGTACCTACCACTTTGTCACCTTAACGCATTGTAATAAGGTCCAAAAGTGGATACATCTCTCTGTAGTCTACTGTACTATGTACCTACTCGATTGTTCTAAAAAAACATAATTCAGACCTCGGATGTTAACTGCTTAGCGAATAAATAAAACAAACATATCTACATATACTCTTAGACGGGTAAGTAATAAAAAACGAAATACGTATACGAGTGGCTTTTATTTAATGAAAAGGAGAAAAATGACACAAAAAACTGTCTCAAAGCGAGCACTTAGCTAGTGATCCTTTTGAAGTCCAGGAAAAGCGAATATTAAATATTGACTGTAAATAAAACAGAGTGTATTTCTGAATTTTAACAAAGTAAGTAAGTAACAAAGTTCAATGTCCCCCAAACCAGCATCTGGGAGGGTTTTAAAGCGCACGGATGACCGTTTTGAGTACGAAGTTTGCGATATATTTCAACAATGCGTTTGTGAGGTTACATATAATAAGCTTACGGTAGGATAAATTTTGAAATGATGGACCACGCTATTTGAGTCTCGTAACATTATTCTTAGGTTAATTAAGTACACACGTCGCAGTCACCGCATCGTTTAAGATAGGTGTCTTGCGGGCAAACGGCAATAATCGGAATATATTTTCACAAACATGCTGTCTGTATACCAAATGAAAATTAAAATGAAAATAAGTTTATTTAACGCACACAAAAAACAACAAAATATATTTATATCATACATGATCAATCATACAACATTGGGTTTGTTTTGCGGCGTTAAAAAAGTCGCAGTTCAGCATGTGCTACAGCAGGGCCACAGCGCTGGTTTTTAATTGCAACCTCAAAATTTAAGTTATAATACACAATTAAGCAAATAAGCTAACTAGGTGGCATTAAATATAACATTGGTAGGAAATTAAGAGAGAAAATACTAATAAAAACGAGTGTAATTATCCCAAAAAATCTTAGATCTAAAAATTAGCAGCTAGCCAGCTATACCAGTGAGTGCTTTAAATGACAGGCGAGCGATAAAAAATAAATCACATGAGAAAGAACTTCAGAACCAGCTCAAAACCATTTTATTTTCAATATTGAAATAAAACTTTCGAACGCACGATTTTTTAAAATCCACACTGAGGTGCGATTTTTGAATATCACCAACGAAAAATTTCTAACTTTAAAATTAATTTGTGTAGCGTTCTCATCTAAGAGCGGGCCTCCCTTTTGGATTTGAAAAGAAAAAGGCGGTAAGATATCAAATCCAAACGGAGGGCCCGCTCGTAAATAAAATTGCTGCAAAATTTATTTAAAAAATCGTACCCCTGCGACTGTATTTATTATAATATGGCGATATTTAACTCGCTTATTTAACATTCATTACACGAAATGGGTCCTAAATATTGTAAAGTCATCACTCATCCGATATTTTCCTGTCATGTTAATTATTTTGCTGGAAATTGTAAAACCTCATTTATTTTGAGTAAATAATTACAAGTTTGAACGTAGCCAAGTTAATGGGAGATTTTATTGGTCGACGTCAAATTTGATTTGAACGACATTGTGCTGCAATTTGTGTTTGAGTAACACGGTAATTGGATTTGAAATTCCAAGAGTTTTATATTTTCTATAGGAAAAACGGTAACATTGCGAGATGAGTAACAATTCTTATTTTCAACCCCCGTCGTATAAAGAGGGGTGTTTATAACTTTGACCGCTATATGTGTGTGTGCGTGTCTGTCTGTGGCACCATAGCTCTTAAATGGGTGAACCGATTCAAATGCGGTTGTTTTATAAATTAACGTAGTTTTAATAAATGTAGTTTTTCGTTTTATTGATGAGATTTTATTCGTTATTTATTCGTAAATGATTTGTTCATAAATTGCATTTCCTAGAATTGGCAACAATATACTATATTACCCACAGGTAAAAGAAAATGGCGATCATCATCTGCAAAACATCGAATCAATAGAGATAGATTGTTGAAAGAACGACACCCCCGTTATATTAATTTAGACTTGACTGGCAATCTAATTCCCGGACCACTTTTTTGCTAAATAATCTAAAAACTTCTTAGAAAGTTAAATGCTAAAGAGCTCTAGCTTCTCGAAACCATTTCATTACATTCCAACATTTTCAACTTAATGTGAAGACATTTTGAATGGAAGTGATTATTTTTAACTTTATGATTATTTGCTCACTCGCAATTAAAAAACAAGGTTTTATTTAACTTCACAGGTTTGTCGGCATGGACTGAAGTTTTGAATACGTTTGTTAACCCGATGACGATTTGATATTATGGTGTAGAAGGGCTCATCTGATGATGGAGAATAAAGATGGCATAAGAGAAAATCCAAATCGCCAAAAAAAAAACCAGCTGTTCCATACATTAACTCTCAATTAATTCATTTTACGTGGCGATTACGTGGTTGGTCCCGTTTAGGTTCACTTTGTCCACATTCCCATTTCGTTCACATTCCTACTTCGTCCACAATCCCACTTCGTCAACATTTCCATTTCATCCATATTCCCATTTCGTCCTTTTCCCACTTCGTCAAATTCCCATTTCGTCCACATTCTCATTTCGTCCATATTCCCTAATCGTCCGCATTCTCATTTCGTCCGCATTTCCCAGTCGTCCATGTACCGGAAAAAAATACAACCGAATTGACTATTTTTTAAAGTTTGCTACAGTTGCAGGGCCCACCCTGTATATTACTGTTGATATAATGTAAGTTACCATGAATAAGTAGTAAAATAAATACGTTTTTTGCTGACTATACTTATTTAAGCCATCATTAATGTCTCGCGTCACTCCACCATCAGACCAGCTCAGCTCAGCTCTATGGTATGTACGATATGGATGAAATGGGAATGTTGACTAAGTGGGAATGTTGATGAAGTGGGAATGTGAACGAAATGGGAAAATGGACGAGATGGGAATGTTGACAAAATAGGAAGTGGACGAGTTGGGAATTGATTGTGGACGAAATGGGTCTGTTGACGAACTAGGAAGTTGACAATATGAGAATGTGGACGAAGTGAACCTAAACGGTTGGTCCCATCGGAAAGGTTGTTCTGTATGACCATCTTATTCACTTTTGGCCATTCCGGATCATGACCCCAAAATCACCCAGTATAATTTGTTCCTATACTAAACGTTTAATATGTTTTTCGAACGTAGTTGACTGAAATTATGCCTAATATTTCAATGCAAATTGAACGGCACCCAGTTTGAACTCGTTAATCTGGTTCCTAACCAGACTGAACTATTGGGTTAGTGAAGTGAAAAAAAGTACAGGCGACAATAAGCTCGCCTCAAATATTATTTTTCATCTAAAATTATTATTTTAACAAACAATTACCTCCAAATAATCTTTACAAGTCTTTATTCGCCTCTTTGTTATTTAATAACTTTCTCCAACTCTGTCGATTTATGAATAAGTTATCAGAGTGCCGTTATTATTCGATGCTTGCGAACTGAACTCACGGGACTTCCCTCAGTGATGGATAATGTATCTACTTTTGTTTGTTTCGCCTTACAATAGTATAATATACTATATTATTATTGCAGATGCCTGGAAAATAGGGGATCGACGGAGTGAGGTTGCAATAATAGATCGAAGAAAGCAAAGGCAATTCTTCAAAAGAAAAGCTAACATTTCTGAGAATGCTAGAGAAAACTAATTAACATTGAGTGTACCTAAGAGCTTGGTCAATATTATGGTAAGCAACACAATTTTAAAGGATGATTTAATAATAACAGAGGTGATTTACAGAGGTGTTTTACTTAAAACGGCTCTCTGTCGAACGGTCGATCGAGTGAGCCAAGACATACAAGCTCGCGTACTCGACAGGTCAAGCGAGTAATGTGGCTTTTACACTCTAAAGGGACAAGTCCAATGCGCCGGTTAATAATTGGCGCGTTGAATTCAAAAGCGAGTGGTTAAAGAGAATCTGCTATATGATTTGTGCTACAGAAGTGGTATCAATCCAATTAAAATTTATATTGAGGTATGTTATGCTCACAATAAACACATCTAAAACCCATCGCCGAGCTCCGTCGGTACAGACAGAGATGGCAATCCACAGTGAATTAATTCCACACTCTGTTGTTAGAAAGGGATGAACTTCATAAATGTTAACGTGTAAGTGTCAGGGGTCGCGGCGCAACTGATTGGTAGTTTGTGATAGTTTGTCAATTTACCTTACAATTTTATGCTCTTCTGCACTTTTACGGCATTACGATTATCGGTTAGCTGAGGAAGCGAGCGGATAATAAGGTAGCTACTACGTTCTGAAATAACTGCACTCCTATTATTTCTTTCCTGCAAAAATGTAGATGTTCTTCAAGCAATTGTTTTATCTTAAATTCAAAAACATTTTTTCCGAATCTCTACGGTTTTATGCTTTTTAACCCAAAGACATTTTTTGCTGCTGCATGAGTCATCTATCTAGGTTCATCATGTAGTATAATTTTAGATTCACTACTTTTACCAAAAAAACGTTTTACTAACGGATTCATTTCAAAATTTGGAAATCTGTTTAATTTTCTGTAACTGGAAATATCTATGTCATGATTTTTATAAAACTAACCAAATCACGCACGATGGTCCTGAAATAAATCCTGAAATATTTACAGTTACGGAAAGATAAACCGTTTGTGAAACGTTTCTTGGCGAAGTGACAGGATATCAGTATTTTTAGTATTATGTTATGACGTCTCATCGATCGTTTGACGAGGTAATTTAACGCCGTCTTAAAATAGTTATTAATCTTTCATTACACCAGTAGATATATAATAACGCCTAAAACAGGCAACTGCCAACACAGTCTACTTTTCTTTACACAGGGCGAACCCTAACAAGGTTTCCCGCTTAGCTCAGGGCCACGGGAGGCCGCTCTCTGTTATGTTATGAAGAAACAGACTAAGTGCTTAACTGAGGGATACGAGGGGCACACCGAAATGATCGGGAATAGAGTACTTTAAACTAAGTTACATTAAAACCTTTTTTATCATATGCGTACTTGCCACTGACAATCACGATGCCGTTTTAACAATTTAAAAAAATAAAGTATTATTTTTTTAATTCCACTTTCAAATTGGCAAGTCGGTGAACAAAATGGAGCTCACGCGTGAAAATTTTCGTGCAATTATTTATCACAACTTTCGTCGAGGCTTATCTCCAGATGAGTGTCTCAATGAGCTTGTTTCTATATATAAAATTGCAGCACCTAGTCAAACGACAATATATCGTTGGTATGCAGAGTTTCGGCGGGGTCGTGCCTCTCTCAGCACCATACCTTCAACAGGTCGGCCGAAACCAGCGGTGTCGCCTGAAAACATCGCGGCTGTGGAAAAAATACTCAAAGAAGACAGACATGTGACATACGAGCAGATTCGGGCAACCATAAGCATTGGAATGACTGCAATCCATACTATTTTACATAGTGAGTTGGGTGTCAGAAAATTGATTTCCCGATGGGTACCCCATAACTTGTCAGAAGAGCAAAAGGCGGTTCGTGTTGATTGGTGCCGATCTACTCTGAAACGCTACAATGGAGGAAAGTCAAAAGCTGTTTATAATATTGTCTTAGGTGACGAAACCTGGATTTATTCTTATGAGCCTGAAAGAAAGCACCGGTCGGCAATTTGGGTCTTTGATGGCGAGGTCAAACCAACGAAAGTTGTGCGTTCCCGCAGCGTGTTGAAGAAGATGGTTGCTTCGTTCGTCTCAAAAAAAGGACATATTGCCACAATTCCTTTACAAGAACAAAGAACGGTTACCACTGATTGGTATATCACAGTTTGTTTGCCACAGATGCTGGCCGATCTTCGCCGAGGGAACCCGACACGCCGCGTCATCTTACACCACGATAATGCAAGCTCCCACACCGCCCATACAACTAAACAGTTTTTGAACGAGGAAAACGTTGAGTTGATGTCCCATCCTCCATACAGCCCTAACCTAAGTCCAAATGATTTTTTTACATTCCCTAGAATTAAGTATTTATTGCGTGGTCAGCGGTTTGAAAACCCAGAAGCCGCCGTAGAAGCCTATAATTCGGCCATTCTGGCAATGTCTAGTTCAAACTGGAATAACTGTTTCAATGACTGGTTTAAAAGAATGCAAAAGTGCATCAATTGCAACGGAGAATACTTCGAAAAACAATAAAACATAATTTATATATACAGTGTACATAGTTTTTTAAATTCCCGATCATTTCGGTTTGCCCCTCGTAGCAGAGCAGAGCTTTAGCCCGCGGCTCCGCTTTGACGTCAAATAAATAAAAAATAGCATTTTGTCCACAGATAATTATGTTAATGGTGAGCTAATCGTCACTACTTTGAAAAAACCTCGTAACTCATATTTCGTGATGTACGATTTTAAGTTTTATTTTCCTTCAAGTTAAAGTTTAAAATCGTACATCACGAAAAATGAGATACGAGGTTTATTCAAAGTAGTGACGTAATGTAACAAACATTTTTTTTTGCTTCTTTATGTTTTGCTGCACAAAGAATTTGTCTCAAGTTTTTTTCTAATGTGACGTATGAGCATTTTTATGTCCATATTTAATTATTTTGATCATTTTCAATGATAAAACACTAACTCAATAATTAATACGATAGCACAAGTCCAAATGTTAAAAAAGGTAATTAAGGAGTTACCACTAACCGTAAACCCGATGCCAACGGTGGCGGAGAAGTTCCCAGCCTGGAATTTTCCGGTCTCAAACTGCACCAGAAGGGAGGTCTTGCCGACGCCGCTGTCGCCGAGTAGAATTGTCTGGAAAGATGAATAAATAAGTACGTACAGGGGGAGAAACTAGCACAAATTGACCTAAGCCAAAAATATCCTGGCATAATATAATGGTTACTAGACAACGATAAACTTCATTAATGAGGCAAGGCATAGGTACTTTAGTACAAAGAAAACATGACATTTGAGACATAGTTTTTTTATAATATCTAAAACATAATTCAAAAACTCGTAAAAATCGGACCAGAAGCCCTAGCCAAGATGCATTCGCTAACTAGCGTTTCTATTAGTTTTGTTTTTAAACCAATCGCGTCACTAGTAGATCACGTGACTTTTTGTATGACTTGATCTACCAGTGGCGCGATTGGTTTAAAAACAAATCGAATACGAGTAGAAACGCTAGTCAGCGAATGCATCTTGCCCTAGCCAAGAGAGAAACCCCTTAGGTTTAAAGGGAGGAAAAGTCCAGTCAATCCTCTTAAGTAAAATGTTTGCAAAATACGGACATGACGAAATTATAATGGTTTCCATTTTAGCCAATTGACTGAGCGGGACTTTAAAACGAAAAAAGAGCTAGGAGGTACTTGATGGTAAGATTCGGCAGTGACTAAATAATAGCACGTGAAATTTCCAAAAGTAGTGCAGTGAAATTGCAAAAAAATTAAGAGTTATTGTTAATTACACTAATGCTGCAATGTCCTTTAATGAGTTTGACCACTTGAACAGGCAACATAAAATGTCTTAGAAATTAATAAAGGTAGTACCTACCTATGACTTATGGAATTTAAAGATTTTAAAGGAATAAAACGAGTTAAAACTATTTTGCTCCCTTTTATAGAAATTTTGGTACTTAAACTACTATAAAAGGGCGCTTAAGTTGTTAAAAATATGAAACAACGAATTTACCCTTTAGTTGCAATAGCGCCTACCTTATTCGGATAAGTATTTTCTGAGACATAAGGTCTGAAGACTGAGAGTAATTAACATTATGAAAAAGATATAATTCTCTTGAGAGGGAGTTACATAATTATATTACGGACAAAGTCGAGGAAGAGGCCACCGTCTTATTAAGAAGTTTCATGTGAATGGGATATTTACTTCATATTTTGCTGCCAACGTCTTTATAATGATTTTTATATAAATATAAGTAACACCAATATGTTAAGAATTGAATGTATTAAAAATAGAATCGGTATTGAAAGGATTTCGAAAAACGTTTTGTATTTCTAAATAAAGGGGCATGAAATCGTTTTTCTTTACTTAACATCTTCTTAGAAAAAAAATGCTCTTCTGTTGAAGGTACACATGAAGAATTAATGCTTATGAGTGTTGGTTTTGCTGGTTAAGTTTTATGAAGCAGTGTTATTGGAAAGTTTTCTTAGAGATTTGAATGTTCGTTACTCACTTGTACATCGTGAATCTTGCAGCGCAACTATATTTTTGTTTAATCATATTACATGTACGACTTTACCTTAATTATAATTCTTTTAATTATTGTCTTTAAATTAATTTTCCTGGGAGCAGCGACAAACAAACCAAGAGCGGATTGGTGCGCCCTCACTGAGAGCATTCGCGTGTGATATTCGAGTAGTGTGGTGTGGTTGTTAAGCAATTTTGGCAAAACATATAAGTAGTTATGTTATGTAAATGCTTGTGCAGAACCTTTTGGCATTCTGCTTCTGCTTTTGAAATGGGTATTCTCTGACAAGCGTTTCGCTAGCCGTCACTAAAACTCGCCGTTTGTCCAAACAACGCTATGCAAAAATACCTCGAGCGATCGACACATGGAAGCAAAGTTGGTTGCGTTGCAGGTTTATTAAAATGGTGTGCATTTTCGCAAAGGATATAGAATAGTTGAAGTTACGTGGCTAAAAGATAACATATCGCTAAGCCTTCGAGTACAGTGTCCGTGTGTCTGACTGTCGTACCCCAAGGATTTGTACTACAGATTACTAAGTTAGTAAGAACTCATTAATGGCACATTATATTTCAATGTAATTAATAAAGATACGTGGCCCGTACCTGCGTTCGCGTCCAGATTTAATACGTGAAACGCCAAGATACGTGGCCCGTACCTGCGTTCGTGTGCACCGGTCGGAACGATACACCCGGGCCGCCATCGGTTGGAGTTAAAATTAAATCAAAATGAGGACTATTAATGAATTACTAATAATTACTTGACGAAGGGGTTTATTTTTCTATATGGATTTAAATTATATTTTTTGCGTCGTTTGAGTTATAATGGTTATGGTTTTGGTGGTATATTTAAGTAATTTACGGCGTTATTCTGTTTTTTGTATGACCAGCTATTAAGATTTTAGTCAAAGCTAGCGACGATGCAAAATTCTCTAGTACCATTAGTTATACTTACGTTCATTAATTATACTATTTGGAGACTGCGTTTTTTGCGTATAGTATTAGTAAATATTTATCGTTTAATTGAGAGAGAAGAAAAAAATATATTTCTTTCTGCTATTCGATTACAGAGCCACGAATAAAAACACACGATATATTTTCATTCGTCGCCTTTAGAGACACTGCATCTTATCTTCACTCAAGGTCGCTGGCGGACCGAATCCGCGTATTCTTAACGGGTACACGTGACTTAATTACACGTAGCCGAATTTCACGTGCCGAACGGGCCATAAAACCGTTGCCGTGTAACCGGTGTAACACAAAACGGGCGCACGGCTACGGGTACACGAAACACGGACACGACCGCAAGCCCTAATTGAGGCATAGATCTGAGTCATAGACCTAGTGAATCTTTCCGTCAACATTTCACGATAATAAACTGACCAAATATCGGTTAGCCTAGGCTATATAAATGCTAAAATCGGTGGACACTAAAGATATTATCTTCTTTGAAACTATTGTGTGATTTTTCCTCTTATAACATAGATGGAAGGATGGTTTACTCACGTATTATTTTCAGGAACAAAACTTTGCTTTTTAGATTATTTTTCCACAAAAATCCATAAGATTCTTACAATCCGATTACGTTAAACCTGAGTTTTCTTCTTATTTATCTATTATGAAAAACCGTCCTATGAAGTCGTTAAAAAATTACAGCTGTCAATCATCCTGCTTAAAATTCATAGAATAAATACTTGCTAAATGTTATTAATCTATGGTAATAAAGTTGAATATCCGTCATGCCCGCTTTATGTCACATACATAAATATAAAGGTCTCTCAGTGATTCGTGGATAGCATGCATGCTAATCTTGCATATTAAGCATGCTTGTTGCTTGCGTGATAGTTTGTTCATCAGCCTTTTCTCCTTAACCTATCTTGTTTCTTATCATACCATTGGCTTTTTACTACATTGCCTGATATTTTGACGATGTTGCCACGTCATAATTATAAAAGACGACCGCAAGGGGCAGTTTCAAATGGTACATTAAAATACTTATAAAATGTATATTCATTTAATAACTAATCTAAACTAAACATTTCAAAACACCGCCTTCGCAATTAAAATATTATTTTCGTCATCAAAATACTTTTAGAACTTTTTCCTAAGAAAGTACCTCAAATATTCCAATTTTGTGTCGTTAAAGTTTCATAATCTTATCTTCGTTAAGTATATTTAGATAAAGGTCAGAGTCAGTTAAAATTTCCTAAGCAGAAATTGGATTTTTACTCAAAAGATAATTTTTAACTGAACATTGGATATTTGTTACGTTGACTTACTCATATTTCAAATACGTAGATAACAATTATGATGTGATGATATTGTGGCTGTGGTGATGGAGTCCTACTGCAGTTCAGTGTTCGTTCGGATTATCTTCGCCTCTTACTCTTTAACCTGTCACAAAGTAGCAGTGTTCATATTTTCGTGTTCCGGTGTGAGGGCAAGACAATGTATGTAATTACCAGTGATCGTAGATTTTGTAGTATTTGTGGTGCAGTGCTAGGGTAAATTCCCGAGTTAGCACACGTATACACATATAGTATAGTAGAAGAGCACTTGGTGGATCTTTGGGGATTTAATCATGACAAAAGCCTCTCGTACCTTATGGATAGGCACGTCATCATCCACGACAGTTCTGAGTGGAGTCTCGGTGGGAGGCTGGTAGTCCCGGTATCCGGTTGGGGAGGGGGTTCCGCGCTGCGCCGGCGCACGGAGCGTCGGCTCTTCAAACACGTCATCGCTCATGCTGTCGTCGGTCGCCGTTTGCTGAGGAAAGAAGTATTTTTTAATTCCATGTGCGTTGGAACCATTACGAAAATGATGATTGGAATCTACTGTTTTCGTATGTTAGAAATACATAATAATAATGTAGATGAAATGTTTATTATCAACTACAAGAAGATGCTGTTAACATAATAATATTAAAAATAAAACAGCTTACATTACAATGCATCTTACGAGTTAACATTACAATTATTGACAATACGGAAGTAAAGATGCATTTTGTTCTTTAATTAGGGATTGGGGTGAAAATATACAGGGTGTCCGGTATATCTCGGCTCAGGAGTATTCAACATATGATAAATAATGTTTAGTAAATATATTTTATAATTTTGGAAATGCGATAACCTGGTTCACCTTTTACGATGTAACGAACAGAGTTATTGGAATTTTTCAGTTTTGTTTGCTGCCAACGAAAGGTGCTTGACTGCTTTACAACCAGGGCGTGCGTGTTTTATAAAGCTCAGAGATACAAATTACAAGCGGAAGTGTCTTTCTACTCCTTTTGCTAAAAAGAGAATCCGCTTGTAATTTGTAGCTTTATAAAACTGGGCCCAAAGCTGTGCTAGGTAGCGAAATGGTGTGCTAGGAGAAAATCCACCAATAGAATTCCTAGCCTCGCACAGCGTAGCTCTCCTATTGGTAGATTTTTCTCTCGCACACCTCGCCGCTACGCTCGCTACCTCAGACAGCTCTGATGGAAACACAGCCTTGCTTTAAGAATCCTCTAACAAAATGTAAATAGATACTTAGTGATTTTTATTACTCATGTCGTCATGACAAATTGTAAGTTCAGGAATCTGAGTTTTCAACCGCACTTCAGTCTTCTAGGCTACTTCAGCTAAGTTTAGAAATTAAACCACGACGTTAAAAAAACTCAGTGCGGAAAAAAAAATCGTCCGGGCTTGATGACACAAAAATGAATAAGAAATCGTACATACCTACGAGTACTTTATTAGTAAATGGATTCTGCTAAAGGAACTTATATAAAGCTTTTCCTCTACCACCAAGATTGATGCTTAATCGGGGAATATCGTCAAGTGTTATCTAAATGTGATATAATTAAGAAACAGGATAACATGAGCATCTATCTCCAGAAGCACGATTCTATAATTTCCGGATTGTTTTCATTGTTCTCTGATTACACTGGCAGGTGGAACACTTCTTTAATGCTACATACAATATGTTTGTATGTAAACACTTTATTGTACAAACAAAAGATAACAATTAAACAATATATAAAAATATAGCAGGGATGTACAAAGGCCAACTTATCCCTTTAGGGGATCTCTTCCAGTAAAATTTTGAGCTATTGAGAAGTACATACTGTTATAAATTAAAATGAGACTTATTCGCTTACAAGCATATTATAAAATATCTTGACGTTTCAATCGTTCCAGTATGTGTGCACATCGTGAAAGATTAAAACAAACATTTAAGCACATTATTAATCAAATATATCCATCATTTACTGATATTTCGAAAACTTTTTTTTTTGTCGTAATAGGCGACTAAGGTAATAAAGGCTTGTAGCATTATTAGGCGATGGGCTTGCAACCTGTCACTAGTAAACATCTCAGCCTACTTGTGCAAAATGTGGTTACAGAATTATTAACATGTCTTTAGAGTTGTTGGTATTTCTGTAGCTCTGCCTACCCCACTCTGGGAATGAAGGCGTGATGTTATGTATGTATGTTTTTTTTTTACATGTTATTGTTGACGTGTGTTCTGTATGAGGACATTCGTTTATTTTGTATGTTGGAAGAAAGTGCTCAAACTAAGTAAGTAGATGAAGTGTTAGCTTATGTTAGTTGTTTCTCGTGACTTCGTCCGTGTAGGAGGCGATTATATCTATTCCCTCAAGGACCGTCTAATTTTTCGGGATGAAAGTACCTTATGTCTTTTCCCGGGACTCAAAGTATCCCTATACCAAATTTCATCAAAATAGGATTTGCGGTTTATTCGTGAAAGCAGAGTTACGTTTAAATTTATAATTTTGGTAAGATGTAAGCTTTTTGTAAAGTTACAATATTTTTTTTATTTCAGAATAAGGAAGCAATTAAAACTTACTAAAACCCCACCGTAACTACACAACCTTGTTGAATAGACATGTCCTCTCGAAAAGATTAGTCACTGAGAAGTAGTTCGGTTCAACAGCTGCCTAATGATCCGCTGGAGTCGAGAGTCGACAGGAATAGCACTCCAGGGAATAAGGGTCGCTTGAATAGGTCGTAGGGAATATTGGGCGTGTAATCTTGATATTTCTTTACTTTAACTAATAAGATCAGAAATTACATACGTCATACATAACATCACGCCTTCCAGAGTGGGTTGGGCAGAGCTACAGAAATACCAACAACTTTAAAAAGACTTGTTGATAATTCTGTAACCACATTATGCACAAGTAGGCTAAAGATGTTTACCAGTGTACTCGTATTAGTGAGAAACTCTGTCAGAAAGTCTGTGTCTAGTGTAGAGTAAAACATGTCATGTCTAATGAAATTGAGCATAAATATCGGGATCTCTATTTTGTTGGGTAAATACATATTTCCTTTGACATTGTTATCGTATTATCAACATTATTTTCAAAAATCGGCGCCTTGTGGCAATTAGGTAGTACTAGAGACACGTTTTTCAAGAGTCTTTTCAGATAATATAAAGTAACAAAGGAATACCTGAAAATGAGTTGAAAATTTACTTTCATTACTAAGGCTGCATCCAAAAGTAATCATACAGTAAAAATATTAATAACTAATTACAAAATAAATAATTTGAAATTAAAGGGAATACCAACAAAATTACGCTGTTACATAATGAAGAATGCTTTATTTACCTACCGATCATGTGAGTCGAAGACGAAACGTAAAAAATTGGGTCGTTCTACTTTTTTACCGACAATACATCGTCATTTTCTATATTTTGCGTTTTCCAACTATTGATAATTATGGTTATAATTTTTTATTTTAAAATTCGTTGCGTGAATTTTTATTTGGACTGATTAATGATTATTTTGGTGGCGGTAATGATTTTTACTTTGTGGTGGTTTTTCAGAATATACTGTGACAGAGTGGCCGTTTTCAGAGGACACTAAATTTTGTATTACCACTCTGTCACGCGATTCTATGAAAAACAAACTTATAAAAAAAACACTGGATAGAGAAAGTGGAAGATTATTTAGTACTAATAGATGAATAAATGTTTGGACGTATATTCAAACACTAAAACATTAATAATCAATACTCTAACTGATAACGTATGGTAAAATGAGGACAGGCAATTGTCGGTAAAAAAGAAGAATGACCCAATTTTCTTACACCGAGTGGATTTTTTCAAATAGAAGACTTAGGATAACTTCTAAGAAGTTAGAAAATTTATGAATTGTCTATAACGAATGTCAAATATGTACATATATTAAATGATTGAAAAGGTTTTTTTTTAATTGGTTTCTTTTGCTTGACTTGAACAGAAAACATTGTTACATCACTAGTCTGTCAGAAACGTCAAATGCTACCTAAATGCCACGAGTCGCCGATGTTTAATTATGATAGCTCTTATTTACTTGACAGTAATTGCGGCTGAGTTAAAATAGATAAGACAACGTGTCAAAGGCAATATGGTTTTATCCATAAGAACCAGGCCCCGGTCTCAAATATGTAACTGCTGTATCAATTCTGGGTTTGCGGTCCACAGATTTTTTAACTTTATTCGGAGTCCTTTAAGGTAAGTTAATCTTCAAGTTCGATTATTTTTTGTCAGTAAAAATAATTTGTTGATATTTAGAACGAGAAGCTGATACTTTGTAGGAAAAAGATTTAGGTAACGTCTGAGATTTTTTTGCGATTTTGTATGATCTGTCTTTTGTCTGCGACTGTGTCTGCGTGATTAAATTTTATTCCAACGGAAAAAAAAGACAGTTATACTTGTAGAATACCGTTGAGCTAAATTTTATTGTATAAAAGGAAAACATAAACAGTGCTATGGAAATTAAAAAAGAATGTGCAAAGACGAACTTTTCCCCTCACGGGATCTCTTCCAGCCAACCCTGGAAATATTGAGTAACGTGAGAGGTTATGAAAGGTTTCTCAGCCAGCTTTAGTATCCGCTAAGCAAATTTAGAATAACTCGACTAAATACGGTGTCGCACGACTTTTTTTTCCTGCAAACACCACATTGTTATCATTGTTATTATCATGTGTATAAGTGCTCGTACGGTGTTAAAAAAAAATCTAATAAATAGCCTATCTATTGTCCCACTGCTGGGTAAAGGCCTTCCTCTCATTTCTCCAGTCATCACCATCCCTTATCCTTGCTTCTGGCTTATCTTCTTTTTGATTTACATCTAACGTTAAAAAAACTCATTCACCTCATTATACAACACCTAATTTTCGTGAGCCACTTTGATTTATCATGACGTCACACAGCATACGACACGTGAAACTTTGAAGCCAGGGGCGTTTCCATGACATCTTCCTTCGAATCTATTGGGTTCACTTTAGCGTGGCACGTGTAGGTAAATCCGAAGAAGGATCCGTGCAAGTAAATCCGGAAAGGTATTTATCTAATCGCGTGGGTGAGAGGGAAATATTATAAACTAATATTAATAATAAACAGCGTTCAAACCACATTGAATAATTATACAGGGTGTCTCATTTAAATCGGTCAGTATGGGTAGTTCTGAAACTATAAGACATACGAAGATCTGTTCTTAAGAGACATGTCATCGATTTGAATATAAAGAAAAACTGCATTCATACATTTAAAAGAAACCTGTACTCAGCTTGGGAATCGAACCCGGTTGTTTTGAAAAAAATAAACTTACACTATTTCTATTTAGATATCGATTGTGTAGGTCTTAAGCAGTAAATGGCTCTACGAAACGTTATGTCTAAAATCAATAAAATGCATTGTTTTCACATATTTTAATTTATTTTAGAAGGTGTTCGAAGTGACCACCGATACAATATTCAACAAGTTCAGGCATTTAAATGGTCTCTACTAAAATAAACATCTACTAAAATAAATTAAATTAAAGTATGTGAAAACAATGCATTTTAATTCATTTTAAAAATCATGTTTAAGAGCTAAGAACAGATCTTCGTAAGTGTTATAGATTCAGAATTTCCCATACTTACCGATTTAAATGACACACCCTGTATATGTACATACAGTATTTTTGGATTTAGAAATCGATCTCTCACTAGTCTTTGGAAAATCTCAGTACCAGAGCGCTCTGTTTGTAAGATTACTTTTGTGCCTATATGAGTGACACTTGCTATAATTCGTGTAAAGACAGAACATTCTACTGCATGGCGATAAACAAGATACCGCTTGCAACTAAAAACTTAGTGAAGCACTTAACATTCATGAAGAAGTTTAATTTGTTTTTATTAGCGCAAGCCTTTTATATTTTGCAGGAGTTCTCAAAACTTGGTAATTAATTATTGCACCTAGTTAATTGGAATTAAATTGCAATGCCTACACAGGGAATATGTAAAAGCATGCATGCATGTGTTTAAGATCTTTTGTACAACATAAGGCAATAAAGTGTATGTATGACTATGAATAAGACTATGCAACCAAATGTCCTTGCATCTTGTTTGTCTCTGTCACCACTTACCAACTTAACTTGTATGTCTGCTCGTTACCCTCGTTGTGCGATAAAGAAGACTAATTCTGCCAATATATCTATACTTACCTATAAAGAGAGTGCGAATTTCGTGACTTTGTATTTATCCGACAGGTAATTTCCGGATACACGGATATTCGAAAAAATATTTTAACATTTGAAACCTGGTGGACATTAATGGGCATAGACTAGGTATTTTTTATTCGTTTACACTGGAGCGGAGCGAGGGAGCTAGATTTTTACATGAGAGGAATCATTTGTTTTTTTGTATGTACATAAACTCTTATACTTACTACTGTGGGCCGAGCACGCTGCCACGGGACTTAGTGTCAAATGACTTCAAACGGGACCTAATCTCAAATATTATTATGAAATTATTAAAATGACAGCCACCCGGAGATTAAGTTGCTTAGTAATAAAAGGACTCAAATCACACTAAACACACTTTTATTTTAAACCTTAGTTTTTTATACTTACGTTGGAATATGGAATAGACGAATAAGAGTTCCTATCCTATGTCAAAAATTGTCTCGTGGCAGCGTGCTCGGCCCGCAGGAGTGATTTTGAAAATTCTTTTACCAGTAGAATGCTATACAATCACTGAGTAACATAGGCAACAAGTAGTTAATTTTCCTATGCGGACGGATGCGAGGGTAACAACTAGTCAACCTACATTTTAGCAATTAACTCTGTAGTTTATAGTAAGCAATTTAAGCGCCAATGTAAATTAATTAACATTAAAAGGGAACTTGCAACGAGCTACTCGACTTTCACAATATTAGTTTGTCATGGCTCTCGACGTACAATCCATCACAGGTCGCCGGTGTGATTGGTGTGTCATCAACTGATGACAGTATTAATTATGCGAAAAGCAATTAACGGGGATATTATAAGTACTTATAACCATGTACAGTAAAACCAGCATATCAAAATAATTGTTTTAAAAAACAACAAACCGCCTTCGAAAACGCAAGAAATACACACATCGCTCACAACAACAACACACAAACATTGTTGTTTAGACAATTGCACACAAATTGACCTAGTCCCAAAGGAAGCTCTAGGATTGTACTATGGGTTCTAGACAACGATAAACTTACTTAATATAAATAAATACGTAAATACATAGAAAACATCCAATACTTAGGAACAAATACTCGCACTCATCACACAAATATCTGCCCTTACCGGGATTTGAACCACGCATAGCTTCGTAGGCAGGGTCACTACTAACTAGGCCAATGCGTCGTCAATTTCAGCCGTCAGCTTCTTTCCTTCTCAGTTTTCACATTGAACTAAACAAATTAACGTTATTTAAGATATATTTTTTGATAACATAGACCGGTCGGGCTTATAGCTAGCTGCACACATTAATGCTTTGTCACTTTAAAGTCATGTTTGAACTATTGCACTTATCTGTCAACGGCGTTAAAACCACAAAGTACAATAGAGTGCATTGTGCAGATAAGGCCGACTGTGTGCCATTTCTATTTATCTTTAATCGTTGCCCATTTTCCTTTATTGCGGCTTTTCCGACTAGTTAGTTAACAGTCGGCCCATCTAGCCGAAATAAATCAGACCGTTAACATAATCAACATAGCAATAGTGTATTACATCTCACAAACATTATTAACATTAACGAGTTTATCCCTTACATGTATAAAGTAATGTAGTTACCGCTCTTCCCATTAAACTGGCTGTATCCGACATCAAAGGCGTATAATCAATATACTGATCAATTATCGGGGCCTTTGTACCTGGTTATTGACGTATTGTACATATTTATGTATACGACGTACAGTAAGTAATAAAACAATTACCGTACCTACCCTGAGGAAAAGTATGATTTCATGATTTGTTTGATACATTCTTTATTTGAATTTTAGATGAATACATCAATTATTACGTCGAGGCATCTATATGACTTTGTTTATGTGTGAATGACTATATCATTCTATCTATCACAGAACCATCCTGATGAATGTAGCTTTATTTAAAAAAAACTTGCGTCAAATCCATTCATCCGTTTGCGAGCTACGATGCCACAAACAGACACTCAGATGGAAAAGTTTAAAAAGCGTGAAATATTTTTTTTATTAGAAATTTAAAAAACCCCCGACTCGCAATAGTCTGTAAAGTAGTGGCCCTGAGGGCTGATTGGACTGACACGGCGGGGGACCACTTTTTAAATGAAATAACATAATAATATTTTATTATGTTATTTATTATTTTATTATGTTTATTATGTTATTGGGACCGCTAAGTAAATGAAATAACATAATAATATTTTATTATGTTATTTCATTTACTTAGCGGTCCCCCGCCGTGTCAGTTTAGTTAGTGTCAGTGTTCAGTTAACTATCTACTTATGAAACAATCAGCCCTTAGGGCCACTACTTAATATTTTAATTTTTTTACAGACTATTAGAGTCGGGGGTTCTTTATTATGTTAAGGAGAAGGCACACGAGCGCTCAGGCCACCTGATGGTAAGTAGAATGATTTATTTCAGGATTAAATTAAGCCTATCGTAGCAAGGTAGTAATATAAATATTATTATTACTATTTATGTAGGTAATTTTAATGTTTTCCTTTTTAGTATTATTAACACGTTCACGGACACAATACCATTCTCAAAATTGCAAGATTTGGCACAATTTAATCTCATACAACATTTTCTACGGCCATGGACGAACTACCACCTTTAACGTTATGTCAAACAATTGCCACCATATAACGGAAAATCTGTATGTAATTTCGTACCAAAAAAACCTTACTGTATGTAGCAGCTCGTCCACGGCCGTTACGTCCTCAGCACGCGTCACAACACGCGTCGTTCCCCTTTTAGGGTAGTGCACGAGAATGAGGTTGCCCTAAAGCTTTTTTGCTGTGGCGCTAGCGGCTTGTTTTAAAGCCTAAGGCCGCTTCCTGACTTGTCGGTATGTTTGCAGTAAAACGTACAGGCGGCGTAAACGCTGCGCATTGATTGGTAGATGCCACTGGTTGCCTAGCAGCCCTTGCCCATTTTGTGTTTTACTGCAAGCATACCGATAAGTCAGGAAGCGGCCTAAAACGGCACAGGTGTCGTTCCTGTAAATGCTATGGGGAATAGCCGGCCGTGGACGGGGTGCCACTTTTAGCAATTTAAAGTGGAAATTTTCATCTAGACGAAAAAATTATTGTTACTTACGACAAATATGGACAAAAAACATTTCAAAATAAAAAAAATCAATAGAGAACATGCATGAAAATCAGAATTGAAATTCATTGATATGATTTAGGAGAAAATGTAAAAAAAAAACATTTAAAACGCAATACACTAAGTTTTGACCCGTTTATTAAGATTTTATAATAAGAATCAAAACTTGTTAAAGTATTTCAATTCAGATTAGGTCGTACTGAGAGCAAAACGTCCTGTGTTAAATTTAGTCCGCTAGGCATAATGGCTGTTTGATGAGAACGACCACGGGGAAGAATGCCCAGGGAGCAAATCGTCCGCAATTCAAAATGCCCTTGAACCAAATCGTCATCAACCGAAAATGACAAAAAAAGAAAACGTCCCTACGTAAATTTGTAGCTAAAGGTTAAATTACGATTAGGATGTTTTACTGGGTTTAGCAGTTTGTACCTAGGTATACGTACCTACTTCATTTGTCAAAATCGATTAAGTAATTAAGAACGACGCTAGAGTGGAAATTATTATACAAACATACATTCTTAGTACATACATACTTAGCTGTATGTATGTACGTGGGGGTATTTAAGTGATAGAAATACACGATTACACCGAAAATTGAGCGATTTATTAAACGCACTCACTTAATCAGTACAAACAATTATTTCTCAATAAGCTTCGAATACGCAGATGATCACTCGGTTCGCACTGTCGCTGTCCGTCCAAGTGAAGAATGATCGCGAGCCGGTGGCTCCTCCGCTTTTACACCCCACCCAAAGATTGTTCCAAAATGCCTTCTCCAATGACGACGAGGACGACCTAGAGTATTCATTGCTGGAAAGTTCTATGCATTTGTCTCATATTTTTTTTTATATATTTTTTTAAACAATTCAATAATACTTTAAATAGCACCGTTAAACCACAGAGTTGACTCGAAGTAGGAGTTCAGTGGGATTATGATCACTATAAAGTATAAAATAAAATAAATTATTTAAAACAACAATAACCCGCCTTCAACAACCAAAATAACAACTGAAGGCGGCGTCCCACAATATAGCCCACTTCAGTTTGACTAACCTAATACCATTAAAAAAATGAGTTTTTTATTTAAAAAAAAAATATATGAACAGTTTTACCATGACAGGTTTTCAAATTACGTGTTTCACTGTATTGCGAAAAAAAAGGTGTTGGAATGCTGTGTATACATTGCTCTGCTTTAGTATAAACCCAACAGTAAAATTCTGGGAATTTCACAAGTTAAATTGAAAATGCATTAAAATAATAAATTATTTTCTTAATAAAAAGAAACTACAAGTTTTGCTCGAGATTCTTGGATTGGTTAGTTGTGTAGAGTACATATTTAACGGCGGGCGTTTTGCTCCCATGGCCATTTAAATTGCGGACGTTTAGTCAATATGACATTTTGATTTGTTGACACAGGACCTTTTAAATTGCGGGCGTTTAGTCAATATGACATTTTGATTTGTTGACACAGGACCTTTTAAATTGCGGGCGTTTAGTCAATATGACATTTTGATTTGTTGACACAGGACCTTTTAAATTGCGGGCGTTTAGTCAATATGACATTTTGATTTGTTGACACAGGACCTTTTAAATTGCGGACGTTTTGCTCCCATGTCGTATTACGTTACGGACTTTTTTTCAAAGAGGACGTTTTGCTATGAGGACCTAACACTCCTAACTCGCTAAAACATAGTAATTTACAAAATAAATGCAAATTTCTTTAAAGGTCCTTATGTTTTAAACATGGAACAACAGCTGTGACGTCATTCCTGTCGTCGATTTTGTATCTATAGAGTGTTTTTGCATGTTATGAAAAAATTACACGACAATTATTTCGCGTATACCTACAGTTATTCCTCTCTTTTATAGCACTTTCCAGAGAGCGTAAGAAAATAAATTATGCTTGTTCCCTATTGTTTATTGTTTTTATTTGAAAATGTAAAGAGAATAAATAATACTTATTAATGTTGAATAACATCCTGATCTTGACAGTAACATAGATATCATTGTCAGTCGCAAAAACATTTTGCTACATCACTTTAGTATTCGTGCCCCGAGTTAGCATACGTATGTTTATAAAATTAGGCACCAATTAATATTCAGCTGTATTGTCTAGACATTGCGCTATATTTGAAGGACTTGTGCGATCTGTGCCACAAATAGGCACTACAATTTAACAAAGATATCTTATCTTAACTACGTATAGGTACTGAACAAACAATAAAACTTCACTAAACCGTACTACATCCGTCATTTCATTCTATATCACTATGCCAACCTCATCTCCTAAGATGAACGCCAACTTAACGTTTCACCCATCTGTGACCCGCTCAGATCAAATTAATTCGTGCAAGTGAACAGTTTCTCTAGTTTATGATTTACGCAACTGCGTGCATAAGTTTGTTCGAGTAGGGTGTCGTAAACAATGCAGGTTGGGACAGGACGGGACTGTCCGAAGCTTCCGATAAGCTTTATGTGCAATAAAAGCTTTGAACATGCTTGGGATATTGTTTTGGTAACTATTGGGTAAGTTCATAATGGTCCTTATATATACGTTAGGTTACGTATAGGGACAATAATATCTCAGTTATCAAACACATGTTATCATACGTGTTTAATGTAGCATGTATTTTTGAGTTGTGATTTCCTAATAAGCCTTGGGAATTTATGTATTTTTAGGGTTCTTCGTTAAACTAAGAATCCTTATAGTTTCGCCATGTCCGTCCGTCCGCAGCCTAGCGCGGAGACTCTTAGTACTATAAATCAGTAACTTGGCATGAATATACATATTAGTCACGCCAACAAAATGGCCCAATATAACGTGAAACAATTTTTTTTTGGGGTACCTCCCTACACATACCGTGGGATGTATTTGTTTTTCTCGTCTACCCCATAGTATGGGATGTAGTTGGATAGGTTTTTTTAAAATATTGTGGGTTTGTGAAAACAATTTTTCGATCAAGGGAGCCGTTTACGAAATATTAAGCTTTAAAGCGTTCATTTTTGTTAGACTCAAGTGTCCTCCCTAAAACTACAAATACTAAAAAACAGAAAAAAACTTAAATGAAAGCACATATACCGAATTTATAAGGAAAACTATCACGACTAAGTAGACATCATTGGTTCTTGAGATACAGGCGATTAAAGTGTTTATGACTACTAAAATCATCTAAGACGAAATGACTTAAAAAAAAAGAAGAAAAATAGTTATTACTTGTTGATTTTTGTGTTTGTAGTAAGAAATGAACGGCTGCGGAACCCTACACTGAGCGTGGTCCAACAGGCTCTTGCCCGGTTTTTTTCTATATTATTGTCGTCGTGCTGTTTCCGGCCGGTTCGTGATGTAGGCTAACCTGATAACACCGTCATTGAGGAACTTCCGGGAAGAGATGGGGCACTTCGACTTTGAGCAGTACGAGTAACAAGGTCTGGTTCCCTTGCTGATTTATTGGTAAAACCTACCGATGAGTGTATTCTTCCCATAGTTTCGTAGCCTTTTATATAATTTAAACTTAACATCAACTGAAAAACCTTTTATTGGATAATCTATAGATTGTAAAATTGTCAACTGACCATTTATTAGATGTTTATTAATGTCGTTTTGATTATTTGAGTATTATATGAGTATTATTTTTTGTATCCTTTGATTATTATTAGTAGGTATAGACCTATTAATGTTGACGATTTCAATCTAATTTCGTATTTTTCGACAAGCAATGCAATAGGGGTTACCTTATTTTCGTCAAATAGTTTTAGCCAATTCGAATCATTTCTTAAACATATCATTTGACCAAGCTGCTTTATTTCCGAAGCTGTAATTATTTCAGGATTTTAATAAAACTAACCTACTTATAGGGTTCTACGCGATAGTCTTGAAATAAATCCTGAAATATTACAGTTTCGGAAAAAAACAGTTTGGTCAAGTGATATGTTTCGAAAATGAATCATTCATACAAACATAATAACACCCCTTCATTCCCAGAGAGGGGTAGGCGGAGGCAGAGCTACAGAAATAGTAACAACTCTAAAAAGACTTGTTGATAATTCTGTAACCACATTTTGCACACGACATCCACGGGAAGGCATGGCGTGGCACTATTCTAACTCGGCAACCACACGGGGAAATGAATCAGTTTGGTAAAAACTTTTTGAAGAAACGAAAGGCTCCCAATGCGATGTATATGTAATATTACATTGGAGAATAAATAAACTAAACTAAACCTAACTAATGCAATATTACGCAAAGAGCTGATCTGATAATGGAGTCGAAAGTGGCGACAGGACCTCCACTATACTTTGATAGATAACGACTTGCAAAAATTAAGTAGAGTCAAAAACAAATGGCTGTCACAAAAAAAAAAATGTTAGAAACTAAAGCATCTGTTTTCACATAGAATGATAATTGTGCATTATTTAAAAACAAAAACTATTGATGTACATGAGAAACTGATGCTCAAGTTCATTCCATACCTTATATTCAACTGTTTGTGTCGTTTGTGTGAGAGAAGTCAATCCAAGACTAGAGCCATTTAATTATTTAATTAGTTTGTGTATATTTAGAGTTTTCTTTGTAGTGAATGTTACAGTTCGGTGTAGTTTTTGCAGCGTTCCCTTCTGGCTCAGGATCTATAAGTTTTTTACATGTCACTTTTAAACGAATAGTATTTTAATGTTGTGCACGCCTGTTATATGTATGCCTACATATAAGCAGTAACACAGAAATGTTTTCTCTATTTGTAATGTTTTATACGTTGCTGTTGGTGTGCCTGTTATAAAAAAAATCAAATAAAATAGACGATGACAGGCAGCCATACACACAGATACACTCTCACGCATACACTGAACACCATCGCTTTTGGGTTAAAATAAAAAAAAACGGTTGGAAATGGTAAATACAACGTAGTTTTTTTCCATTGGACTTCAGCCACTAGGCATCGTCTAGGGGAAAGTCCTCCAATGGTTAGGCCCCCACCTGTTGCTTGCCACCGAGACGGGCCAGCATACTTGGCAACCATCCAAGAATTCCAAGGTAGAGAAGCTTTGTTGTCACGAGGGAAGACAATCTGAATTTGGCATGACTCATTATTTTTATAATTTATTTAGAAAAGCATCAAGCCTTATCTAATAAGAATAATTTAGTCCTAAGGCTTACGACAATTTATACACTTAGGTACCTACATTATGTATATATCAAGAGAAAGCTTTGCGTTACCTTTTCATAGAACAGTGGCAGGCCAACATTCACCCTTACAACGCATTTATTTACGGTGCAATGAAATAAGAGACGATTTCGATATATTCATTGGTTCTGTGGTCTCGGCCAAAAAGCTTTTACTCTCTGAATTCCAAAAGGACAATCTTTAATGTTAAGCTAACGTCATTAGTAAGTTGTCGGAGGGTACGGACGCACTTCAATGGTGGCCATTTATTATTTATAATTTTAATTTTAATGTTATGGTTGAGTAACAATAGTGTTAAGCCTAGTTTTTTTAATAATCATGCTGTGTTCGCATCTAGTAGAGCGTACACCATCACCAATGTATAACGATGAATCTATCTATAATTATTTATTTTTGTGTAACGTTCAGTCGTGTGACCCAATAAAAAAAAAACGGGCAAAAGCATGTCGGACCACGCTCAGTGTAGGGTTCCGAAGCCGTTAAGTACTACAAACATAAAAATCAACAAGTAATAAGTAATTTTCTGTCTGAGATGTTTTTACTAGGTATAAACACTTTAATCACCTGTATCTCAAGAAACAATGATGTCTACTTAGTCGTGATAGTTTTCCTTTAAAATTCGTTAAATGCTCTTTAATTTAAGTTTTTTTTCTGATTTTAGTACTTGTAGTTTTTGCTGTAGGGGGGGAGGGAGGACACACTTGAGTCTAACAAAAATTTGCGCTTTAAAGCTTAATATTTCATAAACGGATTAACCCGTAATATTTTTGAAGTAGCTATCCAGCGACACCCCACACTATAGGATAGACGAGAAAAAAAAATACATCCCCACGTTACGTGTAGGGGAGGTACCGTAAAAAATCATTTTTTTACATTTTATTGTACCACTTTGTTGGCGTGACTAATATACATATTCATGCCAAATTACAGCTTTCTACTACTAATAGTCTCTGCGCTAGGCTGCGGACAGACGGACGGAAGTTCGCCTTTGTACATTAATTTTGTATTATAATTGTAATATTTATATTTTTGTGCAATAAAGAGTTTACATACATACATACATACATACGGAAGGACGGACATGGCGAAACTATAAGGGTTCCTAGTTTGACTACGGAACCCTAAAAATGAGCGGAACAACAGTTCACAAGTTTGTGTACATGCGTGAGTAAGTGTGTACAGTTCAGGAAATATGATTTTGCTCCGCGTTAAAATAATAATATAATATCCACAATATGACTAAAGTACCAAAACCTTTCAACCCGCTGTGCTGTTTGAAGAACGAGGACGATTGGTTTTTGTTTGATGCTAACAAGAGATCTTAGTGAACATTACAGACGGCCAATTGATATTTCCTGTACGGGTAGCACAAGTTGTATATTTTCTCGCTTGTCGCTCAGTGCGTCTCTATCGTTACAGATTGGATAAAAAGGGAGATCCGAGCGACAAACAAGTCGCGGACCACTTGTGCTAGCCCTCCTGGACTATACGTTGGTGTATACATATAGGAGTATGTTTATATACGTATGTGCGTATGTGGGTTTATTCATTCGGCATTAGAAACGGTACAATAGAACAGAATGTTATAGTCATTATAGTAAAGCTTCCTTGTTTTTTACGCTTTGAATACAAACGCGCTAATCTACTAAATAGATTTTAATGATGAATAGGATTTGGTATGCAGATACTTTTCTATTAGAATGAATAGTTCCCGAATAACGATTAAAGAATAGTTTGCCGTTGGCAAAACTTGTATTTGAGAAAGTTAAGGACATAAAAGTGAATTTAGGCATCAGTGAAATTCAACAAAGATTCTGCTCAATTAATGTGACGTTAGGTTGATGTATTTTCTTTAGCGCGCCATCTATCGAACGTCTGTGGAAATACAAGTCTGTCAAAGAGGGGCCTCTCGACTGAATTTCAGAGAGCGGGCGTTTCAGGGTGCAGACGTGCAGACTATCGTAGTTTCACGTCCGGCTTCAAGATGTCGCTACGGCTCCTTACATTGGCGTTGGTAATTAAAATACTAGGAAACAACTGTGCCTGGTCAATTTATTTATTACATAATTGAAATATATAATAGGATTATTATATTATTAGGTAACATCAAGATTTATATGCAGGTGTTTACCTAATAAAGACACTGAAGTCAAGTACCTATGACTTTAAATAAGTACATTAATTCAAAACGAGAGACAATATTGATATAAAATACTAAATTTAGCGTAGAAAGGCAGAAATTGTTGAACATACAAGGCTGGTGATCAATATATTTACTTATCCCTAATAGTTATATCATGCTTTGTACTTATCTCTCGAATTCAAATGTCGCAATGACAGATAAGGAAAAAACATGGTAAGTATAACTATTCCAAGCTTATTCAACGTTTATTAGTAAGGGGGTTAGAATAGAATATAATTTCTATTAATTATTAAGATTAGATCGATTTCGTGAAATTATTATTGATACGAGTAACCTTACTATCACATAAATTTACACTTTGTGTCGCCGATTTCTCGAGCCGATGTTTCTAATTCCCAGAGGAATTATCTGACAGTTTAGGTTAACGCTATCCTTTGTCATGACTAGCGTAAAAAAATAAACTATGGTCTAAGTTATTCAGTGATATTATATCATTCTTCTAGTTATTTTTTTAAATCGGTCCAGTAGTTTTTGTGTTTATTCGTTACGAATAATAAGAATATAAAGAAAAGGACCGAGCTAAAATTTATCAGGCAGAGTCTAAAATCTAAAACATTGTATTATGTTAATATCGTGGAAAGTTTTAGTAACTGTGTATAATATTGACTAGCTATATGGTTACACATACATACATAACATCACGCCGTCATTCCCAGAGTGGGGTAGGCAGAGCTACAGAAATACCAACAACTCTAAAAAGACTTGTTTATAATTCTGTAACCACATTTTGCACAATGAGGCCAAGAAGTTTACTAGTGTATTAGTGACAAGTTGCAAGCCCATCGCCTAACAGTACTACAAGCCCTTATTCCCTTAGTCGCCTCTCACGACATCCACGGGAAGACATGGAGTGGCACTATTCTAACCCGGCAACCACACGGGATAAACCCACATCATCCAAAAACTTTAAAAATGCTTTTCTATCCCACTTATTTTACTAACATGATAGGTATCTATTTATCGTTTATGATAAATAGCTTACAAAAAGCTTATAAATTATGTAAAACTCGGCAACAGCGTAATTCCGAACCTTCCGAGCATCCATCCAATATGTATTGGATACACAAATAGGTCAGCTGCGAGCCTTGAATATTTAAAGGGTTCCGTGGTGGTCGACGTTGTTTACTCCCTAACGTTTGTGCTATCGGGAATGAGCGAAGTCACAAACATTAAAAGGTCAAGATTTTCGCCCTTTTCCTACAAAAGGATACTTTGTTACGCGAAAAAAAAGTGTTTTGTGTGAAACTTTTCTATTTCTGTACATACTGTCTTAAAATTATATTTCTAGAGCTTGCATTTTCTTGTCAAAAAAAAAATAATACGCAGGGGAGTGATTCTCTTAACACAGCGCTGCGTCGAACGCAAAGGTGAACGTTTATCCGGCACGTTTAAGTAGTCCCGTTGGAGCGTGAAAAACACATTCTAGCGCGTGCCTTCTTAATTAGGCAGCAGTGCTCGGTCGCCCAGCGGAGCTTTACGTTCATATTTGCGTTCGCTACAGCACTACCTATGTTGAGAGAAACACCCTCCAGAACACCGTTTGGCTAGGTATGACGATAAGCCGGGCTGCAGGAGTAACAAATCAGTTTTCAAATATAGGTATCATATTTTAGGGGTACTTTAATACGGCAGAGACCGAAAATATTCGCTATTTTAATACTTAGGCTTTCACTGAAAGTGATTGTGTTTTAGTAATTAGCATTTTGAACATTAGGAAGTTAACATATTTTTTACCTTGTCAAAAAAGAGAGGTGTGATAAGATTTTCAATTTAGCTATCTATTTTCATCAATCGACGACCTTGCTTGAAGTAAAACTTTTCGTACCGTATTAGGCCTATTAGGTAAAAAAAAAACACTAGCGTTTGCATCTTGGCTAGGTTGGTAGGTAAAGAGACGATGTTACCATGAGAAAGTGAAAGGTAAGGTCGTGTCACATCAATATGTCAAGAATAATGGCGGGCACTCACTGACAAGAGCTCTTGAGTTATGAAGGAGGTGAATGGTGATGACCAGACATAGAAGTTTTTGTGGCAGGAACGTCAATGAACTAGGGACTTCCTTCCGATATTAAAATTATCGATAGTTGTTTAACTTCACATACCTATTTCAATGTGACATTTCATAGTAGATGGGTATCGTTCACCGGATAAAATAGAAATTAACTTAAACGCTGATCACTACCCATCGATGGGTTTCTTACACAATAACTTCTTTTAATGCTATTCAATCGATTTCCATACAAAATTAACTGAAACCAAACAAAAAAGGCATATTAAGGTAAATTGTATGACATTGTGCGCCCGTGTGGTTGCTGGGTTAGAATAGTGCCACTCCATGTCTTCCCGTGGATGTCGTAAGAGGCGACTAAGGGAATGAGGGCTTCTAGTACTGTTAGGCGATGGGCTTGCAACCTGTCACTAATACACTGGTAAACATCTTAGCCTTTTTGTGCAAAATGTGGTTGCAGAATTGCCAACAACTCTTGTTGTAGTTGTTGATATTTCTGCAGCTCTGCCTACCCCACTCTGGGAATGAAGGCGTGATAATATGTATGTATGTGTATGACATTGTGATATAAATCCTTACCTACTCAGTTTTTGGAAAATGTATGGAAAGAACTCAAACTTAAGAAATATTATACGAGTAGGTAGATAATCATTTATTTGTATCGTTATGTTCATGCCACTTTTAAGTTTTGAGTTACGGTGTATCGAAATTGCATGTTCATATTATACGTTGTCCATAAGAAAGTACAATTTATCGATAAATTAACATCTTTCGGAAGTCCTTAGGACAATTTTATTCGTGCCACAAAAACTTCTATGTCTGGTGATGACATGACGCTGATGACGGATTCCTAAAGCAATAGTTGTTATCTTGGCGTTTTTAAAAAAAAGTACCTATAGTTGAGGACTAAAATTAGCAACTATAACTTTTCCATTACGTCACGAAAACTAACTATTACTGCTATAAGAGAAATAGTGGCATCTCAGACAAAACTCCTGAACCAAGTTCAACCATATTACTAACAGGTGAGGTTTGAATCTGCTATGCTTTTTTAATTTGAAATACCGCCAACTATTACTCTTACTCTACTCTGTGATTGAGCCTATTGGCTTATGAGGTCAGTATATAAAAATATGACTAATTTTCGTGACGTAATGAAAAAATTTACCGTTGTTAATTTTTATCCTTAAGTATAGATACTTTTTTTGGAAAACGTCCATCCATGAACGTGTACACCTTGAATCGTCAACAAGTTGCGTTCATGGGTGAAATTGATATGCTAATACGATGGGAAGGCAAATCTCCGAGGGTTTGGGGTAAAAGGTATCCTTAAATTGTTTGGATATTTTACAATGTATTTGCAACACAGTACTACATATTATTGCTAATTAATCAAAAAGTAAGTAAGTTATCTGTATATGAATAAATGATTATGGGTGAAATTATTGTTTTTCTTGACGTTTAAGATGTTGTATTGGTAATTTATTTAAGACTAAAAGAAAAAAAGTCACTTTTTTTACACTGTTATTTTAATTCTCGAGAGATCTGTCCTGCTAAAACAAATGGCAGTATCTCAGAAAAAACTTCTGTAGAAAGCGCAACCTTATTACTAACGGGATAGGATTGAATCTGCTTTAGCTATTGAATTGCAGATACTGCCTATTGGCTTATGAGGGAGAGATAAGGTAAGTAGTTTAGAAAATACGAGTACTATAAGCTCAGGCGCACGTCCGCGCGCTGACTTGAGTAGCTATGGCCTGCGTCTCCATCCGCGTAGAAGTCGTTTATTGTTCTTCCTTCGGGAACTGTTAAATTTTCTGAGATAAAAATTATTCTATGTTCTTCCTCGAGACTGAATTCTATTCCAAATTTCATAAATCGGTTTAGCGGTTTATCCGTGAAAGTGAAACAAACAGACAGACGAGCGACAGATATACAGAGTATAACCTTCACATCTGTATCTTTATTATATAAAGTAACTAGCGACCCGCCCTCGCTTCGCTCCGAACCGCATCAAAATCCGTTGCGTAGTTTTAAAGATTTAAGCATACAAAGGGACATAGGGACAGAGAAAGCGACTTTGTTTTATACTATGTACCTACCTAGTGATATTATAAATGTGAAAGTCTGTTACGCTTTTATGTAGGTATAAACCGCTGAACCGATTTAGATAAAATTCGGTATGAAGATAGTTTATGTCCCCGGGAAGGACATAAGGTTTTATCTTGAAAATTTTTACGGTTCCTGACGGACGACTTCAACGCGGACGGAGTCGCGGAAAACAGCTAGTAATAAAAAAGGTGTATTTAAATAGGTATGTTTTGTTTACAAAACTCACAAAAAAATGTCTGCTAAAATCCATCCAAATACAAAAAAATATTGTAATCTATTGGCTCGTTTCTTTGTCGTCTTGAAGATACTTGACTTGGTATTCCGAGCACGGTTCAGTATCATTATTCAGCGTAAAATAAACAAAGAGCTCAGGAGTTTCAGCAAGAACTATTTCACGACAGTTGAGCCCCTTTTAAAGGGAAAGTGAGACCCCTTCACTTCGCTTAGCTGTGATACGGTTATACGAAGTTGTTACAAGGTTTCCAACTAATTATCCTGTGTAAAAGGCCGTTAACATGCCACGGGAGGTTCGTGAGTGATAATCGATACTAATCTGTGATAGTTGAGAAAGGTTGTTTGTAATAGGGAGTTTCTAAACCATGAATAACTACTTAAAAGTTAAAAACCCCTAATGCAATGGCGATTCTGTCTTTGAGAATTGATATCTCTTCAACGATCACTAATCATCGTATCGTTTCACTTCATTGAATGTATCATTCATCGAATTTCAATTCATGAAACGCATTTTTTGCTGAAACCCTAATGTTTTCAGGTTATCTTAAACATTAATTACGTAGGTTAGGTTAGGTTAGATGTTTAAGATACCCTGAAAATATAATGGTTTCAGCAGAAAATACCGTTCAATGAAATGAAAAAACAGCCTTACCTACCTAATATAAGTATTAGTCCAACTGAAGTCGGCTTCTTTGTTGAGAATATTGTGGTCACCGACGTCAGTTGGACTAACGTGTTAGGTAGGTACCTAACATTTTAAAAGTATTTTTTTTAGTGTTTGCAGGCGGTTTTATATTTTTTTAAACTTTTATTTTATTTTATACTTTTTAGTGATCATAATACGCTGTTACAAAGTCCCACTTCTTAGTTGATATGAAACTTTAAGTTATTTCAAGCGCGCCGCAAGCAACGCTGCGGGAAAGTCATACAGTGGAACGTATAACCTCCTCCTTTTATAAAGTCGGTTAAAAAAATAGACACCCCTCTTAAACGGCTCCACCGATTTTCATGAAACCCAGCTAAGAACCATCTTGATTGGTCTATTTATTTGATTTTATTTAACGGCCTATAATGTACCACTGCAAAGGCCTCCCTCCTTTTCTTCCACGTAGCCTTATCTCGAGCAGTCTCCCACCAGTCTTGATTGATGGCATCAAGCTCATCTCGCCAACGTCGCCTTGGTCTGCTGCGACGCCGAATTATATAGCGTGGGACCCATTTGGTACACACTTTAGTCCACAATTCCTCCGGCATGCGACTGACATGCCCAGCCCATTCCCGCTTGGCGGCTGCTTGGGCTACATTAGCTATTTTAGTTTTGAAGCGTATCCCCGATGCGGTCTGTTAATTTGACTCATTGGCTCTCTGACAAACCTTGCTAATTGAGCTAGCTTTATTTGAAAAAAAAAACACGTAGAAATCAGTCCATCCGTGGGATCTACACATACCTACGCAAATATACACAGATACACACACATATATAACAGATACACAGATATTAAACATCCACTTTTTGGTCAGAGGTTAAAAATAACTGCCTTGGCGTTCCTTCATTAATTGATGGATTTATTATATTGTAATTGTATTTTATAGCGGAATTATTTCCACAAATTGATTTTAAGCACCTATTTTGCGTGTTAGCTTCCTTAACGATTAATATAAAGTACAAGTTTTAGTAAAATCTTACCGTCGCGCCTATTACCGTGGTACTTAAGGAAGTTTTCAAATGCGTCAAAATAATAAGGTAAGTAATCTAAACTCCTTAGCGACCGATTTTTTTTTTATTTAAGAATTTTTGTTGAACTTTCAGCCTCGTAACTTTTTGGACTTATTTTACTATTTTATATATTGCAAAATAATTATCGAAACCAAAATACCCAAGTCTTCTATTACCGTGGTAATAAAAAGGCTGTGATTTTACTACCGCGAATTCAGTTTCCATTACCGAGGGTATAAAAAGCAGCCATTTTCTACCATCGGTAATAGGCACCCCTTATGATTCGGAACTTAATACTGAGGGTTAAAAAAATTAATAACGGTTTTGGTTCCGTATATTATTTTTGTACATCAAGTGTTTTCTATAAGTACCTATCTTCGTAATTACTAAACACTATTTTTATATTTTAATCCACTTGTATGCCACTCAGGGTTATTGATCCAATCAGCTGATGACTTATTGTCTAGTACAATAGTCTTTTGTGTGTATGTGACGTTCCCAGGTTCCGAAAGTCTAAATTTAAATTACCAATTTTGCTAAAATATTTATTCACCTCCTTTCACTACGCATATTGAGAGAAAAAAAGAAAAATCATATGAAGATAAAAAATACTAATTTAATTAGTTTCAGTAGGTAAGTACAATACCCAACAAAACACTTGAGTGCACTGTCATAATAAATTTCAAACTATACATTAAATGACAAGTACACTAGAATGACAATAACAATGGCAGTCACAATGACAAGGTTCTAAGTTTGCTCAACATTTTTATTCGGTGACCGTACAACTCATGTATGTAAACTCTTTATTGCACAAACAGAAAATAACAAAGTAAAATAGAAACAGAAACACAAAAGGTATGTATAAAGGCAAACTTGTCCCTTTAAGGGGTCTCATCCAGTTAATCTTTGAGCGATTGAGAGATAGGTAAAAACAACGGATGTCTAAACGTAGGTACAACAATTAAAGATACAGAAAATAAAAATAAAGAAAGAAAATAAATACGTAGACGTATATACAAATATATATATATTTACTACTTATGATAACTACATATGCAGTGAACACGGAAGTTACCGACTGATGAATAAAAGTCTCAACTTTATCAAAGAAATCTGTATTTACGCTACCCTTAATGTGATTAATTTAATAGAAGATTAAATTGCCACTCGGTAATAGATACTTCTTTAAGAACCTATTACCGATCCAAACAAATATTGTATGGGTCGGTATATAGATTCCTATACATTCTATTACCGAAGGTTATCTGATCGTACCATCGGTAATAGGCTTAATATGGAGTGTTGAAAAAACCTAATTCCGACCCATAAAAACAAACTGATACAGTAGCGGTATTGTTTTCATTACAAATCAATAATATATGTATATTACAACCTTGGTATAGAACCAAAATTACATACCTTATAAGTAAATACAGGTTTTTTCTCAATAATGAAACAACTTGACAATTTAAGGTTTCTATACGAAATACGAATTCAGTACTGATGTTTCTGTTAAAAATGAAGGGTTTGTTGAATACTTTCCATACTACGGAAATAGTTCTTTAATAGCGTCAATAGATCAAGATTGGAATCACCGTAAGAAAACATGTATAACCGATCACTTATACCAAAAATAAAGCATAAATACCCGAAACCTTAAAAAAAACTATTACCGTGGTAGGTATTCTATGCGGAGCCAAAAAAACTAGTCAATTACGTTGTTGACATACAAGTTCTTTCTTTACAGGTGAAAAAACTGTTTAAATGACTTTTTTGCAATGGACTTATAACAACCATTGAGATTTTCCTTGATTTTTCTAAATTGATATACCAATCAAAATATATTTTTTTGTCCATTAAACTGCTCTTTTTTCCAATAATTTGATTCGAAATCAAAAGACTAATTGAACCCTAAAGCGGAAAACGTGGCGTTAACAAACGTTCGCTTCAAATTTATTCAGCGCGAGGCCTAATAGAATCTCCGGGGGCAAAAGGGGAGAATTAGGTCAATGTCGGCATTCAACTGGTAACACCTACCCGACGCTCTCCCGTCACTTGCGGGACTCGGACTTGTTCTGACAACAAGTACCTATGTTATTTATGTGCTAGTAGCGTTTTACTGCGGGTTAATATGCGTACAAGTAGAACTCGTATTTCTTCCGGGATAAAAAGTGTCCTATCATATCAATGTTTATATGTATACATACGTTAAGCGTGCTCGTAAAGCGTGCATCCAATTATCCTACAAGAACAGGACGAAAGAAAGTAAGATAAGATAGATCAAACTGTGTTCAATTGTTATTACATGTCAAATCATAAGATCAGTAGTTCCAACAGTTTGCCCATTTCAGGCGTACAGTCGAGTTCTCAGATATGCATACACTTTTGCACCTTAGGCCATTGAAATAAAGTGCAAAAGTGTTTCCATATTTCAGAACTCGTACAATAATAAACTTACAACTAAAATAATTATTTAATAATTCATAGAAAAAGACATTAAAATTGTAAAAAAAATGCGTAGTAGCCATTCCTTAACTTTTTGGATTGTGCATTACCTAGCGATTTAATACATTCCGGGAAATGATTATGTATTCTTATTCCAGTGCACAGTGACAAATGGTTTTGTTCAGTAGGTATATAGCTAGAAAAGCGAACAGGGCTGGAATTCTACAAGGTACTAACGATATCGTTTTTGCCCTGGGCCTCTATTCAACTGCGTTATAACGATATCGTTTTTGACCTGTTTCCGTATTGTCAACGTTTTGATAATTCTTATGTCATTTACAATAATGGCCACTGTGACATAAACGATTCTTAAACGCGTAAAGCACGATATCGTTTCAACGCACCTGAATAGAGGCCCAGTTTCCGAATTGTCAACGTTTTGATAACTCTTATGTCATTTACAATAATGGCGACTGTGACATAAACGATTCTTAAACGTGTAAAACACGATATCGTTTTAACGCGCCTGAATAGAGGCCCTGAGCATCTAGCCAAGATGCGTTCGCTAACTAGTGTTTCTATTCGACTTCTTTTTAAGCTAATCGTGTCACTGTAGATCACGTTGTCGTATGACGTGATCCACCAGTGACGCGAGTGGTATAAAAACAAAAAGAATAGGAAAGCTAGTTAGCGAACGCATCTTGGCTAGGGCCTCTCTAAGGAAGGGTAGGTCAGCATAATTACTGTGGGGATGGAGGGGTCCTATTAAGTTACAATTAACTAACAATTGGTTGCAAATGTATCAAAATCAAATGTGTTTCAGACTAGTTGTGTTATGACAGCTATCTGTTAAAAAGAGGCGACGTGGAGGTTTCCAACCTTCACAGTACCTACAGGTTAAGAATAATAATGAGTATGTTCTACTTATCTTTCGGGTACGTATCATAATAAATAAGGTTCAATATACATAATGGGTTTTATTTCTGAAACCGTAACCTTCTCAGGGTTGTTGTAAAACAAACCTAACCTAACCCAATGGGTTCTACAGAATGGTATTTTAAAAAATCCTAAAAAGTTTACGGTTTCATAAATAAACCCATTATATATTATGACCATTATGTATTTTGAACTTTATATATTGTGTTATGATCCCTATCTTTTTAATGGTTAGGTTCTTTCCGATTCATTTTGTCACAACAGACAGACAACGGATAGATAATCACGAAGACAAACATAGATGTCATACATAATACTCGTTATAACCCCCCTTTTTTGGGGGATTAATAAGCCTGCCACGCGGACGTAAGCTGAAAGGAGTTGACTTGATTAACGATCACTATAGTACGCCAGCGAATGGACACGTGGCAGTCAGTGCCAACAACATCTATGTAAAAGTATGTCAGTTGTAAAGGGAATTTGTTCCATTTCGATTTGTTGTATATTCTTTATCTTCTTCACATAGTATCCTTTATCAGTCTGTCTGTGTTACCGCTTTTGGATTGCGGATTTTGTTATGGTTTTTACCATCAGTTAGTTAATTCACGGAAAATTTTTATGGGTAGTAAATTCTGGTTTATGTACGGGTGTTACAGAAAACTCGCATAAATCAAAGCGAAGCGGGCGGGTCGCTAGTGCTTACTATTATTATAAACTTCCCGAAGGAATATATAGCTATATGAAAGGTAGCCTATGTTTTAATCCAAGGTATCAGCTGTTTTCTTTCCAAATTTCACCTAAACCCGTCCAGTAGTTTTTGCGTGAAAGTGTAACAAACATCCATACTTACAAATTTGTTACTGTTTGTTTGTTACGTTGTCAAGAATAAAAACAATATTATTTTAAACAAAGTAGAGTCCCTTTCGCAGTGTTCGATAGCACTTTAGAAATAGTTTTTAAATCTTTGGGTAAAAAGTAATCATTAAAATAAAATTACAAACCGGATCGGAAGTCGTTTATCGCTTTTCCCTCAGGATCTGTCCAATTCTCCGGGATAAAATAGTACCCAGTATTCCTTGTAGTTCAAGCTGTCTCGGTACCGAATTTAATTAATTTCGATTTTGCAGTTTGGCAGTGAAAGTGTAGCAAAAAAAGAAACAGAGTTTATTTGCACATTTTAATTTATTTATTGGAGAAAAAACAGATAAAGATAATATAAAGAATACAGAATAATATTATTATGCTAAAGAGAAATAATAAAAGTCTAAATCCTAATACAATTCTAACTAAGAGATGAAGGTAGCGGTTAAGTATGGCTGTTTCATAGCTAGTTTATAAATTTTGAAGAACTTATAATAATATTCAGAACGTCAACGTCAACGTCGCCCCTAATACGTGTATAAGTGAATTTATACACTTATACACTTATTATAACGACGCGTAAAATACGTTGACGTTGCGTAAACGTTGGGTCATACTAATTGCATGGCGTCAATTTTGACGGAGCGTAATTTACGCACCGTTAAGCTCCGGTATGGTGGCTTGCATGTAAGAAGCCAGTGCCGAAGAGAAAAATAAATATTCGTCCATAACTTCATTCGAGCCATTTTTATTAATTTCCTGGAAGGTCCCTTGAGGCTTCTCGTCCCGTTTCGAGAAGAAAAGGAAATGAAATGTCGCTGTTGTTTGGGTATTTTTTCGTAATTTTCTATAGAGGTTATTTAAGAAACGATTGCTTATTTGTTTTTATATGTCGATGTTTCTAAACGTCATATACACAGGGCTGGGATTCTACACGGTAATAAAGATATCGTATTTGGCCTGTTTCCGTATTGTCAACGTTTTCATAACTCTTATGTCATTTACAATAATGGCGACTGTGACATAAACGATTCTGAAACACGTCAAATACGATATCGTTGTAACGCAGTTGAATAGAGGCCCAGAACGAAAAACTCAGTCGCTTGTTATAGTGATATTTGTGATAGTCGTGAATAAGCGTGCGAGCCTAACAAGACAATTATCATATATCACCCTTTATCATAAGTTATAGAAACTAATCATTTCATTTCACTCCATGTCTATAGGGATACTGTTTTAAGTGCATGTTTTAATAGAGGTTGTTAGCTTTGTGTAGTTAATTCCTAAGTGTAACATACATTGGTGAAAACTTCGTTGGCTTATGAATTACTTACTTGTGTTGTAATACTCATGTATAATATAAGCTGTTTGTTTTCCTTAATAAAGAAAATAAAATAAGACGTTAGATTCATCAACTAAAATGTTACTTAAATCACTTAAGTTATTTAGTGTATTTTAACACCACAGCACACGCACACCCCGACAGCCACTCGGGGTTTAAGTTGCTTAGTAATAAAATGATTCAAGTTACACAAAACATAGTTTTATTGAAACTTTAATTAATACTTTACGCGCGCACACTATATGTTTTTAGATTTTCTTGAGTACCTTTCATAATTTTTATGTTTCTTACTTCCTCCAAACTGTACAGTCAACCTAAAACTACTTATTTACTCCTTTTGGGCTTAGTTTTTAGGCTTTTGTACCCTTTTTTGTAATATCCTTTGTGAGGTGAAATAAACGTTTTTATTATTATTATTATTATTTATCATTCTTACGTCGGAATATGGAATAAGTACACGATTTAAAGTCCCGAGCCTATGTCAAAATCTTACCCCGTAGCAGCGTGTTTCGTCCACTGGTGAGTATACTGAGCACAGGGCAAAACACGTGTATTCCCTTTACCTTTATAGTTTTGTATTTTAATATTGTGTTGTATAAAATAATCATAAAACTAGCCTAAGCTCTCTGTATCTAACAAATTGAATGGGCAATAGCCTGAAATATATTATTCTATTTTATATCTGGACCTATCAGCACTTGAAAACGAGATTTGTTGGAATATAGAAAACTGCCGTAAGAAACCGAGCATTCCATATTTAACAAATAATTCTGATGATACTCGAAATAGGTACTTTATTTTCCTTCTCGCAAAAAACGGATCATGTTTTGTTGGATAAGTTTGTTTTATCTTGGTTTTTTAGATTTAAATTGAATACCCATCGTAAAGGGAACAGCGAAAGCAAAATAAATACATCCTTATCTGACAAAATACAAAATCGCCTTTAAATTATCGGCGTGAACTCATAAAAACTTGAAATCTTGTCTTAAGCTCTTTAGCAAAGACTTTCCGTAAGTCCAACAATACGCCGTCTTTACGGAATAAATCACAAGTTAGGACAAAAAGAGCTTTATTTACAGTTAGGGAAGTTTTTTGTCAAAAGTAAGGTTTAGAGTCTAAAATGATACGAGATTCTCTTGAACACCTTCAATCGACGAATTATTTACTAGCTAGCCAAAGTTGTCCCGTAAGCATTGTTCTCATTTATGGCATAGAAAAGGCAAGCGGGTACACGGACACGTGGAAAGTTGGTTGGTTGGATCGTTTGTCTTATCTCTACGACGGAGCACAATGCTGCTTGGCAGTAGGGTGATGGTAAGATGGTGGTAGCAATCCGGGCAGACCCTGCACAAGATCCTAGTGCGCGTGTTTTCGTCGTCAAGCAAAGTTGTAGGTAAACTCGCCTTACATACCTACGAGCGCAGAGTAACTTTAGTTTACATGTTATTAATTTGTTTACGAAATTAAATTAAGTTCTTTAGGAGAAAAACACCCCAGCTATAATTTTATTATAAAATAAATAAATATCACGGGGCAATGTCATACAAATTGACCTAGTCCCAAACTAAGCTCTAGGCTTTTACTATGGGTACCTATAATTTCATAACCAACGTTTCAAAATTTATTAATTTCACAAACATATCATTTGACAACCCGCGTTTTATTCTAAAACTGTAAATAACTCTGGATTTATTTCAGGACCATAGTGTAGAACCCTGTAGGTTAGGTTAGGTTGTTTTTTTTAAATTCCTGAAATATTTGTAGTTACGGAAAAAAGCGGGTCGGCAAATGAATAGGTTGCGAAACGATGCATTTGTCAATGCATCGTTTCGCAATTCGGCCACTACCAACTAGGCCAATGTGTCGGCAAATTATTAGTACACTTAGATAAGGTAGACTGCAGAGTCACGATTAATGCCATACAAATACTATAAAATAAAAATACATGTTCAAGGGATGACATCAATTGACGGAGCTCGCGCGTGATAATGGCGGTCTAGCGAAACCAATCAGTTATCTCGGGATTCTCGGGTAACTCGGGTTACGTTACGATTCTATTTCACTCGATTGCGAATTGCGACGATATACTTACTTACGGATGTAATCAACGTATCTGTCACGCCAGAATGGGAGAAAGGCGCATGTGTGGTTACTGCGGTAATGTTGTATTAGTTGGGTATGAAACAGGTTTAATACATTTCATTGATATTGCTATAACTAAGGAATAATGATTTAAGAAAATAATTTGTTATTGTATGTACTTAGTATAATTACGTGGATGACGAGTAGTATGACTTGGCATAATGTAGCGACAGCACGTTCTTTAAATCAAATTTAATTTCGCTTTAAGTTGAAGTTGTATTTATAAACAGAAATATTAAATATTTGCAGTGTTATTGACTGCCTAATAAAACCCACATACGATAGTTGGGACGATTTATCGCAATATCCGACATTATTCGTAATAAAGGACCTACTAGGGTATTAGTGACAGGTTGCAAGCCCATTGCCTAACAGAACTACAATCCCTTATCCCTTAGTCGCGTCTTACGACATCCACGGGAAGACATGGAGTGGCACTATTCTAACCCGGCAACCACATGGGCATTTTTTTTGATAATTTTAATATTCTTGATAAAAAAATAGGTCTACACTGTAACTGTTTTTCTAATGTGAGCCAAATATAATTTTCTAAAGGTGTCATACATACAATCAACCCACAACCCCCTTACCGTTAAGTTTCCTAACGATTTACAGTAAAAGATCGTGTTCGGTTTTCCTACATTCTCATTTTGACATCAACATCATCGTACCATCCAAAAGTCATGTACAATCTGGTCGTCACACTACGTGTAGCATCATCATCATCACCCTTATCACCATACCTCGCAACGGATGTAGCAAAACCGTAGCATTTGACAGTTTGATCTTAGGGTTGGCGATTACGATGAATAATTTACTTACTTTATTGTACGTATGATTAATAAGTAGGTACAATTTAATGATAAGCAGTGCTCGGAATAGGTAGTGCCTATTTACCTAAACTTCAGATGAGGACCTAACTAAGAGTGGTTACAACCACCAAAAAATATTATTTATTAATATTGTTCGCGGGATTTCCCGGGATTCATAAGAGTACCTAATCGACATATAATCAGACTCGGCGTCAAATTATTAGTAAAATTCAATAGTTTAATTCAGAAAAATGCGTGTCGTGACATATAACGTACTGTGTTGAAAATCGATCAAAAATGTAATGTGTATGTGTGTAACGAGGTAATTGAAATAAAAAATTAGTAAATTTTACTTACCGTATAAATAGTTGATCCTCAGGCACAGCAATATCTATAGTCCTTAAGTCACGCCAATTTAATCGTATGAACAATATCCAAGTCCGTATAACAAGCCAATGTCAAAACAAAATCCACTGTTCAATTAAAAAAACACACACAACAACAAACAACAAAGGTTGAAGAGCGAGTAAACTTAAGTAGGTTCAAATTGAAAACAAATGGATTAGCAATATTAGCATCGTGTTATCTCGTTCGCACTCGCACCATCTTATAGAGCGTCCTGTTATCAGCAGGGTCGCATAATGCAGGTAGAAAATTTCGGGCTCATTTTGATGTTCGACGACGGCCACTTACGAGGTCGACTTTTAAGTTTTCAACGTAACCATTCAACCTATTGGCATTAACCAATTGCATTTATAATATTGTTTTTTTAATTGAACAGTGGATTTTGTTTTGACATTGGCTTGTTATACGGACTTGGATATTGTTCATACGATTAAATTGGCGTGACTATAGATATTGCTGTGCCTGAGGATCAACTATTTATACGGTAAGTAAAATTTACTAATTTTTTATTTCAATTACCTCGTTACACACATACACATTACATTTTTGATCGATTTTCAACACAGTACGTTATATGTCACGACACGCATTTTTCTGAATTAAACTATTGAATTTTACTAATAATTTGACCCCGAGTCTGAGTATATGTCGATTAGGTACTCTTATGAATCCCGGGAAATCCCGCGAACAATAATAATAAATAATATTTTTTGGTGGTTGTAACCACTCTTAGTTAGGTCCTCCTCTGAAGTTTAGGTAAATAGGCACTACCTATTCCGAGCACTGATGATAAGTATTGATAACCTTACTGACCCTCTTTAGAGTAATATGTCAATACATCATTAAATTGGACTTATAAACATTGATGACTTTTACATTTACATTACCATGTCATTTCAAATATTAATATGAAATCTTTATTACTTGAAAACATTGGTGTACTGCAAAAAAACGACAAAATATTTGTTGTATTGTATGTGCAGTAAATATAAAATCAAAGAAAGACAACGTCGTCAAACATTTTGCTAGTAGAAGCCACCAAGAAAGATGGTTACCCTTCACATTTAGATTTTCTTTTAAAAGATAAACCAGGATTACAGGTAAAAGGTAACAAAATTTACTGCATTTAGGCCCTAGGACCTAGCCATGTGACATAAGTGACCATAATATTCTACAATAGAGAATAGGTTCCGATGGACCACAGCTTGTATATAAATCAGGATGGTGCTTTTCATTCATTCCATTATGGATAAGGACGTAATTACACAAGAACATAGTTTATTTCAAAATAATGTCGAGGGAAATAAGATATTTATAATTTAAATTTGATGATTTAAATAACATTGTATTTTTATTTATTCCTAGTAGGTACATAGCGACAACCCTGACATACATTTGCTACAGATTTGCGGGTTCGATTACAGGGTATGCTTATCACAAAGATGAAACAAGTCCACTGCAGGACAATAGATCTACTCCAAAAAAGATCAAATATCTCTACCGTGGTTGCATCGGGTTGGTTAGATCGTTATTCATCGGTGATGGAAGCCGTCTCTCTGCCAGAGATTAGAACCCCCTGCTTTACACACACGCGTTTGGCATTCGGTTATTAATTAGAAAGTCTGAACGATGAGGATGATGCGCGAGCTGCAGAAGGCTAGAACAAGCAGCACCAGTGCCACGTCAACGTCCACTATCCGGAACAGCGAGAAGCGAGCTGGCATCGCTTTGATCAACACGAGGAAATCGTACATGGTGCGGCGTTTTGCTGCCGCTGAGAACAAAGACACCCGATTTTTTATCTCTGACACCAAATTTTTGAAGTTGAAAAAAAGCAGTTTAGGTATATTTGATCTTAAACAAAAAGCTGATAAGCTCTTTTTCAATTATTTCCGAGTTCCTAGTTATACGTATTATATCAGCATTTTACTTACTCGGGTACTTGATGAGCTCTGTGACCACGAAATTTTGCATAGCATCTACCTGCTCTGCTACTGCTTTAAGGATAAAGCATTTTAATAATAGGCATATCAATATTTTTAAAATCACCGATGCCATGACACATAAAGACTGTAGCGAAGCCTGAAATGTAATTTATTATAAAAGACTTAGGTAGTAAATAAGTTTAGTGTGAAAATGATGATTGGGTAGTTCGACCAGCGTTTCAACCGCTTTGACTTCGGTGTCGCATTTTTAACCATTTCTTTCTAGGAGTCCAGGCATTCTTCAAAATAACCGAAAATGGTTATCCTACTCGTACAGGGAAATGGTTAAAAATGCGACACCGAAGTCAAAGCGGTTGAAACGCTGGAAGAACTACCCGATTCAACTCCGTATTTTGTCGGATACGGTAGTATCAACCTTGTTTAGGTCCATAATTAAGCTTCTCTTGTCCATTGGCAGAAATTAAACATTTCGTTTTAATACATCCCAATAAAGTAAAAAAAAACAGTCATCAATAAAATACAAAAGGTATGCTTACCGCATTTTCAAGTATGTTCAATTCTGCGCCAAGTACAAACAAACATATGACGAACAAAGTGTTACATAACAAGTCGATTGCTATCTAAAACAATAACACAATAAGACATGATTTAACATCTAACTTTTTTGACATATAGCTTACATTATTTTAAAACCATAAACAAGTTACAGAGACTCATCAAATGTATTAAATTTTCAACATCTTACATATTATTATTATTTACTTAGATTCTCAATACTTTATACACGGTTCTATAATTACAGACAGTTCCGATATTGGGAACGGTTCGAAGGAAACTTGAATATAAAATAAAAAGGTGAATAAAAAGCTTACCAAAACTTTAACAGGATAAACGGATTGGTACGGTTCCATTATGTTGTAGTACATTTCAGCGTAGACATAGGCACCGAATCTTGAATCTCTTATATTGTTAAATCCGTATCTTTCCAGTTTCCTCCTCAGAATAAGAATGCGGCTAAACAGCAAAGCCAGAACCATGAGTTGGCTTATGGCATTTAAATCGGAGACTATTTCCACGCCAAAGATTGGTACATACAAAAATAAAAGAGCATAATGTTGCCACAACCGAAGTACAAAGATTATCATGTCAATTAATTTAATAATTAACATGCTCCAAAACATTAGCCGTATATATTTTTTCAACTGAGTAAATACTGCTGAGGAGTCCAAAGTGACATCAGTCATGTAAGAAACAGTGAACAATGTGGAAATATAAGAATCTTCACTAACAATAGAACACGACCAAATGCCGAGAAATTTTACTAATGTCGTTATGAAATGGAGATACTGCATTGGATCATGTAATACGACTACCGAAAAACCAATAAAATAAAGGGTCCAGAAGAGTGTTATGATTACACAGTAGATTTTTGTCCAGAAATGGATTTTTTTTGGGTTGTACATGGTGTTGTAAAGACCGAACAACACACGAGTTTGCATGATTAGCTTTATGTCACACACGTACTGGTCAAGGCTCAAGAGAGGTCGCACGCGCACAATGTTTCTTGGCATTTTTGCTGTTTTTTTCTGCTTCGCTTACAGAATACCCAAATAAATCACACAATTTGGTGTAGATTAAGGAAAACCAATGTTATTTTGTCCCAACGACCAGTATCTTGTAAGTTAAGTAACCAGTTTTGTTAGATTTTTCAAGCCGTAAGGCGTCTGGGAATCGAGCGAGCGATCCATTTAAATTCAACGAAAGGACTAAATATGGCGACCTCAAATTTTAATATGAAGAACACAATGGTAACATTTGTAATGATACCATAAATAGCTCATTTGTAATTACAATAATGATATTACAAAGATTTAAAACGCAGATAGTCTAGCCACTTGTTACTAATTAAAGTATTGATCGTACAATTCCTACAACAAACGACGATGTCCATGTGATTACATAATGTCATTAAATTTATTTTATTGTTTCTTGAGATCAAAAGGCCGTAGCAGGATAAAGGAAGGATGAATGCCTTGTTAAGATTGTAACCTGTTTTTTTCTATGCTTATTTGCAACTAGTAATAGTGCAATCATGCCAAGCTTTGTTAAAAAATTCATAGTAGTGCCGCAGGAAAGAAGTAACTAATATTCGAATTCGTGAAAATTACCTTTATCTAAATGTTCTATTTCATTAGTGATTTTGGTCAATTAACTCATAGATATCCCAAAATATAATTGAGTCAAATCTTGAATATTTATTTTATCAATTATTATTATATAGTGAAATACCACTCCAAAGTTCATTTTTAATCAGCCTTACTTAAAGTTATATCAGTCATGTTCATGTCAATCTGAAGGTTATATCGGACAGTAACTAAGTCAAATTTTAAAAATGAATTACGTTGGATTTTATGGGATATTATTTATATACTACTAGCGACCCGCCAGCGGCTTCGCCCGCTGCAATTTGTTTCCTAGCGGAATTTAATTTTGCAACATATTCGATTTTCCCGTGGGAATGAGATGTTTTCCCGCGGAAAAAAGTAGCCTATGTCACTTTCCAGCCACCGAACTATCCCCATACAAAAAATCATGCCATGCCGAAGCACTGTTGCGACGTCAAAGAAGGACAAACAAACAAACAAACAAACACACTTTCGCATTTAAAATATTAGTATGGATTCTGACACTGCCACAGAACTTAAGCATGAACCCTTATATAACATTACTTATAAAGAAATTAAATAAAAACATATTTTGACAGTCAGAGCAATGTGGTTTTCTTTTTTGTGAAATATTTAACATTTTATGCATATAATTTATATTCAACCTGTTTTATGTAAAGTTTTTGAGAAGTTACTCGTAAAAGGTAACGTGTTAGGTCACTTCAATTGAAATGAACTGCTTAACAGTAATCAGTTCAGCTTCACCAGGGAACGGTCCACAACTGATGCGGCATCTGTACTCATCAAAAATATAATATAACATTTGGGAGTAATCTTGTGATGCAATAGGATTTTTTGTGATCTTTTCAAAGCTTTCGATTGCGTAGATCATGCGACTCTTATACTGAAATTAAAACATGATGGTCTGTGATAGAACGCAAACAATTGTTGTAAACCAAACACAGTCTACTGGAGCAGCAGTTAAATAAGGTGTTCCATAGGGCTCTATATTAGGTCCTTTCTTATTTTTGGTTTATATAAATGACTTACCACCTACGGAAGATGAACTTTGTGATATTGTGTTTTTTTCTTGATTATCATCATTAATTTTCAAGGTAGACTCAAAATCCGTCGATTACAGTAGGATAAACGCCACCCTAGGTAAAGTACTGAGTTGGTTTACTTGTAACAATTTACTACTCAATGCTAAAAAAAAAAAAATGTGTTATGTTCACTTTGCCTAATGTTAGACCGGTAGAATCAAGCATAATTCTGAATGACGAGTGTTTAAAAATCGTAGATAAGACCCTTTTTTCAGGGATAACTATAGACAAAAACTTGCAATGGAGTCCCGATATACGAGTAGCAGTACTAGCAGGTAAATTAAGTTCAGCAGCTTACGCTGTTAGGAAAATCAGGCAACTTACTAATATTGAGACAGCTCGCTTAGTTTATTATAGTTATTTTCATAGTGTTATGTCGTACGGTATTCTAGTTTGGGGAAAAGCGGCTGATATACAGACTATATTCGTGTTACAAAAACTTAAACTCCCGTGATTCCTTAGAGTACTTTTTTAAAGAAATTAATATGTTGACTGTAGCGTCACAATTGATTAATGAGAATATTATTTATATTATTAAGAACCATGACTCTTTTATGAAACATTGTGATATTCAAAATTTTAATACTAGAAATAAAAATGAAATTGCCTTGGAAAAATTTTGTGTCCGCAAAGTAAGTAAATCATTTGTAGGTCAATGAATTTTATCTACAGGGTGTCCCGTAAGTACCACGACAAACTTAAGGGGGAGGTAAGTGAGCAAGCCACCTACCTAACATGGAAAAATCGCCTTAGTAAAAATCGCACCGTTTTCGAGATATTTGGATTTTTCAGATTTTTAGAAAAATGTACACCCCCCGCACTGAGTTTTTCATCTGTGGTATTCGGTTTTTTTTTTTTTTTTTTTATTGCAAAACAATCTTGAATAGTTGTGTTATCAAATGGTAAAAACCATTAAAAAGTAACTATTGTAGTTTTTTTTTATTTTTTAAATTAAATTTAAAATTGGCCTCTTCCGTTTTATTTTGGTCAAACTTTAGCCCCTCATGGTGAAAAAAAAATACATGACCACTGGTTAGCCAATTAGATTAAAAACATGCTCGTGTAATGGGCATTTCAAAATAATAAATACTTTATCATCAAAACACTAATAAATATTTTTTTTAAAGAAAAGCGTAAAATACACCGCAATTCACGTTAAGCCAGTACTGCCACCCAAGCATACTTGCGACGCGAGCTATGTATAGTCTAGGGGGCACGGTTTCTGTAGGAGAACGTAACGAAACTTTATTTATCTTTTATTTCATTTAGTTTTTCACCGTCATGGGTAGTTATAAATATTATTAAGTATTATTTTATTCATTTGCTCTTGTGTTTATAAGAAGTATATTTAAATTTTATTGATTATTTTATATAATGCTAGGTTAAGTTCTATCAATGTTATAATAAATACTTATCTTAAAAAAATACTGACTGTTGAGTTTCTTGTGGTGCTTCTTCTCAGCAGTGGTCTCCTCTTGGGAAGCGCTGATAGAATTTTGACGTGTAAAAGTGCTCGTGCGGCCTACTTACTGAATAAACAAGTTTTGTCTTTTTTTTGTCTTAAATAAAATATTTATTGTTATATTCGTCGTTGTCATTAAAATATCATTCTAAAATGAATGCTATTAAAAAATATACTCTGTCAAAAATCATTCGGCCTGCCTGGAAATCCCAAGTACCTTTTCTTTGAAACACGGAGTTCGTGTTACTGATATTGAAGATAGCGATGAAGATTAGAATAAGGATCCTTTAATTTTTATTAACCCCTAAATTGGCATTGCATCAAATAATACACATACCATTTCAAATCAAATAGGTTTTAAATTCACGACTTTTTTTTTGCCAATTTAAGGCTTAATAAATAAATCTTTGCAATTTGTCACTATTATACTGGTTCACATTAGCCTGATTATGCAAAATGTGGTTACAGAATCACCAAGAAGTCTTTTTAGGATTAATGGTATTTCTGTAGCTCTGCCTACCCCACTCTGGGAATGAAGGCGTGATGTGATAGATGGAATAAATCTTTTTGAGGGTTTCGAAGTCAACAAGAATCCCTAAAGTTTCGCCATGTCAACATAACTGTCCATTCGTCCGTCTGTCCATACCTGTGTCTGCGGTTAAACTCATATTCTCTTGGTACTACAATACTTTAATTTGACATAGTTGCGAGTATACATTTAAATAATGCCGTCAAAGTTGTAAAATAATATGCTAAAAAATATTTCTTTGGGTACCTTCCTTATACAGGGTGGAAAAAATCTATGGGCCCTGAGGGGGAATTACCTTAAATCCTTTAGTTAGCTCATTCTACTGAAAGGAAACATTCCTTTATTTTTTTAAATAAACAAAATTGCATGCAAACATCTTCTAAAATTAGTTTGTCTCACCCGGAAATCGAATCGATTTAGGTATGTGTTCTTCGTATTGATGATCAAATAAAATGAATATTTAGTTTTCACTATACTTAAGACAAATTTTGTCCTGAAGAAATAATACTACCGATTCGTATGATAAAATAACGAGTTTTTTTTTATTTTGTTGGAGTCCCGGGTGAAACAAACTAATTTAAGAAGATCTTTAAATGCAGTTTTGTTTCTTTAAAAAATAAAAGAATATTTCCTTTCAGTAAAATGAGCTAACTAAAGGATTTAAGGTAGTTCCCCTCCAGGGCTCATAGATTTTTTCCACCCTGTATGTAAAGCAAACATATATTTTACCTCATGTCATGGAGTGAGGTATCATTGTATATCTCTTAAAAAATCATTATTTAGGTACATGTTATTTTGTTTTTCATTTTGGTCCTTTCAGAAAATGTTGAACTCGAAAAAGTGTCATTTTCGCAAGAGTGGCGTGTCCTATAAAATCTCTTAAATAAAAGCATATGTAACTAACTTTAAAGAAAACTGTTCCGACTAAGTATCCTTGATCGGTTCCTGAGATACAGACGACTTAAGTTTGTACCTACTTACTAAATATCTGAAACCTTTAACCACCATGACTTTAAATAGAAAAACGTTTATAATAGTTAAACTTTTTGTTGGTAGTAACGGTTTTGGAACCCTACACTGCGCATGGTCCGACATATTCTTGCCCGATTTTTTTAAATGTTTTAGAACATAGTTTTACAAGATAAGAAAATTAGGTGTTTTGCTAGTCATTAATAACAATGATAATATAACATATACAGTGTGTAAATGGTATACGGGCGTTCCTTTTAACTGTGGTAAGTACAACCCCTACTTAGCACATTTAGGCAGCTTTTGTTAAAATTAAATAAAAAAAAAGGACCATACAAAATAATTTTACACGCAATGTATAACGAAAAATGCTAACAATTAAAAACGAAAATAACACCTGATGGATGGACTTCGATGTACATTGCGGGTCGATAGTATGTTCAAAAATTAATAACGGTGTATACGTTAGCGTAATCAAAATAATTATTTCTGTTAATGATTAGTAGAGTCTTAATCTATGTCCAGTTTTAATAAACGCCCGTATACCATTTACACACTGTATTTATTCAGAAAACCACTAGTTTGAAAATCTTATAACATTTGAGTGAGTTTATACACAAATAGGCACTTAATACTACATTATTGCTTATGCCCGGAAAGTAAGGGATTGTCTGACGAGGTGGTTAGCAGGCCGAGCCTTGGCGAGGCCTGCTAATACACGAGTCAAGCAATCCCATTTCCTTAGAGGCATATATAATGCGTTTCAAACAACGCGAGGAAATGATAAGAATGCATAATTAGAATCTGTGAAAAAATAATGACGAATTGAGAGAGAATCTCCTTTTGAAAATTACAAATAAGTATTGAGATAATTTGAAATTTCACAATGACCCGCCGCCCGCCGCCGCCGCCCAGCGCTGCCCAACTTTTATGAAGTTGGTTGTATGGGATTTTTTCATGTTCTTTATGATTTTACAGACAATAGATAGGTATCTTTTTTAAATAAAATTTCGCAGTGGAGAGGAATGTGCTTTCATATGTTTATTTTACTCCTAGAAAAAAAAATAAGGCAATATCCGTCATCGATTTTGGAAAGAAAAGCTATCCTTTTCGAGCATGTTTGAGAAATAAAATATTACTATTACCTATAAGTAGTAACATATTACAATTTACAATTGAGTAAGTTTTGAACTCTCGATGAGCGACTGCGCGAGTCCGCAATGTCGTTTTTATATTTTGAGTTTTTGTACATTGTTTTTTCCTTTATTGATGCCGTATTGTCAACTTTGCTAGCTCTTTTTAAGTTGGCGAACGAGTTAAAAACAATACGATAACAATAGGGACAAAAATTATGTAAAAGGCCCCTGGTATAAAGTTATTTTAATAAGTACATATCGGTACGTAAATAAGAAATAAATATTATTCATATATACAAAAAATACATAAAATTAAATATATTTATATGAAAATAAATGGTAAAGAAAACAACTAAGTGATAAAAGGTATTCTTTCAAATTATTCTCAAAAATTAGAAGTCATTTCTCGTGTCTCAATTTTATTCAAAGGAAGAGAGTTTCATGACCTAACAGTCTGAAATGTAAAAGAATTCTTGTAGAAGAAGAGGGAAAAATTAAGATTGTTTTTTCAGAACAATGCACTGATTTATAATCTTAATAGTGAGGGGTTGCCGGAATGAACATAATGCTGAAAGAAGATGGAAAATGTGATAATACCGGCGAGACAGATCCATCCCCAAACATCCACATAATATCAAAATCAAAATCAAAATGTTTATTCAGTAAATAGGCCGCCATGGGGCTCTTTTACACGTCGGTAATATGAAGTGAATTTACTAGCGCTTCAGATAAGACCATCATTGCGGAGAAGAAGCGCCAAGAAACTCTAGCAGAAGGTCAATTTTTCAAACATAAAGTACAGAAATAAGTAAGTTACATTACAAGTACTTAATAAAGTAATAAATAATAATGATTAAAGCTTGAACAAATAAAATCAATACAAATGTAAGGCTAATAACATTAAACTAAAAATAATAAGTCTAGGAGAACAACACGACGAGGTCTCTACGTCAAAAGCCATATCTAGAATAATAAACTGAAGAACCAGTCCTTGCAAGCGTGATCAGACCGGACCCCACAAACAGCACCCGTTCACGAGTATGACGCGTATCTCAGCCATCACCTCTCTCAACCATGTGTTCGGGAAAGTGGCGACCCGATATCAAATAGTTTGATAAAAATGTAGTCTTCATTCTTCTTGGGACATGAGCGCTTATCCTACTAATCAATAAGATACGATTCGAGGTGAGGTAGTAAGGGTGAAACAAGACGAGCGTAATTTTTTGAGTTGTGATCCGCATTATTTAAGCTTATACAAAAATCCAACTCATATTGCGTCGCCGTGTGAACAAAACAGTAGTTTTGTATGAAACCGAATGTAGCAGAAGTTATATGACCGAAATTACACGACTCACTACTAAATAAGGACGATATCCTTATCATACTAATCGAAAAACTACCACTACTGGATATTATGTATCCAAAACCTGTCACCTTTATCTGATAGTTACATTTGTTATCATTATCATCTATATCATATTAATATAAACAGGTGCATACATATAAGTCATTAACTACAATATTTCTGGAGCTAATATGTTTGGAATGCAGATTCAATAGAAAGTTTGAACGATGACGATAATGCGAGAAGTGCTGGAGGCCAGGACTGTCAGAAGTAGCGCAATGTCGACGTCCACCAGCCGGAACAGCGAGAAGCGGGGTGGCATGGCCTCTATCAGCACCAGGAAGTCGTACATAATTCGGCGTTCTGATGCAGCTGTAAGAACATTAACATCTGATTTTTGAAAATACTAACATCGATTTGATACCTAAGGAACCATGTAAACAAAGCAAGAGCGTGTAAGACCATGCTCAGTGTAGAGTTCCGTGTTCCGATGTTTTACTACAAATCAAATAATCGGTCAGGTGCAGATCAGACTCGCGCCCCGAGGATTCCGTACTGCCGCACCATAGGTATTCCGATTGGTATTTGATTTTAAAATGAAACAGCGTGAGCACAACTCCTACTTGATTCTTTTTTTGTTTATTATTTAGAGTTCTTACTATAATCATATGAAATGATTGACGGACGTACACCGTAGGTATATTTTTAATTCTTCGGAGATGGAACCCTAAAAAAAATTTCGGAAAACCTTGGAAAAGTATGAACTAATTGTCAAATTAAAGTTATTTGACGATGAATTATAGTAGGTAGGTATTTATTTATTTTAGACTAGCTGCTTTCCGCGACTCTATCCGCATAGAAGTCATTCATCGCTATTCCCTAACCCTAAGGAACAGAGCTATTATAGCACTTACATGGCTCTGCTTCTTTCTCTCATCGTAAACTGAATTGCGTAATCTACCTGTACTTGATGTTAATACTGTAAATTGTTATGTTCTCTAGCAAATATATGCACGTATTAAAGAGCAGCATTTTACTTACTCGGGTATTTGATGAGTTCTGTCCCTATGAAAGCTTGTATAGCCTCAACATGGTCTGACACCGCGCAAAGGGTGATGCAATTTAATAAAAGGTACGTCGTCATCTTGAAAACCAACAGGACTATAAAAATAAGTGACTGCAGCAAATCCTGCAACGTTGTTTCTATTAGAAAGAAAATCAGTAATACATGCTTTACCTGAATAGCGTGTGAGAGCAACAATCTTAAAATTTGAAAACACTTTGGAATAAATATGCATTAGGTATAGATGAAATTCTTAAGTACATAATGACCTGTGGGGATAGACAAGTTGCATTCGGCACTCGTAAGCGATTGTGTTTCGATTTAAAAATTATATGGAATTGACGTAAGCAACTGAGATAGTAGCACGTCACTATCTTGGTAGCTTACGTCAATTTCATACATTTGTCTATCAAAACATAATCGCTAACGATTGTCGAATGCAACTTGTCTTGCCCCACTGGGCCTCTATTCTACTGCGTTATAACAATATCGCGTTTGACGTGTTTTGGTAGTCGCCATTATTGTAAACGACGTAAGAGTTATCAAAACGTTGACGATACGGAGACACATCAAAACATAAGAGTTATGAAAACTTTGACAATGCGGAAAAAGGTCAAATACGATATCGTTATTACCGTGTAGAATCCCAGCCCTGAGGAGTGATTTCTATTTCGTCTGTCTATTGACACTTTGAGTTCCAAAAGGTCAAGAAATGTCACAAATATAACACAAATGAATGCTTACCGAATTTGTGTCTCTGTTCACTTCTGCGCACATAACGCACATACATATGATGAACAGAGAGTAATATAGCAAGTCGATCGCTATCTACAACAATAAGACAAGTTGTATTTGCGAAATACGTATGTATATAAGCACTTTATAGTACAAACAAAAGAAATGACAATTATTAAATAGACATACACTTATAGCGACACTATATTAAGGCGAATTTATCGTACTACACTCGGCGTCAAAAATATCGCCCCTCCTCGGAAAATAATTACAACCGACTTTAAACCCTATTTGATCAAGGACAACAATATGATTGTTAGGTATCATTTGAAAGGTAATAAAAGGCCACCTCCGCAGCCCACTGTCTCTTCAATACAGGCTTGAGCAAATCGTTCGCCCGACCTTCTGTAGACTCTGGCCCGCCTGTCGTTGCAATAAAGACAGACTCTCGTCTCATCGGTTAATAAAACCTGCCTCCATTGCTCAAAAGTCCAATCGACGTGGTCGCGGGCAAATTGCAAGTGATCTCTGCGATGCTGTGCGGTCAACATTGGGCCTGTAGCAGCCCTGTGAGCCACGATATTCTTCTCCCGCAGTCTTCTTCTAATCGTAGAGATGCTAACTGATCTTGTCCGAGCTTCTCTGAGGCGTTGTTGCACCTCAACAGCACTAGCGAAGCGATTGCGTGATGATGTCACGATGAAGCGATCATCTCTTTCGGATGTGCAGCGTCGCCGACCAGCCCCACGTCTTCTGATGTAGCCCCCAGTCTCCTGGAACCGCTGAAATACTCGGCGGAAAGCATGACGGCTTAAATTGAGTTCCCGAGCGACATCACACTGCCGAACTCCTGCTTGCAGTAGTGCAACCACTTGAGCTGATTCAGCAGCGGTGGTTTCCATGTTCGAGGGTTGTTTTCTTGCTTGAGTTCCTTAGATGTGTTCTCTTCGACGTCTGGATAGTGAATGATTGACATTTGACCTTGTACCTACAGGCATTTTATACCCCTGGAAAAGGGCACAACTCGCGACCCTTCAAACGAGTATTTGTGCACTTTTTTTTCGAAACGCTCTGATTCACAAGCCATTACGTTTTGTTTAAATTAAACATTATTAATTTAAAACACATTAACCGTGCTTTTAATTGATACTAATATTAATTATGTAACATAATTTCGCTAAGGTCTAGATTAGCTTGAATCTGATTTTCGCGGAGGGGCGATATTTTTGACGCCGAGTGTATTATGTAATACTTTATTGAACGTGACGTTATTAACTGCTTGTTACGATGATAATACTTAATCTAGCATTCTTAATATATCATGCATTGTTCCACAGAAAAAGTGTCAGATATCGACGACCGTAATCTAAATTGATGTAAGGGACAAAATGGCGAAAATGAGTTATGAATGCAGTTCTATTCAGTTTTTTTTTCTCTATCGATTGGTATAGGTGACGTCTCGATAGCCTTAAAAAACATGCCCCTTACAGCCTTAAAAAAATGTTACTTTGACTCCGTATTTCAAAAAAATACGACGTATCTACAGCAATTAAAAAAACTGCAATTTATTCTTGGTGTAACCTTCATCTCGCAATTTACCTAACGCTGTAAGGCGCCATTCAATAAGTAAAGGTACGATACATCATTTAACGTTCTCAAAATTATCTACAAAAATAAAATTGATTCTATCACAATTAGACGTAACTATCATTTTCTAAATTTACCTGCGTCGTAAAAGACTATTATTCTGTAAGCAATTGTACGATACGCAGTTTTGCTTTCACAAATGTAAGGCAACAGTGACCCTTACGGTAATTTGTAAGTGTATCAAATATTTGCTAAGAGTATATACGACATTTTTTCACAACTACAATCATAAAACTACCGTCCCTTACATTAAAATGTCAGCGTTATCTCTTTCGTTAGATGACATACTTAGTGTTCGTTAATATAGCTTAATCACTCTCACGCACTTAAAGTTGCTTGAGGGTGAAAGAGATCTCACTATCACCTCGTTGTACGCGACAAAAAACATTTTAGAAAGAGCATGTCGCTGCTGGTTGTGTTTGACAGTGTTACCGGTTCATCTGATTTTTACGAAATCTACTGAATTTTCTTGACAATCTATTGATTTTTGAGCCTTGGACATCGATTGAAAATATGCCTATAAATGCATTTAAAATAATATTCCGAGGGTTAGTTATTTGTGCAAACAGAGTATAAAGTATTTACAATGAACGCGACACGTGATAACTATATTTTTTTAAATTGAAATAAAATAAAATAATTTTAATGAGAGCACTATAATTCAATTGTTAGTTTTCCAATAAAGCTTTTACATACATACATACGTACAAGAAAAAAACCAGATTATTAATCGTTTATTCAAAAGTATTTTCGACTGATAAAAAACTATTCATTTTCAAATTACACCTGGCTACACTGGATTGAGTGGTGCCGCTGCTTTGCTTGCTCAGTTCTGTTTTGCACGAACACTCGTCTTCACGCATGTTTCAAGTACTTAATAAAAAGGAAGGCGACTGAGATAACGATGAATATAAACAGTATTGAATCACTCTTAGCTCGACGCAATAAATTACTGCGGAACGAGTCAAGTTATTGCAGTAAGTATTTTATTTAATAAAATATCAAATTGTCGGCTACATGCAATTACCGTGTTTGTGTCTACTTATGTAGGTATATTATTTTGCAAGTCTTTAGAAATGCTATGAGGACCAAAATACTTTATCACGTTTCTAAATATATTAAATACCAATTCCTTCTAGGTACTATCCCAAAGCGTTTTCATAACGAATATTTAACTTCGCCTCACTCTGAAATGATAACAGCTACTTTAGCTGAAACTGACGATGATAATGAGAGCAGTGATGAAAATTAAGATAGGATTTGGCCTATTGCTAATTGTACTAATATTAGTACCTAGGTTCTAATTGATACTGTCGAATTAAAATTGTTTATGTTTTTATTTTATATCTCTAATCTTTTTTACACCGAATCGTGTATTTTGTTTTATTTTATTACTTGTTACTAGTCTAGCTATCGACATATTAATGAGAGCTCATAATGGCGTATGTAGTGATGTATCGTTGAAATATAATTATAAAAATAAGTATATGTTCTTCAGAACACTTTACTTTAATTACGAACCTCGTATATTGCTGGTAGTAACAGAAAAATTAAGATTCAAATAATGAAAGTCCTGTAAACACTCAAATACTACTAAATAATTGCGATTCTGAGCTCTGGATAATTATGTCTATACTTCCATGATTGATCTCTTAATTATCCTAATAAATAACACAATTACATTTTATGTTTTCGTTTATTATTTCACCTAAGATAATTTCCAATGTACCTTTTACACCCTGTCATTGATCACTTTAATTTCATTTCTTTAAATTTATTTGTAGATACATCAAATTTACTCTAAAGGCAACTGTTGGAGAAGGGTGGTATTGGACATTATGAATTTATTTTTTGACGTAAGGGACATGCTATCTCAGTAACTAACCGTTGTATGATAAATTGAGTTATTTGTAGTTAAAGAGTGGAAAAAAGTAAGTAATTGGCTATTTTTAGTTACATGATACGTAAACAAACAACAAAACTATGAATTTTAAAAGAAAAAAAATACTGTTTTTTGGCTCTCCTGAAAAGTAGCCATTTGTCCGTTACGTCAATTTAGATTACGGTCGTCGATATATTATTAGACGAAAAATACATTTTATACAATGGTGTGCACTGTGCATGTTACCGAGTTGAAAGTTGGAGACTGTAAATTTATCTACTTCAGATCCTATGATCCTTCTGAAACCATCATTAGATCAGCTCTAAGGTTATAAACGTAAGCCAAATTTCCAACTATTCTCTAATTTTCAACTAGTTTTTAATATTAACTTGCAAGATTAGATTCATAGCGGTAAACTAATAAATATAAAACTTACCATAAGTTTCAGAGCATAAACGGCACGGTACGGATACATAATTTCTAAATACATCTCAGCGTAGTCTTTGGGACTGCGTCTCAAATCTCTTTTATTCTTAAATCCGTATCGTTCCATTTTCCTTCGCAGTATTACAATGCGGCTATACATCAAAGCCAGGACCGTTAGTTGATTTAACGCATTCAAATCTGTGATTGTATCCACGCAAATGATTGTCCAATGATGCAACCGTCGTACGATCGTTGGTATACTTGATAATTTAATGATAATGATGATCCAAAATATAGACTGTATGTAGCTTTTCAATTTAGTAAACACCGGCGGGGAATCTAAAGTAATATCAGTGACACGCGAAAGAGTGAACAACGAGGAGACGTAGGAATCGTCAGTAAGGATTGAACATGACCAAATAAAGACCAATTTCACTAAAGTCGTTATTAAAAATAAATGATGTAGCCGACTAGGAGACGTCATAAGCATATAAGTAGTATAGTAAGAAGACAAGAAAAGAGCTACGATTACGCTATATATTTTCGTCCAGAGGTGGAAGTTCTTTGGGGTGTACATTGTGTTAAACAAACCAAAAAACAAACGAGTGCGCATAATTGTCTTTATGTCACACACGTAATGGTCCAGGTTGAACAGAGGTCTCACTCGCACAATGTTTCTCATCATTTCTGCAATATTTTTTCCTGTTGGCTCCTGGGATATCCAACTAGTGTTAGCGTAGATAAAATAGGCGAGAGACGTTGATGTGTCAGATGAACTAGATCCTGTTTTGTTTCCTGTGTTTAGTTACTTTTTTACCAGTTAGGGTAATGTCTGCAAAGCGAACGATTTCTCTGACATGAAAATATGGAAATACAACGAAATTACTATTGGACGAGGCGAACTCGGTATTATGTTATGATTAACGCAGTGTTTACATTTGTGACGATACCATGGTAACCATTATTTTAAGTAACAATGATATTACAAAGCTACTTAGTCCAAATGTGTTTTTCCTAGATGCTATCCATTATCAATCAAATATAATACCAGCTATGAATGTCGCATACCACTAGTTTAAAAAACTTAGAAACAGATCGAGAACTGCAGTATTAATTCGTTTTTATACAGAGGCACGGAGTTGCCGCTAAATTAGTAGTTCTATTTTTGCCTAGTTCGTTGTATTGGTCAGCGGCCGGCGTCAGCGGAGACCCTCAAAAGGCGCAAAATACAGTAACTTGATCAAAGATACGAATTTGAGCCTTTTGGGGTCGAAACTTTAGGACCGTGGGGACCAGGAGCACACCGTTTTTTTTAACATCCTTCTTAGTGCCTCGCCTACGCAAGTATGCTAAATGCTAACGTTTACTCGGCACAAAGATGATGCAACATGGCAATGTTGCCAGCATTTTGGGAACGATGGCAGCAGCGGTTTGTTAGATTAGTGTAGTCTTAAGTAATATTGTAAGATCGTTTGTTTCTTTTTATTGTTTAGGTACATAACATCACGCCCTCACTTCCAGAGTGCGGTAGGCAGAGCTACAGAAATACCAACAACTCTAAAAAGACTGGTTCATAATTATGTAACCACCTTTTGCACAATCAGGCCAAGAAGTTTACCTACTAGTGACTGGTTGCAAGCCCATCACCTAACAGTACTACAAGCCCTTATTCCCTTAGTCGCCTCTTACGACATCCACGGGACTAGTCTAACCCGACAACCACACGGGGAACCACTTTTCATTCTTTAATTTATAATTATTTGACATGTATGCTTGATATATAATTCTTCTCCACTTAAGATATACATTCATATATTTTATGTAAGTAGAATAAACGATTGACCATGCTGAAGTTACTGTCTACTACAGGGTCTACTGCGTCACGTTTTTTTTTAATACGCGTTTTAACGCTAACTGGTGTGGTTACGTCCAAAAGAACGCCCTGAGGGGCAATTTTTGAAGCTCATAGTGGAAAAATGACTAACTTTAAAATCAATTTGTGCAGCGATTTATCTACGAGCGGGCCAACCTTTTGAATTTGACATCATAACTCATAACGACGTTATCATATCAAATCCAAAAGGTGGGCCCGCTTTAGAATAAATCGATGCACAAATTGATTTTAAACTTAGTAATTTTTCGTCGGTGAGCTTCAGAAATCACTCCCCTGTCCCTTAGCATTTTTGCGATTTAGATGCAGCTTAATTTACACAGCTTCAGTGTGTATTAAGTTTTAGTTGGATATTCGGCCCGTTTCCCTTCGACTCATTTCTATTTCCGTTTCACGAAACGGCCGCTTTTACTATCAATTTTAAATAGAGCTACAATATGGTGCAAAATAAATTACGAGATCGTATCATCAACGTCCCGTAATCATATATTTTTTTAAATGTAATATTTTGTTATTTGTTCTAGGTAGGTATGTAATTATGTTACAGGTTACTTGCAACTTTAGACTTCCTTTGTTTCATCTAACCTAGTACAAATTGCATTAATCTAAGTAATTACCTGTGTTATTGCTATTGGGCCAAATCGGCATAAAAGCGATTGTTAAACGCGAGCTGATTTTGCCTATAATTGGATAAACACCCTGTCTCTTTTCCCTAAAAGTGAAATTATAAATTTAAGTTAATGGGTTATATCTGTTAGCAAACCGATTAATTAATAAATTATAGACAATGTAAGCCTTTAAACAGCTGAATGCGATACAGGGATATTGTACTCGTTAAAAATATTTTTTGCTATGTTATCGTATTATTTTTAATTTGACCACCATTACTGTCAAGTAATTCAGAGCTATCGTTACGTTGGCAATACGATAACATGTCAAAAGTAATCGTTTTACCTAGTAGGAAACAACCCTAGGACCGATCACGGTGGTGATCTTTGAGTAAGGCCTAATATTCAGCAGTGGACGTGAATCAGCTGATTTTACGGTGACGTTAAACTCGTGTGTGATGTTAAAGACCTGAGCCTATAGCCAAGATGCATTAGCTAAAACTAGCGTTACGATTCGTTTTGTTTTCAAACCTAATTAAATAAATTTATGTGATTTACAGAATAATTCCGAAGAGCTACAGGTCAATCGTGCGGGGCAGCTTTTCACGGTTGGCTTTTATTTGCATTAAAAATGAAGTGAAATTCAATCTTAATAGAGAGGAAAGAATTGATAAGGATGGAATTGATATTCCACTCTTCTAGAAACAAGTCTAAAAAATAATTCGTGAGAATTTCGTGTCCCTGGGTTCAGGGATATGACTATTTGTAATTTAGATTTCTATAAATAATATCGCGTCTAAATTTAACATACATACATAACATCACGCCTTCATGGTGTAGGCAGAGCTACAGAAATACCAACAACTCTAAAAACACTTGTTTATAAATCTGTAACCACATTTTGCATTATCAGGCCAAGATGTTTACCAGTGTATTAGTGATAGGTTGCAAGCCCATCGCCTAACAGAAGATACTCTTTACCCTTAGTCAAAATTTAACATTTTTATTAATTCCAAAACAAAACAATATTTATATAATGCTGATAATTCTCTTCAGTACAACTTATGTTAGCTGTTCACAAACGATTTTTTTATATTTTTATTTCTAATTCCGAAGAAAACTAAAATTAAAGAGTGAAGAAAGATATTTCGCCCTTCGTTAACTGTGACAGTGTTATATACTGATAGAGAACTTTAAATTTACTTTATAATTAATATATGAAATTTATTCCATTTATTTTATGTCTGAAAAGAATTATCGTAAATGTTATCAAATTGAGAGCTCCCTTAACTTCCTCTTTCCAAGAAATCAGTTAAAAAGTTACTTACGCTCATTTCAGCGAACTCGGCACTCACATTGACACTCACAACACAAGAACTTCACGAAAAAATCCGTCCACTCATCCTTCGCGACCGTCACCCGCCTGTCACCGACCGAAAAATTAGGGTTATTCCTCCAAAACACAACACCCTGACAATATTACACCAAATTAATCTCTAAACACCGACTGGTAACAATCAAAATCGTCAGCGAAACGCCCCGCGCTTAATAACATGATCTTTCCGAGACGAATCCTCGAATTTTGAGGTTATCTTACTGATCGGTAAATGTAGGACACATTGCGAAGCCAGCGGTGGCTTTAAGGATCAGAATTGCTTGCACTCCGTCGGCTTTGTGTAGGTTTCAACGTTGTAGAAACAATTTGCCTGTGTGCTGTAGCGATGAGAGGTGTCGATGTGTAAGGGGAAATGGTTTGGATGTGTGAGTTTGGGAGCGGTCCACAAGGCATTGCGAGCTTTAAATGTATCTTGAGATATTGACGTAGGTCGGGTCAATTTTGTTATAATAATGTTTTAAAATCCCCGTGTTTACCGGGTTAGAATAGTGCCACTTCATGTCTTCCCGCGAATGTCGTAAGAGGCGACTAATGGAACAGGGGCTTGTGGTACTGTTAGGCGATGAGCTTGCAACCTGTCACTAATACATTAGTAAACTTCTTGGCCTAATTATGCAAAACGTGGTTTCAGAATTATAAACAAGTTTTTTTAGAGTTGTTTGTTTTTCTGTAGCTCTACCTAACCCACTCTGGGAATGAAGGCGTTATGTTACTTATTATGTGTTTGTAATGTTTTAAAATTTTGTGACTTTATATTTATTCGCACTGATTAGATTTAAAATGGGATTCTATTCGGAACAGCAGTTTAGAACTCTCGGTCCGCGAGTCTGGCTCGCACTTGACTGGTTTTTTTTATATTTCTTTATGCTATAGAAGAACGGTGAACGCCGTGGCTAAGGCGGCGGGAAACTGATGGTTGCAAGCGGCGCAGGAAAGGTCTTTGTGGCACACCTTGGAGGAGCCCTATATCCAGCAGTTGTTGACTTTTGGGTGACATGATGATGATAACAGGAGGTAAACGAGTCAGTGGTCACTTGATGGAATAACACCGGGATGCAATGTTTTGGATGCATTCGACAGACGTCTTCGGCCCAGTCCGACTTAAGCATAGTGGTTTGACACTCTAACTGGTTTCTGATCCTGTTCTGCAAACACCTTAAATACTTGGCTGCTGTTACAAAATAAATAACAGCAACCAATTCAAAATCCATCAACAAAATATGTAGGGTGCATTTTACCAAATGATTTCCTCGTAATGGACCCAGGTTATTCAAGGAACATTTCCACAAAATAAAGTGTTTTAATCCTCCAATCGTAAGGATGTTACGGATGTAAAATCATATTCTTGACTCTGCCGGGATCGACATAAGTATATTACGTTTCTAAATTCTAAAAATCAGTCTAAAAAAATAACCGTGAGTATTTCGTGTCCCTGGGTTCAGGGATATAAGTCCAGGGCTCGGACAAGTCATCGCAGAAACTGATATGGACATGGGACAAGACTATTATAGAGTCGCGACTTAAGATTATTATTATCTAAAGCTGATATAATTATTATCGTAATTTATAATTTAACATTTGACCTTTTTAGTCGCATACCTATCATGGATTTGTCAAAGTGGCTTGAAGTTTTGTGGTGACAATTTAAACAAATACAATTATTTGCTTAATTATGGTTATTTCTAAATATTTTAAATATGGTGCAAATAAATACAATTAATAAGTGGATTAAGGACTACCCCGAGCTCCGTTATCAGGAAAATGTCAAGGAAATATTTTGTACAGCATGTGACATTCGTATTAAACAGTTAAAAAAAGATAATATTGATAAACATATTAGGTCAAAAAATCACAAATTGGAGACAGCTCCGCCAGAAATTTCTTATGAAACTTTTTGCATCGATTTGTTGATGTTGCTAATTTCTGTTAATATTCCATGGAATCAACTCAATAATTCACGCTTCAGGGCATTTTTCAAAAAGTATCTGTGGTGCCCGTGGGAAATACCTGATGAATCCTATATTAGGGAAAAAATCTAATTGAAAAATAAATGTAATTGAAAAATATAATTAAATAATATTGTACATAATGCGATTCTATTGATCTTGTTCTATTGCCGTCTTGCGATTGTTTTGCGATGACTTGTCCGAGCCCTGGATATAACTGAAGACCGTGGTGTGCCTGTATTATCTTTTTTGTCTCATCTTGTTATTGATTTAGTCTTATATTATGTCTTATTTTTTGACATTTTTATTTATAGTTTAGATTTCTATGAATAATTTCGCGTCTAAATTTAATGTTATATTAATACCAAAACAAAATAATATTTATATAATGCTGTTAATTCACTTCAATACAACTTAAGTTAGCTGTGGTTACCTTTAATTAGAGAAGCATACTGTATAACGCTAGCGTAAGAACACATTTGTTCAAATGATGCATCATTTGTTGGTAATCCTGAAATAAATAAATAAAATGCACTAATCAGCGTTATGTTGGTGTGAATATCGCTTAGGTAATCTAACACGTTTTTTCTCTCAGTGTACGTGAGTATCTAAATAGATTGAAACTATTGGAAACCATTACTAACCAGTATTTGCGGCTATCTCAAGACATCTCAAGGTAACAAGCAAATTAGCGTATGGAAGGCAGACATTGCTCATATGAAATATAATAGTTACTGGTTCAAATACCTGACATTAAAAATCAATGGATTCGGGACTTATATCTTCGGATGTATTGTTGAATATGCGCTCTCTTGTTCACCCGACGACTTGTGCAGATCGATGCGGGGCTCGTAGAAGCAAGAGTGTGACCTATACAGCTAAACTGTCTATTACGCCTATCGTGCGCCCTTTCTACCCTATAGAGACCAACAAGGACACGAAACTCGACATTTAATTGAATTTAGAATCATAATAGCTCTCTTCACACTTCACTCTATCTGGATCAATTAAACACACACAAACAAGCGTGTAGAATTATGTTCATGTAGATATGAGGTTTTTTTGTGACACGCTTAACAGAATTGGAACTGTAATGCAAGGTGTTAAGATTTAAAATGGTATGTAGTTGCCTATCAATGGTTATTAAGTGTGTGTTTAATGGGAAGGAGCAAGGGAGAGGTGATAAGGTTGTGTGTTTATGTGTATTCGTGACCTATCTTTAGTTGTAGGTATTATCAGGCGGTGGCGGGCCAAGTTCGTTAATTATAACTGGTCATACAGAAATAAAGCGATCAATGGCGTATTGGCAGATTTAGTTGCGGGAAATCTGTGAAGTTTCATTTAGTAGGGTTATTGGTTTTAGTTCAAATGATCAGGAATTGAAGTCTGAAACTTAAATACAAACGTGCTGAGATTCTTAAGTGGTTAACTTAGTCTTTTTCGTGATATTACAAGACAAGGTTTTTTTATAATATTTTGATATGTCTTGTCATATTTTTATTTTTATATAGAGCTGCATTTCGATGTTTAGTTTAAAAAATGAAATAATACCTGTATAATCATGCCAACCTATAAAACTCATAAAAAGAAAGAGCACCCTATTCATAAAAATGATCTAAATGTCATACAGGACCTCAATTCTACTCGGTTAAACCCTTTGACATGTTATCGTATTGTCAATGTTACGATAGCTCTAATATACGTGACAGTAATGGCGGCCGAGTTATAAATAATATGATAACACGTCAGAAGTACTACGGTTTTTCCCAGTAGATTAGAGCCACAAAAAATTACTAACTTTAAAATCAATTTATGCAGCGACTTTATATACGAGCGGGTCCAACTTTTGGATTTCATGTCATACACCTTTTTTTTAATATTAAATCCAAAGGGTGGGCCCGCGCATGCATAAATTTATTATACAGTTAGTAATTTTTCTCCGGTGACATTCAAAAATCGCACCCCTGGGCCTCGAGATAAATGCTACACTGTCAAGTAAATAAGAGCTATCAAAAAGTGGACAATACGAAAACAAATGAAAAACGTTATTTTTATACCGAAGAATAGAAAGAGGTAAGATGTGCCTAAATCCAAAGCCCTGTAATGCTAGGTATTAGATGTATTATATAACATTCAAATTCCTTTTCTAAAAATAAAATTAATATTATTCGCGTATGCGGCCTCGTAGCGCTTGTTACGTCGGCTCGCTACGAGTGCTACGACAACACCTACGCATTATGTCTGTGACGACGCCCACGCTCTATGGAAATGCCAAGGTATTTATAAAAACCGGGCAAGAGCATGTCGGACCATCCTCGGTGAAGGGTTCCGAAGCCGTTAAGTACTACAAACATAAAAATCAACAAGTTACAACTAATTTTCTATTAATTGTCTGGTGCCGTCTTAGATGATTTTAGTAGGTATAAACACTTTAATCGCCTGTATCTCAAGAACCAATGATGTCTACTTAGTCGTGATAGTTTTCCTTTAAAATTCGTTACTTATATGCTCTTTCATTTAAGTTTTTTTTTCAAATCTTGTATTTCTAGTTTTGGCTGCAGAGGCACTTGAGTCTATCAAAAATTAGCGCTTTAAAGCTTAATATTTCATAAACGGATTACTAAATAGAAAAACTGTATCCAACGACAACCCCACACTATTGGGTAGGCGAGAAAAAAAAAACATCCACACTTTACGTGTAGGGGAGGTACCCTAATTTTTTTTTACATTTTATTGTATACCACTTTATTGTCGTGACTACTATGCATATTCATGCCAAATTACAACTTTCTAGTACTAAGAGTCTCTGAGCTAGGCTGCGGACGGACGGATGGACGGACATAGCGAAACTATAAGGGTTCCTAGTTTGACTACGGAACCCTAAAAATGAGTAATAACTTTTTCTCAATGTAAAAATATGAAACGAAAAGAGACTTTATACAAGTTTTACAATTAAAATATGCTTTACCTTATAGAATCTTCTGAAATTTTAGAAAGAAATTTAGCGTAGCCTTAAATAAAATTACAATTTTTTTATCAGTTTCGGCAAGAAATATAATTTCAGCTAATTTAGTTTTCAATCAGGCTGCTACTAGTTTCAGCTTCTTCTTTGCTGTAGATAAATAGGTAGGATGAGTAGTAAAGACGTTTGGAATACAGATAAATATAAGTAATCAGTAACATTATTTACAAATTGTACAATAGTTTTAAATTTATTCGTTAAAATTTAAACAATAAATTTATTTATTTGCGTTCTACTCCAAACCAGTGCTCATGTCTATGGGCAAAAGTATATATATAAATACATGAAAATAAACTGGGGTAATCTCGTTTTCAGCCAAGGGAGACGAAAATCGTGGTTTGAGTGATACTGATAAAGACGCTAGGAAATTATTTACCAGTATCACTAAAACCTTAATAAGTCCTAAACTAATTAACGTGATTATTGGAAAGTTAAAACTATATTCTGGACCAATAAGGAAAAGATTTTCCTAACCAATAATATTTAAATAGCAATTGCTGTTCGTTTGTCTCCCTAAAACTCGAGAACGGCTGGGCCGATTTGGCTGATTTTGGTTTTAACATGTTTGTCATAGTCATGTCATAACACAAATATTAGGTAATAGCTTTGTAGACTGGGTACTAACTAGTCCAGCGGTGTCATCAACTATAGAGTACAAGATGACATCGAAACGGACGTTTTATACAATTTTATACCAAGCATTGCACTTTAAGCTTGTAGTGTGTATCATACCTAATCAGTGGGGCTAGTTAGAATAGTGCCACTCCATGTCTTCCCGTGGATGTCGTAAGAGGCGACTAAGTGAATGAGGGCTTCTAGTACTGTTAGGCGATGGGCTTGCAACCTGTCACTATTTCACTGGTAAACATCTTAGCCTTTTTGTGCAAAATGTGGTTGCAGAATTGCCAACAACTCTTGTTGTAGTTGTTGGTATTTCTGCAGCTCTGCCTACCCCACTCTGGGAATGAAGGCGTGATAAATGTATGTATGTATGGGGCTAGTCAAGTTGCATTTGACAATCGTTAGCGCTTATGTTTCAATTCCATACATTTTTCAATCGAAACATACCTAATCGCTAACGATTGTCGAAACTTGACTAGCCCCACAGAAGAAGATAAGAAGACTTTATAAGTTCGAATTATGATTAAGTAATTTGTAATTACGTTTGTACAACTTTCCATTGTACATCTTTTTAAAAAAGTTTTATATACCTAATTAAACAAATTAATTGAGTAAACCATCCATAACATTTCATAAAAAATAAATGAAAAAAATCGGCAGCTCATAGTAATTTTATAGGCTGACTGTACTCTTGACAAGAGGACAGGGCTCCTATTCCACTGCGTTATAGCGATATCGCGTTTGACGTGTTTTAGAATCGTTTATGACTCGGCCGCCATAATTGTCATTGACATTATATATTATTAAAACGTTGACAATACGGAAACACGTCAAAGACGATATCGTCATTGCCGTGTAGAATCCCAGCCCTACGCTCATAGGCTGAAGTCATTTACAATAATGGCGACTTTGACATAAATGATTCTAGAACACGTCAAACGCGATATTGTTATAACGCAGTAGAATAGAGGCCCAGACAGTCGACGCGCTCAATAAATGCCTCCCTATCAATGTTATCTCTGCAACCCACGTCGCGCGCCGTTTGACCTCCGAATCGATGGACTGCGTTTGTTATTGTTTCATCCCTCTCACACTCATTGAAATTCAGTAAGCGTTGTCCCACTCAATTCCGCGCAACGACGTCACCGTCAGCCAATAATAAGCGTTACACGTGGACTTGGTAGTTTCCAAACTCGTCACTAGATGGCGTTAGGATGCATGATATGACTTAGTTAAGGAGTTAAAATTATTTAGCAACGGTTGGATTTTACGTGTTCTTATTTGTGGAAACGTATGGATATAAAATAGTTTTTTGTGTTTACAATGTCTTAGAGCGCCGGTTTAGTTTTATTGGTTCTTAATATGCTAATTTAAATGTTTCAGACGCGAGGTTTTATAACAGGTTTTTACGTTTTTTTGTTAACGTAAGGAGATATTGAGCGAGCGAGCCCTTGACGTTAATTTAGATGGATTAAAACGTAATTTGGTAAGTTAAGTGTTTCTTGTAATTGAGTTTACTTATAAAGCAATTATTTTACCACATTCAGGGCAGAGCTGCTCGACGTGTCGACGAACGGGGGCTTCTCAAAAATCTGAGCCACTGGTTCTGCGGGGAGAAGTTGCTTCTCTCTGTGTCTTTTACCGCATTTTTCATGTGGAGTGCTACGAGGAATTATCCGGATTATTCAGCCGCTGGATTCTGAACGGATTCTTTCACGAAGACACTGTTAACTGACCACCCATAGACGTTAACACGATGTGATAAGGTTTTTGTTCGATTGTAAATGTACAGTTAACAGTGTCTTCGACTGTACAATTCGTACCAAACCATCATTTCATCAACCCCATCTTGATAGTTGGAAACCCACCACCGGGCGATACTCGCGAGAAGGGTTGCCAGGTCTTAAAATCGTTTAGCCGGACGTTTGGATAAAAATGCCGGACAGCCTTAATTTATTAACATAGGCTATGTATTATTTTACTACGCGGACGGAGTCGCGGGCAACTGCTAGTCTAAGATAATCTCATATATATACATACATAACATCACAACTTAACCAGACTGGGGTAGCCAAAGCTACAGAGTTAGGTACCAACAAGTCTAGAATCTTGTTAATCAAGATAATTTCAGAGTGAAATAATAAGCATTGCAATTTTAATAGGTACCTACTTTAGTTTCTTAAATGGTTCAGATTGTATTTCCCAATATAAAGTCACTGTATAAATTTCACTGCATGTCAGATTATAAATTATTATTAGTACATTGAGATCATCTGAAAATTAAACTTAGGAATATATTACAAAATATCTTAAAAACATAAAATTTGAATAAATTAATTTAATTTTTAGAATAATCATCATTTGTCATCTTACGTAAAAATATCTCCATTCAGGATCGCCATAACATAGTAACATGCAATAAACAACAATAATAACGAGGCCAGTAAAGAAAGAAGCAGTAGGGCATTTTCAAAATAAAGTGTAGGTACCCTAGTTAAGGAAAATTAAAAAACGTTAACTTTTGTCAGTTTTGTGACTAAATTAGCCATATAAATAATTTCGTCACAAAATTGACAAAAGTTAACGTTTTTTAACTTCCCTTAACTAGGGTACCTACACTTTATAATGAAAATTCCCATTAATAACAATAAAAGTCAACAATCGACACAAAATATCACATTAAAAGAATACAATATTATTTCATGTCAAGTTTTGTATGACAGCCGTAAACCAACTTTATCCGTTGGTTCTACCTCGTAAGGCCCAACGGCCTAAATTTAGGACATTCGTCAAAGTGACTTTAAACTTTAGTCGTCTTACACAAGGTTCTTTTTTGAATTGGTAAAATTTGACGTGGGCCTCACGAGGTTAACCAAAACGATTCTACCCAATCACCTATCATTTGTTACTCACACCTAACGAGTTTAAATCGTTCATAGAATAAACCCTGTCAAAAATTTGATCTCAGGACAAGTTTTTATAGCCAACTTGTACTTTTCTCTATGCATACATATTAACGTTAAGCCTTCATTCCCAGAGTCTGGTAGGTAGAGCTAAGGAATTACCAACTACTCTAAAAAAAATTTGTTGATAATTCTGTAACCACATTTTGCACAATCAGGCTAAGATGTTTACCAGTGTATTAGTGACAGGTTGCAAGCCCATCGCCTAACAGTACTAAGCCTTCATTACTTTTCTTTGGCGAAGTCATTATCAGTTTATCAAGATCAAACGACTGAGGCCCAACACGGTGGGTCTACGTTAAGTATAGTTATGATCCTGTCGCCACCTTCCGTCTCCATCTTCAGGTGAGCTCTAAGATACCATAATATTGCATGGTCATCGAATTTACATATGTGGTCCAAATTTCAGCCCATCCCATTAGCGGGAACTGATTCAAAATTGACTTGCAAAATTTGAAGCGACAACTTACATACGAACGTTGCTAGTTAAATAAAAGTTTGTAATAATATGTTGTTATTGTATAGAAATACTTTCGTAATACTGGTAGATTTTGACCGAGTTCTTTGAACTCAACCTTTAATTAAAGAAATTCGACACAATAGCCGGATATACGGACCAAATCTAAAAAAAACGGTAAAAGCTCCCGAGGGACATAAAAAACATGCTTTCCAGTGACCGCCTACCGCAGCCACAAATAAACCAAGACATTTCTTTTCACAAGTTTCAAACAAGTCTGTCACTTGACAATTAAATAAAAACCTTATTCTTACGGAAATATGACAGGTTTTTGTGTTTGGTCACAATGGAGTTAAGCTGTTCTGGCAGGTTGAAGGTAATGCATCTGCGTTTGCATGTTGGCAGAAGAAATTATTCCTTGGACATCTTCGGAGCAGAAGGCTTTAAAAAGAAACACGCTAGTGTTTTAATGTGAGTGTAATTACAGAGACTCTCTCTGCAGCTCGTGAAACTGTCTTGTTCTTCATGACTTTTTTGTAATTATGGCTCTTGTTAATTTGCAAGAGCTTAACCCAACTTAACTCAAACTTAAACTCTACAAATATTATGAATGTTAAAGTGAGTTTATCTGTCTGATTGTTTATTACGCTTGAACGTCTATCCCGCGGCTATTGTGATGAAATTGAGTGGACATAGTTAAGAATCACATGAAAGGATAAAGGCCGACGCACAACGTATGCATGCGCGTAGACATGCACTGCGTTTTACAGTATAATTCCTCTTACAATATGTCACACCACTTGCGTGACGTACGTGTACACGTGCGTGTGACGCGTTGTGACATATTGTAATGCGATGCTGTTCATATAAAACGCTTAGCAATTTAACTAAATATATCAAACTGCAAATAGTGAAAATTTATTGGAAGGGTAGAAAGGTAATATATTAAATAAAACTAATGTTTTATGACTTGGTTAGATACGTTTTTATTAAAAACTAGCTACCTATCAGCGGCTTCGCCCCGCTGCAAATTTTCGACTTTCCCGGTGGGTTTTACATTTTTAAATTTCATAAGAACCTTCTCCTGACGATAACGAACACAACAAAAAAGAATTAGCGAAATCGGTACAGCTGCTCTCGAGATTTGTGCCATTCAGCGACTCATTCTTATTATATAGATTACAAAATAATGGCACTCTTGAGAACAAAACAAACGTAGGTATATAATAGTATAGGTACTTCTCCTGATTGAGATCAATTAGGGGAACATATAGTTCAGATATGGTAGATCAGGTAATTTGATCTAAGCTTACACATACAATACATAACATTACGAATTCATTTCCAGAGTGGAGTTGGCAGAGCTACAGAAATACCAACAACTCTAAAAAATTGTTGATAGTTTTGTAACCACATATTGCACAATCAGGCTAAGTAAGAGTTTACCAGTGTATTAGTGACAGGTAACAACCCCATCGCCTAAAAGGACTACAAGCCCTTATTCCGTTACTCGCCTTCGCCTCTTACGACATCCCACACCTAACCTACTAATAGGTATTTTTTAACCGACTTCAAACAAGGAGGAGATTAACAATTCGACTACATACATGTTTTTTTTTGTGTTTGTTACGCGATTACTCCGTCAATTGTTGTTTGATAGTGTGTACTCCCGAGGTGGTCCCATTGCCACCAAGTTAGTATCTGATGAGGGGATCCGTGAGGAACAGAAAGAACTCCTCAAATATATAGGCATACATATAGCGATTTTGGTATTTTCAGTAACATGTCTCTAGCATTTGTATGCAGAAAGTGTCATTTGGTGGAGTGAAACTGATGACACTGAAAAAACTAATAGGTTGATTTTACCTATATGTAGGGTTGATACAGGTTCTACCCGTGAGTTTTGTAAAAATAACACAATGAAAAGTTTGATGCAACCTTTTCAACGTGTTATTATTACAAAGGTTTTTGTTAACTCGTCTAAACTCATGGATAGGATCTGTATCAACCCTAAATATAGATAAAATCAACCTACTCGTTTTTTCAGTGGATAAAGCCACTGATGGCCACCGGAACTCCTCAATGGTACCTATTTCAAGGGAGGCGATGAGATATATCGATTAAGATAGTTGCGCGACTATGACAAAGCACATTTTAATGGTTTAAGTATGATTTACCGCGGCGTTGCTTTCGGCGAGCGAGAAATATCCTGTGGTTCTTACTCATTGAGATGTGGAAATTAAGGGGGATTATGATCACTAAAATTAAAATAAATGTTTTAAAAACAATAAACCACCTTCAAAAACTTCTTTTCAAATGGTAATAGGTCAGTGAAACTGAAGTCGGCGTCCCACAATTATTTTAACCAAAAGCCCACTTCCGTTTGACTGACCTAATTACCATTTGAAAAGAAGTTATCGTTTTAAAATTGTGGGATGCCGACTTCAGTTTTTCTGATCTATTACCATTTGAAAAGAAGTTATTTTACAGGTTTTTGAAGGTGGTTTATTGTTTTTTTAAAGTGTAATTGTATTTATATGGTAACATGACGACGACACGTTAGCCTAGTTGGGAGTAACCCTGTCCAAAGCCAAATCCCGGTAAGGGCAGATGTTTGTGTGATGAGCGCGAATATTTGTTCCTGAGTCTTGAATGTTTTCTAAGTATTTAAGTATATATATCTAATATATAAAATTCTCGTGTCATGGTGTACGTTATTGAACTCCTCCGAAACGGCTGGACCGATTTTAATAAAATTTTGTGTGTATATCGGGTAGGTCTGAGAATCGGCCAACATCTATTTTCATACCCCTAAGTGATGTATGCAGCGGGCGAAGCCGCTGGCGGGTCGCTAGTCTAATATATAAAATTCTTGTGTCACGGTGTACGTTATTGAACTCCTCTGAAACGGCTCGACCGATTCTTATGAGATTTGGTGTGCATATCGGGTAGGTCTGAGAATCGGCCAACATTTATTTTTCATACCCCAAAGTGACATAAAAAAATAATGCAGCGGGCGAAGCCGCTGGCGGATCGCTAGTTTCTCTATATAAGTATGTTTATCGTTGTCTAGTACCCATAGTACAAGCGAGGAGCTTAGTTTGGGACTAGTCCATTTGTGTGACAGTGTCCTCTGGTATTTTTTTTACTTACCTACCTAAATAAAAGTTAGGAAAGCACAGTTAGGCTTATTTATGAACTGTGAATAGTCAGTTCATTAGCCATAAAATACATCTGAAATGAATAAAACAGGGTAAGTCTACAATGTCTACATAGTTATTTTAACTTTGATTTATAAAGATTTTTAATTATTTTTAAGAGGTTCTTAAAGTATGAACACAATGTACTTACCTATGTTTCGAAAAGTTTGAAATCGTAATTTTAACATGATGTTCCTACCGCTTTAGTATTTAATATCCATTAAAATAATGTGTTTAACAGAAGGTACCTACATTATTTCATCAGTAACATACTAACAAAAAAAATGATAGGTAGGTACCGTCAAACTCCTAAGTTGCTAATCATTTTAGCCTTGTCGCTGCTATTTATATTCAAAATTCAAACCATTCAAATTTTATACGTGAATGTGATAAGGTACTGAAATGTACAGCTACCTTTGAGTTCGACTGTACTAGACTGCGTGACACAATTAAAAAATCGCCCGTAGTAAATCTACAATAAAATTAATATCAGTCTTGAAACTCTTGAAGCACCGCAACACCACTAGAGCGCGTCGACAAGGTCACATCGCGACGCATAGGCTGCGAGAGCTGGCAACGTGGCGCGAACCCGACAGAGAACCCACTATCCAGGACCACGCAGGTTAAAAAGAGACGACGCGATTCCTATTGTGCATTCAGAAGAGAACGGATGTGGAGTGTGCAACTCGTGACCCACGAGAAAGCGGCGCTTGAAAGACGAATTTAATTTGAAAAGAGAATAAATTAGAAAGGAGCTGGTTTGAACTGGGGACGTTATTTTATGAGATCAAGATGACGTTTAGTTAATTTTCAGTTTTTATGGCTTTATTAGAATTAACTGCCTACTTTTAGTAAAAAGGGTCGGTGTTTAATTAAAAGATATCTATCTATTATTAATGTTGCGCTGTCCGTCATTTTAATTATTGTGATGTTACAATTATAAAAGTTTTCACCCTTTACTGCCCAAAACAGAGTGTATTTTTTATCTGTGATTATTACGCACGCTAAAACGGATGGAATTCGGAAGAGGTGTCGTTAGATTCATCTTGAATGGCTATAATAGCGGAATTAAAACCTCATAATTTGTTGCTCTACAACGCCATCGTGAGAGGCATCAGAGTAATTGCTTTAAAAAAGTTACAACAATGTCAATACGAATACCTACATAATTTAGGTTTTAAAACCGTATTTTTCGTTTGACTTGTTAGTTTCCGATCTATTATTATAAATTGGTTACTGCTTATAGGTAACTATTACTCGTAAATTATCTAAAACTTTTGTAACAAAAAGTAATCTAATCGGTTACAAAAGTTTTAGCGATAATTCTAAACAAATATATTTTTTCTTGTCTTTGTACAGCTCCGCAGTTGTTTCCAAATTAGTTGAGGACTTGAATTTAATTAAGTAGGTAGGTAAAATGTGTAATGTTACATTAATTTTAGAGAAATTAGTTTGAGAATCGTGTAATTGTAGTATTTTCGTGTAACACTTGTAATATTGGTACTAGGCGCGCAGCAAGCGGCCGCGGTGGCGACGGCGCGGCTCATTTAGGCCTAAACCCGCGCACCGCTACTGAATCTCACTCGATTTCGGCGTTTGCAAAGATAAATAAGTTGAACTATAAGTGTTAAAAATGTGAAATATACTAGAAGTATGATACTCGTATCCTTTATTTTTATTATTTCTAACGTTTTTTGTCAATTTTAATGGTTTTTCTTAACTCGAGGCTTTTGAAGGCGATTGCAAAATTTCCGACGAATTCAATTCAAAAGTACCTACCTACTCAAAGTGGCTCGCTAGGCCGAACCTTACTGGGTTTAAAAATACCATTGTGAACAATAGAGTACCTGCCTACCTACGCGGCAGTAGAGTTGATAGAAATTGAGTTGTAAGAAAAAATGAATTCTCCATACTCCTAACTCAATATAATTTTATTGCAATTCATAATGTGTACAGGTACCTATTCTATTCTTTTATTTACTAGGTACAGTCACCAGCAATAATATATTAAATAAATAAATAACTACTGAGTAGAAGTGCACACAGAGTGGATCAGAAGAAATAGAGATTTACCTGATTATTACTATTTGATACTTACGGGGCTAAATTCAAATTTACAAATATAAATGTAGGTTGACGAAAGGTACTAAAGGTACCTTTGTAATCCAACGTAACCTAAAAGGTTTCATTGTGACCTTTTGAATTGCAAATAGGTACCTATTCCATTTTTTTCGTCAGAGAAAGTAGTTTTACTGTGCTTACTATGCGTAGGACTACTTTTATAACATACCTACTTATGTAATACAATAAAAAAATGAGAATTCTGGCGAAATCAGAATGTAGAAACGTAGAGTAGGCATCCAAACAAGAACTTGGGCAAAATTCATTTTCCATTATTTTGTCAATCTATATTCCTCTACTTAAAGCAGCAGTACAATATAGCTTCTTACTGCACCTGGCACTGCAACTGAATTTAAAATTTCGCTTTACGCTGTGTCAGTGAAAAATAGGAAACCTTATTTCATGTAAGTACCTAGGTACCTACCTAATTTTAGAATAGGGTATACATATTTAAATAGATAATAGGTATTATTAACTGAAAGTGTGATCTCAACTGGGAGATAGGCACCGTGTCGATCAAGGCATCTACCTAACTAGTTGACAGGACCTAGACAACGCTACCGCTAACGCCATTACCGTGTTCGCTAACGTTAACAATTTTCGAAAACTGTCAAAATGCATCTATATAACTATAGGGAAAACTAACGTCAGCGTTAGCTTGGCGGAGGAGTATTTCTACAAGCCCTAACATTATTTTAATCTCAAACCATCTTATTAACGCAAGAGCACAAACATTATTGCTCAATTAATTTCATTATTATAATAGATCTCGATATCCTCGGGGCGTGCGCGCCTGCGCAGCCCCCGCCCCGAGGCGGCGCCCCGCGCCTCGCCCCGCCCCCCCGACACGCCCTTCGCGGGCCCTTCACCTTGTTGCCCTTGGAATTACGATCTTAGCGCGATTAGCTAAGGTCTTTTGTAATTTGGAGATTAGAGTAACGAGAGAGGCTCTTTATAAAGATTGGGATGATTATGGCGTGGTGGGTTGGTGCCACTTGGTGGTTTAGAATGACTAATTGGGTTTTATGGGTGTAACAATACTTTTGGTTTCTTTGAGGCATCGATACTTCACCTTGTAGGCTCACCTAAGTAAATAAAATATACAGTTTTATGGGCTATGGTGTAACTTGTTCTGAATACTAATTATAGATAGGTACCTAAACCTACCTAGGTAGTTGAAGTTTATTTTTAACGCCCGACTAAAAAACGTGTACCAAGGTATTTAAAGGACTACCTACCTAAAGCCTAATTGAGAGACGGGGTGGGCATGAGGTGCGGGGATGAGGTACGATAAAACTCATTTACCTATAATAGTCACCATTGGCGTCGTCCCCTGCATGCATAGGTACCCCAACTCTCATTTAAGTAGTAGGTACAATCGACAGCAAAAGTAGATGATCATATTTTATCGCACTAACGTTACAATACTGCGACAATTGGGATGCGTCAGTAGTGAAAGTGAAAAGGTACTAAAATGATCATCTACTTTTGTTGTTGACTGTACAACTATAGCTCGAAGCTTTTGTTTATCTGTGTGTGTGTCTGTCTGTGGCTTCGTAGCACCTAAACTAATTAGCATCGATTTAATATTTGCAGAGCGGGTATAATTAGTGATCTTTTCTAACCTCTATATTTTAAAACGTTTATTATAGAGGTACAAAGGGAATATTTGCCTCATCCATATTAGGTCATAATTAAAGTTTCTGGTTTCTGATAAATAAGACTAGATATGTTGTTTATGGTTAATTTATTATTTTTCGTAGTAGGTATATTCCCTTACTATTAAGGTACACATTTTTTCATTCCTTGGATCCATTGTCTGAAGCACGGGGTCCAATCTTGGGTAGAGACCTCTTCAACGGCTTCTTGAAATGCATTCACCACCGCTTCTGGGCTTGAGAATCGTAAAACTTTAAGTTTATTTTTATTCTTGTGAAAAAATTGAATTCGCAAGGTGCAAGGTCTGGACTGTACGGCGGATGCCTCATCAGTTCCACATTTGAAGCCTGGAAATACGCATTCGTTCTCTTCGCGGAATGTGCGGACGCGTTATCATGGTGAAGGATGACATGACTGCGAGGACGCTTTTCACGAACTTTTTCTAAGACACTGGGCAAACAATTGTTTACATACCAATCTGCAGTGACTGTCCTTTGATTTTCAAGCGACACTACATACTGTCCAGTTTTTCCAAAGAAAGACGCAACCACTTTTTTGCCAGTGCTCCGACTCTTCTTAACTTTTGTTGGCAACTCTTGAAAAGGGAAGACCAATTCTGCTGATTGGCTTTTTCTTTCCGGTTCGTAAAGAAAACGTTCTTACATAAAACTCTAGTTGTAAAATTACCAAATTTCATAGTTCTGTCTGTCAAAACCAGACTACCACAGAAAGTCCACAGGCAATATAACTTTACAAATTACTAGCTTTTGCCCGCGAATCCGTCCGCGAAGAAGTCATTCATCGCTGCTCCCTCGGCAGCTGAACAATTTTCCGGGATAAACCGTCACAGCACGGCGGCGTAACATCACGCCTTCATTCCAGAGTGAGGTAGGCAGAGCTACAGAAATACCAACAACTTTAAGGCCCGATTCGAGCAAACTTTTATATTGAGGTAAACGGTTACTCTGCTATTAGTAATGTCAAAAAATTACAGTTTTCTATGGCATTTTGACATAACTAATCTCAGAGTAAGCTACCCCCGTATAAAAAGTTTGGTCGAATCGGGGCTTAAAAGAATTGTTGATAATTCTGTAACCATATTTTGCACAAGTGGGCTAAGATGTTTACCAGTGTATTAGTGTCAGGTTGCAAGCCCATCGCCTAACGGTACTAAGTACAAGCCCTTATTCCCTGAGTCGCCTCTCACGACATCCACGGGAAGACACGGAGTGGGACTATTCTAACCCGGCAACCACAGAGTATTTTGTTCAGATATTCATTTTTAAATTCGTAATATCTTTTGAACGGAAACTCCGATTTGAATAATTCAAAAAGTAATCTACAGGTATTGAAACAGTCTTGAATACGAAATGATTTATTTGGATAAGGGTTAATCCAATGGTACGGATGAGATGATCTGATTTTGGTCGACATTTCTGAACTATTAAATGGTAAATAGTTGGTCATGTGGTATGATGAAGTTTTTTGTAGATATTGATATGTTCTTTAATATAGTAAAACACTTTATAAGGAGAAGGCACACGAGCACTCAAGCCACCTGATAGTAAGTGGAATCTGAGACCCATAGACATTTGGATTCTCAAAACTATAATCCTAAGACCTCAAATGCGTTGCCAACCCGGAGGACTAAGATGGAATGCCTCTATGCTAGTAATTTCACCGGTTGTCTTATCCCCACACCGGAATACAACAATGCGAATACTAGTGCTTTGCCGGTGGTTAAAGGATAAGATGGTGGTAGCGATCCGGACGGACCCTGCACAGCACCACTACACGGCGGCCACCGGAATTGAACTCGTTTCCTTGCGATCAAGAGTTGACACCGCGAGCTAACAGGCTGTCGATATTTCTATAGACGTAGGTACCTAAACTAACCACGATAAACATACTTATTTAGAGAAATACATACTTAAATCCATAGAAAACATCTAAGACTCAGGAGGTAGCTAGGGCAACTTCCAACAAGGCTAAACACGTCGTCGACCATTAATTTTTCAGCATCTGCCCCCTTGACTTCGTCAGCCTAGATTACGATTTGTTATTCCGTCAGGAAGAGATGAGAAGTAGCCAATGTGTTAAAACAGGGTATAAGCTATCTACACTCCAAATTTCATCCAAATCCATCCAGCCGTGGCAGCTTGAAGAAGTACCAAACTAACACAAACTTTCGCAATTCAATTTTAGTACGAAGTAGGATGATAATATGAGCCTTCTAAGTTATTTGGTTTCTATTTGAGAACACGAAGTATTTCATTTTAAATTGGAGTGTGCATTTGAATGGTGCCGCGACCAGGATTTCTCGGTCACCTCGGACCATGTGCTCGAATGATGATAAATGCTAGATTCTCTCTCCAGGTATAATTTATCGCACATAATATGACCTAATGCCACATAAATGTCAGAGTACGGATTGTTTTACCTTGAACTTTACTCAATCACGGTAGCATAATCGCTTTAGTCTGCCTTTATTAATTGGATAAGTCTTCAAAGGCAATAGTTGTGTTAAGAAAATGTCTGTCAGGTAAGGTCTCTTCTATGGGCCCGGCTACACGCTCAATCATACTTGCGCAAATTCCAATTTGCAGAAGCAAGCATGTGTGTTAAGACGGCAAAATTGTATACTGCACAAATATCTTGGCTTGGTTTATGTAATTTTTACACAAACGGTTTGCGCATCCAAGTCGCTACGTGTAGCCGGGCCATATGATTCAGAAAATCTCATTATAATGCGACCAGCCTCGCACGTCGCAACACGCTATACAAGTGTGTTTCTATTGAAACTCGTATAAACCGGCCCTAAGTCCTACAAGCTCAGCGGGGAGAGGGGAAAGGGACACGTGGGCGTGTCCCGGCCCGCGCGCGCGGTACGATCCGCTCGTGGTTATGGGCTCCTGGTACCGAGAGGCGAGCCGGCGGAGTGGAAACGAGAGTGGGAACTTACGACGGAGCTAGTTTAAGATATAAAAAATGTTGTGGTTAAATTCAGTATTACCAGATTATGATTATTTTAAAGTGAGCATTGGTAATTACAAATACCATGGTAAATATGGTAATCTCATTAAGTCAAACGTTAAAACATCTTAAGAATAAGAAACCGAAAAGTTATGAAAGAATTTTAAATTAATGTAGCTATCCGGGTCATTGCTAGCGCGTTTCCTAACTCGAGTATAAGACCGTTCCACCAGCGTCTTCGGCGAGAAAATGTGTTTACAGTGCTGTCCGACAGTAACTTGCAAGAAACTATGCAAGTGTAAACTACCACTACGCACTGTCATTAAACTCATTAGTATTTGTTGCAGGTGTATTTTGTGGTCTAGTGATTAACATTTACTTTATAGGACAGAAAAACTTAACATTATGAATGAGATAAAATAAATGGTGGCCCTTTTGTGGTTGCCGGGTTAGAATAGTGCCCCTCCATGTCTTCTTGTGGAAACGTAGGAGGCGATTAAGGGAATAAGGGCTTTAGTACTGTTAAGCGATGGGCTTGCGACCTGTGACTGTGACTAACACACTAGTAAACTTCTTGGCCTGTTTTTGCAAAATGCGGTCACAAAATTTTACACAAGTATTTTTAGAGTTGTTAGAAATCTGTAGCTCTGCCTACCCCACTCTGGGATTGAAGGCGTGATGTTATGTATAAAATATGTTATATTATATTATATTAAATAGTACATTTCTAATCGTGGTCTTGCCTTATTTTATTCAATGTATCTAAACGGTTTGTGTTACGCACGATATAGTTTTCGTCAAACTATAGGTATGTAGGTAACGTAACCATAAAACGCTGATATACCTATACTTCTTTTCTCTTTCGTTACAATTGATAGTATCATTTTAAAAACAGCGAAATGATCGAAAAGGTATTCTGAAGAAAAAAATCCTGCTTAAATATTAGAGGTTTATCTCAAAACTTATAAATATAAAAAAGTATGCTTTCGAGACAGACAAATTGTTATTATCTCCTGTTTTTTTTTGTATTGTTACGCCCTCCCTCCGCTTTCGTCTAATGGTCGGAAAGACTTCATTTGGCTTGTAAGCACGTTTTGTCTTTGAAAGAAGTGCTTGTTGTCAATTTGCTCAGGTTTACAACTCACAGAGGATTGAAATAGTAGTACATAATTTCTTAATTACAATTTCAAGTTGCTGTATAGAGATTTGCCACACTATATTACAACATATCGATATACAATTACTTAGGTCAATTAGTATCACTACTGGGCTGGAGTTCTACAAGGTAATAACGATATCGTTTTTGACCTGTTTCCGTATTGTCAACGTTTTGATAACTCTTAGGTCATTTAAAATAATGGCGACTGTGACATAAACGATTCTTAAACGTGTCAAACACGATATCGTTTTAACGCACCAGAATAGAGGCCCTGGGCCTCTATTCAACTGCGTTACAACGATATCGTATTTGACGTGTTTCCGTATTGTCAACGTTTTGATAACTCTTATGTCATTTACAATAATAACGACTGTGACATAAACGATTCTTAAACGAGTCAAACACGATATCGTTTTAACGCACCTGAATATAGGCCCTGGGCATCTATTCAACTGCGTTACAACGATATCGTATTTGACGTGTTTCCGTATTGTCAACGTTTTGATAACTCTTATGTCATTTACTATAATGGCGACTGTGACATAAACGATTCTTAAACGTGTCAAACACGATATCGTTTTAACGCACCAGAATAGAGGCCCTGCTCACTAGTTTTAACTAGCAGCAATACTTCATAAATTTCATAATTACCTGAGGTTCTACTTGGTGGAACCATAATGCTTTTGACATTATTATCGAATTGTTTTTTAATCGACTGCCGTTAAAGTCAAGCACAAAAAATACAAAGGACTTTTAAAACGAATGGCATTTGAGGAATTCAGACCATGTGCAACATTAGGTAAACGCTTAATGATTGCTGTCACTTTGTAATAAACAAAAACGAAAGTTCGTGGAACCACGGACGTGACACACCCGCCTAATGGACTTACAACGAGACTAGGAACCAAGGCTCATAATTAGTTAACATCATTAACAAGTAACTGAAGAATAGTGTTCCAAGAATTTGGTCCAACTGTCTAAGACATTTTTGGTTTCTGACCCCTTTTTAGGGTTCCGTAGTCAAACTAGGAACCCTTATAGTTTCGCTATGTCCGTCCGTCTGTCCGTCCGTCCGTCCGTCCGTCCGTCCGCAGCCTAATGCAAAGATTATTAGTACTAGAAAGCTGCAGTTTGGTATGAATATGCATATTAGTCACGCCAACAAGGTGGTACAATAAAAATAATAAAAAAAATTTTTTTCGTGCACCGCGAGTGAGAGAAAACTACAAACTGAATCCTATTCTAAGTGCTCACAGACTGTACTGCCGTATCGGTAATGAGTATTAACAAAGAAAGTGTATTGCCAGTATTGCCACTCGTATTTAAAAAGGAGAACATGTGATATACCTCATATACCAACCGTTTCACTCTGATATGTGGGAATAATACGGGATCCCTCGAGTCACCGAAACTCATTTTATCAAATGTGTCGTTACACCGAATTTCATTTGATCGACAGCTACTTTCTGCTGAAACCTTATCGTTTTTAGATTATCTTAAGCATATTTTAGGTTAGCCCTTGACTATTAAAAAAATATAACTCCTGCACGTGGAAATGCCTGTCGATGAAATGAAAATGCGGCGTAATAAACCATTCTATGAAATGAGTGTCGACATTTCAAGGGTAAACCGAATAATATACTTCGATTAATAGGTATTATTGTTTTGACTGAGCTATTATTAATAAGATAAGGCCTTAAATCATAGTATCTTGGATTCGTGTTAGGTATTAAGCTTGACCTGTAACAGTGATCAGATTATCTACTCGAACTTGACTTGAGTGGTGGTAGGACTCTCTGCAGGGTCCGTCCGGATCGCTACCACCATCTTATCCATTAACCACCTGCTAAGAAACAGTGTTCGTATTGTTGTGTTCCGGTGTGGGAATAAGACAACCGGTGAAATTACTAGCTTAGAGGCATTCCATCTTAGTCCTCAGGGTTGGCAACGCATTTGAGGTCTTAGGATTATAGGCTTGAGAATTCAAATGTCTATGGGTCTCAGATTCCACTTACCATCAGGTGGCCTGAGTGCTCGTGCTCCTTCTCATTAACATAAAAAAAACTTATCAAAATTAACTTTACCGATGAATCTTACATGTCATAACTAAATAGCATAAGGTGTCCGACCTAGTTCCTAAAGTTAGCAGGTTAAAGTGGATTTGCCATAGGTCCACATCAGTTCCACTGCAGACCCGGCAGCCGCAAGTGAATTCATCTGTGGTGGGTCATTCTTCACCCAGATGCATAGGGAGCTATAGTTTTATTATGTAAAGATAACATAAAGATAAAGATATAAAGACATTTATTCGAAACAATACTAAATTACATTACATAGATACAAAAAGAACAAGACATAGAGAAATTGTTGCGAAACGGTCCCAACTCAGCATTAGCTAGCCGTAAAGCCAGCGCTGATCTTCCGTTGGAACCGCTTGGCGAAAAGACGGAAAGTGACACTTAACACAAAACAAAGTAAAAATAAAAACAAATTGGGTTATCATAACATTTAAACAACTATTTAAACAAAAAAATAATAATATGTAAATAAAATGAAAACCATTGTCTATGGGAGGTCAAGTCAAACTATAAGGGTTGACTTGACCTTATATGTCATTGTAGCTCTTCTAAGTCTAATCAACGCAAGGGTACATACCTTTGCGTTGATGTGTTGGTCGAATATTTTTTTTTGTTCTATTTTATTCTATACAGGAGAGGAAAACGTAGTGTGGGTCGCCCTTCGCACACGATGACAAGGGGAAGCTGTACAGGAGGGTAGGAAGAAATTCTATGCATAAAGTGAGGACGGGATTTTGTGGAGCGACGCGGGAGAATGCGGTGGATAACTGTAGGCTATAGTCATAGTTAGCCGCCGTGCTCAGAGACATTTTAGAGATAATTAACCCTTTCCTTTTTCAAACTTGTTTGTGAAAAATCGTCACTATAAGAAACGACTTAACTTAATCGTCAATACGAGTAACTGCCGTTTTCATCTTTTGTTTTGTCAAATTATCTAATGTCATCGTATGTGTGTCATTGTTGTTTTGGATCATTGTTCAATTTGCTTTGGATTTGACAAAAGCGCGTGGAGTTAACTAACGTTAACGTTAAATGTGCTTCTGTTAAGTCCACAAGAGGAAATACTCTTTTACCGAAAAAATTACCTCGCGTGTGATATCCACGGACTTATTTCTCTAATAAGTCCGTGGGAGAGTCTATAAATAACACTACATGGGCGAAATACACCTAAACAGGAGCGAAAGCCATAAATTTATATATTAGAATTAGCTTTATTACTACATCATCCATAGACAGCATCCTTCAAGTGATTTACAAGTACTAGTAATATATTATTATGTAAAGATGTCGTAAGAGGCGACTAAGGGAATAAGGCCTTGTAGTACTGTTAGGCGATGGGCTTGCAACCTGTCACTTGTAAACATCTTAACCTACTTATGCAAAATGTGGTTACAGAACTATCAACAAGTCTTTTTAGAGCCGTTGGTATTTCTGTAGCTCTGCCTACCTCTCGGGGAATGAATGTGTGATGTTATGTATGCACATTATGTATATGTAATGATAGTTCCTTTTTTGCACGGTCATTGATTCGATGCGCGTTCTTAAATTTTTTTTAACCATTGATTTGCTTCATGATGGCTACCAAATCTTAGTAAATATTTATTCTCGCTGTTTAGTTCCGTCTAACGTATTCATTTCCTTTAAAGCAATATGGAGCCGCATCTGGCGGTCTGCCCGGGGAACCATTTGGAATAAGTTATTGAAATGCGTCCCCAAAAGGGAATTTCAATTCCTCATAATATTCAAATAGGTACCTACGGTGCATTTCTCAAGTTTTGTGATTTTGGCAGAAAAGTTTACGTAGTAGGGAGAAGATTAATTTAGGGTAGGAAACTTTTTGTACAATGCGTGTGAATTTTGTTACTTTCAAGATAAAGGGATCTTCTGCGTTGTGTTATGTTAGTTACCTTCATTAAGTGATCGTTTTGTTTACTTTAAGTAGTACATTTAAGATAAAGCAACCGTGCTTTTTAACGGCTAGTTATTATTGTAGTTATTTTGGTTAATCTTTCTACGGGTTGAGATAGATACTCGTACGATGTATCTGTATTCTTCTGTTAATGTCATATGATATGATTTGTAGGTAGGTATATACTTTGATATTTATAGGTATGTGAACTAATGTTTCCCGAAAGTCAGTTTTAATGGCGCAACAGCATATCAAATTTATTGACGCTTAGTCTATTATGATTTAAGAGTTTATTTGGTGAATCCAGTATAAGCAAAACTGAGCTGCCTATTCTCTTTACGTGTGTGATCAATGTGATTATCTATTAAATAAATATTGTTTCAAATACCTATTTATTTACTCGTAATTCATAAAATTCACGTCTTCATTTTGAAATTATTCTTGTTATCATGTAACATAGGTTACTACGTAAGATTAATATTTTATTACACCTAATTACTTTTTGATTTCTGTTTCACTTTAAGGTTTATTGGTGGAGAATAAGTACCTACTTGTAGCATTAAGTCTGCCTTTCATACACCATTTTAATTTTATAAAACCTATGAATAGATCATGGAGATACCGACCTACGTTGTTAATTTTTTTTATACTTAGTTCTAGTACGTTGGTCAGTTTATTACCTACTTCATTATTCAATTGACCTTAAAATTAAAGATTTTTCTGGCTAAAGCCAGTAAAAGCCGTGATCGAACTTCATACAAAACAAAGATATCATCGTTCATGAACGGCACAGCCCCGTCAAGCCAATTAAACTGAATGCTCAAAATACCCGTATACATTCACACCACATCCGTAAACCACGAACACAATCAATCAACAACAAAAAAACATCCAGTCACGTAGCACCGGCTATGAATTTATTAACGTCAAGGTGACCGGATCGATCGCGCCGCGTCTGCGCAGTTCGCCGCCACGTGGTTGTCAACAGATGGCGGTAGAGGTAAAGCGCATGCGCCACTTTATTGAGCGCACACAGACGTACCACGCACACATTTTTGTATCAATCATATGTTCCGATCTTAACCATACGGCTTCAAATTGCTTTTGCAGCGCGGAATGACGCAAGTCGCCTTACTTGTTGGATTATGAACCATGTTTTGGTATGTTTGCAGTTTATTTTTGTGTAGTTACATTGTTTAATGGTTTCGCCGCGGTCGTCAATTAAGTGCCGACTTGATCCGGTCACTGTTCAGGTCAAGCCTCTTGCTGTAAATTGATCTCAATCCGTTGCCTACTCTTGGACCATACACCTTACCATTTGCCTTTGTAATGTGAATCCAGGGTTAACATCAGTGATCGTACCTTTCTGATGGCTTAATTAACAAACTTTCTGAAGAGCTTGTAAACTCATTTTAAATAAGTTTGTCCAGATATAGTTGCTCACTGATTTAAGAATATCGAACAAGTTGTTGAGGAGTCATTATACCTAGATACCTTAGGTTTCTAATTGATTTGGTATTTTGTAGTGTTTGCAGTGTATAAGACTGAGTAGGTTCGTCAGATTTGATAGCGGCAATGTGCATTGCGCTAACGATAGTCAGGTAAATAATTTAAGTAATACATAGATTGGTTGGTTGGACGACTGATGTGGAATTAGTCAAGGTGACTACTTATTTATTTAAGGTATCTACACAGTTGTGACATCTGAAATCTTTCAAATCTCTTCTCATCTTAGCTTTAAATTTTGATGTTTACTTGTTTCTTTCTATTGTTTTTGGTTAAATTGTTCTCGTGCAACCTCAACCTTCTTTGTAAGTGCCGGGTTCTCAAGTAGCACAAGAATTGCCTTTGGGTTAGAAAGAGGACGTAAAGAAAGTTTGCGCAGTCAATAGTTCTGCCCTCCTATGCTAATAGGCAGTATCTCAAATTCAAAAGCCAAAGCAGATTCAATCCTATCCTGTTGGTAATAAGGTTGCATTTGCTGCAGGAGTTTGGTCTGAGATATTGCCATTTGTGTTAGCAGGGCAGAGTTATAGGGCGTGTATTCTACTTTTCCGTTAACCATATCATCATTACATTGGTTAAGTTATGGCAGCTCTTATTAAACTTTTTAACTACAGGATAAGCATTAGTGGCGTTGAAGGTGTTGTAGACAGAAGACATGAGACATATGTGTACATTTTCGATCGACTAGATAATATGGTTCTAGATTTTGATTAGGATTGCAACGAGAAAGAAGTAAGAAAATACATATTTGAGGAAATGACGGAGGACAGGAGCAAAATTTTAAGTGCGCTATAGGAAATCTCGAGCTGCTGATGCTAAAACCTGGCTAGAGAATCTGATTTCTAACGTGGACTTGGTGAATTACACATCATGCTAAGTATTTTTTACATCTTATTCACGATAAGTCAGATAAGATTAGATAAGATGTTGGATAATTTACTGCCCCATTATAATAAAGATGTCCCGATGTTTCAAGTGTTTTAGAACATTAAGGTAGGTATAATAGGTATTTTTGTATGCTTTCTTGGAATGCTTACTATATCTAGGCTATAAAATACAAATACTACTAATATTATAAAAGCTACAGTTTGTGTGCGTGTGTGTTAGTTTGTTACTCTTTCCCGCTACAACGGCTGGACAGATTTGGATGAAATTTGGACTGGAGTTAGCGCTTATACGTTGGGCTGACAGATAGGCTACTATTTATCCTGGTTTTTTGTTTAACTTTAATTGAAATCGCCTTGGACGAAGTTGCGGGAAAAAGCTAGTATTTAAATGAGATACATTCACACCACTTTAATGAGAAGGTTCTAGGAATAGTATCTTTGCAAACTTGGAATCTTTGATCGGAGCCAATTACTCGTTCTCTTCAAAATATGAAACTTACTTGATAATAAAAGCATATGGAAAACTCAATTCCTGTGCCTTATTCGGAGACTTTTCGAATCCCAATATTTTAATTTCCCTTGAGACTCTAAAAGCAAAATGAGACTTCCTGATCCAACCATCTGCTGCTAATGCTCTCGGGGCAACCCTTTCTGCGCCAGAGCTGTTATAAAGCACTTATGAGACCACCGTGTGGCGATAATCGTGGTAATGGCGTTCATTCACGCCCTTTCCTACCGATTGCTGGCACGTGTCTTTGTTAACGCTAAATGACCATTATAAAACCAGTTTTTTGGTAACTGAATCCATACTAATATTATAAATGCGAAAGCAGCCCAGTCTGTATGTCTGTTACGCTTTAAAGCTAAACTGCTGAACGCATTTAGATAAAATTTGGTATGGAGATAGCTTAAACCCCGAGGAAGTACAAAGTGTACTTTTTACCCGCGATAAACCACTTCTACGTGGAAGGAGTCGCGGACAACCACTAATACCGAGTCTATAGCCTCCAGTACGGGTAGCACAAGTTGTATTTTCTCGCTTGTCGCTCAGTGCGTCTCTATCGTTACAGATTGGATAAAAAGGGAGATCCGAGCGACAAACAAGTCGCGGACCACTTGTGCTAGCCTTCCTGACTCCCCAGGTCTGTCGCTTGACGACATAATGCAAAATATAAAAGGCACCCTATAATCAATCCAACAAGGTTGTAATTACAATATTCCTAAAATAGGTATTGGGTCTTACGAGGGTAAAGGGATGACCAATAGACTAAAACTTCCAAAAGTGCCAATCCCTTTGAAATTAGTAAGTTTTAGCTGCTTTGCCCATGATTACGCCCGCGTGGAACTTGTTGAGTTAATAGTTCTAGGGAACTATTCAATTTTCTGCTAACATTAGCACTGTTCGATTTGTGGTGTCCCGGTGTGGAGATAAGACTATCTACTGGTGAAATTACTAGCATAGAGGCATTCCATCCTAGGCCTCACAGTTGGCAACGCATTAGCAGTCTTAGGACTGCAGTGTTAAGATAATTGTCTTGAGAATGCAAATATCAAATGGTCTCAGATCCTTGTGGTCCAATAAGGTTGCTTGTGCGCTTGTTAGCTTTATCTTTGATTTAAAAATACCCTGCCCTTTGTCAGAACATAGGCTCAGTGTGTGCAAAACTTGAACCATAAACCGTTCACCTGTTTATGCTTGATTGAGGACAAACACCAAACGTAATTACTGATCTTCATATTTATTTTATTACCTACTCATATCATAAGTGCAAAAATACAGTCCTATACAGTATTCATATACTAATAAACGTTGAATTAGGTTGAAATAATTATACCATGCTTTGTCCTTATTTGTCATTGCGACATTTGAATTTGACAGATAACTACAAAGCATGACATAACTATTTCATGCTTATTAAACGTTTATTAGCAAGGGGGATAAGGTATAAGTGTTATGTTATAGCAGTATGGTCATTATTACTATAAGAAGCAGCTTATTCGGTGCTAAACACAGTAAAACAATATAGCAGACTAATTCGAAAAACCAAAACCGTAAAAGTGCTCCAGGGGCGGCTTATTCTGCCCTCCTAAGTAAAAATGCAGTATCTTAAATTCAATTACCAATGCAAATTCAATCCTATACTATTAGTAATAAGGTTGCATTTGCTACGGATGTTTGGTCTGAGATACTGCGATTTATGTTAGCAGGGCAGTATTATGGCCGCGGCCATTTATTACGTGACTAAACGTGGATAAAACATCCGTCACTTTCTGACAAGTACAGTGCCAGAGTGACGGATGCTTTATCCACCACGATAAACGCGACCATGGTACGGACCCAGAGCGCATCAAGACAGGCGTTATCTCTATCTTAAAGTAGTTCCTCCCAATATAAGTCAGAAAGAAACACGTTGAGGAATATTTAATACTTGTTTGTCCTGAGAGGAATCAATGATAGAAGTAACTGTACAAATTAGCTAGTAATGTATGTTTTCTTTTAATGTTACTTACGAGAACATTGGTTAATCTACATATAAGATTGCAACTCGTGGCACGTTTGCGCATGCGTAAGTCCTTGGCCTAAACGAAATGACCGGTTTAAAAGTTGTCGGCACTGTTATGTCTACGAGCAACAATCACTTTTACAAATTCAAAAGTTTCGTTTGTATTGAATACTATTAATATTGATGTAACGTGACCAATCAATAATTTTTATGCTAATTTCTAAAAATGGGAATTAAAAGGAAACTTACAATTTTTTGTAATTGCAATATTCCTTTTTTAATTTATAAGTATGTTGCCTCTAATTTTGCTTATTTCGATTACAATGTAATTGTAACAGTAAAAAAATATACACAAATTGTTTTTCTTGCAGAAGACTTCTTACCTTGGCCACCTCAGTGCATAATAATCTAATTCCAAAAAATCTTTAATTGATATAAACTATACTGCTTGTGACATGTTCATCATCTTCCTGCACTTGTCCCACGCTAGGTGTTTTCTTTTTCCCACTCTCTTCTATCTGCTGTTAACTCTGCACTCACACCTTTTACACACATGTCATTTTTCACACAATTCATCCAGCCTTTTTCGGTCTTCCACCCTACATCCAAATGTTCCACATTCACATTCATCACTCTTCTCCTTATTGCTGCTTATGACATCTTTTTTACTGTCAAGTAAGTAAGAGCTATAATAACGTTGGCAATATGAAAATATGTCAAAAGCAATATAGTTTTACCGAGTATAATAGAGCCCGTCGAGACTTGGTTATGTACCTACCTAGTCTAAAACGAAAGAGATGCCATTGGGCAACAAGTGACGAAATATGTATTTGTGCTAGCCCTACCCACATGTTATGCCACGTTACGAACCTTTAAAATTTCTAAATTCAAAGTTCTAAATTTCTTAACCTCAATCCACAACTTAAAGTTGGCTTTAATTCACAATAATAGCTAGGTCATGGTTTCAGTTTTTTATTTTATCTAAGTAAATATATAAAAGAAGAACCTGACTGACTGACTGACTGACATCAATCAAATCAGCCCGTATCTTCCCACTACTGGGTATTGGCCTCCCTTTTGTCGCGCCGCTCACCACGATCCTGTGCTGCATGAATCCACTGTCTGCCCGCCGATCTGACAACGTTTTCTGACCAGCAGGCTTTGGTGGTCTGCTCACTGATCGGCGTCCCTGTCTTGGCCACCACTCGATTACCGCCTTGGTCCACCGAGTATCATCTCTCATAGCCAGGTGTCCCGCCCATTGCCACTTCAGTCTCATGATCTGCTTACCGACATCTTCGGACTGACATATCAACGCACAACCCAAACCGCTGGCTCTAGAGATTGGCACATACTCGTAGGTAGCTCTCTATTAGGTTCGGTCTTAGGGTGTAAGAAAAGATTTTTGGAAATTCACCTCCTAAGAGGGTGAAACAGGGATTCAATGTTTGTGTGGGAAAAAGGACTGCTGGACATAGGGATTCAAAATTTGCACGTAATATTCCTTGGATATCTTAGGGGTGTATCTTGGGCTGTTATCCCTCCTTAGTGGAGGGATTTTCGGAAATTCATCCCTTAAGGCGTTAATAGGAGGGCTAGCGGGAAACTAATTCTATGTATACGAAGTCGCGGGCGACCTCTATTTAATTATATTTGGCGCTCTATTATGGTAAACGACATGGTGATTCGAGATAATATGTTGATTGGATGCAGTGCTGTTCCAGCCGCAGTCGCATCTCTATGAGCACTTCGTACGTTAAATACCGCACGTGCCGCGGTTTTCTCTGGGGACCATCATGCCATGCGGAGGTTCCCGGCAGGGACCTGAAAACTCCTTCATTTTGTTAAGCTTTTCGATTGGGATACCCTATCATTTGGCTAGTGTGATCTTACCGTAATGTTAGGGAAACCTTATCGAATTAGTTAGCCGTTTTAGTCCGTCCATAGTATCGTTACTACTAACCAGGTGTTTACCCTGTTTGTTTCTTTTCACCTTTGGCAGACTTCGGCTCGCGCCGCCGTCTCACAGCGTGCGGCTACCTGCCGCGCTGCCGCTAGCCATTATTTTTTAGGAAGTGCAATAATAAGTCGAATGTTCTGTGCGTAGAGATTATAATAGCTTGAAGCTGTTCGATTAACCTTGCGAGGGAAACACACCATAGGGTTTTGGTCTTGGTAAGTGCTAAATCGAATTAACCGTATTATTGGATACATTCCATTGAAGGAAGTCTATGATAGGCTTATCGAATTGTTTGGGTATGTAAAAACTATCGGATACCGGAACGGAAACCTCTTTAATATTAAGCGCTGTTCAGTCTCTTAAATTAGTTTCTATGTTAGTGAATAAATATATTTATATAAAAATTTGGGTCTCGTTGCACACAATAAGGACTTACGTCGTCGAAACAGGTCGTCCAAACAGTCAATCGACCTTATAAGTAGCTGCACAATTTAGTAATCTCTCACTTTAATGCCTTACACAGATAAGTGCAGCAATTCAAACGTGACAAACACTCTGTCGTACCTTAATGCTTTATGCCGACAAACGCGAGAGACTAAAACTCGTTGGTTACATTTTGCTGACGAGCAGGGGGGTAATTCTCTCAACACAGCCCTGCGTCGATCTCAAAGGTGAAGTTTTATCCGGCAAGTTTAAGAAGTCCCGTCGGAGCGTGCAAAACACATTTTAGCGCGTGCCTTCTCAATTAGGCTGCAGGCAGGTGAATCAAGTTCAGTGTCGTATAAAGCTGCCTAATTGAGAAGGCACGCGTTAAAATGTGTTTTATACGCTCCGACGGGACTTCTTAAACTTGCCAGATAAAACTCCACCTTTAAGAACGACGCAGCGCTGTGTTGGGAGAATCACCCCCCTGGTCAGCAAACAGCTTTTAAGAGCACGACTAAACGACAAGCGAGAAAATACCAGTTACTCGTACACTAGCCGTATTGTCGTGCCAAATGTCACAAATCACCCTTTTAAAGTTCGTGCCGCAAACGGCTTCAAAACCACATCCCGACAACATTAAGTATTGCAGTAAGCAATGGGCGCAATGGCCATTAGGGCTGTCAGTCTTGTAATAATGTTAAAATATCCGAATAGTTTACTTAATTTTTTCCTCAATGTAATATTACAATATTAGTTGCATTGGGAATAAAGGCTTGTAGCACTGTTAGGCGATGGGCTTGCTACCTGTCACTAATTACACTGATAAACATCTTATCCTGATTGTGCAAAATAAGGTTACAGAATTATCAGGTCTTTTTAGAGTTGTTGGTATTTCTGTAGCTCTGCCTACCCCTCTCTGGGAATGAAGGCAGACAGATGAAATAGTACGTTATGTAATATATGTATGTAAGTTGCATTACATATCAAAAAATACGAAATTACATTTAGATCGTCAACATAATACTAATAATCAAAGAATATAAAAATAACATTAAACTACTTAATTATTATAATAAATTAATATTACCATAAAAAAGGTTCATTGCAATTATGCAATATTTAATCTTTATGTACGAGTAATAAATAGTAAGTTCTTATTCCTGATCTTCGTTAGTACGAGGTAATTGGTAAAGAAACAAGATAAGAAAGCTAATTTAGCCAAAGGATAAGCCTTGATGTTCAAAGAGGCAATGCTGACAGCCTCCTGGAGGGCTACTGCTATCACAAGTGGTCCGCGACTTGTTTGTCCCTCGGATCTCTCTTTCTGTCTAGTCTGTAACGAAAGAGACGCACTGAGCGACAAGCGAGAAATTAGAACTTTTGCTAACCGTACTGGGGCACCATCAGCAACGACAGCGGTTTCGCCCAAACTTATTCCTATAGTTAGTAATAATTAAAGTTATTTTCATTACTTTAGATTCAATGTTAGGTAGATTATATGGACGCTGTTTCGCAATAATGTGTCAACCCACAAGTATTTAGCAAAGAAACGTCAACCTACAATGATCGCACCGCGAGGGTTGATACTTTATTGCTAAATACTTGTAGGTTGACACATTATTGCAAAACAGCGTCCATATAAAAAAAATGAAAAATGAAAATGAATGTTAAATGAATTATTGATTATTTATTTACATACATACATACATAACGTCACGCCTTTATTCCCAGAGTGGGGTAGGCAGAGCAACAGAATACCAACAACTCTAAAGTTGTTGATAATTCTGTAACCACATTTTGCATAGTCAGGCTAAGATGTTTACCAGTTACTTTTATTTATTTACTTAATAGATTACCTAATTGAAACTGATAAGTGTGTAAGAAATATTATAAAGGCCTGAAATGTGACGGCAGTGAAATAACATTTAATATGCATTTAATCTGTCACATCTAAAACTTTGGAAAACAACCCTATTGAATAGCACAAAGTGCAATGCTTTATACCTACCATAAGCTCGAGTGCCGTCTGCGAAGTTTTAGCGGAACTCGCGATATTTACGGCGTTTCGGAATGAAGTTAACAGGTAGTTCGGAGAGTTAACGAGTATAACGCGTTACGCCATAGTTAACTATCGCTACCTATATACGTTACCTACATCGTTTATTCATGCTATTATACACTAATATTATTAAGTAAATATAGTAACTCTGACTGTCTGTCTGTTTGTTTCACGGCTAAAATGCTGAACCGATTTCGATGAACAGTTGTATAAAGTGAGCTTGAAGGGGAATGACATAGGATACTTTTTTAACCGACTACAAAAAAGTATATTTTTTTATGTATGTTCACCAATTATTCCGTCAACTGTGGATCGATTTTGAAAATTCTTTCTTGTATGATTGAGTATTAGTTTTTGGTAGTGTCCGACCGAAATTTCGGTTTCGGTTTCGGTTTCGGCCAGTTTCGGCCAAAAAATCAAGTTACGGCCCGAGTTTCGGTTTCGGCCAAAAACGGCCGAACCCTTCGGCCGCGCCGAAACTTACAACATCGTACCTTCGGGTAATATGGCGTCGCTCGCCTGACTCCGCTGGCAACTACCTAAATCAGTGCGCTTTGCTCGTGTAGACGTGTCAATACGTGTTGTGTTGTATATATGTATTTTTTTCACTTTATAGGGTAGTTAAATTTTCAAACAGAACCTCTGTAACTGTGCTGAAATTTCATTGTGATAAATCTTTGAAAGTAGAAACCTGTAATTATAGGTCGGCGAGATATTAAATTTAGAAAAAAAATGGGCTTACTAAATTTTTTTCGACTTTTTAAGGACTTTTTTTTTATAAAAGGTTCGGTTTCGGTTTCGGCCGAAACTACAATGAAACCGAACATTCGGTTTCGGTTTCGGTTTCGGCAAAATAACATGTTTCGGTCGGTCACTAGTTTTTGGTAAACATATAGCGATTTTAGTATTTTTAGTAACAAGTCTAGCATTTGCATTCATAAAGTACCTATCACTTGGTGAAGTGGAACTGATGATGAGGACCACAGATGGCCACCGGAACTCCTCAACGGTCCCTACTTGAAGGGTGACGATAAATTATATTGATTAAGATTGTTGAGCGACTACAGCGAAGAATATTTACTTGTTGAAATATGACTATGACTTTCCAGCGGCGTTGATAATGCGCTAAGTGTAATTCACGTTGCACTTGGTGCATTACGACGATGTGGAAGAACCTTTATAGCGGCGGCCAGATAGTTACGATTTTTTAGCAGCTTATTTCTATTGCGGGGTTTTGAATACTCAGATATATCTATAAGTAACAGTTAAAGTTATCTTTGTCCTTTTCTTCGGCCCTTAAATGTTTAAACTTAAATTATAGAAGGCCAATTGGGTGATACACACTCTTAAAAAACAAAGTTGTCTTTCCTGTGGTCAATAGTTAAAAGCTTGTGTGCATATAAGTTATGTATTTATGTAATAGGTATTATTATGATCAGTCCTGACGCCGTTTATGCGGAAATGGGCTTAGCCAAAAAAATCGGCCTTAAAAACGTTAACTTCCGGTGTGTCTACAAGAATGACGATAAACTAAATCTGTGTATGACTCAATTATATTATACCAACCATCTGAAATTGAGTTGAATTGCTTTTAAGAAGTATATTGAAATTGTAAAGATTTAAAGAGCACATATTTAAATTGAATATACCTAACTACATGGACGTCAATTAATTCCAGCCATTGTCAATCTTATACTACCTACCTACTAACAATAAAAAACATGACGGCCCTTTCCAGACTGGGATCTGGCAGGAATACAAAGACCCGCATTGCGGCATTGCAAATCATGGGTAGTAATGACATGACGGACCAATTTTAGTTACGTTTTGGTATTCTTTTGCATTTTGTCGTTCTTTTATCTATACCACAAACTGATTAAATGCCGATAAATATTAAACTAACTGGGTATTTTTCAAAGAAATTGTACCTTATTAAGGGCTGTTATAAAATGAATTAACTAGACTAATTTTCGTTACTCACATGTAAAAGTTACCGTAACTTAATTTTAGTCCTTAATTAGGTACAATTTTTTTGAAAAATACCCAACTACGAATACCTACGTAATTAGTTCTCTAAAATGGTTGATTCAGAGCGTAAGTGAACTCTGACTGCACCTTTCTCCAAATTTTGTTTAATAGGGGCGGTTTCTTTATTACTCTTTCTGTACGTAAAATCGAAAATGAGTGAATGAAAGCAAGTTCGCTGGATTCAGACGACCGTCTATTAAATAGATTCACAGCAGGAAGCCAATAACGCCACAGCGGGCACGCCAAGAGCAAAGTTATCAACGGCATACTCGTAGGAATAGCTAGCGGTGTTTATTTTGTGTACTCTGAGTGTATCCTTTACCAACAAGCCTATAACAAAGGAGATGCAAGATAAAATGCAAGTAGCTCGCTCAGAATGCAATCAACTGAAGGATCCCACGGATCTATTTACGGCTATAGCGGCGCAATTACCTTAATGGAAGGATCTGCAATTAAAGTTCTAGATTGTCTGGACTCTGGAGTCTGCTTAGTTAAAGGAAACGCATAAAGAGATATACTGTATAGGTACAGTACGAGTAGTATTTATGCAACCACCCCCACTGAATAGATCGAAAGTACAAATTACATGAAAGACGTTGTGGTATATTCACAATAATAATGTGCTCACAGTCTAAAACAGTAATGCATTATCTGCCACTATGGCATTTTGTGCAGTAGAGTATGAATAACACAGATATGGCTTAAAAATGTATAATAATTGGATAGCATGAATAAAGTTCTATAACATAAATTGTAAATTATACGGTTATTGCATATATTGAACCTTTTGTAATATTCAAGTATTAATACATTGCTCTTACAATTTTCTATGTGTTGATTACTTATAGAGCCTGTTTTTCGCTTTTCATTTTTTTTTTTTTGCCGTCGGGTTTTATTTTTGATGTTTTTTTTTTTATAAGATTCCACTACTTGGGTTAAGGTTTTTAAAAGTTAAATCTTTATGTGACAGTTTTATTAAGTTCTCATTACGTATGAGTAATCTTTACGACTATTTTTTTACTCCATACCGACTGACTTGTCTTAATTAGTAAACACTTTTATTAAATCAAAATACTCTCTTTTCGCCTAAAATTACAATTTTATCATAAAAAGTCAATTCATGGTGTAAAATCAGGAAAATAGTGTGCTTAAATTGGTCTCTAGTTGCTTTATTCACCAGAAAACGGCAGTTTAAGCCAAAAACGATGCATTTTGAAGTTATAAATGTGTTTACTAAATAAGGCAAGTCAGTTGGTATGGACCATATGTCTACGCGATAAATCAAACTTACCCGTTAAGACCGAGAAGTGAAGAGTGTTAAACTAATCAAAATAATCCTACCTACTATACGTAGACTACAAAGAGATGTATCCACTTTGTCGCCTTATTGCATTGTAATAAGGTTCAAAAGGTAGTCGAATGTACCAGGAGAGTACCACCAGTAAAAAGAAAACCCATGTTTGACAAGTTTTTATCAATTTATTTATTCATGAAAATTGTTAAGGAAGAGCCTATACTTACAGTCTTCTTAATTATACTAAGTTTCAACGCTTTAAATTAGTATTACAATAGGTTTTCTCTGGTGTAAATTATGCCATGTGGCGCATTAGACCAACAGGTTTTGGTTTCAGATACGTATTGTCTTGCGGTCCCAGTGTATGCAACAATAAAGTTGAACTACCTACATAGTTCGAGGTTCCTATTAAAACCTTACTGTGTGTCCGAAATTATTCTAAACTTTTTATATGGCCTGGCCTGGCCTGGCCTGGCTAACGTGCTAAAAAGTTTCTGTCACAAATTCAATTTTTGAGTAATTTACTGCTTGTCAAGACCAACCTAACGAGTTAAAATTCGGTGCGTCTACGTTAACTATAGCGGAAATCCTGTCACCACCTACCGACTCCATTATTAGACCAGCTCGATGGTGCCATATTATTGTATTGTCATCGAGGTTACGTAGTTATACCAAATTTCAGCTCAATCGGTCTACTGGAAGTGGTTTCAATCTTCCTCACAATATGAATCCTTCCTGAACAAACATACTCGTACATTGCAAGTTAATCTTAATGTAATAAAAATAAATCTTGTAATGAAATACGAAGTTGCCACACAATACGCGGTGCTTGAGTAAGGTTAATTAGAATAAAGCTTAGTTAATTGATGGATGCCCCGTGTTGTAGCTGGGTTAGAATAGTGCCACTCCATGTCTTCCCGTGGATGTCGTTAGAAGCGACTAAAGGAATAAGGGCTTATAGTACTGTTAGGCGATAGGCTTGTAACCTGTCACTAATACACTAGTAATCTTCGCGGCCTGATTGAGCAAATTGTGGTTATAGATTATAAACAAGTCTTTTTAGATTTGTTAGTTTTTCTTTAGCTCAGCCTACTCCACTCTGGAAATGAAGGCGTGATGTTATGTACCAATGTAATTGATGGATGCTTTGTCACTTCCTGACTAATTCAAATGTCACAAGAATAGACAACGCCAAAGCATACTCGTATTATTTTAAGAATGCCGCGATTGTCACCTACAATTGCACTTACTCACACACGTATGCAAGCGCAAAGTTCAAAAGATTTAGCTGTAAGTTTGAGAGGGTCCGAGCCGCTGTGGGTGGGCGGCGCGCGCGCAGGAGGCGTTGATTCATCGGATCTGTTTATACTTAACATAAATCACTATTAATAGCTAGCGTCATTAAACAAGTAATCCATTTGCTCTTGTTTGTAGCCATTTTTATTATGAAAATAAAAGGATTAGTCACTGATGGCTAATTTTAGTTTGTTTGTATTTTTGTGAGGTGTGAGCGAAGTTGCATTAAATTAAATATTTATTAGTGATTTACCTGTTAAACAATATATGCCTACTTCTTATATTACTATTTAACGTTCCATCCATTTTAGCACCAACCTCTACTTGTTTCTGTTTAGCCTAGTGGTTCACTGGTAGATAATGTCCGAAAGCGTTAAGTCAGCCATTTGTACTTACTTTTCGTAATGCGCATTTAAGTTTAAATCTATCTTATTCTATATTAGTATACACTTACTATAAAAACAGAAACTGCCTGGCTAATCGATCAACGCACAGCCGAAACTGCTGGAATATTCTATAATCCTTAAAAAGAGATCAATTTTTACTAAGCTCATGCCCCGACTTCGTTCACCTTTCAAATCCTTTGATCCAAAACGTAAAGTCGACTTCGACTTCGATATAACCTAAAAATCGTAAACATCTGCCGATTTCCCAGGAACGTGCCGAGCAGTCCCCTAATCTCTTACGAATACAAAGGAACCATGCTGGGAGAAGAGAAACGGCTATAATATGAAATACTGTGAGTGTGAGGGAGGTGGTTGTAAAACGTTAGGCCCGTTTCGGTTGACGGGCCGCGGACAAAATGAATGGGTCGGGAGCCGATTAAAATGCGCCGTGGCATCGGAATGAATGAAAAATAATAAAAAAAGACCAGTCAGAACGAGTTGTACTCTCTTCCTGAGGGTTCTGTTTGTTAGTTATAAAATTTAATAGATCAAATTTATTCTAAGATTACAATAGGTACTTAATTTGAATTATAACAACTTATACAAAGTATTTAGTTTTTGAGAGATACTAGCAACTGGTTATGTATCTTCAGGTAATTAAGTAAAGGTAGGAGGAAAAAATATACAAAATGGGATTTACATAATTACAGGGCGGTTTTCAAAAAAAATGTATATCGTTAAGGACAAAAATTAAGAAACTAACTTTTCTATTTCGTCACGGAAATTATCGTACATTTAGATACCTTAATTTTCGTGACGAAATTGAAAAGTTAAAGTTTTTTAATTTTTGTGCTTAAGAGGATTGTGAAGCGATGCCTAAATCGCGTAGCTGTCAAAAATAATCCATACAAATTTAGCTCCGAGCGATAACGTTTCTCACCCGGTATTTTTGAATATGTAGTAGATATTATGCAAAACTAGGTCTGTACGTTTCCGCTTTTGTTTATTTATTTTATTATGGTTCCGATAAATATTTTCTTGGAAAACAAAACGTACAGACATAGTTTTTCATAATATCTATAACATATTCAAACATCGTAAAAATCGGATGTCATTTAAGGGGAGGAAAACGTTATCGCGTTTTATATGGGTTTTTTTTTGCTTCACAGTCCTCTTTTTGAAAACCGCCCTACCATCATCAAATAAACCGAAACAAGTCCACTACCTGTCGACCTCATTCAGCGGATTACTCACCGTAACTAGGTCATCGGTCCCAACTTTATGGTGTGTGGAGATATTGGGGATATACTCGCTACGCACCAAACTCCGAAGTTTCAAGCATCCCAAAACGACTGTATATCATAGTTTCGACTACGTACTCTCGGAATATCATACTATCGAATGTTCGAATGCTCGACTGTTACTGGGTCGAATATTCGATGGGTCGAAAAACTTAGGAACAATAAATCGTCCAATCGAAATTGATGTTTCGATTGTCATCGCACAGAAAATCTCAGACCCAAATGTTCATTGGCTCGACTGTTACTGGATCGAATATTCGATGGGTACTTGAAATAAAGAGTTATCATTATCATATTGCAAGAAGAATGGCAAGAAGCGTTATTCACCTTATTAGTAATAAAACGTCTGAATTTTCAATAGATAGCAGACTTAAATACATCTTGAAAAAAGAATCGACGAATGTGGATCCTGCAGGTGATCGACTCAGTCTTGATGTGACCACTGAAAATTCGATACACCACTGATCGAAACCATGCAATTCTAGATTACGTTTTGTCGATTGTAACTATTTCGGCCACAAGTATTTCGATATAACGAATATTCGTTACAATATAATTCGAGCCAACAAACTTTCGATACACCACTGATCGAAACCATACAATTGTAGATTACGTTTTGTCGATTGTAACTATTTCGGCCACAAGTATTTCGATATAGCGAATATTCGATCCAATAACAGTCGAGCATTCAACCATTCGATATTATGATATTCCGAGAGTACGTAGTCGAAACTGATATACAGTCTCCCAAAACAGCAGGGCCTCTAATAAAAGTAACAATTCATTACAATTTACAAATAAATATTATGTTTACGATCTTATTGCTTTATTAAATAGTTTTTCAACATATTTGTCACTGTTTTATGAGATATACGAGTAGGTAGCACCCCCAGATTTAATGTCTTTGAAATTAAATAGAAAAAATCGCTATAGCGCTTTATTTTGAGATACGGATCCCTAGAACCGGCGTAATTGCGTAACATGAGGCCGGCGCGGGGATTTAAAAAGAATGACGATCGTAAACAATCAGCAGCGAGTGATGACCTGATGACGAGATGTTCCGAGACGCCGGTGGTCACGGTAATGACTATTGGAGTTACGTTCTTCCATACAACTGTTTGTTAACTAACATCCATCCACTCTAATCCATACTTAGCATTATAAATGTGAAAGTAGCTCCATATGTCTGTCTGTTTGTCACGCTTTCACGGCTATACCACTGAACCGATTGCGATGAAATTTGGTATTGAGATAGTTTAAGTCCCGAGGACGGACATAGGGCACTTTTTATCCCGAAAAAATGGACGGTTCCTGAAGGAATAGCGATAAACGACTTCTACGCGAACAGAGTCGCCGCAGCAACAGTTAGATAGTACCTAGGTAGGTATCTACACTAATATTATAAATGTATAAGTAACTCTGTCTATTACGCTTTCGCGCATAAACCGCTAAACCGATTTAGATGAAATTTGGCATGGAACAAAGGGATACTTTTCGTCCAAAACAATTGGACGGTTTCCTAGGTAATTGCGGGAATAAAGGGAGTCGCAGGCGACCGTTAGTAACACTAATTAATGAGAAAGCAAGTGTCAGTTTGTTACATCACTTTCACGGCTAAATCACTGCACAGATCTCGATGAAATTTGGTGAGGAGATAGTTTAAACCCGAAAACTTTTTCTAAAACAAGATCAGGACAGGCCGTTGCATAGTCGCCTTTATAGATGTGCTCGTAGTCGATGTTTATCGAACACATCCGTCACTCTCGCACTGACATACTGGTCAGAAAGTGACAGATATGTTATCCACGTTTATCCACATCGATAAACACGACCATGATACGGGCCCAGGGCCTTTATTCAGCACGTTAAAACAATATTGCTTTTGACTTGTTATTGTATCGTCTACGTTACCACAGCTCTTATTTACGTGACAGTAATGGCGGAGTTAAAACAATACGAGAACACGTCAAATGCGATAATGTTTTACCGTACTGAATACAGGCCCTGTATATAAAAAGTAAAACGGCCCTTATAGGCCTCATTGTTGGCATCCTGTTTGCATTCTTGAGCTTACAGCTCACTTTACCATCACAAACTTGCTCTGTAACCATAATAAAGGAAGATAAACTGCATTTTAGAGCCTAGGACCCTGTGCAGGGTCCGTCTGGGTCGCTAATACCATCTTATCCATAGTCTTGAGAATTCAAATGTCTATGTGTCTCAGATTCCACTTAGGTACCATCAGGTGGCCTGAGTGTTCGGGTGCCTTCTCCTTAACATAAAAAAACTGCAACTCGATAAAAACCAAATTGCAAATGTGTGTGCGTCACAGATAATTTTAAGTTAGTTTTTAGTCAGGGTCCCTCTAAAAATCACCGCTGCGGCTTGCCAAAGTAAATTGCTGAGAGGGATCCTTTTTATTTTTAGCGCCAGTTTTGTAATTTGCTTTGTTTTTGTGTTATTCTTTCGTGCGTTAAATAAATAAACTATTCTATTCTATTCAAATTTATAGCTATTAAAATTATTTAAAATAAATAAATAAATAAAAATAGTTTATTTAAATGTGTAAATCAATTACATTTCAATTTGAAAATTATTTGGTACACTTACTTAAAAAGTACACACGCATAGTTCAACTTACAAAAGAAACAGAGGCCCCCAAACTAGGCAAAGCCTGTATCTTGGGAGACCAAGACAGATTAATATTAACATTAGCAACTTCTACTTAGGTACCATTTACAAGTGTTTTTCCTTTTAAGAGCGTCTAGAACACACAATTGCAAGCATAGAGCATTTAACTTAATAATAGTGCTTCTTACAGAGATCTTCAGAAGCATAATAACCTAAAGTAAGCAACCAGTCTGATATTAGCTTTTTGGCTTTGTACATTTTACAGTCTTTGATATTGCAAAACCTTAATACTGCATTATAAACAGATGCTCTAACAAAATCACCAAATCGTTTTGCAAAGATTGAGTTAACTGAGGGGAGTTGCAATCTGTATACTCTTTTTTGTAGCATTGATTTATGGAGATCAGAGCCAAGTAGTTGTTTATGAGTGAGAAGACAAGTTTTGAGGATGAAAAGCTGTCGAATAGACAAAACATGCGCTTCCTTGTACAGGTCTGAAGTTGGATGCCTAAAGGGTTTTTTCAACATCACCTTCAGGACCGATCTCTGAGCTCTTTCCGCTGTAATAAGGGTGGTTTTTGCGGCGCTACCCCAGGCCGTAATACAATAACCAGCTACAGACTGGCAAACGGCAAAGTACACCATTCTTAGAACATCCCTTCTAGCAGAGTCCCTGAGACACTTGATGATAGCTATGGTTCTACGTATTCTTTTTGAGATTGATATAATGTGTTGACGGAAACTAAGTTTGTCGTCCAAAATGATGCCAAGGTATTTAACATGGTGAGCGCGCATAATGCTATCACAGCCACAAGTGCCCAATGTAGGAGTGATACATTCGTGGATTTTAATGCTGTCTAGTTGTGATGGTTCTGAAGCAGAAGTTTTGTGAAAGCAAAGAAAGTTAGTTTTATCAGTGTTTAAGGTGAGTAAATTATTTTGCAGCCAACTATTAATAGCAGCCATCCCAGACTCTGCAGCAGCGACAGCATCACTCCACGAGTTACCCCTAAAGAGAACTACAGTGTCGTCAGCATAGCATAAGATTTGAGAATCTGGTAAATTTGTCTCATGAATGTCGTTCATGTATATTATAAAGAGGGTGGGGCCCAAGATACTCCCCTGGGGAACACCAAAGTTAACTGGAACCTTGTCGCTCACGCAGGAACCGACCTTTACTAATTGTTTCCTGTCTGAGAGGTAACTCCTGAACCATTCAAGGGCAAGACCTCTGACACCGATAAATTCTAATTTCCTTAAAAGAATTTTTATTGAGACGGTGTCAAATGCCTTAGCAAGGTCCAGGAAAACACCCAGACAGCTGTTACTTTGTTCAAGATATCGCGATATTAAATCCGTTAGTAGCATGACAGCATCTTCGGTGGACTTGTGTTGTCTGAAACCGAATTGTCTTGGGGACAGAATGCCATGAGATTCGATGAAGGAGGTAAGTCTTTTATTGACAATTTTTTCTAAAATTTTCGAGAAAATACATAGCAGTGAAATTGGTCTGTAGTTCCCAGGAATGGACTTGTCACCCTGTTTATGTATTGGAGTAATTGAAGCTACCTTCCATGAACTAGGAAAAGATCCAGTACTTAGACTCAAGTTGATTAAGTGTGTAAGAGGTTCACATAATACATGCCTTGCATGCTTGATCACAGTGGTACTAATGCCGTCTAAACCAGAGGCACAGTCAGACTTAAGCTGCAGTATGGTTTTTTACTAAGAAACACAGGGAATCTATGCTGCTCGGGCTAAACCCAATACCTAGCTTTTGACACGTGGCCGCCATTACTACCTAGTAAATAAGAGCTATTTTTTGAAAAGCAATTAGATTTAGCCTAATTAGAATAACGCCCCTGGTTTTGACTTTATTTCATTAAAAAAAACAACAGTTTTCAAGAGCTCAAGAACAATGAAAACGGGTCACTAAGTATAGAATTTACCCATTAAAAGTGACCCGTTTCCATTGCTCCTGAGTGTATATTAATATAGTAGAATCTCCGCAATAGTTTTCCAACATAATTTAATAAATACAAGTGTTCTAACTATGTACTTACTTTCATACAACATCACGCACTCATTCCCAGAGTGGGGTAGGCAGAGCTACAGAAATACCAACAACTCTATAAGACTTATCTACTTTCATTAGATTACCTACATTACAAATTACAAGTAATCTCTCGGAAATTTGACAAGTCTATTACAGTTCTAATTAGCACAGTGTACCTAATAGTGAGCTTAATCTAACTGAAATCATATTCATAACACCTTTTACACCACTTTGATGTCGGTAGCAGAAGTTCCCTTTTATTTCGCTTAGTTCATGAGTACTGGAGGGAGGTCAATATCTACGCTCCTCGCCACCCCTCCCTCCCCCACTGTTTCCTGTCCACCCACTTTGTTGCTCAGTCAACGAACTACGCTTTATTAATAAAGCTGGGGGTGATTCTCTCAACACGCGCTGCGTTGATCTCAAAGGTGACGTTTTATCCGGCAAGTTTAAGAAGTCCCGTCGGAGCGTACAAAACACATTTTAGCGCGTGCCTTCTTAATTAGGCAGCTTTATACGACACTTTATATGCCTAATTGAGAGGGCATGCGCCAAAATGTGTTTTGTACGCTCCGACGGGACTTCTTAAACTTGCCGGATAAAACTTCACCTTTGAGATCGACGCAGCGCTGTGTTGAGAGAATCACGCCCCTGCACGTTATCTCAAACGGTATACCCTTTAAAAACAGGACGTTGCCTGCGACTCCATCCGCGAAGTAAAATAAAATAGCCTATGTTAGTCTGTGATAATGTAGCATTCTAACGGTGAAAGAATTTTTGAAAAAGGTCCAGTAGTTTTAGAGTTTATTCGTTACAAAAATACAAATCTTTCCTCTTTAATATAGGTACCGCTAAAGATAGTGTAGATATCGCTAAAGGGTCCATTCACACAGACCGGCTCGGAGAGGAGAGCAGATTTTTATCACGTTGAAAACAGAGAATTGAGTCATTGTAATAAGTTTTTTTGACGAAACGCTGGTCTAGTAGGTAGTGACTGTGCCTTCGAAGCTAGTGGTCCTGGGTTCCCAGTAAGGGCATATAGTTCAGCAGCATTTCTTCGCAATAGTTAAACTAATGCGCTGACCTAGGAAACTGCCAGGTGGATTCTCTCAACACAGCGCTGCGTCGATCTCAAAGGTGACGTTTTATCCGGCAAGTTTAAGAAGTCCCGTCGGAGCGTACCAAACACATTTTAGCACGTGCCTTCTTAATTAGGCAGCTTTATACGACACTTTATATGCCTAATTAAGAGGGCACGCGCTAAAATGTGTTTTGTACGCTCCGACGGGACTTCTTAAACTTGCCGGATAAGACTTCACCTTTGAGATCGCGGCAGCGCTGTGTTGAGAGAATCACCCCCAGCTCTCCCGTTACTATAATAAGTCTCTTCAAAATTTCTTTGTAGGACCCTAGGTAGGAGGACCAAGGGCGACGCCGAAAGGAATAAAAATATGTTCTGGGCTGAGACGCTATATTTGCCATTACAATACAATACAAATACCTACTCTTTATTGAACACCAAAAAAATAAAATAAAAACAGAACACGGAACAGTACATTTAAATCATAGGGATACAACAGGCGGTCTTACCGCTAAATAGCGATCTCTTCCAGACAACCTTGTAAGAGAAATAACTAAGGACACAAATTCATGGCAGGCGGTGCAAACTAATGCCAATGGTGCATTGTTTATTTATTTTAGTTTTTGTTATAACTATGGACTACGTAGGTACTTAGTTTTTAGAACACTTACACACCTTACTGCCCACTTATCAATTACGTCAATGACGCACCATTCTCGTCATTACCGTGTCAAGCGTCTATTTATACGCGTTCCATTTATAGAAGAGCTATTAGCACGCCAATCTGTCGCCACTAGCATCCACCGGGCGAGGCGACAGTATGCGCACGAGTGACTACAGCAGAATAAAAACAGTAAAGTGGCTATACAGAGTTGATCTTAAGAATCGTGGGTCAACTCACTACCATAGCTAATGGTTATTTCAATTTGGTTTACCTACTGTGTTTTTAGCGATATGAAATGGATTTATATAAATACACCTAAAGCTATAAATGCACCTACAGTTTAAATTTTAACTACCAAGCATATGTATTCACAATATTCCAAGCATTTTACGTAATATTTAAAAATGCTTTTATGGGTAAACATTCCGAGATACGGAACGGTATTTAAGTGTACCACTAACTATATCTGAGAATATTGGCATTGGAGTCATATGATTTCTATACTAATCTTACAAAGCTAGAAGCATTTACTGTTTGCTACGACGACTGCGGCGTAGGCACTGGGATTCTCGCATCTCTACTGACGTTATATTCTCCTGGTACTCGCCTAATGAAATTAAGCGTCTAATGCTACGATTAAAATGATTCATTTAATTACATTATCATTAGACAACTAACTCGTGACTGTTTAATGGTTAATTATCATTAAACTGTGTTATAATAGCATTTGAACTTTATTTTTAAGTTTCTTGATTAATTGGTTAATAAGGTTTAGAATGCTGCTTAGAAACAAGATTGGTTACTGAACCCGGAACTTAAATTCTAATATTTTAGGCCCATAAAATCATAAAGTTAAGCATATAATTAATTATGTTGTATTTAAGCAGGCATGGATTTATAGAGGTTCACATATTTATAGGCTTTATCAGTTTTACTGGTTAATAAATACCAGCTCGTAGAAGTTTTCAAAAAATATTTAATTATTAAACTCACGAAAATAACCTATATATAATTGTATATCTTGACACTGTCAAAAAATAATAGATTGGTTTTGGTTAAACACTTTAAGGTCATTGGAATAATGATAATGTTTATTAATCCGCGTAAGAGCACGTCGGACCATCCTTGTGTGGGGTTCCGACGCCGTTACAACAAACAATAAAATACATATTATGTCGAAAAACAAACAAATTTCTATTCAAAGTTTTTTAGTGCTTCCATGATCTTTAGTATGTATAAACACTTTATTTACTTGCAAGTATAAACACTTATTCACTTGTAAGAGGCGACTAAGGGAATAAGGGCTTGTAGTACTGTTAGGCGATGGGCTTGCAACCTGTCACTACTAGTAAACCTCTTAGCCTGTTAGTGCAAAAAGTGGTTACAGAAATATCAGTAAGTCTTTAGAGTTGTTGGTATTTCTGAAGCTCTGCCTACCCCACTCTGGGAATGAAGGCGTGATGTTATGTATGTATGTAAGTATGTAAGTATAAACACTTTATATAGTTCTCCTTTTTAATTTCGTTATAATATGTATTTCGTTAATTTCATATATTTTTCAGATTTTCATTATTTGTATTTTTGGTTTTGGTGTTCTACAAATTACAGCTTTATTGTTCCAAGTCTCTGAGATAAACCGCGGACAGACGGACGGACGGATATGGCGAAACTAAGGGTTCCTTGTTGAGAACGGAACCGTAAAAAGCGGCCAAGTGCGAGTTGGACTCGCCCATGAAGGGTTCCGTAGCAGCAACACGATTTATGACGTATTAAAATAAACTACGTGCTAGATCTCGTTCACACCAATTTTTGGTGGAAATTTGCATTGCAGTTTTATCATTCTCTTTTTTTAGAAGTTACAAGGGGAGGTGAACCACGTTTTACCACTTTGGAAGTGTCTCTCGCGCAAACTATTCAGTTTTAGAAAAAAAATACATTAGAAACCTGAATATCATTTTTGAAGACCTATCCATGGATACCCCACACGAATGGGTTTTCTTTCTATTTTTGTCGTAAAGTCTTAATGCGGTTCACAGAATACATCTACTTACCAAGATTCTACAGTACAGTTCTTATAGTTTCGGAAAAAAGTGGCTACGACTCTGACTATGAGTGGGTTCCATTTTTTGCCATTTGGCAACGGAACCCTAAAAAGGTGAATAAATACACCAATCAATCCAAATGATTACATCGACCAGTTTCAATTTCCTGTATCCGTCACTTATTAGTAATTTAGGTTGCCCGCGACTGGAAATCAACGGCGGAGCGGGCACGACCTACCCCAATAGCTAATACGTAAATAAACAATGCAGGGGTGGTCAACCCCCGGCCCCGAACTAATATTGTCGCACTTCATATTTGCTTTTGTGGATAAGTGCTTGATTTATAATAAATACTGGATGGTTTTTGTGTGTTGGCGTTGTCATATGATTAAAATTACTGTATATTTTGAATAAGCGTTGACGAAAATGTGAGTGTTGTCGAATTAAAAGATAAATGGAAGAGATCCCTCGAGAACTTCTAGGAAATATGCATCCACTTTCAAACTCTCGTTTCGCTGTAAATTAAGTACTTAAAAAATAACTTATAGTAGGTTAGTCCGACTAGTACGAATAGAGGCGGTGTAAAACACAGCTTCATGTTTCGGAGTGAACTGATTTATTGAAATAAGAGCTTATTAGCCCGGAAAAAGGACACTAATTAGTTATTTACATTACATTACATTTAAGAAACTACGTGACTAACCTAATGACATGAGAATATAAACATGAGAACTAATGACTGCGGGAAACGGAAGCAAATATGACGTAAACGACTAACAAACAATATGCTAATGAGTGCTGTGAGACGTGAAGTACAAATGATACTCGTAGGCGTAAGGTTTAAAATTAAGGGTCATGTATGCAAATATAAATACCTCCCCTTAGAATGAAGATGGCGCCCGATGTTGGAGATTTTGTAGATATGCTTGCTGAATAATCCAGTGTATATTGTGATCATCTTCGTTTTCTGTGAAGATTGTAGTCATCGGGGCGGCTACTGGAGTTCTCTGAGGCGACGTGACGAACTGGCGACGCAATTGTTCAATAAACGCAACTGTTTTCGAGATTTGCTCCTTGACGGCGTACAAGTACGTCATCCCTTTGGACAGCGATTGCAAATCTTGTGAATTAGATATTCTTACATTATTATACGCGGTAAGACCGCCTCCTGTATACCTATGATTTAAATGTACTGTTCCGGGTTCTGTTTTTTTTTTGGTGTTCAATAAAGAGTATTTGTATTGTATTGAATTGTATATCTATTCACGGGTACCGTCAGAAGGTACTTAGAAGGAACTCATTCAGTGTTTTTAAGTGAAGGTTTTTGATCTTACTTTCTCTATTTATTCTTTAAAATTTTCTACATGATATTTTTAGATAATTTTGATAGGAATAAAGTGTGATGGCTCAATATCCTTATATATTTTTTAAAAAGTTTACATTCCGGATATCAGGCACGACTATAGGATATAGTTTCCGCCCGCGACTTCGTACGCGTATAAATCAGTTCCCGAGGGAATAGCGATATAAAAGTTACCATATGTGTTAATCCAAGGTATAAACTGTTTCCATTCCTAATTTCACCAAAACCCGTGCAGTAGTTTTTGCGTGAAAGAGTAACAAACATATTAATAATAATAGTAGGATGTAATGAAGCTCTGTGAAAATTCGTCATTCCTGTATGAGCAGTTATGTGGAAGAGATAGAGTGCTTGCTCCTGTCTCCAGTCTGCAGTCAGCGTATGATGTGGTACTTCCACCTCGGATTGGACAAAAGGTTTTCGATAGAATGATTCTATTTAATTTTATAGAATCATTTGCTGTCTTTAATATTCGAACTAAGTACCTACTTCGAACTACATGCAAGTTTGAGGTACAAAACTACAGAAACCGAAATATTTTAAATATCTTGGGACAATGTCACATAATTGACCTTATCCCAAACTAAGCTCTACGCTTGTACTATGGGTACTAAACAACGATAAACATACTTATATAAAGAAATGTATACTTAAATACATAGAAAACATCCAATACTCAGGATCAAATACTCGTGCTCATCACACAATATCTGCCCTTACCGTGATTTGAACCCGAGACCGCTGGCTTTGGAGGCAGGGTTACTCCCAACTAGGCTAACGTGTGTGTTTGTAAGATTTGAACGTGCTACTGTTACGTTGTAGACGACAAGATCGGTGCAAAACTTCTTGTTCGTAGCATACCTATGGTTTGCATAAATTCAGGACGCTCGTGGAGATGTACGCCTGACCGTTAAGTGCTCTAGAAGGTTCGTGATGTGTAAGGAAAATTGTATTAGAATCGTCTCGAATTGGAGGAAAAACAAAGTCGAGTCTATTAGATATACGTAGGCGGAGAGAGTGGCAGAATCAATCAGACAATGTGGATAATTCGACGCTTATGCCATTATTGTTTCTTCCTAGTCGCGATTCTGCAGAATATGAATTCCACACATTTGCATTTGATCACATTCGTTATTCTTCACAGTCATTATTTTTATACAATCCGGTTTCTTCCTAGTCGCGATTCTGCACAATACCTATGAATTCCACACATTTTTGCATTTGATCACATTCGTTATTCTTCACAGTCATTATTTTTATACAATCCGGTTTTTTCCTAGTCGCGATTCTGCACAATACCTATGAATTCCACACATTTTTGCATTTGATCACATTCGTTATTCTTCACAGTCATTATTTTTATACAATCCGGTTTCTTCCTAGTCGCGATTCTGCACAATACCTATGAATTCCACACATTTTTGCATTTGATCACATTCATTATTCTTCACAGTCATTATTTTTATACAATCCGGTTTCTTCCTAGTCGCGATTCTGCACAATATGAATTCCACACATTTGCATATGATCACATTCGTTATTCTTCACAGTCATTATTTTTATACAATCCGGTTTCTTCCTAGTCGCCATTCTGCACAATATGAATTCCACACATTTGCAAAGAAGGGTGAATGGTTGTTGATTTGCGAATAAATTGCTCGCTAAATAATCGTTGATTTCGTTTTCTATGTCAATTCGATTCTTGAATATTCTCTTTATATGTAAGTATTAAGTTACAAATAAAAGTGACGCACCTACATTAAAAATGGGAATAAAAAACATTACATTACAGTATAAAACTTTATCGTTTTTAATCGTGATGTCCAACACGTTTTTATTGAGTTAAGTACAGCAATAATGGCCACCTTTCACCAGTTCGTCCCCCTTTAATTATCCAGCCAGTGGATAATTCTTGATCAATGGCGATGACTCGACGAGCCGACCACCTGTGCTTATTAGTTCTGCCCTTTATGACTTAATAATTTGACAGGTAGGTATATGTATTAATGTAAAAACCTTGTGTTTGCGTGAGCCTAAGCTCGATAGGATACTGATACTGATGACGTCATCGTAGATTATAATGTTCCCTTCAATTGTCCAATCACACGCAAGCGATAAGTAAGTTTTAAACTGTGGAATGGTCTGTCGCCTGCGGTATTTCCGGACCGATACGACCTTCAAACCTTTAAGAAAAGAGCGTATTTTCATTTGAAAGACCGGCAACGCACCTGTAACTCCTTTGGAGGCAATCCTATGTTTGCCTCCTATTCCATTAAAAAGTGTTTCGAAATTTGAGTGTTTTTGTAAGAGATTTCTCAATGAGAATTCAAATGTCTATGGGTCTATTCCACTTACCATCAGGTGGCCTCAGTGCTAGTATGCCTTCTCCGTATTATAAATATAAAAATAAGACAAGTCGTTAATAATGGTATAAACAAACTAACGCGCTTAGGTGAGAATGATTGTTAATATAGCGGCGGATAGAACTGTTTTTCGTTTGCTCATCATTCAACCATGATGTATGTTGCCTTAGCTAATATACGTGGGACATTTAATTTTGTATTTATTCTTTATCTATTACCAGCCCTAATGAGATGATTATCTACTTTCTTTTGTTATTCAATTGCCCATATAATTAACACAATCGACGTTATAGGGGTTGAGTCGATACAGTTGCCCCGCGATTACTGATTTAACTTTAATAAGAGAAATATCTATTAATATCCATCATTGAATGTTGATTGAGATAGTAATCACTAAAAACTAGCCAAGCGTGAGTCGGACTAGCGGACGATGGGTTCCGCACCATTATCTATAGGTACTTACCTAAAAAATTAGAAATATATTAGTCTACCTGTTAGCGTTATTAATATCGATGAAATAAAGTATTTTAATTAAACTATTTATTTTTAAAGTGAATATAAATGCAATTATTCTATATATTTCAAGCGACTACCCGTTGCCGTTATTGCTATCGAGAAAAAAACGGCAAATAAATCACTTTTGTTGTATGGGAACCCTACTTAAATATTTATTTTACTTTGTTTTAAGTGTTTTTTGTTAAAGTGGCAACAAAAATACATTATCAGTGAAAATTTCAATTGTCTAGATATCACGGTTCATGAGCGAAGTCTTAGTAATAGGGTCCCTTTTACCCTTTGGCCACGGAGCCCTAAAAACAGTATTTGTTAGGAAATATGTATTGAAACGATGTAAGCTGTTAGCCGTGCATCTATGTTATTCTGTATTACTTTTGCTCATTGAGCTAGACGTTAACAGATGTTTAATTTCTGAATACAAACATTAAGATAAACCATTAATACACGTGTAGGTACAGTTTTTTTGGTAAAAATGGTTCAGTTGTTTAGCAGGTAAAATCTAGGTTAATACTTATAACTAACTCTTTTAAACTTCTCTCGCTCTAAAATGACTTAGCCATGTATAGGCGCACTATAGCGATGCATTTAAACCCTAGGAACTAAAGTGACATTTTAATCCCTGGGGACCGAAGTATTTTTTCTTTTTAATCTCTAATATATAAAATTCTCGTGTCACGGTGTACGTTATTGAACTCCTCCGAAACAGCTGGACCGATTTTAATAAAATTTTGTGTGTATATCGGTTAGGTCTAAGAATCGGCCAACATCTATTTTTCATACCCCTAAGTGACGTAAAAAAAAATGCAGCGGCAAAGCCGCTGGCGGGTCGCTAGTTTCCTTATAAAAGCCTTGGAAAACCGCAAACAGCCAGATACATGTTGCCATTTGATGTTGTGGCCCTTGTTCACGGAGCGCGCAGGCTGGGCTGGGCTACCTCCACCGCCGAGGTCTTCGTTTCCGAAATGTTATCTATGGACTATTTGTTATGTTCTAACCCCTAAAAACAACCTCCTTGTTGTCTCTTTTTTCATTACAGTGACGGGTTGAGAGTAAAAATGATAGGCGCTATTAAGTTGTAATGTTCCCATGTTAAGACTTTTACAGTATAAGATTTGTTTTTCACGCAATCGGAGTAAAAAGCAGAGTGTTTAACTCGAAATTAAAATTATTTCGTGCGTGTCATAATGTCTTACTTTAGTCCCTCATTGAACATTTTAGTATTCCAAACAAGACGACTTCTTTCCTCGAGCACTTTTCAGAGTTGTAAACTTTTGGTCGATCCAACCAATTATCATAGTGCTTAACTTAGAACCATCCATCACCTTTGACGTAAAAAAACGAAACTAGAATGTTTTTAAATAAAAAATCCGCATGGACATCGAATTAGGTACCCGCTGACGCCTTGGCAGACGGATACACATCACAGTGACCGATACAAAATCTCCACTTTTAAGGCGTATTATTAGGTACTACGTAGTAAAAGATTCGCATATTGTTTCGCATCTTGTTTTTATTATTTAGTTATTGATGTTAGTACTTATTTTTAGTACCGGCTCAATAGAAATATCATCGGATACAACCGACCTTGTATCTCAGTATATCTTCCTTCCTCAAAAAGTAATTAGAGAAAAACACACTGGGGTTTAATAAAATTTATCCTTGCCTCATTCCACTAAGTCCTTTGAACTACAACATGAGCTCTCCAATTCTGAAAACAAACGCGTCATTCATTAGTAATATTTGCGTAACCCGCTCTGAACAAAGTAGGCTAACCATCCGGAGCGAGTTCCTTTGTTAATACAGCCTGCTAATAACCGCTAATATGGTTAACTCCTTCAACGCCAGTACCCCTTGTTTTCATAAATAATTGACACGACAGCGTGTCCTCTGGCAACCTACAAAGAGCTCTGATGTTGCATGCGCGCATTCAATTATGAATTCCATTCATATTGAATTTCGGATACAAGTTCATAAGGTTCTTTTTACGTGAAGCAAGTGGAACTAGCACGGCCGCCCGCTTCCCGCGCCGCGCCGAGGCAAACTGGCAACTCTCGACACTCGCGACGTTGCCGCTCTTCCCGACACCGCTCTCGCCGGTCTCGCGCGACCCGCGCAGTCTCGCTAGAGCGCTATCCGCTGTACAACGTCATTTCATTATCCACAATGGACTCCAATTCAGACTCGGGTGACATGTTCTCGCTCAAATTAGAGCCTGATTCGGATAATGAGAGAGATTGCGGTGCGAAAAAAGAACGGGTGCATTGGAGTTCTGAAAACACTATAAAGTTAATAGATACGATGGAAAGGGATTGTAAGGAGCTGTGGGATGCGAAGCACCCTATGAATAAAGACAGGGCAGCGCGGCAAGCGAAGCTTCAATACTTGGCTATCATGTTTGGGACGACACCTGAAGAAATAAGTCGCAAGATACACAATCTGAGGACGCAGTTCAACAACGAGTTGAGGAAGATCAAGAGGAGGCAGTGCGGGGAGGAGAGGGGGACTCCGGGAAGCGCCTGGGAGTACTTCGAAGCGCTGTGCTTCCTCCGAGTGCCCCCGGACCCTCTTGATGTGGATGGAGTGAATCTTGCCGTAAGTCAATGGTTAGGTATCTACACACTTAACGCACCTTCGGTAGAACAAGGGCACAATGTACAATGTGACCAAAGAGGAAATTGTGCCCTTGTCCGGTCGAACAAAGGCACAATGTACAATGTTACTAAAGGGGAAATTGTGCCCTTGTCCTACCGAAGGTGCGTTATGGTTATTAAAAGAGCAGTCGCTCGTCTCCCATTTTACACAAACTTGAAATAAATACCCTTTTAAGATCTTATTTAAAGTGTTCTAGAGTCTTTATAAGGCTGGCCTAAGTTTCCGTCGTGTCTGAGCAACTTTGGCTAGCTTAGTCAATGTGTCATGTTCGAGAAAATTCGGTGTCAACACTTTCAACCTTAGTGACGTGACGCTTGGTCTCCCGGGTAGGTACAGTCAGAGCAGTAGTAGCTAAGCAACCGAAGAGGGCAAAATGATCTGCACTCGACTTGTCAAGAGAATACGTCGTGTCTAGATCATTTTGAGCATGTTCATTTTTACTTATTTATTCCAATTATACATATACACAACCCTGTAAGTAATTACAATCAATATTACAATGTTATTCTGCTAAGCTACTTTAGATGGTGACACCTACTTATTTATAAATTGAGTAGGTTTGAGGCTTTCTCTTAATTTTAATTTATGAACAAAACACTTGAACGAAATAAGTTTCCATTCATCCCCTACACCAAAACAAGAAAATGAGGGTAATAAAATGTTCCTAACAATAGTGAACCTTATTTCAGTCGTATAAGATTGTATTTTATATAAACTCATTATCAATTCATGGGTAAACAAACCGAATGCCTGCCTAGGATTATGATGTTAATTGTTTATAGTTCTTAATGCATTCAGTTAAAGCTCAATTTCTTACAGAAAAATAGTACGAAGACAGACAAATACCTATATTTTAAATTAAACAGATAAGGTAGATGTCAGAGTGCTCGTCGCTGTACTAGTAGGTAATTGTAATCATCCTTTGAATTGCAATAAATAAACAACAAAAAACAAGATCAACATAACTTTTATCACCACCTCATTTTAGCGATGAGAAATGTGTTGACTTTTGATATTTCAACGCCAGTTTTAAAATATAGAACTTATTTTATAGAATAGAATAGAAAATATTTTATTAAAAGTTTACACATTGTTTTACAAAATGTTCTTTAAATGTAACAGTTTAGAAGTAAATTATTAAGAGTGCTGCGAAATTGGTATCCATCAGCTATGTGTCGTCTCCGCTATTGGAAGTAAGACGCTGGTTTTCTGTGGACCCGTTTTCAATTTAAAGCACCTGACAATTTACTCATACAATCCGATTGACTAAGTATATTTTTTTTCATTCTGAGTAATTTCGCTTTGGTCACCATATTTATAAAACAAATTACATTTAACAAAATTAAAGATCACATCTCCTAAAACACATGAAAATGATTCAGGTAGATGTATAAATTAACGTAATATCACGACGCAAATAAAAAAATTCTTTTGTACCTTAAGTAATGTAATTAAATTTTGAACTCTACTTATAAGAACACCTTTTTCATAATAAATGCATACCTAATAAAATTAATATATTTCTTGACTTCTCTGCTGATCCTTACTATAATATTATAAATGTAAAAGCGTGGATGTTTGTTACGCTTTCATCGGCATCGGACGAAGCCGCTGGCGGGTCGCGTGTTTAATAAATCGGCTAAATACGATAAAAGAAATACAAACATTGGCAGTATACCAAACAACAAATACAAAGGCGAACTTGAACGATTATCCCTGTGACCGCCGCATTTCGGTATTTCAAACACTTGCTTTACCCACTCGTAAAAAAATAACCATCTCAAAAGAGGTAATTAATCATTCAAATTATATTCAACGGCGTCATACAATTAGTATCAAATATATCAATTAATTATTTATACCTAGCGACCCGCCCTCGCTTCGCTCTGGATTAAAGTATTATACATATAAACCTTCCTCTTCAATCACTCTATCTATTAAAAAAAAACCGCATCATAATCCGTTGCGTAGTTTTAAAGATTTTCCTACTCCTGTACTTTTATCTGTCATTTATATAATCACGAACACTAATATAAGAATATAGATAATATGTCCACAGAACATTCCGTAGAAAACTCTATCTAGTCTATTCCCCTTAATGTGCTTTTTTGAGCCAAAACGACATGCCTAGCTACCAAAGCTCACACCTAGGTTAATTTGACCAATCAAAATACTTCACCAAATTAATCCACCAATCACAATACACATTGACTGTCAATCGGAAAGTTAGGTTCTTTTTGGTGTGTAAACTCTTTTACTAATTTAACTCTTTAAAAACATGGTATCAACCAACCAGAATGCAGCTTCTATATTAAAATCGACCAATCAGGTAAAAGAACTCATTTCTCAAATCATTAGGTGTTTTTTAGTCCCTATTTCACAAGTTAAATCGATTGTGCAACTTTTTTTTTATATATAAAACCTGGCAAGCGCACGTCAATTTAAAAACAAAGTTAACCATAGACACATATTTTCTCGTTTTCGAATGTTTCCCGCTCGTTTGTTGTTCTGTGCTTCGTTCGTTCGTATTCTAACCTAGGTATATTAATAAAATTTTGTTAATTTAATTTTGCATTTTATTTGAAACCTAGTCGTAGAAAAAGTATTGTATGCAACGGTGTATAACTAAGTCAAAAAATACTCGTGGCGTCTTGCTTTACGATGTTCGCCTGCGGCTCACATCGTAACCACACCACTCGTCTTTTTTGACCTCTCTAATACAACTGTTGCATAAACTACTATAAGAATACATAGGGATATAGGGACAGAAAAAGCGACTTTGTTTTATACTATGTAGTGATGTAGTGATAAGTCAGAGAAACATGTGTGATGTGATAAGTGTTGTATGAGCTGTCACAGGGATACTTAACCCAAAATTGACCCCTCTTTATTGGTTCGTTCTTCTCTGAATAGAGACGCGCTATGTCAACGCCGCACAAAATATATCTAACCTCAAACATGCCTCAAACACATAGTTTGTACTGAGTTGACAGCTGTCAAATCGGGCATTTTACAACGGCGCGACTAAGAACCATAAGCTTGATTAGTTCCGAGTTTTTTGCCTCAATTTATCACTGGCCTGTTGTAAGTCATGTTGAAAATGAATAGTGACATGTCGCCTTTATTGGGTCTTTAGTGAGACTTGACAGAATCACGTGGAGCTGGCCCCATGTGCAACTCCATCGGAGTGTCTATAAAAAACTTAACATTAGCAAAATACAAGATGTAAAAAACAGGAGTGAATCCATTGGATTCAAAATAGATAAGATTAGGTTTTTGGTGTATTCCAATTTTCACAATAATAACCCTTTAGTTGGCAGAATTCCAAGCTGAAGAAGAGATGGAGTTCGGGAAAGCTATCCGCGAAAAAGCCAGGTCCGCCGCCGATCCTAGCTCAAGTTTCGGTTCCGTAATAGTCCCGAAGCTTCCATCCAGGGTAGCAGCATCAGCGCCGCCCCCGCTGCCACCCAGCGCGCATCCTCTCATGTGGCCTGAGGACCCAGCGCCAAGGCTGCGACCAGGGTTGGGCGCGGATGAGTGTCAGGTGAGCTATTTAACCACAGACAAAAAAACGGTATTATAAGCAAACACCGGATTGACGGGGCAAAAGTTTACCACTGCCAGTGATTCATTAAATATCGACTAACTTTATCGACATCGATAAAAATCAGTTTTTAATTGTCATTGTCATAATTAATGGTGAAATTGAATACCTTTTAATGATGTGCAAACCTCTTTTCGCAACTATAAACAAACGATATTTCACATTGATTCTGGACTCGAGCTACTTTTGACAACCATTGAAATACATTGAATAACAATTCATTCAGTATAACAATATTATCATCATATAACGTTATTGTGTCGAATATCATTAACATTAATTTTGTTATTCCGAATATTGTATACCTTTTGCGACGCTTTGTATCGGAAGATTTGTACCGGAGACGCCATCGCCATTGGAACAATCGCAACTTGAAAATATTGTTGTTCGTCCTGTAGGGGTAGCACAAGTTGTATATTCTGCCCTCCTTAGCCAATAAGCAGTATCTCAAATTCAATGACCAAAACAGATTCAATCCTATCCTGTCGGTAATAAGGTTGCTTTTGCTATAGGAGTTTTGTCTGACATACTACACTTTATGTTAGCAGGGCAGTTTTCTCGCTTGTCGCTCAGTGCGTTTCTATCGTTACAGCACGGCTAGCACATGACCAGGGGTCGGAATAGGCAGTGCCTATTTGCCTAAACTTCGCGTAAGGACGTAACTAAGAGTGGTTACTACCACCAAAAACAATGATTTCTTTTTATTGTATACGGGATTTCCGGGTTTTTTAAATAATACATAAATGTAGAAATTGATACTAAAACTCAATATCACATGTTAAAAACATTTAACCTACTAATATTATAAACGCAAAAGTCTGTAGGTAAGTATGGATGTTTGTTACTCTTTCACGCAAAAACTACTGGACGGATTTAGGTGAAATTTGGAACAAAAACAGCTTATACCTTGGATTAACACATAGGCTACCTTTCATATCGCTATTCCCTCGGGAACTGATTTATACGTGTACGAAGTCGCGAGCGGAAGCTAGTTGTAAATATTTTTACATGATCATCAATAACAAAAACATCTTTCAATCTGAATCATCAATATCATAATTACTACTATTATCAACATCATCGTAATTATGATTGAAATTATGATATTGATGATGTTTTTGTTATTGATGATCATGTAAAATTGTATACAATAAATTATTGGTGGTTGTAACCACTCTTAGTTACGTCCTCCCGCGAAGTTTAGGCACATAGGCACTGCCTATTCTGACCCCTGCACATGACAGCGCGCGAGTTGCATCGCGCGCGAGATAGAATACCCGTCATTGTCTAATTAGAACGGTCAGAAAAAGACAGGTAGTCTATCTCGTGGGCGACATAACTCGCACGCCATCATGTGCTAGCCGTGCAGGCTAGATAAAAAGAAAGATCAAAGCGACAAACAAGATGCGGACAACATATGCTAGGCCTCCTGCGGTAGAGACGTCAAGACACATTTATTAATCATCCCACAATTATTTTGCATTAATTATATTGTCAACCAGTATTCATCAGCGGCTTGAAATTATATTGCTGTTGTTTAGCAATATAATGTGGGTTTGGTTTTTGATTGCGTTTTAATCAACACAGCAGCGTCGCTAAATCTTAACCTCGTCGCACTACGACCAAAACCTTGTGGTTATAATATTAATAAATATTTATTTTTCATAGTAGGTACATAGTCCTTTAAACAATTATTCCCAGATCTTCGGTGACTTCGTGGCATCAGAGTTGCGCACGCTCCGCTCGGATGACGCGCGTAAGAAACTCAAACGCATCATACAGAAGGCCATCCTGCAGATTGGAGAAGAAGAGGACGGAAATGTTTCCTAACGGTGTCGACCCTCTCGCTCGCCTTCGCCCGATATGGACGCTTAGCGAGCGAGATGGAGCGATGAGTGCTTGGTGATCTTAATGCTGGAAAGCATTAAGGCTAGGTAGGACTAACCCAATGAACGTTTGATGCAAAACTACTCGTATCAAAACCTGTAAGTTCCAACCAGTGTAAGGGACAGAGATATACTTAAACTCGTACCTCCTTTCATTGACTGGAACTTGGCAGGAGTTCATATAGCTTTAGTTAAGTTTGAATAAAGTTTTATAATGTTGTACAGTCGAGTATTCATATATGTGTTCACTTTTGCACCTTATCACATTGAAATAAGGTGCAAAAGCTCTATTATGCATGTTAGTTTAGTTTAATTTCAATTGCATAGAAAAATTACAATAAAAAATTACATGCGTTGATCTATGTTTGTCAAAATAAGTACAGTAATTAAAACAAAATAAAAGCATCAGTCATAACATAACTCATAATTAAATTTACCAAAAAAAATGACCCTACTAAACTATACTAAGTCAAGTAATAAAAATACAATGTCAATTTAGAGAACCGTAGAACTACTTTTATATACTTACGTATTAATGTAAACAAGTTGAACTGAATAAAATGCATTTTCCAATAAAAGGTTCTTTAGCCGACGGTTAAATGTTTCATCATTTTGATTCACATTTTAAATCAGTGGGTAGGTGCTCGTAGGCTTAACCATTAAAGTTTTAGGTTAATATTTGTCAGATAATTGTTTACAAAACTGTATATTTTAAGTGTCGGGCGATAGACACCGACATCATATTCACGATAGTGATTAATTAAATAGTCAAACGAACTTACCTGTAAGTGAAGTTCGACTGTAATTATGCGAAGTTGTTATCTCGTCCGAAGATGATGGTTTACAAGTGAAGTCCCGGCTTTAAGAAACACTGCCGCCACATAAGTTTAAAAAAAAAAAAAAACGCCTGCACCGTGCTGCCCCTGGTGTCTGCAACTGACTTCATTAAGTTTATAGCAAACAAACAGTTCTTGATTTTATAACATAGGGTTTTTTGCCAAGAATTGGCATAATTACCTGGGTGGAAGGGACCCATCATCTTCGGTCGAGATAACAACTTCGCATAATTACAGTCGAACTTCACTTACAGGTAAGTTCCTTTGACTATCTAATTATGCTCCTTGTTATCTCGTCCTCTATGATGGTTTAAAAGTGTAGATGTTTAAAGACCAGTTATAAAATCAACCAAATCTTATCATTAAACACTGCTTGAGTAAATTTTAAATTGTTTATAATAGGCCTATTATAAAAACGTGCAAAAATAGAAGACTCGCCGGTCCAACCGGCTGTCCTCCTGATAATGTCAATATTTACACCTCTCTCATACGCCGCTGAAGTTGAGGCATGTCGTTTATTGTGAGCTGTAAATACTGTCATATCTATACCACTTTTTGCCTTAGTTTGTTTCACCCAACGGCTAATTGTATTAGCTGTCACATTTTTATGGGGCTTTTTGATCCCGATAAACAAGTTTGACGTACGTGGCCTTATTTTCTTTGTAGCCTCCAAATAACTGATTATTGCACTACCTGGGCATAACTTAACTCTATTGCAAAAAAATGGTATAGTCAGGTAAGGTTGGTACCTATTAGGTGCGGATGTTTTAATCAGTTTTTCTACTTTAATATTAATACAATCATCCTTAACTATAATGTTTCTAATATCTATCAATGAGATCGTCTGCGCTCTTTGACCTGTAGCCAAGATCAGCAAGGTAACAGTCTTTTTAGTAATAATATCTAAATTACTATTACTACATCCATATATATATATATATATATATATATATACATCCCAAGTGGTATTATATTTTGGGGCTGAAGGCCGCAGTCTGAAAAAACCTTTAAATAATCTCTTTATCCTAACATCACTTCCCAAGTGTGAACCTATCATAAAAGATAAAGCTGAACAAGGTGAGTTTAAGCTACCATAAGAAAGGCCTTCATGGATTTTTTTGGTTAAATATATTATAACTTCTTGGGGTGTTGGATCATTTATACATATTTTTTGTACTTTGCAATATCTTGCCCAATCTACAATACTAGGTAAATATTGTTTTAAAGTGTTACTTGAAATAGAGGCTAGCATGATTTCCATGGCTTCATGACTGATGCCTGTTTCTAAGAAGGCTGTCCGGATAATACTCCTGCTATCAGTATCATGCTCAGGTGAAGCGGGTGTAATAATCTGGAATATTTTAGAGTGAGTAAAGTTTCAGATGGCTGAAAAAAAATATGATCTGAAAATAGTAATTTTTTATAGATTGGGAACCAAGGTTGAGTTTTCCTACTGGAAAACTACAACTACAACTACAACTACAACCCCGTGGCTTTATCTTCGATAAGTTTTTCCAATGTCTTAAGTATCATAGAAAATGGCGGAAAGGCATAAAAATAGAATGGTGTCCAACAAATTGTGAATGCATCTACTGCGAAGGCCTCTGGGTCAGGATGCCATGATACAAATACTGGGCACTTCGCATTGGTTCTGGATGCAAATAAATCAATATCTGGAGTTTTAAAGGCTTTAACAATCTTTTGGTACTGTGTAGATCCTAATTCCCACTCTGTATGTCCTAATTCCTTACGAGATTGGAAATCGGCTATTATATTATCTTTGGTATTTATGTATGTAGCAAAGATCCAAATATTCCTTAATTCACACCACTTCCAGATTTCTTTAGTAATGCTATGTAGGTGGGGGTATTGTACACCTCCTAACCTGTTAATATAAGACACTGCTGTTATATTGTCAATTCTAAGTAACACTTCACAACTTAAATCTTTGGCAAAACACTTAAGGGCAAAAAAGGCTGATATTAGTTCTAGTGAATTAATATGTAAATTAAGCTCGTCTCCAATCCAGACTCCACTAGCTGTCTCGGAGCCACAGGGGGCACCCCAGCCTCTGCCTGAGGCATCTGAAAATATTTCCACATGAAATTAATTTTTTCTGATGGGATTTCCTGTTTTTAATATATTCTTAAGCCACCATCTTAAATCTAACTTAGATTCATGATTGAGACATACTTTACTGTTGTAATTATTATTGTTATACTTTAGACCAAGGTATTTTAATCTTTCTAGTTCTTTAGTATAAAGTATTCCATATCTCACAGCTGGGCAGACTGAAACTAAGGTTCCTACTACTTTGGCTAAAAATCTTATCTCCACAGACTCTTTTTGTAATAATCCCTTTATGAGTCTGAGGCAATTATTTGTCTTGTCTTCACTAATTTCTATTGATATTTGAATGATAATAAAAATTAACCCCAGAAAGGTGCATTTTTGACTTAGTATAAAAATATTTTTCTCATTATTAACTATAAAACCTAACCTTTTTAATAGTTTTATTGTCATATGCATGTTAGTTAAACATTTGTCATAAGATTTTCCAAAACATAGCCAGTCATCAAGATATATGACAGAAATATACCCTTTTTCTCGAAGATAAGCTACCACTGGTTTCATGATCTTTGTGAATGTAAGGGGCGCTGAATACAAACCAAAACAGAGCACATTAAACTGATAAAGGTTTCCATTAAAGTAGAACCTAAGATATTACTTTTTATTGTCAGGGTGAATATTTACCATATAATAAGCATCTTTTAGGTCTATTGATACCAAAAAATCATCTTTCAATAAGAGTTTACACACAGTTCTGTAATCTTCCAACTTAAAATGTTCTGTTCTAATAAAAGTGTTCAATTTCTTAAATTTAAGATAAAACGATATGTTCCAATCGGCTTCCTTACAAGAAAAATTGGAGAACAGAACTGTTCTACTTGAGGTACACATAACTCAATGGCCCTAATAGATAGGAGTTGGTCAATTTCAGACATTAACTGTTTAATTTCAGTATTAGAAAAATTATCATTCATTGGTACAGAGCACTGATAAGGTTTTTCCATGAAAGGTATCTTGTACCCTTTAACCCACTCAAGTATGGTGTGATCATCAGTAATTACTGTCCAGTTCTGATAATAATGTTGAAGTCTACCGACCTGCATATTTATCTCCTGCGGTAGGGTTGATACGTCCGTTCTTCTTTCTTCTTCGCCTGTGCTGGACCCTGGAACCTCCTGTTGTATGATGGCCCGCCTGTCACCGCGCTTTATGTTCTTGGGTCCGGACGAGGAGGGCCCCTCCAGTTTAAAGTCTTGGTGGTGTTATTGAGTTTTCGTGACTTGGAGTATTTTGTCTACCAACCACTTTTTTGTTGTTACTATCTGGGATCTTAAGGTCACTAGCTGATTTTTGGACAGATTTCATAGTTTTAATTGTATATGTTACATTTTCACCAAATAGATGTGAACCAGGTTCTGATTGTACTAGGGACTCCTTCATGTCCCTATTGATTATGGAAAGTATAAGGGATCTCCGTCCCTTTGTATCCAAATGTAGAGAATCACATAGCAATCTTGAGGTTTGGTTTATCTTCTTAATTATTTCAATCTTGTTAGAGTGTGCATCTTTTACGCATAGTTGGAGTGCTGAGCCTAAACAAGAAAAGGCTGCAGATATTTGTACCTGAATTTTCTCAATGATCAGGTCTCTTCTTCTTGCTAAAACGTTTGAAAACGCAGGATTTTCCTTGAAGATAATGTGCTTTTCTTCTTTTTTGAGCCTTTTTTTAAATATCTCTGCCCATCTGTCCGCTATTTGGCAGTGCAGGGTCTGACCTTGACTGTCCTGCGCTGGGGGGTCGCCCAAAATAGCGAGGATCGACTCGTCGATCTCTACGTCGTTTGTGCTCGATTCCATTTCTATAACGTCCGGTTCAAGATCGAGATCCGACAAAAGCTCTGGTCGCAGCTGAGCCTCCGACTCGGGTGAAACATCTTTACCCCTGTGAGAGCTAGCTTCCGGCACAGGTGTTGTAGAGTCACGTGAAGCTGTAACGTGAGAGAGCTTACTGTGAATACTGGCATTTTATCTATACGATCATGCCCTATAACCATGTAAGTTCCCACAGAACTTCCCTTTAAGGTTAGAAACTAATGTTGTACCACGTGTGTTCCCGCAGAACACCCCCAAGGGTACGTGAAACTGTATTTTTGAAAATATTTAACAAAAGTTATCTACATTTAAATAAGATATTTAACATAATCATTGTGTTATCGTTACTTTAAATTATTTTAGGTTTTTTAACATAAATATCAACATGATCAAACATGGCGAATATTTCTTTTTTACTACCGCGTACGCGCGTCATACCTTTTCTCGCAGTCTTGATATTCTTGAAATTCTTGATCATCTTGAATCTTCTCCTCCAGTCTTTTTAACTTTTTTAATAAATGTATCCGTTTTTCCTCGGCTGTTCTCTTTTTACCCATTTTTAGAGGAGAAAACTTAACAGCGCGTGGCGTCGAGTTTTTGACATAAAAACCGAATGAAGTCAGTTGCAGACACCAGGGGCAGCACGGTGCAGGCGTTTTTTATTAAAAAAATTAAACTTATGTGGCGGCAGTGAGTCATAAAGCCGGGACTACACTTGTAAACCATCATAGAGGACGAGATAACAAGGAGCATAATTTCGATAAGACTATACCTACAATTTAAAAACACATTCACTTTTAAATAGATATCTAAGTTTTACATTCCAATTTGCCCAACTCAATTATGTGTGCAGCCATACGTTACAAAATGTATACTTAACTCCTAGTAATAACATACATACATAACATCACGCCTTCATTCCCAGAGAGGGGTAGGCAGAGCTACAGAAATACCAACAACTCTAAAGACATGTTTATAATTCTGTAACCACATTTAAGTTAAGTTAGTAATAAGTTACACGTTAATTTTAAGGATTACTACCTTGTAATATCTAGTAAGTTTAATGTTGTAAGTGAACCAACATTATCCTCATTCATTATAAAAAAGGTTTAGAAAATGTAATGTTTATTGTACTTATTGTAATACTTTACTAAACTGTATATGTGTCAAATGAAAACCTTAATAAAAATATAATTATCCAGCTTAGTTTTTGTATTATTGATAAAAAAATAAACACAAACAAAGAAAATATTTCAGATTAATTACCAGGATCCCATGTCACGGCAGACATGTGACGGCGGTTCACAGTATAACCAAAATATCAAGCCCCTCCGCGAATACAACAGCCTTAAAACACACGGGTCTGGCTTTTATGGTTTCTGCTACTTCTAAAGCATGATACACAGACCGGGTTTATTGGTAAAGGAAAAGTTTAAAATTAAAAGCCTTTGTTGGCTTTGTTGTGAAAATAAGCTGTGGATTAATTAAGTAAGTAGGTACGTAGGTACTTCATTTTAGCCGCGTCCCTCCTGTTGTGGTACTTCGAACCTTTGTGATGCAGGTAGGTAATAGGTGCGGGCCTCTATTTCACTTTTCTAATAACATATCGTTATTACATTGTTTTTGCTATAAGAGAACTTTATTAAGAAGTCAGTAAGTTGCTATTTATATTTTGAACCTTAATTTGAAAGGAGAATAAGAGTTAATGACTTTAAAAGAACTCACTGACAAAAAAACTTATCGCTTCTAACAAGATTGTGATTGCCGTACATAAGCGTCTTGATTCCATACGAGCCTGAAAAGACGTGAGATACATCAACTAAGATGTTAGTTCAATCACTGAAGAACTTGCTGTAGTTATTATCAGCTTTGGTTTATAACTGATACCATTTACTATTTTATTAATTTTTTGACAGCCATAAAAGTATAAAAAACATAAAACCGCCTTCAAAAACGCAAAAAATAACTTCTTTCAAAATTGTAGGCACCTAGTCGAGTTTTTTGGTGAAAATATTGTGGTCGCCGACTTCAGACCTATGAGGTAGGTTGCCTACAAGTTTAAAAGAAGTTATTTTTGGCGTTTTTGAAGGCGGTTTTTTGTTTTTTTTTTAAACTTTTATTTTATTTTATACTTTTTAGTGATCATGAAACGCTGTTCCGTAGTCCCACTTATTAGTTGATATGAAATGAAACTTTAAGTTTCAAGCGCACCGCAAGCAACGCCGCCGGTAAGTTATAGTCATACATATTTTAACAAGTAAATTTTCTTCGTTGTAGTCGCTCAACCATCGGAATCGAGATATCTTATCGCCACCCTTGAAAAAGGTAGGTACTTACAGTTGAGGAGTTTCGATGGCCATCTCTGGTCTTCATCATCAGTTCCACTTTCCGAAGTTATACTTTCTGAATGTAAATGCTAGACTTGTTACTAAAAATACTAAAAACGCTATATTTTTGCCTACAATATTTGAGGAGTTCCCTCAATTCCTCACTGATCCCTTCATTAGATTCAGATTTGGTGACAATGGGACCACTTCGAACGTATACCTACTCCACCAAACCAAAAAAAAATATTACAAAATCGGTCCACAATTGACGGAGTAATCGGAGAACATATAAAAAAAAATACAATAGAACGTATAACCTCCTCCTTATTTTGAAGGCGGTTAAAAAAAAAAACAAGTTTTCCTCTTTGCCTCTTATTTTCCTGTGTGTACAATAAGACTCTTTCCTTGAAATCCTACTTCTCCTGTTCTACTTTTAAATCTTCAATAGGACCTGCTTAAACGTTGATATACTCGTAATTGTACCTTATTTACGAGTGTGAGATAAAATAAATAAGTATGATTATTTATTATTTAAAGATTGACCGAAGTATGATTTCACTTCTAATCCTCGTTAACGACTACTATTAAAACCAGTCGCTACTGATCCTGGTACTTGAGCACGTGTTCTCCATAACTCGTCGGATGAAAACATCGTTAATTATATCCTGTTTACATAAACCTTCCCGGCCGTTATAGTTAAAAGATAGATCTCAAGCTATATCTCAAGAGTTATCGCGCATAATTGTTAGAAGTTTAGTAACGATTCCCGATAGTAATAACACAATGTCTCTCAGAAAGGAATCTGCGATTCGTTTATCGGAATGTTAATTTACAGCAAAAACTTTAAAATCTTAAAACACCTAAGTAACTATTTTTGAAATGAGCATGGAAGTCATTTGTGTTACTAATTTGGCATAGCTTGTAAGTAGTTTTTATTCGAAGATGAGATTAAGATGACTTGCAATACTAAAAACCGGCCAAGTGCGAGTCGGACTCGCGCAAGAAGGGTTCCGTGCCATTATCTATACAAACACGCGGTCTGTAGTAAGATCGAGCACAACACGGCATAAAAAACACGTTTGTTGTATGGGAGCCCCCCTTAAATATTAATTAAACTTTTTATTCTTAAAGTGAATATACAACTAAATATTCTGTGAATATTTCATGTGTCTACCTGTTGCCGTTATTAATATCGAGCAAAAAACTTAAAGAAAATCACGTTTGTTGCAATGGAGCACCCATCAAATATTAATTTTATTTTGTTTTTAGTATTTTTTGTTATAGCGGCAACAGAAATGCATAATTTGAGAAAATTTGAAAACTGTCTAGCTATCGTGGTTCTAGAGATACAGCCTGGTGACAAACAGACGGACGGACAGACAGCGAAGTCTTAGTAATAGCGAGAAAATTCACGTCATGCTAAATGTACCTACAGCTACTAAACGGGGCCCTGTTGAATATAGTGTAATAGAAATCACAACGTACCTAGACTTTATTTTGACCGAGCCACTGAACGTACAATCCATAAAAGACAGAACATCACATTTATAAACAAAATAAACAGATAAACAGATTTAATACATAAAGCGGGTCTCCAAATCACAAGACCTACTGGCACAATACTCGTAGCCTTAAATCTTACCTACTAAATAAAACAAAGTGAAAAACATATGAATATTCTTCAGAAAGTAACACTGCCCTGCTAATACAAAATGCAGTATCTCAGACAAAAATCCTATAGCAAATGCTCTCTCCACTAAAGCGGTATCTCCAAAATAGTTGCACAAACCTCTTAAAACTCTAAACTCCCGAAAACCGTTATTTGAACACATGCCGAATAGTCTAATACTTTTTACAAACTCTTGTCTCTTTCATACCACCCACATAGCCCGCACTCCATTTAATTGAAGGGGCTGTAAATCCTTCAATTCACTCCACGCAAGAAACCGCGTATTCATGAACATTTGTTGCACACAACTCATGTTGCAGAGTTGATCACTGCAAGTTGTCAAAATTCGCCCGGCGAGCGAAAACAGTTTTAATGCTAGGGGCATCTGTTCTACCTGTGGACACTTTCCAATTTTTAGACTATTATATATATTAAAAAAAAATCTGTCAATAATTTTGTTAAACTATTTATTGTTTTAGTATCTTAATTAAACAGTATTTCATAATCACCGCTTTGTTTATAATTATCTACTAAAACAATAGAGATCTAAGCATATTTTAAAAAATGCCCATTTTGTCCATAGGTACAACTACCAGTTTGTACCTATGGACGGCAAAATTGTACCTGTGGACGGCACTGTACCTATGGACTAAAAATCAATAAAACACTATAACAAAATAATTATACATCATAATCTTAATAAAATCCAACAAAACAAATTGCAAAGTATTTGGCAATACATTCAGCATCTTCTAATATATTTTTTGTTTTTTAGAAGTGCAGTATTCTCGGTACAACTCCTCAGCAGAATCGTCGGAGTTACAATCGTTTGCGTCTTTAATAGGATCATCTGAGTCATCATTTAACACATAACACTTTTGACATATAAAGCTAGATTCGTCGTCAGAATTCACATTATTCTTCTTAGCCTTTAAAACACATGTCTTATGATATCTTTCAGTTCATATGCTGCATGTAATTAATCTTGTTTTAGTACTATATTTGAAAATAGTCGACTTAAGTACATTTAATTTTTCATCAGCTTTTTAAGAGAATATCCATTTCTAACTTCCTTAATGGCCTCGGTTAGACTTTTAGAACACACTTTTTTTCGCATTTGGCCGGTTTTACTACGAGGCACTGAAATCAAAGAGAAGAATAAATTCATTTATAGCTGTCCACAGGTTCAACAGGTGAATTTGTACCTGTGGACAGTCCACAGGTACGATAAATAACTTGTCCACAGGTACTAATTCGACACTTTACAATTTAAACTAATGTCAGTCCGTTAAAAGACGCCCGAGAGCAATAATAACTACATAAAATAAGAAACAAATCATGAAATCATTTTTTAAGTATGAAGAGACTCGTAGCATTATGCTTTAAACTTTAGAAAACACACCTAAAATACGAACAAAAACTTACTTTTGATGACGAAAAGTTCCCGCAGCCATAAAAGACACTATACTGACAAATACGAAAATGACAGATAGTTAATGTTGCCCTACAAGAAAAAAGCTATTCGGGCGTGTTATAAATAACAGTCTATCGGTTGTAGTTATTTTTTTACTGCTAGTGTCCATAGGTACAATCGTCCACAGGTACAACAGTTGCCCCTATAGTATAGTACAAATAGAAATGTAGTTCTACTGCAGCTCTTTAGAAGTTTCTGCTACCTATTCTGCTCAAGCGCTAGGGTTACGTCGATATGAGTGCGAAAGAAAAGCGGTGACGGCGTGGCCCCGACTCCACCGGCTTGGCGCGACCTGTTGAGTTTGCTTGTGCTGGCTCGAGGCACGTACGGTGGAGGCACGCACACATGCAAGCCGCGCGATATTCCTTTGTTTGAAGACGAACTACTGTTACTCCCATTGTGAATGTTGATCAACGGCTTTTAAGCAAATGCAACACAGACAACTACACCGCTACCATAGGAACCATATCATATAAATACATAGTTTATAACTTCGTGGGTTAAAACACTTAATAATAATTTATAGTGTTTTTAACCCACGAAGTTCCGCCGCACTATTTAATTTTCAGTACCTAAGTACATTGACGTAACAAATGACAGTTTGACGGGGCGCGCCTTCATGGACAGGTATATTAGAACTACTACTTACCGATAGGCACTTGGCCCGAAGCCGAGCCAAACAAAAGTAAATCTTTACATCGGGTAAAGTAAGAAGTATTAATTGCCTTTCTCATTTTTACTGCAACACTCAGAGTCAGTTAATGGCGATTAAGTCGTTGATAAGTGTTTTTATAAACAAGTCTCAAAAAAAAACGAGTTCATTGTCTCTAAAATATCTATGAGTATGGCAGAATGTATCCTTTTAATTTTAACAACTATAAAAAGTTGTTTATGTCACGACCGTGGCGACTCTCGCAAACAAAAGTAATATCGCTTCAACATCACTTAACTTCACGAGTCATAAAACTTTTCGCAGACAATCAGAGCCACAAGTGTCGTATATTAATTAGTAGCGCGCGCGCAGCAGGATTAATATCTAAATAATGAGCTGCCGAGTGCCGCCCTCGATACCGTCCGCAAATAAAGAAGATAAAATATTTGGTGGCAGTTTTTTTGTGTTATGTTGTGTCGTACAATACCAACCCGAACTCTTTTATTGCCATTTAGAAGTTTTTATTAGTCAAACTAATAAGATAGGTACTAAAAGAATGGTGACAAAAGATAAGATTTGTCCTTTTTTTCTAACATTGGAATAGGTAGATTGGAATTGCTAGTTTTTTTTCCCTATTGGTAAAGGATGACGGTGATGTTTTTGGATTACCGTATTTCTGATCGATCATCGAAAAAGCTTGCACTATGTAGAAACCTCTTATTTATAAATCAAGGGATACGATGTATACGAGAGCATCACCATGATGCTTTCTTACTTCGTTCCTCATGTTTGTTTAGTATAGCTATTAGGGAAGTATACTACACTGATTTTAGTGAAAACCGTTATATTCACTGAGGAAATCGTTACCTCCAAGATAAGCAAAGCAAGTATTAAGGAAAAGAAATATTAAGGTTAGCAAAGTTTTAGTAGAGCGTGATGAAATAAAAATAAGTTTGTTTCGTAAGGTGACTAGCTGCTCAATTAAGTGTTTAAAAACGAACCTTACTCTGTGATCACTTTTAAACCCAACCAAAAAAATCATAACATTTACTTCATTGCCGTTTTCTGCCACAACGACACTTAAGGCCTTTCTAAGACAGTTTAGCTAAGCTATACCTCACTGGTTTGCTTTCTAACTAGGCAAGGGTTGCTATATTTCAAGTTTTATCAGTATTTTTCAACCATAATATTCTATGAAAAACAAAACGATATTTACGAATTATTTACAAATTAAAGACTAATGTAGCCACTAATCAACAAAATGCATATAAACACTTAACAAAAATAACAATGTAAGTTATATGTAAACATGCATTTGACAAAAAAAAACCTGAGATTGTCAGAAGTTTTCAATTGATGTAGGACTATTCAAGGACTTTTTATTTCTACATTATGGTAACCGCAACATTACCACATCAAGGGCTCTATTCTACTCGGTAAAACTATATTGCAGTTGACATGTTATCGTATTGTTTTTAACTCGAACGCCATTATTGTCAAGTAAATAAGACGATAACATATCAAAAGCAATATGGTTTAACCAAGAAGTAGTAGGGTGACCCTAGTCTAAGATTTATAAAATAAAGCAGCAACCTAACGATTTCTCTGCTGTCCGTACTTACCATCTCTCGAGACAGGCGGACCGGAGGGTGAGGGCCGGAAAAACGTCGCGCGTCGTGATTTAGCGTCGCCATCCGTTACCCGTCCCTATCCCTATCGATATTGACACTCGCTTCACTGGCGGCGCGGTGAGTTACTGTTGACGGCATGCCCAGATATCGATGTCGATGCTCCTTGCAGATGCTCGCTTCACTAGCTTCGCGATGAGTAACGGGTTACGGTATTTGATGGTCATTATGTTTAAGGTAAGATACAACAAATTTTCTACTAATCTATCGATGTAACTAATACCACTAACCACCAAACATTTTGATACACTTTGATCATTTTGTGCACACATAGTCTAGAGCTATAGTCTAGATGTTTGCGTTGTTTATGACTGTAACTTGTTTTGTGAGCCATCAATAAATCTTGTAATATATAAAATTCTAGTGTCACGGTGTACGTTATTGAACTCCTCCGAAACGGCTGGACCGATTTTAATAAAATTTTGTGTGTATATCGGGTACGTCTGAGAATCGGCCATCATCTATTTTTCATACCCCTAAGTGATGTAAAAAAAAAGTTGCAGCGGGCGAAGCCACTGGCGGGTCGCTAGTAAGTAAATAAAATTAAATAGATGTCAAAGTCGACGTTTGCTTCGCTCGCGTCGCAATTTTTTACCGTTGACATCTTTTATTCGATGTCGATGCTCTATCCACTGAGGGCGGAAAAGCTACCGTTGATGCTATTTATCGATATCGATGTCGGTGCTCGCTCCACTAGCGTTGCAAGTTGCAAGGAGTTACGGTTACTAACGGTGTTGTTTAGGGTTAAAAGAGGGGGAAAAGAGGGATAATAAGTATAGAAAAATCCAAAAAAGTTTCAACGAATCTTTCGATATCGAAGGTGCTTGCTGCGCTGGCGTGACAATGATTTACCGTTGACGGCATATTCGATGTCGATACGCGCTCCACTGGCGACGTGATTAGTTACGGTGGTATAATATTTAAGGTTAGAAGAGGGGGTAAAGAGAAAATAATAATATAGAAAAAATACGAGCAAATCATTGAGTTAAATAAGAATAAGAGTTATATTTATTGCAATGTATTGTCTTCGTGTTTAAATATTTTTTATATATTTCTATCTTATTTTAAGTTGCTGCATGAAGAATATTACTTTGTATGCCAATCTTGGTTTTACATTGTTATAAACACGATGTAACATTGTTTTTAGCGAATTAATCATTATGATTATGATTAAGTGGGTCAGTGAAGGGAATACTAAAACCATTATAGGGATATGAATTGTTGCATTTAGAGTTCTGGGGGGTCATCATGACAACAATGCAGTTCTGTCATGATAACCCCCCTGATTGGCGATATAACTCTTAACCATGAAATCTTAATCATGAATTGAGTGGTGGTAGGACCCTGTGCAGGGTCCGGCCGGATCGCTTCCACCATCTTATCCATTAACCACCCGCCAAGCAACAGTGTTCGCATTGTTGTGTTCCGGTGTGGGGATTCCATCTTAGTCCTCAGGGTTGGCAACGCACTTGAAGTCTTAGGATTATAGTCTTGAGAATACAAATGTGTATGGGTCTCAGTGGGCCGAGCACGCTGCCACGGGACTTAGTGTCAAATGACGTCAAACGGGAACTAGTGTCAAATATTATTATGAAATTGTTAAAATGACAGCCACCAGGGATTAAGTTACTTAATAATAAAAGGGACTCAAATCACACATAACGCACTTTTAATTTAAACCTTAGTGCGTTTTACTTACGTTGGAGTATGGAATAGACGAATTAAAGTCCCGACCTTATGTCAAAAATTGTCCCGTGGCAGCGCGCTCGGCCCACAGATTCCACGTACCATCAGGTGGCCTGAGTGCTCGTGTGCCTTCTCCTTAACATAAAAAAGATCTAAATAACTGGTATCTCAGGTGGCCTCTTTGGTATTGAGAAACAGTTTTAATTGCAGTACATAATATCGCACCTTCGGTAGAACAAGGGCCCAATGTTCAATGTGACTACAGGGGAAATTGTGCCCTTGTCCGGTCGAACAAAGGCACAATGTACAATGTTACTAAAGGGGAAATTGTGCCCTTTTCCTACCGAAGGTGCGATATATGAACAGTCCTTAGGCAGTTATTTAAAGCTAGCAGTTTGGTTCGTTCTGAATATTTAAACCGTTGATAGATTACGTTTACTAATTAGACATTTATCTTCTATGATCTTTCTGCGGTTGGAATACTGAGAAGGGCCATTGCACATACTTTTTACTCATCCCATCATCAGGTCTGCCGCATTTCCTTCGTAATTTAACATTGACTTAGTAGTAAGTAGTTGGGTCATACACACTCTGAAAAACAAAAGTTGTCTCTCCTGTGGTCAATTTTTAAAAGCTTGTGTGGTCTAAAGCAGTCCTGACGGCGTAATTGCTGGAATGGGCTTAGCCAGAAAATTAGGCCTTAATAACGTTAACTTTCGGTGTGTCCACAGGAAAGACGGTATCCTAAATCTGTGTGTTACCCAGCTGTGGTTTGTAGTCATCTCTCTTAGAATGCAACCGACATGAGTCTCCCTTTACTTTGGTCGTTTTCTGAGCTATATTAATTATTTGACTTAAGAGGCGCACAGTAATCCACTTATTTGGTTGGATAAACTTTGTCACGCACGGAAACTTTCCTAGGAATAGGATGGTAAATTAATTACGCCAAAGAATCTTTACTCAGGTGGAATCAAATGGAAATGCGGTTAGATGGTGAAATATGAGTTCTGTTGTAATAAGCATTGAGTTTAAACAGTTACTTTTGCGACGGCTTTTTACACGTGGCAGTATTTTACATCGAGAAATACATGAAACTGATGCTACCAGGTATGGTTTTACAAAAACATAACATTGATTTAAATGAATTGTGACTACGTGAAACACATAAGTACTAAATACACAATAAATAGTAAAGTAAACGGGTAAAAGAGCGATAAGGAATCACGGTAGCTGACTTAAGAATACACTCGAAATGTGGCGAAATAAAATACTGCGGAAAGCCTTTAGAATGTTTCCATCTGCTTTCACCTCTCCTTGTCAGACAGAGACAAGTTGTCCAAGGGGTTTCATTTCTGGAGCTTAACGTTTTTCCTTTCAATGTTAAAACGGCACAATAACATTTCAATTGCTTAATTAAATTCGACCTTCGATGCTTTCCAGTAAAGTTGAAAATACTTTAAACGTCTATAGAAATTGCGTTCTTTTGTTTTACGGGGGCAGTGTTTGAACGTTGTAATTTCGTTTCTTAACACGTGATGACCATAGATGGCGCTAGTAGCAATGTTAAGTTAATATTATATTTAGAATTATGCTATTATTTGAATGATTTACGATGTTTGCAAGAGTAAAAGTGCTCTTAAAGTTATTAGTTATTGTTTTTTTAATGCTTCATACAACGTTAGAGAATTATAAATAAAAATTAAACTTGCAAAAAGATCGCCAAGAAACAGCTTTGTCAAGGAAAACATACAAAATCCGATATCACAGTACTTATTAATACCAATTAGCATGCATTTAACTATATTCAAAGTTAACCAAATAGGTACTTAGGACGATTTTACAAAACAAAAGTCTTACCTAACCTAAGTCCTGAACCAAAAGTAACAAAATACAAAGAAAACCCATGCGCAATAGAAGCATCTCGCAGTCACGCGCGGTATTTCCATTACAAGTCTATTCCCATCCGACAGCTTTTTACGCGAAAACGAGTTTGAAAAACAGAATTCGTGCCGCATACCCGGGAACCCGGCCAACACGGCAAAAAACACGGGAATCTCTGAATACATTTTACCAAAATCCCATGACTCGATACGGAGCCAATTCTGTGTTAAAATCTGGGCGATGGGCACTGAAGACGTTAATAGCCAAGCGGTGACGGCTCAAAGGCGGTTATTTATCGCACGCCCTCTCTCATTGCTTCGACGAAACACAATTTTCAAACAACCTACATTCATCATAATAAGTCAAAGCTGAACCGTATTTAAAGGTAATAAAGTCTAATTTATTTAGACACTGGCATCGAATACAACGTTTGAAATTCGAACACATGGTACTAGTAATCATTCGTCGTCGACTTCCAGTTTGTCTTATCTGATTCATTCCTTTCATCCATTCTCAACTTAATTCTAATCTTCATACAGTTGAAATTTGTTTTGAATTTGTAATGGAACGATATTCGTGTTGCGTCTGGCCGTAATGAATCGCCCCGTCGGACAAGGGACAAGTTTAGGGCAATTCGCTCGAGTCGATAAAGTTGCGCTAATGATGTCGAGTATCGATATTGTTTATCGATTAGTCGTAAATATAATGTTTTATCACGGATTTATTTCTGAATTTTCAGACGCTGTGGTTGTGTGATGTATAAAGTGATTTGCTCTCGTCGATAAATGATAGTGATGTATAGATAGGTCGTTAATTTAATAGGGGATTATGTGAGATAGATTTGAATGGTAAAGACATGCTGCTATAAGGTAATTAGTTGACGGTTGCGGTGTCAATTAGGTACGTAAATTAGCATACTTATGAGCTTTGTAATGCATACTGAATTGTTACCTGTCACGTATCACATAACTGTCATAAAATGTCGTGTAAAGCAATATCACTGTGTTTGTTTGACAAGTAAGAGCATTGAAGGCCCGGATGTTCCACTCTCCCCTCCCTATAGTTTTACTTTTTACCACCCTGTGTCTTGTTAAACAAGACACAGGTCTTGTTTACCTTACGGTACGCGATGTTGCATCGCCGATGCACATCAAATAGGGTGACTATAACCGCTTATTAACAGGCGAAGCGTAAGATTGTTTCAACCGACTTAATTAATAAGTTTCAAGCGAATATTTAACTTTGAAACAAGGTTTTTGCCGACTGTACTTTTGCTAAACAATCACCAGCTGTTACTGAGCCTGATGAAATGAGTCTAAACTCAGCGGGTGGCGTGTGAAAACGGAAATCCTAATTACCGCATCCGAATCCATTATCAGGTCGGCTTAAGATACCATAATATTGTGTTGTCATCGGGTTTACATTATGTACCTATACCTAAGTTCAGTCAATTGTATTGAGAGAAACAGTTCCTTGACTTGAAGGATTTGAAATAAACCTGGTGACAAACAAAGAACCAAACATTGTGAAAATAAATAAAAGCTTCTCAAGAATATAAGACCACTTTTTTAAACTGATTTGCTCTGAAATATATTTATTATTAACTACACTATACTGCTTTATCACTGCATTTAGTGAGGTTTTCGAAATGTTACATTCAAAGTACTAACAAAAAGTTCAAATTTTCAACTTCAACATTTTTAAATTTTCAACTCAAATTTTTAACTCGCCATTAAAAGATAAATGAAATGAATCTGCACTAGAAGGAATACTTATTACCTATGGCCAGCTTCCGCGACCATCATCATACCAGCCCGATGGTATCTACCATATTATTGTATTGTCATAAAAATCGCATAAGCATGCAAAATTTCAAGTCAATCCCATGACTAATTATAAAGAGTTTAAAATCGAATTACCAGATTTGATTACATTTTTACTTAGTCAGTTAGCAAGTTAATATAAAATGTAATTTACGATCACGTGATTCATTATTAGGTATTTCACGAAATAAATTAGCTTAATAAATGCGTACAAAAATAACTACGAAGGAACATTGTAAATGATCAAATGACTTGACAGAAGCCCGTGGAGCTGACCCCATGTGCTTCTGTTTAGTCCATACGAGAAAATACTCTTTTACCGAACAAATGTTCTCGCGTGTGATATCCATTGAGTTATTTCTTTAACAAGTCCATCGGAGTGTCTATAAATAACTCGACATTGGTGAAATACACCTTAACAGGAGAGAAAGCCTTTAATGGAAACCGGGCAAGAGCATGTCGGACCATGCTCAGTGTAGGGTTTCGAAGCCTTTAAGTACTACAAACATAAAAATCAACATGTAATAACAATTTTTCTAAAGTCAATTGGTGCCGTTTTAGATGATTTAAGTAGGTATAAACACTTAGTCGTGATAGTTTTCCTTTATAATTCGTTGTTTGCTCTTTCATTTAAGATTTTTTCAGATTTTTAGTAAGTATTTGTAGTTTTGGCTGTAGGGGGGAGGACACTTGAGTATAACAAAAATTAGCGCTTTAAAGCTTAATATTTCATAAACCGAAGTAATCGGTTAAATCGAAAAACTGTTGCCGCAAACCCATAATATTCTTGAAAGTCCTATCCAACGACATCCCACACTATAGGGTAGACGAGAAATAAAATACATCCCCACGTTACGTATAAGGGAGGTACCCTAAAAAAAATGTTTAAATGTTTTGTACATTTTATTGTACCACTTTGTTGGCGTGACTAATATGCATATTCATGCCAAATTACAGCTTTCTAGTACTAAAGGTCTCTGCGCTAGGCTGCGGACCGACGGACGGATGGACGGACATGGCGAAACTATAAGTGTTCCTAGTTGGATTACGGAACCCTAAAAATACACGTAGAATACAAATTATCAAATATTTCAATAATTTATCGATATCTTTTGGTCAACCCTTACATGTCCCTCGACACAACGTTCCGATCTCGAACAGCGCACATAATGTATGAACGCGACGGCTATTACTCAGCTTCTAATTATACCATGCAGTTAACTTACAGTATATTTCAAGTTACTGAAATTGCTATATCACTGGACAAGTGGGGACTTAGGGCCGTATTAATAAACTGATCTTCATTAAGAAAACCTTCTCAAACAAGACTCATCGAAGTAAATGTTAACGTTAATTTTACAATTTTTTAACAAACTTCATTGATTCTCCATAAATCCTCGGTAACATTTCACTGAAAAGATGATAACGTACTTGATCCAAGAAAAAGAACGCTAGAAAAAAAATGCAAGAAACTATTTGAAAAATCGTTTTCTCACAACTCTCACAAGGGCATGTTCCACTCAAAATTGCAAATATCATACTGGCATATTTTAAGACAAATTGGTAGCTATGCAGGTTCAGTTAAAATGACTTTGAAATTAGTTACCTGTTATATTAAGTTATGAAAACTACATATAGAGTTAGATACTGTTTTAAGTGCATATTTTAATAGAAGTTGCTAGCTTTATGTAGCTACTAGCTAAATCTTTAAAGTGTAACACACAATGGTGAAAACTTTGTTGACTTATGAAGTTATGAGTTACTTACTCACTTACATAGTAAGTAGGTAAACATAACTAACATCACGCCTTCATTCCCAGAGTGGGCTACAGAAATACCATCAAGTCTAAAAAAGACTTGTTTATATAATTCCGTACTTAAACACATATTCCAGCCCATTTTAATTAACTGCGGTGTAATTCTCTTAAAAACGTCCCTCTGTCGAAGGGTCGATTAAGCGAGCGAAGCTCACGCTCGTCGAGTTCAAGAGTGAGCCGAGAGACGGCTGTCTTTCTCAAGACGAGGGCATCAAAGGCCTAACGGAATGGCTTAAAGGAGTATGGACCTAACCTAAGATTTTGCGTTCGAGATTAATTGTATAATCTTCCTATCTATCTTTCTTTCTATCTCTTGACGAAGCATGTTGCTGATTAACTATTGTAAACTTTGACGAAGCATCTATCAAGGTCTCAAACTAATGCTTACAACAATAGGTTCTCCTTTTCTAGACCGCTGATCAGTGGGATTCTCCTACGGCATCTATTTTTCAGAACTCATGTTCTAACCGTTTTTATAAATACGAAAGTGTGATGTGGAAGGTAGGGAACACATTAAAAATCATAATTATATTTACCATAGCCCTCATTTCAAAATGTATTATTAGATTTTCACCATCGACGGGCCGAAATGACGGATTCATAAAAGCCCGTTTATAAAGCGACCCAGCATTGTTTGTATCGTTTTCGAGAAATTCGTCGCTACAGCCCCATAATATTATGGTCGCTTTTATCGCAGCGGACAAAAAATGATATAGCATCCGTCACTCTCGCACTTACTCATACTCATACTTATTTTTAATATGATATGTTACATGTCAAGTTGTTGTTGAAAACAATGTCTTACATACTTATACGTACACTAAACAACACAATACTCGTATCTAAATTATTTAAGAGTGCGCCGAGGCAACGATACGTAATTACGAAGAAAAATGTAGACTGAAAAAAGTGAATATTTTAATAAAAGTATTCGGAATCGATTATGTTTTTTTATTTTGTAAACATTGGTAGCAACCTCCGCGCCTAGTGGATCGGCGCACGGCTCGTCAGGCGCGGCGCGCGGCCGGCGCATGGCTCCAGCTCGCTCCTTGCTGGTGTGCTATACGCACACATACACAGAGTGCATAAAATACCTAAAGTTAATGAGCGCAAAAAGCTCGGTGCCCCCTTAAAAAGTTAGAGGGTAGGAATGTTATAATCAGGGCTCGGATTTTCTATCACACGGTAAGATAAAAAAAAAAATGGAGTCGATATCAAACTATAGTCATATTCATACTCATACTCATTGATTTAAAACGCCTAAAGATTACATTATAAATATAAATGTGAAATGCTACGCCATGTTTATTACATTATGGGACAAATAATAAAAATAATATGAATATTAAGTAAGCTCCTAGTTTGTAATATCAATATAGCATGTAGCTACAGGAATTAGTGAGTCAAAATCTTGATAAGGTAAATAAATTAATCTTTATAAAGGTCTATCGCAACAATATAGTATGTTAATCTAGGTAAGGTGGGGGGGAGGGGGGGGCTATTATAACAGACGGGGTAAATGCATCTTAAAAACTTTAAAGGAATAAAACTCGTTAAAACTATTTGCTTCCTTTTGTAGAAATATTGGTACTTAAACTACTATAAAAGGGCGCTTAAATTGTTCTAAAATGTTTCATTCCCTTTAAAAACCAAATATACATTTACCCGTTAGTTGCAATAGTCCCGCCCCATCTTACGTCATTAAGTTCAAATAGTTACAGCATGATAAATGTAAAATAAAGGGACTAAAAATAGAGTAAGAATATGACTTAAGTTTTAATTTAAATATCGACTCCATAATTTTCTTTCATCTCACCGTGCGATGAAAAATTCGAGCCCTGATTATAAAAATATAAATCTAATTTATGTCATTGAACTCTTCTGTCGGATATATTTTGACCGTGTCAAGTAATGAGTATACGAATCTGAGTACTGTTTCCGCAGGTAGTTTTTGTTGTGAATACGGTACGTCACCACCATTATCAAAAACGGATCTACTTCAAAGCCCTTCCTAGAAACGAGCCCCTACCCCCGGCCACGGCCCAAATCTTCGCCAAATCCTGATAATGTGGCCGTAGCATTAGTGCGCAACTACTGCTTCAGATATGTTATCTCTGACACGGATCATACGAATTGCATACTCACAAAACTACCTTAAACCCACAGTCGTAAAAAGCTATACAGTTAGTTTATTAGGCTTCCATAAAACAACAAATCTCACCCTAAAAGCAAACCGCAGAATAAACAGACTACAATTTACGAGGTGCGAACATAATTTATTCAGAAAGGAAAAGTCGGGTCGTGTGAAGCCGGCGTGAAATTGAAAGAAAGACGGTGTTAAAAAACAAACATAACCTCTCGGGGTTTGCGGATAAAGGTAAACAGGGGAAAACGGCAAGTTCGGGGGAAGTGGTGATAAAATTACACGTTTGATATATATAAAAGACAAATCGCGAAAACTGACTTTTTTTCCTAGTTTTACGCTGTTCTTGCAACAAAGTTCGGTAATTGTGTACCATTACGAGTTTTTGCATTTCACATACCTACAACATACTTATCAAGACAAATCATGTTTATGGTCACGACTTCACGCCATTTTTTCATGAACACTAGATAACTGAGATTGTAGAAGGGATCCTTTTTAAAAATAACTCGCTATCAATTGACTCTCATCCCAGCCAAACGGTTTGATTATCAAGGTTTTAAATTTGATGCTCGTTAACGGCCAACCTTTGAAAACTTGGTTAAAAGCAAGATAATGGAGCCGGCAATATCAAAAATTTGAGAAATGATACTCTGTAAATTTACGCATTTAATGGGCTTCCACGCGCGATTTTATGACATTTTCCTTAATAAATAATATCTTTCAAACGGAACACAATCTGAAAAATGTCCATCACTTTTATAAAAGACAACTAAGGATTCTTTGTATATTTTTGCAAAAGTAAAGGGTAAGTTATTTCGTAGGAGAATCAAAAAACTACAAAATTAAGTCATTTTGATTCTGCTCTAAATTTTCCTTTTTATCGTTCAGTCAGCATAAATTGCTTGTAACTGCTTTAATTCATCATCATTGTCAGCAAAATATGTCCACTGCTGCACATAGGCCTAACCTTAAGATCTTCATCATGATAGGTCCTGTGCAGACTGCCCAATTTTTTTGTCAACCATCACCGGAAAGCATTTACTGAAAATGCTTTGCGCAATGTGGACTGGTTTAGGGTCGTCATTAGAGCGTTTCAACTTTCTCACTTATGTGACCATATTTTTGAAGAATTGGGCATATATTTTAATGCCTTTTTGGATATTTGTTAGATGTCCGGTAGTTTAAAGACCTAAGCAGATACGAAATCGAAATCTGCAGCATTTATTCTACTCAAGTGACCACTAAGTAAAGTGATTTGGAGCAAACGCCCAAATAATGACTTTTTAACACTTTAGTAGGACAACTCTTTCTCTGGAAACTTCGCTATTGTATGTATAAAAGGTTCATAGTAAATTGATCAGGGGTAATTTTATTTCCATACTTTTTTCATGTACATTGTACAGTTTTCGTAAAAATTGGAAAAAAAACCCCGTTTTGGGACACTTTTGGGAGCGGAACCTATTTGTAACGCAAAAGTCATTAAAAGATCTCCCCCGGACTACCTTTTTTTATGTTAAGGAGAAGGCATACGAGCTCTCAGGCCACCTGATGGTAAGTGGTAAGTGGAATCTGAGACCCATAGACATTTGAATTCTCAAGACTATAATCCTAAGACCTCAAATGCGTTGCCGACCCTGAGGACTACGATGGAATGCCTCTATGCTAGTAATTACACCGGTTGTCTTATCCCCACACCGGAACACAACAATGCGAACACTGTTGCTTGGCGGGTGGTTGGATGTACCACTTACTTTGCATCATATTTAATTCAATTTCGTGATAAAGTGACGTATGTATACATATTCTTAAAGACGATTTATTATCTATAACTTCTTTCCTATTTTTTTTGCAGATAAATAGGTAAAACGTTATCAAGGAAATGTTTGGTAAAAAACGTGAGGTTTTCAAAAATATTCACTTTTCCGGAGCATGTAGTTTAAAAATGGTTATGAATTTGAAAAAATGTATTGAACAAAAGATAGAGATAAAAGCAAAAAACGTAAAAATTGCCCCCGGTTTGCTCCCCCTCCTCCAAGCTCACCTCCTAAAAGTGGGGGACTTTTATTATGTTCACTCCATAAGCATTATGAACAAATTTCTGAAAAAAATGCTTAGGTTCTACTCATGCACTCTACTACTACTCCTCCGGTTCCTACTCTACTTTCTTTATTAACTGGACTGTATAACATCATTGAGTCAGGAGCTATTGGAGCTGGGTCATACACACCCATAGAAACAAAATTTTGTCTCTCCTGTGGCCAATAGTTAAAAGCTTGTATGCATATAAGTTATAGGTCTAAAGCAGTTCTGACGGCGTTTTTGCGGGTATGAGCTTAGCCCAGAATATTAGGCCCTAAAAACGTTAACTTTTGGTGTGTCCACAGGAAAGACGGTGACCTAAATCTGTGTAGGACCCAGCTATGCAATGTATCACGAAAAGCATTTAGGTCCTCCGCCCATCGTGCAGTCGTCTCACGCTGCCGTGCCAGGTCGTGGTCTCCACTCAAGATCCTTGCTGTTACGACGGTCGTCGGTTCTTCAAGCTATTATGCTCTGTCCATTACCACTTCAGTCTACTAATGCGCTAAACAAAAAAATAAAGACATCTAAGTACAATAGAAAAATAAAAACCTTTTTGCGTAATGGAAAATCAACCATTTACTGTGTACAGTTATTAGTTTTTTTTTAAATAAAGTTTCCTTCTTCTTAGCAACAAATAGGGAACTAATGTTATGGCTTTATAAATAATAAATAAAACCGTCGTAAGTTGGTAAAGTTAGTACCCGGTAGCTGTTGGTTTACTGCTTTAAATTTGTATATTATTTTAATTTTATGTGGTTACAGAAATATCAACAAGTTTTTTAGAGTTGTTGGTAATTCTGTAGCTCTGCCTACCCCACTCTGGGAATAAAGGCGTGACTTTATGTATGTATGTATTTTAATTTTACGCCATCATTACCGGGCTGAGTTTATTTTGCCATAACTTAAGTTAACCGTCATTTACAATGTGTGTCTATGGAATGAGTCCCTTCGGAGCAAAATGCACAAAACGCAAAATGTACACTACACGCAAAAAGTAACCAATGGCAAAATGCACAATACGCAAAATGTACACAACGCATAATGTGAAATACGCAGAACGTACAAAACGCAAAACGTACATACGCATAATGTGACACTACATCACACTTTTCGTTTTTTTGTTCATTTTGCGTATTCACGTTTTGCGTTTTGTACGCCCTGCGTATTTTACATTATGCGTTCTGTACATTTTGCGTATTGTGCATTTTGCCATTGGTTACTTTTTGCGTGTAATAATGTACATTTTGCGTTTTGTGCATTTGGCTCCGAAGGGGAATGAGTTTTGAAATTACACTCGTTATTTTTATAATACGAAGCTACCTTTAGTGTCATATCTAACATTCATTTGAAAGGTTTATTGACTGACTAGTCTGACTATAGTTTAAAAAAAAGTTTATGGATATCTTGTTGCCATCATTAAGTATTACTTTTGCCTTGCCGGCAATACTGCTTTCTGTATCATAATTACTACTATACGCTTAGCTAACTAACAATGTATTAAGCCTGCCTACCTTTTATTAGGGTTTTAGGGTTCCGTAGTCCAACTTGGAACCCTTATAGTTTCGCCAAGTCAGTCCGTCCGTCCATCCGTCCACAGCCCAGCTCAGAGATTCCTAGTACTAGAAAGCTGTCATTTGGCATGAAAATACATACCTATTAGTCACGTAAGTAAAATGGTTTTTTTTATGTTAATGAGAAGGCCCATGAGCACTCAGGCCACCTGATGGTAAGTGGAATCTGAGACCCATAGACATTTGAATTCTCAAGACTATAATCCTAAGACCTCAAATGCGTTGCTAACCCAGAGGAATGCCTCTATGCTAGTTATTAAAAAATAAATTAGTAAATCTTGAAATAGTTTTTTAGTGTACACTACTCCCCTACACGTAACGTGGGTACGAAGTATTTTTTTTCTCGTCTACCCCATAGTGCGTGCAGTGTCGTTGGATAGATCTATTAAAAATATTACGGGTTTGCGAAAACGATTTTTCGATAAGGGGATCCGTTTATGAAATACTAGCGACCCGCCCTCGCTTCGCTCCGGATTAAAGTATTATACATATAAACCTTCCTCTTCAATCACTCTATCTATTAAAAAAACCGCATCAAAATCCGTTGCGTAGTTTTAACGATTTAAGCATACATAGGGATATAGGGACAGAAAAAGCGACTTTGTTTTATACTATGTAGTGATTAAGCTTAAAAACGCTAATTTTTGTTAGAGTCAAGTGTCCCCCCAATGCCAAAACTACAAATACTAAAAATCTGAAAAAAGATTAAATGAAAGCGCAAATAGCGAATTTAACAGGAAAACTGTCACGACTAACATCATTGGTTCTTGAGATAAGACGGCACCAAATTAGGTACTGTACTTTACATAGAAAATAAGTTAATACATGTACACTGAGCATGGTCCGACATGCTCTTGCCCGGTTTTATAAATTACTACGCATTTACAATGGTCATCAATTTAAATTCGCATTCGCACAGTCTACACTAACTTGTTTGCTTTTGCTCAGCGAGACGAGACTCTGTGGATAACACACTTTGATATCTGAGGGAGTAACGTATTTGAGTTAACATCCCAAATTACTCAACTGTATTTTCTAGCTAGATAATTTACTGGTTCATTTTTCAAACTAGTGTATGAAAAATCATCGCTAAGAAGGAACGTCTTCATCGTAAGTGATGTACTTCTTACGTGAATATTTTCTTTTATTAGGAGCTAGTTATCAAGTCCAGCTTAGTACAAAACGGCACCTTATACTTGTCTACTTTGTTTTAAACAAGCGGCAAAAGATCACTAAGATATATTACAGAAACCCACAGTTAATCTTTTCATATTAACAAACCAAACATTAACAAGTATCTCCTTTATCTCCCCTCGCATCTATCCATCTTCGGACCAGAAAGGGGTTACCACAAACCACCTAAGTCTGACCCCTGGATACTAGAAACTCCTTTGTATCTCCAGGTCCTACGTATAGTGCGGCAAAGGGTTGATCCCTAGGGTATCGTCCGTTTTACCTACGGCTCGAATTTACGAGATACGGACAAATATTTTTCATGCAAATAAAATTGCCTGAATTTGTGGAGGGAAATAAAATTTTGGTGGAGGGTCGTAAGTATTGTCATAAAGTTGGGATGGGAATGATTGCCTGCATTTTGTAGTTGATGGAAATGAAATTTACTTTGAGTTTATTTCAATAGCTAGAATTATTTAAAGTCTAAGATTAAATAAAAAATTCAATCATTTGTTTTCAGTTATTACCTGCATGTTCTTTTTAGAGTTTTATACTCAAAGGGTGACAAACTTAACCCTATTCTGCCTTCGTTGTTCATCCGTCTTAACTCTACAGAGTGTATATTTTAAACTGTAACAGAACAAACTAGCTTCTGCCTGCGACTTCGTCCGCGTAGAATACCTAAGTTTTCGACCATCCCATGTCGCGGGGATTTCGATTATTGTTATTCTCTTGGATTTTTTTCCGGGCTATAATGTTAGTTTAGGGTATAAGCTATGTCCATTCCAAATTGCATCCAAATCCATCCAGCCGTTGCAGCGATAAGGAGTTACAAACTAACACACACGAAATTTAACTGTATCTCTGGCTTTATCTCATGAACCGTGATAGCTACACACAGATGATTTCTGTTGCCACTATAACACCAGATAAGTACTAAAAACAGAACAAAATAAATATGTAAGTGGGGCTCCCTTACAAGGTGTTTTTTTTGCCGTTTTTGCTCGATATTAATAATAGCAGCACGTAGACGCTTGGAATATTTACAGGATATAAGGTTGAATATTAATTTTAAAAATAAATAATTGAATTAAAATAATTTACATATTAAATCCCATACAACAAACGTGTTATTTTTGCCGTTTTTGCTCTATCTATATTAATAACGGCAACTGTTAGACTAATATAGTGTCTAATGTTTTATAGATGAGTCTGACTCGCCTTGGCCGGTTTTTGATTTTGCCAAAACGGTAACATTCAGATCTCAAACTTGGTGTTAGATATATAGTGCCCGGCCGATAAGATGTAAATCTTGACACATGTCATCACAGTCCAATTTATAACCTATTCTTGGGTTTGAGGTTATAATTTGTACTGGAATGACATGTGTCGGGAATGTCAGGATTTTCTTATCAGCTTGGCACTATGAATACAAACCGGCCCTGTCTGAGTCGGCCTGTAGTGAACCCTCCTCGGTACGTCCGACTCACACTTAACCGGTTTTGGTTTTATTTCCGATACGGAGTGCCCCTCGTATGTAGATACTTTGCATGATTATTTTGTTCCCTGTAGAACTGGATTGGGTGAATAGATTATGATTAAGGCGGAGGCGTTTTGCTTCTTAATTCTTCTGCCTACGTTTTAGGTAAAGTTTTACTTTCGCTGATATAGACGGGAATGAGAATCTATTCCCTTTTTTTCTATTGCTACATAATTTTAGTCCCTTTCTTATAATGTCAACATTGGGATTCCTAGTGCTGTTATTTTAGTAAGTATAAAGTATTTTTCCAAGGAAAATAAAATGTTTCCTAAAAATCTTTCTTTCGTACTAAGGAATTTAAATTTACATGTTTATCAGTACGTTCAGTTCAAATCTTAAAAGGCAATTTTAGTCCAGTTTCAACGTAATACGTGTTCAGGGGTCTAATAAAATTACAGAGTTAATTGTCACTAAAATATCTTCGAGTACCTACGGCGGAAAGACATCGACGGCGATGAAGTAATTCTATCTCTAAATTTCGAAAATAGAACGTTTTGCGAAATCTAATCAGTAATCAGCGCATGCTCAAACCTTCAGGAGAACAATAACTAGTGTTTACGACACGAGGTCGGCCGAAGGTGAGCCGAGCGCTAACAAAAACGGTCAAAACCATAATCACGTAAGACGCAGTAAAATCTATTGAACTTTGAGCTTTATTAACACAGGCGACGATTCAAATAAAAGTAACTTCCTAATTTGAGTTGTTGTTTTTCAATTTTGACCGGCCAACTCGCACTCGCACGCTAACCATTTCACTAGACCTCTCACACTTCCAAAGAATGCTCTGTGAAGACGGAAATTAGGTGGAAGTATTTTAAAGCGCGCGGGGCGCGGTAGGTCGACGTAGCTGGTGGTACACAAAGGCGCATGTCTGTGTAAATAAGCATATTGTGTAGGTTGCCACACTGATATGGCTGGGCACACGCCGCGCCGGTATTCTTTTAGTACCGTCGTCAGAAAAATATGTGTTTTTAATCACTTATAAACTTTAAGTTATGTGCTATGTTCAGAGGCCGGAATTTTCGTAGCACTTTTGAGCTGTCATAGGGACTTCTCGTTTATCGACTTCCGATATACATAATTTTATCGATACATTATAGAACACAATACAACATATCAATGAAGATTAAAAGAAAAGGTAAACAAAAATTGCTACGAAAATTTCGGGCTCTGGCTATGTTACTAGTAGGAATAGATAAGTTTAATAAAATTAAGTATATTGGTTTCGCCTTCACGGTCCAACGCCTCAGGTGATCGATCTGAAATTTGGTACAGAGTTAGATACCTATTATATAGCACGGAGACGTACGAAGAATTTTAATCCCGAAAATGGGTTCATTTCCGAAAAAAACGATATTTATTTTAACACGGAAGTAGTCGCAGGCAAAAGCTAGTAACTACATACAATGACATACTTAACAAATTATTGTGCTTTTCCACCGGCAGCAAGCATCGCTCTTCGCGCATCTTCGGTGGAAATGTGTTTTATTTTATTACAAATAAAAATTCTCGCGCCGCGTCGTCTTGCCTCGCCTCGGCGGTAGTAAAGCACCTTAGTTTTTGTTTTCTAAGCAGTACGTACTCTATACTCCTTAGTCCTGTGTTGTTATTCACTTAACTCAGCGCGCTGCGTCGAACGTAAAGGCGAACGTTTTATCCGGCAAGTTTAAGAAGTCCCGTCGGAGCGTGCAAAACACATTTTAGCGCGAGACTTTTGGATTAGGCAGCTTTATACGACACTGGGGGTGATTCTCTTAACACAGCGCTGCGTCGAACGCGAAGATGAACGTAAAGCTACGCTGGGCGACCGAGCTCTGCTGCCTAACTAAGGACGCACGCTAAAATTTGTCAGTACGCTCCGACGGGACCACTTAAACTTGCCGGATAAACGTTCACCTTTGCCTTCGACGCAGCGCTGTGTTAAGAGAATCATCCCCCTGAACTCGACCTACCTGCCAAATCACGGTAATGTGATGCTTAGTGAACGTATTGTCGGTCCTGCTAGTGAGCGAACCACGGATTACTGATCCTGATAGTGCTGCGTAGAATCATTTGTATTTTCATTCGGTTTTAAAGTTTGCTTTTAGCTTCACTTGTTTAGTGCTCTAATAACTTTATCAGCGTGACCTATTGTGCTATCGCTACGCCGCTTGTCAATGGACGACATTTGCATTGGAAATGGCCGACTAGGGTACAACCACGGTCTAAAGCTAACCCTCGTAAACCCGGAATTCCTTAGCGGTGCACGCTACAAACGCACACATGCGCATACTCTATAGTATAAATGTGAAAGAGTGTATGTCTGTCTTACCTCTTCACGCAAACTTCTGAACCGATTTAGATGAAATTCGGTATGAAGATAGTTTTATACTTAATCCCGGAAAATTTTACAGTTCCCGAGGAGCAGCGATAGACGACTTCTACATAGACGGAGTCGCAGGCAAAAGTTAATGTATGTAAATACTCCATATTCCTCTCGTACATGGTTGTAAAAGAGGTCGACAGGAACCGGTGGTGGCAGATCATCCGCTCCAGATGCAACCCTGATGCTGACGTATGATCCTTAAACATGAGGGACACAAATGTAAGAAATAACGTCAGGGACATACACGGTTAGAACAATTAAATCACGTGACTCACGAGTGTAGTGATTGTAGCGTGTGCGTGCGCCGCAGTGGAATTCCTGCTTAATGGTTCCAGAGGCGATTGGGATAATTCTACGTTTTTTTACAGCTTTCCATGAACAACTCGTTTATACACATAACTCAGGATCTCATTTATGAATACCTTCTCTAGGCTTTTACTTACAAGGAAATTAAAAAGAAAACGTGCCTACTTTAGTCTCTTGGGAGTGAAGCGTCACTTTAGTCCCTGGAGATTAAATGCGTCACTTTAGTCACCTATACATGGCTGTTATAAGCACAGAACTATATCGAGATAGAAGGAAAGAGTTCGTCGTTTTATATGAGAACCGAGCGTGTAACATTTTGCGTAGGCACTTTGACGTCACGCGAGTCTTTTAGTGATGTGTACAACATACACAAAATCGTTTCTAATCTGTGGTGTCATCGATCGCAAGTCGCAACGGAAGAGCGTCAGCAATGCCACTAGGGAAAGTATTTTATTTACTTTTCGACGGTTTTTTTCCTTCAAGCGTTAAATTTGTTTGTCTTTTTCTTTTATCATTTGCCTTGCGTTATTCAATTGGTTCATAATTTTTTTCTTCTTTGGTGTATGAATTAAAGTTTCGTCTGATGTGCATGGTTCATTAATATTCTGTAAGTATAATATATGTTGAAATATAATAATGCAAAACTACTAATTACACAAATTTTAAAACAAATTAGTATGTCATCATTTTATAGTAAAATCACTTTTTCCAGCTTTCTTTTCCTTGGCGTGGTCTTGATAGAGTCCTTCTCTAAAGAAGGTGATCCTTTTATCTGTAGCATAAAAAATACTGTCTGTAGCATAAAGCGCGCGTGAGCGCACGCACACACACACACACGCACACACGCACACACGCACACACGCACACACGCACACACGCACACACACACACACACACACACACACACACACACACACACACACACACACACACACACACACGCACGCACGCACGCACGCACGCACGCACCGACTCCATCATCAGATCATCTCTTAGATACCATAATATTGCATTGTCATTGAGTTTACATATATGGTCCAAATTTAAGCCCATTCCGTTAACGGGAAGTGGGTCAAATTTAATTTGCAAGATTTGACCCATACATACATACATACTTACATACGCATATACATACATTGCAAGTGAAATAAACGCTTGTAAAAATAATTATCGTTTTTTCTGTTTTCAAAATTTATTTTAATCGACTACGAAATCGGCATTGAAAATCGCCGGGTACAACACTATAATTATCTTACTTTTGACAGAAAAATGAGAAATCAACCTTGAACGCGTCTCGACAAGTGCTCGACAGTTTGGATTGGTTTATTTTCTTTGCTGGTTTTCAATGCATGCCAAGTCTGGCGCGTCAAATTAAAGCCGCAATGGAAAAGTAGCAGTAGACACGGACTCGCCCGTTACTGTTTATATGAAATTAATACTATGCAACAAAATAAATTGTTTTATAAATAATAACGGATATTTTAGGGAAAAGAGTACTTACCTATGAAAAGAAATATCTTGATTCACAGCTCCTACTTTTTTGGTGGTGTTTAAACAGTTTATTATCGAGCAACAGGGCATTTTGTTTTTATATTCGAACGTCACACACGGACAGCGGTCGAGAGCGGACTGAGCATCGCGGCGAGCAATGCAGTCCTCAGAACCTCTTTTCGGCACGCGAGGTACATACACTCTTTCCTTCTATCTCGATATAGTTCTGTGGTTATAAGTAATTGTAGGGCATGAGAGGTGAAATTTTTGTTAAGAGCTAGTAGCTATTAGACACGCCAAAATATGCACTCATATCGTACTAATATGGGTCAAATTGCTTGCCAGCGAGTGTATTTGCCCAGCTAATAGGCAGTATCTTAGTTAAAACTCCTGTAGCAATATCAACCTTAAGACTAACAATAGAGAATTGAAACTGCTTTTGTTATTGAATTTGAGATACTGCTTATTGGCGTAGGATTATAATAACTTAAGAAAAATATGAAAGATATACCAAAAGCATAGGAAAATAAGAAGAAGGAGGAACTCTGCTACTACAAGGGATCTCACCCAGTTGCGTGGCATAAATAAGGAGAAAAATAGTTAATCTCCGGCCCTTTAGAATTTCTGTTACCTATTGCCTATAGGCGCTAGGATCCCGTCGATGGGCGTCGCTCGATACCTACTTAACACACACGCAACAAAACACGGCGCGGTCCTGACTAAACCGGCATGGTGCCTCTCCTGAGTTTGCTAGTTGCTAGAAGTTAAAATATATAAGATTCTAAGGGTAAAATGAGTATAATAAATACCTACACTAGAAAGAAATGGATATTCCAAAGGGAAAATTACCTTAATTACAAAAATTGCAAGTCCCTATCCAACTTAATTTTACACTGACAGCGGAAGTATCGATAAAGTTTTAATTTAAGTTTTAAAATATTGTTTTTATTGTAAAATTGAAATAACAAGCATACGAGTAGGTACTAACATAGTTTACAAAAACAAATAAACTTAAATCTTGGTCAACAAAACATCTAAAAAAAAAAATCTAGGAAAAATATAATTAAGTAAAACTAAAAAACAAGCTAATCTATGAAGCGCCGTCTTAGAAACAATATCAATAATTGGCAACATTATTAGTTATTCATAGCACAGCTTTTATCTATTGAAGGCAATTCATATAATTAGGTCGGTTTCCGAAATATAAGAAATATAATCAGAGTTGAATTTGAATCAAAATTCATTTTAATTTTAATTCCAAGGAAACCCCAATTATTTACACGAGAGCTTTGGGTGATTCTCTAACGCGAGAAAATTTATTTTTCCAAGTATCAAAACCAAGCTCACAAATAACTAAATAGTTTGATGGAGGCAAACTTAGAGAGCGTTTAATCAACTTAATTCAGCCGTATCAAACCCATGACTAAAACCGAGAAAACTCTAAATCCAAATTGAAGGTCTAAGCGTCGAAATTGGAATCGAGCTGAATAGCGACACGGAATATCACCATAGTAATTATAGATCATGCTTTGTGAAACTGAGCAGATTAGGCGCACGCGCCGCTTTTAACACGCAACTGCATCATTCATTCGAAGAACCCACATAGGATCCTAACGGTGTATTCGATTAACGAATACTTCCAAATACAACACTTCAAATTTGGCTCGGCTTGATATTTGTGAAGTTTATGATACCTGTACAATGTACAGTTGAACTCATAAGTGGGAGAACATTTTATTACCTTGTCACCTTGGCAAGTATTAAAGTAAGAACCATTTGAATTTAGTATATCAATCGTTTGACTCTAAAAAACATACATACATACATAAAGTCACGCCTCCATTCCCAGAGTGGGTTAGGCAGACCTACAGAATTACCAACAACTCTAAAAAACTTGTTGATAATTCTGCAACCACACCTTGCACAATCAGGCTAAGATGTTTATCAGTGTATTAATGACAGGTTGCAAGCCCATCGCCTAACAGTACTACAACTAAACGAAACGAAAAATGCTCTTTAAATAACCTTACTATTTTGTTAAAAGCTATATATATCCATTGGCACCCCACGTAGTTAACTAGACGCGGTATTAAATAAGAAAACATCCCTGTTCCCCGATCCCCGTGGAAGATCTTTTTTTCTACATTTTATTTGTCAACATCGTCTGTGTAATCAATAATGTATGTAAATGCCAAATTACAGCTTTGTATGTTGTTGTGTTGGTACCAAGACTCCCTCTAAGTAAAAAAAAATTGAATATAAACGTCAGGACATTTTATCGTAAGCCATAATGTTGACATGTTCTTGCTTCTTACAGGGTTATAATTGCATTTGACAGGGACCCGCCCACCCATTCACCGATAAAAGCCTTTGAAAGACTAACCTCTCAATAGAATATACCCCACTAACAGAATAACCTCTTGGAACGAAATATATGCCTAAGTTATTTGTTAACTATAAGGGAAACATTAACAGCTAAAGCACAGATAACCCTTATAAATAGCGCCTTTAAAAGCATATCGTACGGCTTTTCTAAGTAAAAGACTTATAAAACCCATTCAAAACCCCTTGAATGGGATAGCGGGTTTTAAAAGCAAATCAAACGGCTTTTAAGCGATACGGCTTTTCTAAGTAAAACCCTTATAAAAACCCATTCGAAACCCCTTGAATGGGATAGCGGGCCAGTCCCTCGCATATGAGCTTGACAAGGCGCTTAATAGGTACCTACCTACTCACACATCAACTAAGATGTAAGTTAATCCAAAGTATAAATATAATTTCGTCTACAAAAACAGCTCTCGTGTTTCGCTGTTATTCTTTCCTTAGAAAATCGTAGTTTGAACTGTTTGAAGCTTTGTTATTTCCATCTCTTTCACCGGATTTAGTCGAATCTCATATGAATTACCACTTCGAAGTAACCATTCAGTGGCCATTGCAAAATACATTTCGCGAAAGTTATCATTATCGAAAATGTATAGAATTGACGTAAGCTGCAGGAGGCTCGCATCGAGCGATTAAGGCGATTCGATACGTTTTGACAGTTTTCGAAAATAGTTAAGTACTAGGCCCAATGAAACTCTGACCCCCATAGAACTGTGTCAGATAGTACACCAGAGATCTTTTCTTCAGATAGTACACCATAATTATAATTCTCTTCACTCACTAGTGAAATTCCCATTTCTCCATGACAGCAATAAAACAAGTGAGTGCTAATTCTAAACCTCACGTCTTCGTGCGCTAGCGCAGCTCGTGACACTCGTGACGTATTAACGTGATTAATAGTTGTCTCGCGAACGCCGGAGAAAGTAACGCTCTGCCGCACGCTGTCAGTATTAATGACGGGTCGCGGTTACCTACAGAAACAAATTGGTTGATTGAGGACTGTACTGTAACTTGTAATACAAGTGGAAGTCTCTTTTTAATGTATACTGTTACTCGTAGAATGAGATTTCCGCTTATAATAAAAGCTATATTATTTTCTATGAAGAAGGTTCCAGACCACCTTTTGTCCGAAAGGTATATTTTGAGGTACCTTTTTGCTGGTAATATTGGCCATTTGTACGTTAGAAAAAACAATCAACACACCGTCTGGCATATAATTATAACAAGTTCCTCAGTTACTTACAAGAGTGTTATTAGTACAAGTACCTATCAAAGTCATGACTCTATGTGCTATATGTCAATTTAATATTGCTCTTTACAAAACTATAATATTTTCAAAAAACATGATTTACTACGGTTAGGAATTTGAAGTACTAAAAGTAATCAAAAGATTCAAAAGGCATCGTCGACTATCGCTGGGTTTCGAAAATTCAACCAAAAATTTGCGAAAAGGGTGTATGTAATTTTTGAACACGAAAACTATGTAGGTTTTTGTTTCTAATCGAGTTTTCACGTTTAACAGTTGACGACTTGTCTCGTCCGTCATACAATGATTTGAATTCAAAAATGCCTAATATAAGATATCTTTAGTGATAACTTACACATATTTAAACATAAATTACTGAAGTCAATTAGGAGTTAATTTAGTTTTAGGATAAATTTCGCCTTAAGTTACCTACTTTTTATAATTTCGAATGTTTGAATGTAAGCGTAATAAAATTATAACAATGTGAACCGCGCACTTGAAATATGTTTGCTATACACGCCTGTTATAGGCTTACATATAATGAATAATGTTGTCAGGCTTGATTATAAAATAAATGATCGATATGTATGCTGTTGGCATGTCTTTAATAAATAAATAAATAAACAGTTTCAACGAAAACTTATAACCCCTTACTTATAAACGTGAAATAACCGTGTGGAAGCTTATGCCGTGCTTTGTCCTTATTGGTAATTGTGACATTTTCCTCTGACAGAAAGTGACAAAGCATGTCATAAGCTACCCCACGATTATTCCACGTTTATAAGTAAGGAGGATAAAGTTTAATATATCCAAAGAACAGACACAGGGGTTATGGCAAAGTTTACACAAGATATATTCTTGAGTAAAAGTACCTAACCGTCAAATTTTTCACTCTCACGCAGCTGATGTCGTTACTGAAACACGGAATGATTACCAATGCGAATTCTTCTCGTTTTTTGCCACGATATATTGAAGCACAGCATGATATATTGTCAGTAATATTGACAGTGTGCATCATCCATGGCCTGGCAGCGGTACATGAAACAAAACAGTAATTACTCCATCACGCTTTCCACTGATGAATTATAAAAGTGTTCGTGATTACTATTAGAGTCGTGGTGAGGATGGAATCAGACTAATGGCGTTGTTTTGTACAAATTTTACTTTAAACACGCATAGTTACTTATCACCGGTACGGTAATTTCACCTGAGCGCCTTTATTATAATTTTATTTTATGATTTACTAGAGGACGCCCGCAGCTTCGTCAGCGTAGAATTGGTTTCTCGCTACTCCCCCCTTTTTAAGCCCTTAGGGGATGATTTCCAAAAATCCCTTCCTTGTGCACCCCTGATATCCAAGGAATATTCTTTCCAAATTTCAAATCGGTTCAGGCTGTGCGTTGATATAATATATCAACAATTAGTTTAGAATTCTACAGTCAAGTTCAAAAGTATGTATACACTTTAGTACCTTGTCTATTTAACGTCATGTTTTAACTGCCATATGAAATTATCCAAGCGATTAAAGTGACAAGGTACTAAAGTGTATACATACTTTTGAACTTGACTGTACATACTTTTAGTGTAAGTAATTATTTCCTTAACACGAATGACAATGTATTATCTTTACTGAATAAACTTATTTATGGAATTGACATAAGCAGCCGCGCGTTAGATCGTCAGCTTACGTCAATCCTATATTGACAGTTCTCGAAAATCGCTAACGTTACCGTTATCCAACTTGTCTAGGCCCACTGCACTGTTATTACCGCGCTGCGGGACACCAACATCTTCAATAGTGTGATATACGTCGTAAGACTGTACCTATTTGAAAACGCACGCCCTACATGTTGTTTGAATGCTCTGATGGGACGACTAAACTCTTCGGTTAATAATTCGTTCGTCGATTTGACATGCGCGGAATTCTAAAATAAGTTGTGGGTATTTTCTTATAATATAACAAATAGAAACTAGAAAAAGGTCATGGTTTGTTTAAAGATATTGCGTTAAAGCGAGTTTTGATGGCTACAAAGATAATCCGTGTGAAATTTGAAAGTGGGCTCGCACAGTGTCGTGGGAACACTGGTCTAAAATTTAAGAGTCGTTTACTTTTATGATTATTGAACCCAACTTTGCTACGGAATTTATGACAAATTAAAATTTTATATTACCATCAGTTGTTAGTGAGTTTTGCGACATTGATACTTAGATATTTTGACGGGACAGGGTGATTCTCTCAACAGCGCGCTGCGTCGATCTTAAAGATGAAGTTTTATCTGGCAAGTTTAAGAAGTCCCGTCGGAGCGTACAAGACACATTTTAGCGCGTGCCTTCTCAATTAGGCAGGCAGGTGAGTGAGTTCTGGACTGGGATTCTACACGGTAATAACGATATCGTATTTGACGTGTTTCCGTATTGTCAACGTTTTGATAACTCTTATGTCATTTACAATAACGGCAACTGTGACATAAATGATACTAAAACACGTCAAACGCGATATCGTTATAACACAGTAGAATAGAGGCCGTGGTCTCATATCGGCTGAAATGTCTCGAAAGCGATTGATACGTGTAGTGTATCGTCGGCAATCGGCAAGCGTAAAACGGGGTGAATAGGGACACAACCTAAAATAAGGCATAACTTGTTACAACTCAATATTAAGTTAAAATAACGTAACGTTCTATTGGAAATAATGTAGAATCCCAGCCCTGGGGGTGATTCTCTTAACACAACGTTATACAACGTTACGCAACGTTATTAGTGTAATTGTCACTAAAATTTTATTTTGGTTGTAGGTATTCTTCTCAGCACCAACCTTATTTTGTTTCTTCTTGGCCCATTGGTTGACTGGTAGAGAATGCCTTAAGGCATTAAGTCCGCAATTAGTACCTTCTTTGTGTATTGTGCAATAAAGAATAAATAAATAAATAACAAATAAAACGCTGCGTCGAACGCCAAGATGAACGTAAAGCTACCCTCGGCGACCGAGCTCTGCTGCCTAATTGATAAAATGTGTTTGTACGCTCCGACGGGATTACTTAACCTTGCCGGATAAACGTTCATCTTTGCGTTCGACGCAGCATTGTGTTAAGAGAATTACTTAAAAAGCACAGCGCGCTAGTTGGTTGGCCTCTGTGGTTGGCCTTGATTTTGGTTCTCCTGGGCTAAAATGATATTACCTTTGACGTGTTTCCGTATTATTGTCAACGTTTTGATAACTCTTAATTACTTTACGTAATGGCGTAAACGCTAACGTTTTAACGCAATAGAATAGAGGCCCTGTAAATTTGGTCAGATTAAAATTACCTGGATAGGAACTCGTATCACAACTAAATATAAAAATCGTATGAATTTTGCGGCCCTTTTCATTGTTCATATGTTAAAAACAAGCATAGACATAAAACATAATAATCAACCTCCAAAGAAGTCCTGAAGCAACCTGTTTTAGACAAAATAATACTGAAACTATTAAAACATAACTTATCAAACAAATAACAATCCCAATATAATGGCGAGGCCAAATTTCAGCGCTGATATCTCTTAAACAGCTCAACGGATTTTAATGAAACTTAGCTAAGAACCATCCGATTAATTTAGCTTACTTTTAAAACAATACATGGTGCTTTATAAGTAATAAAGTATATTTTAATACCAATCACTTTTAATAGGGTTCCGTAGTCAAACTAGGAACCCTTATAGTTTCGCCATGTCCGTCCATCCGCAGCCTAGCGCAGAGACTCTTAGTACTAGAAAGCTGTAATTTGGCATGAATGAATATGCATATTAGTCACGCCAACAAAGTGGTACAATAAAATGTAAAAAACGTGTACACGTAACGTGGGTATGTATTTTTTTTCTCGTCGTCGTCGGTGTCGTGGATAAGTCTTTTCAAAATAGCATGGGTTTGTGAAAACAGTATTTCAATTAAGTAATCCGTTTATGAAATATTAAGCTTGAAAGCGCAAATTTTTATTAGACCCAAGTGAGTTTAAATAGAAAATTAGTTATAACATGTTGATTTTCATGTTTGTAATACTTAATGGCTTCGGAACCCTACACTGAGTATGGTCCGACATGCTCTTGCCCGGTTTTATTCTATTCTATTAGAAATGACATCGCTTATAAAACGTTGGCCCATCGTTCAGCGCAAAAACTAATAACGTAAGCAATAAACAAACAATTAATTAATTACCAACATTTCCTTAACAATTACGAAAATTACCGCTTGAACTAATACGACATAATAACCGACAAAAACCGACAAAGGTGTTATGAATAACCTAGTAGTCAACAAAAGAACAAAACTCAACAAAAATAAATCTTTTATTAATGGCACGGCATGTCTCCCTCTTCACCGGTGTAATTCTTGATGCTATCTTATTCTCAGAACGTTGTGTTGTGTCCTTGTCTAACTTGTGAGCTGTTCTGTGTTGCTGTCTTTGTTTCCCGTCAATCGATACCCTTAGACACCCACGGTAACCAGTTGCGAGTGTTAAAGAAACTGGGTAGCGCCGGCGTTCAGAATAGTTTACATACAATATTTTATTTATGGTACAACTTGTATTCAGTTATTATAAATCTGAGAAAACGTTTGTAAAGCTTACGTCTTGTCAATGTATCGTTATAATCATGTCATCCAATTGACATTTTAATGAATTCATAAATTTATCCAATGAGAAAAATAATTGCTAAATGCAAAGTTCCAACTGTGACTTACAAAATGTTAAGAAATATCTTGGGATCATAACCTCTACGGGCCTTGATTTTAACAAATGCTTAGCATTTATTTTACTTCATTTTTTTTAAATTGTTACTAAACGATACGAAAAATCGTTGTATTAATTCCTAGTAAAAAGCAATCCTTGAAAAGTAATTTCCGACATGAATTGTTATGTCTACACTTCGTTCGGATAGGTATTTAAAAAAATGTAAACAAACCAAACCACGTGGCTCTGCTCATCAACCAATCCAAGCTGTTTGGTCGAGCTTTGACGTATCAGTGTTGTGCTCCTATTGGCTGACAAACTGTCATCTATCAATGTCACGTGGTTTTTTTGTTTACATTTTTTAAATGCCTATCCGAACGAAGTATATACGTAATTGTTGTTTAAACCCAGCTACTTCTACTACTAAGCAAAGCGGGGCTTAATAAAGTAGAATAGAGGCCCTGGGGTTCTAGTTAACGCCAGCGTACAGCCATGTTATTCTCCTAAGAAACTCACTTTTCAACTCGACAGAAGAATTATTAACCGGTTAATTTAAGCTAGCCGTCACAGCATGCAAACAATATATTATGGCATGCATTCGCAATTAGGTAGCTTGTCACAAAATAGAACTCAAAATAAAAATAAATCCCTGAACCGTAGCGCTACCCCACAACAAAATACCTATCGCTCATTGAGCGCAGGCGCACCCGTCCGGACCCTACTTTCCGACAGTTTATTTTTTACCATTCCCCATACAAGATAAGCCCGTTATTTGAATGGTTTGGAAACGAGATAATTAGCTGTTTTTTCTGTTGTGAGTTTTAAAGGCGCTCTTAATCCGTATAGTGTGGTTTGTTCAATGATCCATTCAGGTGAAGAAAGTATGTAACTAAAATTATATACTGCTATTGCTCTACAGCCGTACTGATTAGAAAAGATTAAAAGTTTGGTCATCTTTTTAAACGGGACCCTACCCAATTCTTAGCTTACGCTGGCTGTCTGTCTGGCTGCCGTAACTTTAAAGACCTGATCTTATGAAAAAAAAGATGCGATTTGTTTTTTTTCCACAATATGTTTTCTTACGGCGGATTTACCAACAAATAATCAAAAAGAAATTAAGTTATAAATAAAGGGGGTACATACAAGAAACGTTTTTCTTCAACAAAAAATTTGGTACCTTAAAAAAACAATAAATACATTAATATCGTCAAGTGTGAAATGGGTTCGCACTGATTCGATTAATCTAATGATTTCTGTGTGGCGGTACGGAACCCTCGGTACGCGAGTCCGACTCGCACGAAGCAAGTTTTAAAAACCCGACTGAATCATTTGATTATGCCGTCTATTATATGTCAGTTATCTACGATTGATATATTTTTTGTTCCGTTCATATATTAACCGAATATAAGGAATTTCCGTAAACGTTCGCTAGCTGTTCATAATATATATTGTATTTGTTTAAAATTAAGTCCCCAGTGCCTAATTCCCCCCGTTCAGTTTTTACCGTGTGGTTGCCGGGTTAGAATAGTGCCACTCCATGTCTTCCCGTGGATGTCGTAAGAGGCGACTAAGGGAATAAGGGCTTCTAGTACTGTTAGGCGATGGGTTTGCAACCTGTCACTAATACACTAGTAAAATTTCTTGGCTTGATTGTGCAAAGTGTGGTTACAGAATCAACAAGTATTTTTAGAGTTGGTGGTATTTCTGTAGCTCTGCCTACCCCACTCTGGGAATGGAGGCGTGATGTATTGTATGTATGTAAGTCCCCAGTTATACTTGACGTTAAGATGAATCTAAGGACTCCTCGCTTATTGAAATCGGCCCATCCATCCAGCCTCTACGAGGGAACAATTAAATAAACATTCATACAGGTAAAAACCATTACCCTTCCCCTTTGACAGTCGGATAAAGGATACATCAATCACCTTTAGAACACACTAACAAAACATTCAAAAATTCAAGAAAAGAGTGCACTCTCATTTGAAAGGGGGTCCACGCACCGTACTCCTCTGGTGCTGCAGGTGTCTATGGGTGACGGTATTCGCTTACCGTCAGGCGATCCGTCTGCTCGTTTGCCTCCTATTCCATAAAAAATAACATAACTTAAAAATACAATTCAATATAGTTGCGATTACAACTTCTAGACCTGATTACTCTTAAATATCCCAAAAAATCATCATCAATTCTATCTATAAACCACGACGATTAAACTACCTTTTTATATGCGGGTAATACACCCTCCTAAAAACAAAAGTTGTCGCTCCTGTGGTCAATAGTTAAGAGAGTGTGTGCATATAAGTTATGTTTTTATATGATAGGTCTAAAGCAGCCCTTACGCTGTTTTTGCGGGTATGGGCTTAGCTAGAAAATTAGGCCTTAAAAACGTTAACTTTCAGCGTGTCCACAGGAAAGACGGTGACCTAAATCTGTGTATGACCCATGCACAAACCGCATCCGATTTGGTGTATCCCTTTAAAGCTACAACATTTTTAGTGATGGTAGAACCCTGTGCATTGTCCGTCCATATCGCTACCACCATCTTATCTATTAACCTACCGCCAATCAGCAGTGTGGGGATAACCGGTAATTACTAGCGTAGAGGCATTCCATCTTAATCCTCAGGGTTGGCCTGAATGGGTGTCTATCATTTCATCGAAACACTTTCCATCTAATGTATCATTTCATCGAACGCTATTTTTTGCTGAAACCATATGGTTTTCAGTGTATCTTGAAAATTTAATCTAACCTAACGTAATTAATTAGTGTTTAAGATACCCTGAAAACTTTATGGTTTCAGCAGAAAACAACGTTCGATGAAATTATACATTTGATGAAGTGATGAGTTACCGGCCTGAATGATAGTGTGCCTTTCCCTTTCCATAAAAAAGCCACAGACAGATACACGGACCCCTCTGTTGGTGTAGGGGGTTAAAAATCCATTTTAACTTTCGTCCCACTTTATTAAAACTCCAAATCTGTTTAAAATATTACCCATTTTTGTTCATAAGAGCTACAGCCAGACATGATTTCGGTATGACCAGGAACAGGAACACAGTAGTTACAAAGCGACAGTAGTACGAGAAACTCCCAGTATGTAACTGAGTTTCCTATCGGTTTTTTTTTTTCTTTTCTTAGCTGGTTATCAACAGGGAAGCTTTAGTTACAAAACGAGAAAAAATATTCTCATTACGTAACTGGGTTAACAACAGATAATAACTTTCCTCTTTTCGTAGCCGATTATCAACAGGGAAACGGTAGTTTAAAACGAGACAAATAATTCTTTATACCTACGTAACTGGGTTACGACGAACTGAAAAAAATATTTCCAACTTCGTAGCCGGTTACAAAACTTGGTTACGCAGTGGGACTAAGGGAAAAATCCATTGCTTCCAATCCAAATTGTTGTCAATGTTTTATAAATTCTTCAAACGTGCGCGCAATGCAAGGAATCTAATATTAAAAGACAATGCCGTTCGAGGAAGCCCCGCTGGTATCTGAGAGATAAATCAAATAAAGGCCCCGGATAGGACACATTCCGATAGCTGGCTTTTACCGTGTTAACTCTATCAACTTCTTAGATTCTAACACCTTAAAGTTAAGAAAAGTATTTAAAAAAAGTCTGAACTCCATCCTATCCTTTTTAGGGTTCCGTAGTCAAACAAAGAACCGTTATAGTTTCGCCACGTCCGTCCGTCCGTCCGCAGCTTAGCTCCGAGACTCTTAGTACTAGAAAGCTGTAATTTGACATATTAGTCACTCCAACAAAGTGGTAAAAAAACATGAAAAAAACAATTTGTGTACTTCCTCTACACGTATCGAGGAGATGTTTTTTTTTCTCGTCTACCCCAATGTGTGGGGTATCGTTGGAAAGGCCTTTCCAAAATATGATGGATTTTTTAATTTTCGATTAAGGGATCCGTTTATGAAATATTAAGCTTTAAAGCGCAAATTTTTGTTAGAGTCAAATGTCCCCCCCCCCACCCCTACAGCCAAAACTACAAATTCTAAAAATCATTACAATCACAAATCATTTAAGCAAGATATTTTTTTTAGAGTCAAGATACGCGGCATTAGCAATTGTTGGTTACGCGGTATTGCAGTTTTATCGACGATCTAACGAATTTGAAAGAAAAACTATCACGACTAAGTAGACATCATTGGTTCTTGAGAAACAGGTGATTAAAGTGTTTATACCTACTAAAATCTTTACTTCACCTTTTAATTCGTAGAAATCATCTAAGACCGCAACAAATGACTTGAAATAGGAAATTTGTTATTACTTATTGTTGAACCCAACACTGAGCATGGTCCGACATGCTCTTGCCCGTTTTTTATCACATTTCGATCTTCTGACCGTTTCAATCAAAACAACGTCACCGGACAGCGCAGTTTTAAAAGAAAGACGAACAAATTAGGCTCTCAATCGCATTAATCCATCCATCAGCTCTGGAGCGATTGAGGTTCTTTGTTCCTGACCAATATGTGCGGGCCGGTGCTCGTCGCCGGCACCCTCTCTTTGTAGCCTCGGAGGGTTGCAGAACTCGTCGCGCTCGGAACTCGCCGACGGCCAGAGCGATTGAAATGTTAAATGCCCTCTCGTCTGGGGTCCAAGATACTGACGTATTTGCTGACAGTTGGCAATTGCTGCTTAAAAATATTGATATTTTTCTGTTCTAATGATAATGAAAAAAAAGTGTTGTTTATGTTGTCGTGTAATGTAAATTAACGTAATAGGTGATTTGGTGTTTACTGTAAGCCTGTTATTGTAAATTATAAATAAAAAAAAAAAAAAAAAAAAAAAAAAAAAAAAAAAAAAAAAAAAACTTAAGTAATTTTAAGACTAAATGTTAACAAATTATTGACTGGAGAATAAAACGACTATAGCTGTATTATCTGTTCGATATAATAAATAAATATACCTAATAAGATTTTTTTACGATCGCCAAACGGATTATAAATAAAACAATAAAAAGCTTGCTGAAAAGTTAACTAGGTATTGTAAATGAGCAGCAAAAGAACTATGTTTCTAATCACAAAACTATTACAACGTCATCGTTTTGACTCGCTAAATCACTTTTTGATGGTCACATAGCGACCGTAATTGCTTTTTTGTTATTTTTCTGCCGGCTGTCGACTCTGAAAGGTGATTTATAACTCAAAATGTTAGGAATTATGACTTTTATGTCTTTTTAATTTGGGCATAAGCTTTTTACTGTGTCTCTATTACGTATTATTCGTTAAAGAGGATCGTGAAACGAATTTTATTAAAACAAAATGTGTTATTTTTGTCCTAAATATAATCAGTTTTTTAACGATCTCATTGGTAGCCTTTTAACAAGGCAACAAGGCCCGACTTTGGTTCCAAGAGGTCTTCCAGGGGAGTCTTAATGAACTGGTTCGGAAGTATTGGGTGCTGGTGATCAAAACGCGGGCGTTCTTTGATGTATCCCGAGCTAAGCAGGGTACAAGGGTACATGCCCTGCCCATCAACCCCTTATTCAGGTCCAACTTACGATCGGCACATTGCTGTAACATCGTTGTTTTCAAAGATAAATATGAATAATCGTTAGCTATTCGATTATCTAGGGGATCATCATAGTTAGGTGAAGTGACTATCGATATGGCTTCTGATGGGTGTTTAGCTTGTGATCTTCTAGATTACAGAGAAGGCTGTAACACCTTTTCCTTTTTCTTTATGGGTTAATATTGGATATAGGAACACGGAGTGCTTTTACGAAGTAAAAGATGCGGTTATGTAAAGTGATATAACATTTTTAAACAGTACAACATTCATATAATTTCTTGGATGCTGTTGTTTTTTAAAAGATCAGGTGGGGCAAGTGCGTTAAACCAAAAATATCTCAAGTATATGGTTTGTCGGACTTGCCCCGTTGGTGCGTTTGTCCCACCTGACCTTAATGTTTCCAGCTGTAGGTGTGATTAATGAGCATTTCTGTATAAGGGTAGATTTACAAATATATACAGGGAGTTGTGATTCAAGCCTGTCGTTTAATTGACGTGTTCTTAATAGTTATCAGGCGCAGTCGATAGGATACGAAACTAAGTTCCCAAAAATAATCCGATTTCGAATCAGATTCCTGCCTTTGTTTTGCTTCGGTTTATATGTGTTTTCTGTAACAACCGTTATATAAACCAGAATTTATTGAACATCAAAAACCGTTGCGTGATTTAGGAGTAGTTATAGAGACAGACAGACGTGGAAAGCGATTTTATTTTGTGTAATAAATAAAGATAGATAAGTATAAAGAAAATATGACCGCAGCGTGGAAGCACTAACAAATGGCTGTCAAACAGAGACCCTTGCGAGTACTTTTATATGAACGTAATAAATAAGAAACTGCGATGATAAGTATTTTTTATCATTCTACAAATCGCTATAATAAATGTCTTAGGGCGGTCTCAGGAGAGCCTTTCGTTTCGTCAAAAAGTTTTCGCCATACTAATTCATTTCCCAAATATATCAATTCACCAAACTGGTTTTGTTCCGAAACTGTAAATATTTCAGGATTTATTTTAGGACCATCATGTAGGTTATACAACGTTAGTTTTATAAAAATCCAGGGCCTCTATTCGACTGCGTTATAACGATATCGTTTTTGACCTGTTTCCGTATTGTCAACGTTTTGATAACTCTTATGTCATTTACAATAATGGCGATCCTGTGACATAAACGATTCTTAAACGTGTCTAACACGATATCGTTTTAACGCACCTGAATAGAGGCCCTGATATATTTACAGTTTTGGAAAAACATCAGTTTGGTCAAATTATATGTTTGGGAAAGGAATCAGTTTGGCAAAACTTATTCACAAAACGAAGGTGGGCGTTTTCCAAAAAAAGTGTACATCGTTAAAGACAAAAGTTAAGAAAATTTAACTTTTCCATTTCGTCACGAAAATTAACGTATGTAAATGTATGGCTAATGAAATGAGTGACGAAACGGAAAAAGTTAAATTTTCTTAACTTTTGTCCTTAACGATGTACACTTTTTTTGCAAAACGCCCAGGTAACCCCGGTCTCAGACTAGCGTTTTACATGCGCGTATATGCTTGTTTTTGAAAGCGCAGTGTACACATGTGCGGTTTTGTATACGCATGTTCGAAAAACGAGCCAAAACAGCGCAGAATATAACGCATGTCTGAAACCGCCCTTAAGCATTATAACGTTTACTTTAACCGCCCGCCACCCGCACATTACCTACCTCACCCACTGTTGCACGGCTAACACATGACGGCAGCGCGCGAGTTACGTCGCCGCGAGATAGACTACCTGTCTTTTTCTGACCGTTCTAGGGCTCTAGCCAAGATGCAAACGCCCCTAACGTTTTTCTTTTCTATCGCTCAAAATGTAAGGGATGACAGTCGACCACGTGCTTTATCGAAACGCACGAGAATGTCATCCTATACATTTTGAGTGATAGAAAAGAAAAATGTTAGGAGCGTTTGCATCTTGGCTAGGGCCCCTAATTAGACAATGACGGGTAGTCTATCGCGCGCGCGACGTAACTCGTGCGCCGTCAAGTGCTAACCGTGCAGCAGCGGCTATCATAGCCGATTCGGAATTTGCAGATTCGGGCAAAAAGGTGATAATTGATTGATTTCATTGGTTGATTTGTATCAACGCCCTCTAATATAGTTTTATATGTATGTGATTTATGAAAGATTAAGTACCTATGTTTTATTGATGTATAAATATAAACTTCTGTATCTATTTATGTAGGTACATACATTTTCAACGATTTTTTTTTCTATTAGTTTATAATTTACATGCTCTTTTCATAAATGTTCTCTTCTCATTTGTTCGTGATGCAGAAGATGTGCGTGCGCATATCCTGGCCAACGCACGCGAGCCGGACGGACAGCTGTCGCCCATACTTTATAAAATTCAAGGTGTTTACTTATACTTACTACCTTGTCTTTATATTTTGTTGGTGGTAGGACCCTGTGCAGGGTCCGTCCGGATCGCTACCACCATCTTATCCATTAACCATCCGCCAAGCAACAGTGTTCGCATTGGTGTGTTCCGGTGCCGGTATAAGACAACCGGTGAAATTACTAGCATAGAGGCATTCCATCTTAGTCCTCAGGGTTGGCAACGCATTTTAGGTCTTAAGATTATAGTCTCGAGAATTCAAATGTCTTTGGGTCTTCCACTTACCTTATCATAAAAAAAAAACTAGAAGTATAATTTTTACGGACGAACTTTTACACATGAATTTATTTAAAACCAAATTTATCACGCGTTCTAAGTACCGACTAGGTCTGCCGCGATCCAAATTAGCCATGTTCAGAGCTGGTCCTTACTCCAGAGCAATAAAAGTATACAATAAGCTGCCCAAAATTGTATAGTCTTAAACTTAAAAAGAATATTAAAAAATATTTTTCACTTCTCATGCTCTTAAAATGCTACTTAAATCTCTGCGAATCGGGACTAAAGCTCCTTATTAATCTCTAGGGATTAAAGTATATTTTTTTAATTTACTTTGGAAACCCCTAAACAACCAATCACGGTGTTTGTGAATGGTGGACTATGGCCATTTTCAGTGATTGTGTATGAATCATATTTTTGGGTGTCGAAATAACCTCAAAATGACAACTGTGCAAATATATAAAAAAAAAGAATTGTACTAATTGCACTTTTAATACATCGTAGATTTGGTTAGCTACTTTTATTTTATTAATGTTAGATTAACGATAGTAATAATAAGATACCTAATTGTTAGTTTTAATTGTTAGAAACTTTTTTATAATAAATGTTGTAATTTTGTTTAGAACGTCGTTTTTTTTCCTCGCATTCAAAAGAAAAGTAAAGTGTTTAACGCGAGACTAAACAACCATAATGACACTAAACATCTCGTGTCATTATGGCTTGTTTTAGTCCCTTGTTGAACAATCTACTATTAATTGACAAATGTTATTAGATGAGATTCTTTTAATGATCAAACTTTAAGCAATATAAAATAAAATTGGAACACTAGTATTTATTAGATAAGTATTGACATGCGTATAATAGATCTATCATATCATAACTTTAACACTATAGTGACAAAATATAAGAATTAGTAGCAATAAGTTGAGTAAATTAAATCTATTGACATATGTACCTACTCGTAACTAACTAACTAACTAATTATTAATGTAATTGTGACATTGTAATACCCTTACCGATGACCTGCCTACATTTGTAACCCGAACATCCTACAAAATTTTATTAGACACAATTAATGAACAAATAAATAAAAATAAATTAGTACCTACACTTGCCTACTTGATACACACCTTTCACTTAGGATCTCAATCTCTTACGGGCTGGAAGAGACCCCATTAAGGGAAGTATGTATTTTTACTTTACAATAAGATTTTGCTTTTTAAACTTTGACATTAAGTATTTTGATTTTTCATTTATTTTTAACACTGACGATCTTATTGTGAATTAATTATAACTATGCTACATAATAATAATGTACTTTACAATACAAAATAAATGACTACCTAAGGTAACAACACCAATGTTCGACACTTTTAGCTGACATGCACCAATAATCGACAGAAGCTTTTAATTCTAAGATCATAGGGTTATAAATTGATTGTTGCAAAATAAATGAATAACTCCTATCTTCTTTGAGTAAGAATCAGTGTCGAACATTGGTCCTTTGTCGAGTACTGGTGTCTTTACCTTACCTACCTATTGTTATGTTTTATTTTGCACAACAAAGTGTTTACATTACATACCTACATACATCATCAAAATTTCATTACTACAAAATAATAACTCCAACGATTTTCCAAATCGAAATTCTGGTGACGGATAGACTTCTTTATAAAGTCAGTAGTTTGAACTAAACACTTTGGTACTTAACCTTTTTTCACAAAGAAAATCTTGCTTGGAGTATAAAGAAACTTACCATAGGTATTTAACAAGTTAAATGCCTCAACAGTAATGAGTTTGACGAACAGGTACACGTTTCTGCTCTTTTCTCCCTTGAACTTAGTCGAGGGGCTGTCCAAAGTTTGGGAGCAGTTAAAGTTGCCACATGACTAGAAGTTTGGGAAACAATTATACTTCCCACTTGTTTGTTCGACATTGTTTGCGATAATTTACTCGCTGGGAGTTTAATATTGCTTTGAATTTCATTGAATTGTTAGTTGTTCATTTGAAGTATAATTTAGTTTCTGCTTTAATTATTGTATTTGACAGGTCTCTTTATATAATTGAACAACTCTATCACATTTGTCAAAAGAAAACATTACAGGGATTGACAGCAACATTTCCTATCGCTCGGTCTTCCGCTAAGTTGAATCTGTAAGACTTTATATTACCAAAATTATCGAAAATTTTAGACTAAACTGTCGTCATATCTAACCAATGTCGTTTAAATTAGTTGAAGCCATTTATCCCTAAATAATAATGATAATACAGCAAGCATTACTTCTCAACACGGCACATATTATTAGCACGTTCCTCTCTGAAGCCCTAACTGCCTGTAGCTTGAACCCTGCCTTGCTGCCGGCGGCACCCTAAAACACCTAACTCACGTTTTTTTTTATAATGTTTATATTGAAAAAAGAGTATTATTATTTTACTTTTAACTTAACCTACAGATTTTAATAAATATCCATTATATACACACTTATATTATAGGACATAAAAGGTATTGTACGTTTATTGCAAACGTAAAATTAACTATTGCCCTCTAGGTACCTACTGGACCTTGTTATTACAAGGTCCAGCCTGTGAAAAAAACCCGTCTCATCACGTGTTACTAACCCAATCCCAGACCCAATCCCAACAACTGACAACAATCGCATAAATCCCTATCATCCGATGTCCATTTAAAAACGGAACCCTCCAGCGGGGGTGGACTCCACTGGGATTATACCCAACAAGACACACAAGCCCAAATTTTGAGGCTCGTGTGTGTCTGTCACGTTTCTACAAGTGTGCCATGACTGAAGAGTGACAAAGACAGTTTCGACCAGTTTTAGGGGTGCAGGGTGAGTAGTAAAGGTGCAGTAACCGCCGTGACAACGTGTGGGGGACCGTAATTGGCAGATTTCGGCTTAAGTGCCTCATTAGCGGAGCGGTGCCAAATTGTGACTGAAAAATTAACGCTCGAAGTTTTTAGTGCTATCTTTTCAATAACAATTTGTACGGTTGACTTTAATTACATGTTTTGTTGTATTTACCCTTCGCGCTCCTCAATAATACTACGTATACCTAATTAGTCTGTTTATGATAACTATTTAGAATAAATCTATAGATTATATAGGATGTAGTTAGATCTTTTAGAAATTTCTACTTATTGAATGTAGTTTATTAACGACTAGCGACCCGCCCTCGCTTCGCTCCGGGTTAAAGTATTATACATATAAACCTTCCTCTCGAATCACTCTATCTATTAAAAACCACATCAAAATCCGTTGCGTAGTTTTAAAACTAAGCATAGGTACCTATGGACAGTCAGAGGGAAGTAACTTTGTTTTATACCATGTATTGAAGAGGCAACAGTTTAATTTGCCTGTAGGTACTTATACTAGTAGCATTCTAAAAATCATTGTCCAAAGTTGAAGAATAGGTAGTTGATGTAATTTAAACATCGCTAGTGGTCATAATCATAGCTAGCATCTTTCAACATGCTAGATTCTAAAATAACACATTAAAAAAAGTGGCTATTTACATTGTAAGGTTCCGTACCCAAGAGGTACCAAACGGAACCCTTTTACTAAGCCTACGCTGTCCGTGCGTCCGAATACCCTACCTGTAAAGAGCTCCTCCTCTTTCAAACCATAGTAAAATATAAAATTGTTACGCTTTCTTGTTGTAGCCACAACAGCCAACAGCAACAACGATCAATTATTTTTAAGGAATAAAAATTTAATACATTAATATCTATCGTCGTTATTGTTATAGCCCGGAGGTTCTATTGGCTCTTGATGGAACCCTAACCTAACCTAACCTATGCTAATATACTCGCAGTTAACTAAGCGAATTTACCGAAATAAGTGTTTGGGGCCAACCTCTCCTTACCTTACAAATATGAGTATAGTGATATTTTTAACGGTCAATAAAACTTAACATTTACTGTAAGAAAAATCAAAGTACGAACAATCGATAAACAGCATGCCTGAATTGCAATAATTAGCACAAACAATACTTATGATCTTCAAATATAATGTGACTATAAATTATGCCCTTAAAAACCGCAATGTAAAAAAGTATTATGCATCCTGAGCATAATACTTTTTGACAAAATACTTGAATGAGCATAAATTTTATGCGGAATGTGTTATTATGTCTGTCTAAACTAGCACAATTGTTATGCGAGCAGAGGGAGACCCTAATGCTACGTATTGTGTGACAAAACAAACAAGAGGACCGACGGCTTACCTAACGACGGAGGAGTGCGGCCTCGTTACGACGAATCTCAGTTACGTGACTTAATTAAAAAGTTTATGCAACGTCCATAACGTGTGGGCACTGTGCAACGTGACTGCGCAATCGTCAATTAAGTGTGCAAACAGCAGTTTTTTGATAAAATTAAGCTGCTTGTTGTTGGGTAATTGATTTTACCGTACGTTAATAGGTTTGATCGTGGTTTGTAAAAACTTGTAAGCGTTTTGTAACGTTGCTTTCTTAGGTTTGGAACACAAAGAGTTATTTAACTTAAGTTAGATTTGGGTTTAGAAGCTTGGTTACGCTTTGGTAAATAAATAGTTTTCACATTTCAATTTAAGTTTTACAAAAGTTTTGACTAATTAGACGCTTGTTACACTTGTAACAACCACTGTGTGAAGCTATATTGAGTTATAGATTACTTTTTTTTTAGATAAATCTAGCTCTGTATTCATTGTCTAAGTCTCACCCATCAGTTACTATCATCATCATTTTCAGTTACAGTATGTCAATCTATTTTAAATTTAAACTCACATAACATAGTATTATAGTCTTGAGAACTCAAATGTCTATGGGTCTCAGATTCTACTTACCATCAGGTGGCCTGAGTGCTCATGTGCCTCCTCCTTATAATAAAAATAAATAACACTACGCCTTAATTCCACGAGTGGAGTAGCTAACAAAATCTTAAAGACTTGTTTTTAATTCTGTAACCACATGAATACCAAGAAGTTTACTAGTGTATTAGCCCAAGCCCTTACTCCCTTGGTCACCTCTTACGAAATCCACGAGAAGACGTGGAGTGCCACTATTTTAACTCGGCAACCACACGGGGGCAAATTTAAACCCAACCAACCTATTTGCGCCTAGCAGCAAATACCAAAATATACTTTTAAAACTAATCAGTTTCTCATGTTTAATTTCTCGCACAAAATGCGCCTCAGCGAGTCTGAGCCCTAACCCTCCCTACGAGAGGGCGGACGGCACGTAATCTGATTTACTGCCCGTAACAGGTAAACTGGTGAGTGCTGAGTGGAAAGAGCACGTATTTGTAAGGATACGGTGGTTTCACGCCGTTTAGTTATGTACGATAGATCTGAGGGAGGGAATTAGATTATTTTTACGAGTGGTAGAGGTAAGCTAAGATAAACGTTATTAATAGGTAAGGATCCTGAGTGAAAGCCCAGGAACATGAGACGAAATTAAGGGTTACAATGGGCAATATTTCTTCCTAAAGAACTTGCCAGAGGTAGTAAAAACATGAAATTAAGGAAGAAGAAAATAGGAAGTTTTATTTGGTAGGGTTCAAAACTGGCACTGGCGTAATAGTTCGATCGGACTTAACAGAAATTCAGGGCTGGGATTCTACACGGTAATAACGATATCGTCTTTGACGTGTTTCCGAATTGTTAACGTTTTGATAACTCTTAGTCATTCACATAAACGATTCTTAAACACGTCAAACGCGATATCTTATAACGCAGTAGAATAAAGGCCCAGGTAATTCTCCAATCAGTCGAACTAATTGACTCACTGAAAAACGGGGTGACAACGTTGGAAACGATGAGGTAGGTGTAAGTAGGGCGGATGGGAAAGAAAGCAAGCCGCGTTGCAGTCGCTTTGCCCCCCTAGAGCTGACGCGTAAGCAACTGGGACGGCTGCACACAAAATTGTTCAACTATAGATTTATATTGTGTTGATTATAACAATTTGGTGAGCTCGTAAGCGAATAAATTAGCCGCGCCATGTTTTAGGAATGTAGCCCGCGTCAACAGTCAATTCCTGCTGGGGGAGTGATTATCTCAACACAGCGCTCGATCGAAAAAGGTGAAGTTTTATCTGGAAAGTTTAAGAAGTCCCGTCGGAGCGTACAAAATACATTTTTAGCGCCTGCCTTCTCAATTAGGCTGCAGGCAAGTGAGTCGAGTTCAGTATCGTATAAAGCGCTGTGTTGAGAGAATCACCCCCGGTTATTCATTCATTTACATGTTCTTCGTCTTGCCCGTGTGGTTGCCGGGTTAGAATAGTGTCACTCCATGTCTTCCCGTGGATGTCGTAAGAGGCGACTAGGGCATAAGGGCTTATAGTACTGCTAGATGATGGGTTTGCAACCTGTCACTAATAATACACTGGTAGCCGGATTGTGCAAAATGTGGTTACAGAATTAGCAACAAATATTTTTTGAGTTGTTGGTATTTCTGTAGATCTGCCTACCCTACTCTGGAATAAAGGCGTGATGTTATGTATGCAAATATGTATGTTCTTCATCTTTCTCTCATTTTCGGTCTTAAGGACACCTTTAACTTTAGACACGGGCTAGACTGAAAATTTGAATCGGCCGTATGAGAATTACTTAACGCCTGTTTTACGGGTAGATCTGTCATCAATGAAAATAAATAAATAACGGTACAAAATTGCAAATATGTATGTACTTACAGATGATGACCAGATATCAAAGATACGCAGTAAAAGCGATTGCACGAGACGACTATTTGCAGCGCGCCCGCAGCAATTCAAGTTCTCGATTCTACATGGTAAAACCATATTGCCTTTGAACTGTTATCGTATTGTTTTTAACTCGACTGCCATTACTCTCAATGTCAAATAAGTAAGAGCTATCAAAACGTTGACACGTCAAAGTTAATATGGTTTTTACCCAGTAGAACAGAGGCGCAGTTGTGGGATAATCGCTACCTTTTGTCTACCTTTACACACATGCGCGACTTAAAGCAGCCATTGCTGCATTAATGCGATGCAGTCGCTTATATGTATCATGTAAAGTATCAGCCACTGCAGTGACACAATCACGACACAGGAGATTCTTGGAATCGATTCAACAGCCAGTGCTGTCTTTTACGTGAGGAAATGGAGGCCCTGGGTACTTTAGGATAATATTGGAGCTATGATAATAAGCAAAGGGAGGACAATGGATGCAATAAAGTGAAGAGAGCATAAAATGGATAAGACTTTTATTAAATTTCGAGTAGTGTTTATGTATAAAAATATCCGCAGTTTTTGTTATAAGTATATGATTATATCAGCAAGTACATAATACCCTTATCCTCCATAGTACATAATTAATTAATATATTAAGAAAGTACTGGCCACTTGTAAATTTTCCCCATAATTATGTGGATAGTGAACCATAAAAGGAATGGACTGAAAATAATTACATATATTGAAAATATTGTTATCATTTACAACAATAATTTTATATAACCATTTTGCAATTATGTTCTCTTTTTAACCCAATTTTAGTTATACCCATATTACGTACATATCGTTTGACATGATTTTGACGTAATTTTCATTCGTCGTCCGCACATTACGAGTAATAATAAGCACTGGTGTTTTGTTATTTTGGTGTTCAATAACGAGTACCTAGTTGTTTTGTACTGGATTGTATGAAAGTAGGACGTTTTTCTAATTTGTTATCCATTAGTGGTCTGGCAGTACCTACCAAGGGTCCGTATCGATCGCGGGCCCTAGGCAATTGCTCAAAGTGCCCAATGGGTAAGACTGACCCCCAGAGTGTTTAAGCATCGATGCAACCGCAAGATTTTATTGATTCAATAGGGCGACTGCACCGATTCACTCGCGTGATTGGGTCGATACAAAGAGGTTAAATTTCAATGGAAACCTACATTAATGTCCTCAAATTCCATCATCAAATCCTAAATTTGTCGCGGGCTCGCGCGCCGTTCACATTAGCCGCAAATATCGCCACCTTCCATTAAATCGCCTTCAATCAATCACAACCCATTTGAAATTAAATCACACGGGGCAAATTAACCTTTACTGTCTTAACTTTAAGGTGGCGAATAAATTAAGTTTAAGTGCAAAATGAAGGCCCGCGTGCTGCAGTCTACTTTAAAAGTGAAGGCGTAACTACAATGTGGATGCTAAATCAAATTAGCTCTTCTGCTATTACTTAAAAGGATGCATTTCCAATTAAAGTTCTTTGCTCAATATGGTAATTTTCCTAATAACAGCAGAACTAATGGCCCGTGAAATTGGCAGCTGTTGGCCAATATTGGATTGGTTTTTTGTGCTTATTTTAATAGCGGCATTAGGGGATTGATTTAACGGTTATAATTTCGTATTTTATGCCTTAATACTGATTTGGTGAGTTTTTCGATTGATTACTGTATTTGTTAGCAACATAACTTTTAGGTAATATACCTATCTAATTTCCCATCATTTTAAATTACGTTACTGACTTGTATTCAAATGTAAGTTACATTATAAATTTATAAGCAAATTGAAATCCATACAATGAGTTAACCTAATTAATTTACCAATTTTAACTCGAAAATTATCAAGGCTTACAATTAATTACAAGCTAGACTTACAAATAATTGTTACAGAATTAAAGAAAGTATTTTTTGGATACCTATCTGGGTCATACTCACTCTTAAAAACAAAAGTCGTCTCTCCTGTGGTCGATAGTTAAATAGCTTGTGTGCATATAAGTTATAGACTAAAGCAGTCCTGACGGCGTTTTTGCGGGAATGGGCTTAGCCAGAAAATTAGGCCTTAAAAACGTAAACTTTCGGATCAAAATTCTGTGGCCCTAGTGAAAAGGGATACAAGTCTCCCAAGGTTTAGGTGAAAAACGGCATAAGTCTAGTATACTCTGTACATAACGTTTGCCCTTTCTTATTAAGAGCTAAGTCGACTTGTATCCGTAGCCGACTTGTAGCCACAGAATTATCCCAGAAGTGTTACTTTTTTCAGAATAAATCATCAGAACATTCAGGACCTGTATTCTACTGGAAAGAAACCATATTGTCTTTGACCTGTTACCGTATTGACTATACGTTTTGATAGGTATTATTTACTTGACAGTAATCGCAGAGTTTGAGTTAAAAACAATGTGATTACATGTCAAACTGCAATACGCGTAAGTAACAAATTTAATAGGTGCACAATACTCCTTAACCAGTAAATCAGTTAGGCACATTTTGCAACTCGTATGGTTTTACCCCGTGGAATAGCGGCTCAGTGGACTCTATCAACCATAACTTAATCGGTGCCGCTTTGAAGATCGGAGTTCGATGTTACGATAGCGCCATCTCGCTGTCTCCTGATTTATTTTCGAGTGAGGAGTGACAGGTATATTGCCGTCCCGGGAGAAAATCTATGAAGCAGAATCGAGACTTCGAATCGTAGCGACTGTTAGGTACCCGAAGTTTCGTATATAATAGCTTAAAATATTCGATTAACAACTGGAGTTACAAAAGAATTTCGACATGTAATTTAGCAAAATGGTCTTTACTTAGCTTTGAGATATGTTCTATCACGCTAGTTTTCAGTGAGCTTCGTATTTCGATCCATTGGTTAGGGCTAGATATTGCACTCAACAAAGCTATAGTGACTGAAAAAACTTGGAAATTTTCTGAATTTACAAGCGAACGCACGACTACTGTGTTAACGTAAACCTTTAAATACTTGTCTGAGCCGACTGATCAACAACTAAAGAAAAAACCTTTGTAATCGAAACTAAGAGGGTTAAGGTTGTGTCGTACTAGACAGTCAAGCAGTTGACGGAGGACCTGTGGGGCTAGACGAGTTGCATTCGACAATCGTTAGCGTTTATGTTTCGATTGAAAAATGTGTGGAATTGACGTAAGCCACCGAGATAGTACCACGTGACAATCACGGTGGCTTACGTCAATTCTATACATTTGTGTATCGAAACATAATGGCTAACGTTTGTCGAATGCAACTCGTCTAGCCCCACAGAGCGGTTGGCAATTACTCCACCGACAAGAACATGGCTCTTTAATAAGGAGAGAGAGAGATAATCAAAACTAAAGCGCACGCGCATACTGTCAGTTATATAATTAAGTATAACAATTAATTCAACATCGGATTGCATCGAAATTAAATTCAAAATACGGTACGTCCGTGTTTATAAACATACCCATTGTTTACAGCTGTGTTATTAATTGCGCGGACGCAGCGCGGCGTTCCAAAACAAGGCCGTTCGTTATTTAACATGGCGGCAGACATGATTCTATAATGATCAACTTTATGTTCCAAGTTCATTGACGAACAATATGTCGTACCGATCTAACTCAACTTTGATGGAAAACCAGCCAGTTGAAGTTTAAATTTGAAATGTTATGCACTCTTTGATTGATATCACACGAAATTAAATTTACCGAAACGTCAAACCCAGCGTTTATGGAAGGCAGTTATCTCTGCAGCATCAGAGGGTCAATGGTTCAAATATAACCTTTGAAACCCCAGAATAAAAAAACAAACCAACGAATTTAACCGATACCGATCTCGCACAAACAACGTGACGTATTTGCGTTATTTTCGTCCCGAATCCTTTGATAGCATCAAGTAAACTAGCTTTTTTGTGCAAGGGAAAAACACTACGAACAGTAAAACCAGAATACCTACTCGATTGTCTTTCGCTTTCACGCACTCTCTGACAATACAAATATACTGACAAATAGCAGGGACTCTATACGGTAAAACCACATGACATGCTTTTGACATGTTATCGTACTTTATTTAACTCGGCCGCCATTACTGTCAAGTAAATAAGAGCTATCGTAACGTTGACAATGCGGCAATATATCAAAAGCAACACGCATTACCGAGAAGAATAGAACCTCTGCATGTCTCTCTAAAAACCCAAGTAGATAGTTCGACGTTGAATTTAACGTCGAACACAACGCTTCTCGTAATAAAGAATAAGTAACACCACAGGAAGCAGCCGTGACTAAACGAAAATATTCCCTGCTCAGTTGTACAAACACAGGTTAATAATATACTAGCGAAACCAGTAACTGAAGACCCTTGTGTGCTTACGTATCACGTACATTATAAAGACCACGTTATCGGTGAAGTGGCTAGTGCGTCAACGGTAAACAGTCTGATAACGACATAGCGGTGATAAGATAGCGTCAAACCAATTACAACCACGGTTCGAGCGCATGACGACGATAATGTTTAAAGCCTTTAGGTAGGTATAAGATTTAGATAACGATTGATACGTTTAAAAAAATTCGGATTGAAATAGTATTTTAGATATTATTAATTGATCATCCATTGATATTATGTGTATAATACAATATAATACACGTGGAAACTCATCATTTTATCGAATTGATTTTCATCGATTGTATCATTTTAACGAATTTCATTTATTCGAACGCTATTTTCTGCTGAAACCATTAAGTGTTCAGGATATCTTTCATATTCATTACGTAGGCGTAGGTTAGGTAAAGTTTTACTTGTGACTACCAAAAAAAACTCATGCCTTTTGATGAAATGATAATTCTAAGTAATGATACGTTCGTTAAAAGATGTTTCGATAAAAAATATAAGTACTCGTTGGTACACAACACGAATTCCTTGTAAACAACACAGAAAAGGACGGAAATACAAAAGGCAAAACTGATTAACTTTTGCTTTAAACGAAGAAAAACCCTTAAAAAATCAAAGACAAATATAAAAATAATGAATCCGTTAAATTTAAATCTTCACATAGTATAAAACAAAGTCACTATCCGCTGTCTATCTGTCCCTATATATACTCGTAGGGTGATCGAACCAGTAATGAACAAGGTCCAATGACGGACACTTGACTCTTATTTTAAAGAAGATAATGGTTTTTCATTTTTTGCAAAAATCAATTTATAACCTTATGATCTTTGAATTAAGAGTAAAGTGTCCATTATTGGTGCCTGTCAGCTTAAAGTGTCCAAAACTGGTGCCGTCACCCTAGTTAGGGTGATTCAAGAGGAAGGTTTTTATGTATGATACTTTAACCCGCAGCGAAGCGAGGGCGGGTCTCTAGTTGTTAATAAATCTATCTGGAAAATTTGCTCCACCCAATCCATTAAAATATTAAAATGCCTTGAATATTCAGGGGTGTGGGAGAAGAAAATATCGTTAGTGAAACTTGATACTTTTTGTTCTAAAATTGTTGGTAGATATTTAGCATCAGTGTCCTTGTAAACTTGTAAAGAGTGAGCCAAAATCTATAACATAGCCGTGATTTGCCGTATCGATAATTCATTATACTAAGAAATTCCTTTGAATACCCTTATCTTTATTGTATTTGTTGATAACAAGACCGTAAAGAGTAATAAATAAAGTGTAGTATTTATGTTCGAGTGTGGTTTATTACACTTCCTGTTTTTTTCCTGATTACAGTTATCTTTACCAACAATATTATTGATTGACGACACGTTAGCCTAATTGGGAGTGACCCTGCCTCCGAAGCCAGCGGTCCTGGGTTCAAATCCCGGTAAGGGCAGATATTTGTGTGATGAGCGCGAATTTTTGCTCCTGAGTCTTGGATGTTTTCTATGTATTTAAATATTTATTTCTCTATATAAGTAAATTTATCGTTGTCTAGTACCCATAGTACAAGCTTAGTTTGGGACTAGGTCAATTTGTGTGAGATTGTCCCCTGATATTATTACTGATTCAATTTAGTCAGCCTTGCATTGTATAAAAACAACGAATTTAACTTAGTTTTGTTACTGTTTGTTTTGTTATTGGAAAAAGAGAAAGAGAAACATGTCAAATAAGTGAAATAGTTTTCAATAGTACCTACCTATTACGAAATCTTTGAATATAGTAAGTAGGTACTGTCCAATGCATAGGCATGTATTATACGTCGGCGCATTATACATAGACAACACTACCTACACTCATTACCCGACTTTAAAAAAAGAAGAAGCTATCAATTCGACTATTTTTTTTCGTGTTTTTGTTACGCGACTACTCCGTCAATTGTGGATCGATTTCAAAATTCATTTTTTTATACAACAAAACGGTGCTTAACTAGAACCACTTTGAGTAAAGAAAGAAAGAAAGAAAGAAAGAAACATTTATTCGGCTAAAATACAATTACAATTAAATAATTAATTACAAAAAACTATACTATGCACTAGGTACACAATTATAAAACAACAACAAAGAAACAAATATTAGGTACTAAAGCCGAAAAGGCTCACCAGCTCAGCTTGTAGCTGGGCAGGGCCTCAGCGCTGATTTTCAGCTGGGGCCTGAGATGGAGGTAGAAGACTCAGAACAAAAAATAACAAAAACAATAATTAAAAACAGCAAAAAAATATTATAATAATAACAGCTTAAAGTGTGTACAGTGTGCTCTTGTATAAAAAATTAGTCTTTTTTTTTTATATATATTTTCTCTTGTCAACTTTGCCCGTGAACTTATACAAAACAACAAGAGAAAAGAAAAACATAAATAATACAAAAAAATATCAAAAATTGTGGAAGTTAATGCCGTCTATTTGTCGTACTAGGGTAATTTCTTTTATTTTTTTACGGAATACATAAGTAGAAGTGGCATTACGAATAGGAGGTGGAATGTCATTCCATATTTTTGCTGCGGCGTACTTAAAGCTCCCTGAAATGCTGCAGTTCTATGAGACTGGACACACAGCAGGCCAAGGCGAGTTCGTAATGACCAGGTTAATGTTTTGTAGAGGTAAAGCGGTTTTTCAAATTTGACTACACCAAAAAGCAGGGTTGCAAAGTGTATGTATCGGCGTGAAGACATATTTAATAGTTTCCCTCGAGATAAATATGGTGAGGTGTGACTTCTAGGTGGTATTTGGTAGCAAAATCTTAAACAGGCATTTTGTACTCGCTGTATCAAAAAAAATTACTATTGTTTGTACTATTGATTTTATAATTTAAATATTGAGTACTATTGATTTTATAATTTATTTTTTATGGCTTGGAGAAGGCAAACGCCAACTGCCACCAGTAGGCTAGAGCCGTGTTTATCGCGTGACTAAACGTGACTAAAAAATCCGTCACTTTCTGACAAGTTCAGTACAAGAGTGACGGATGATTATCCACCACGATAAAGGCTACCATAAAACGGGCGCTGATGGTAAGAAGCATCAGATCTGTGACCCTACTGCAATCCTAAGACCGCCAATTGCGTTGCCAACTCTGAGGATTAAGATGAAGAAGAAGAAAAGAAGAAGAAATACATTTTATTCAACAACCATAAGACACACATACGTATAAAAAAACAAAGATTAAAGAAAATTTAGGCAATCAGAAGTGTGTCCTCACGGCAGTGAAACGGACACCTACAGTGCTGATTTTCAGCCTGGTGGGTGACTCACGGAACGCTGTGCTTACATACAATATAATACGTGTAAACTACTTATATAATTTTAGCGGTAATAAATAAATAACAAATCAAATAATAAAACGCGTCGATACTGATATACAGCCTTGATATAATAAAAACGAATAAAAGGGTAAATTTAAAAGCAACAGGTTGAAATATTATCGTGTGTAAATGCCTCTATGCTAGCAATTTCATCGGTTGTCTTATCCCCACACCGGAACACAACAATGCAAACTCTGCTGCTTGGCGGTAGGTGAAAGGATAAGATGGTGGTAGCGATCCCGAAGACGGATTGTGGGGTCCTACCACCACTAACACTATAATTAGCGTCCCTGTTTGTGGCTCCTTCACGCTGTAACTGCAGGACGGATTTAGATAAAATTTGGATTAACACAAGTCATAAAATTCAAAAGTTTCCGAGGGAATAACGTTAATCGAATTCTACGCGGACAAAGTCGCGGGCAGAAGCTAGTAACACATAATTTCGAACTATCGTACTTTATTTTAATTTTGGTTTAAAGTGCGTCATTTTGTATGTTCTGTGATTTTGTTGGTGGATTTCTTTTTACTTTTAAACGAGTGTCATTAAATTCGCAAAACAATCGCGTTGCTAAAGTGGATCCGCACTTTCACTGCAACTGCGACGCATTTGGAAACGTCGCACGGCTTACATATCAATTGGTTTTATTTTCATTTCGTTTAAAGCCGAAGGTAACTCGTAAATGAAAGAGAAATCGATATTTACAAATAAAAGCTGATTTTAATTCTTTATTAATTCAGGGATCGGAAATTCGAATGCTTTTATACCTACAATTAGCAAATTCCCGGAAAAACCTCAGCAAGTATGGAGTCGTCTTCTTAAATTTTTTATTTTAATTATTTAAGTTCCGTGATTCTGGGATTGTATGAAATATCGGGAAATAGTGATAACTGTCAAAATATTTAGGTTATGGCTATTATCAACAATTTTGTTAACATGCATTACCTACACGTTGGTAACTACAAACAGGGTGAAATAAAAAAATGTGGTAAACCGTTTAAGGGCGCTATGTTATGAACTTATGATTATGGAATATTAACAGAAATTATTTTCAAACGTAAATACATTTCTTTTTGTATGGGTTGAGATGACGTACTTACCTGACAGCTTCTCATTTCAATGTAGGTAAAGGTTTCTTATCTAATACCCTATCCTGCGGTAAAAGACGACGCATTCGAGCAATTGTTTTATTACCGTCCTTTTTTAATTGCTAAACATTAGATAATGATGGAAATGTACTTAAATATACCACGTGTGTCGCTGTGATGTGTATTTCTTTAAATTTAGTGATTTAACTATTGTTTATTGTTCTTTGTTATTGTGTATTGTGTTATTGTAATATTTTACTAAAGTTAGTATCATTAGTTTTGATAAGAAAAATATGTAACTTAACAAATTTAATTTAGTTGGATGTTAACGAATAGTGTAGGTACCAACTGTTAGTTAAACAAACCATATATTTTGTAAAAATAAACAACAAAAATATGTTATTTAAATACTTTAATACGTATGGGTAAATGTAACCTAAGTAATTTCCGGTATTCCGGTAAATATCGGGAAATTTATTAGCAAAATTAAATTGAGTCCGCTTCCATGCTACTTAACATCAACGCGGTGTAGGCACTGAGGGCGAACTTTAGGTATAAAAGCATCCGAATTTCTGATCCCTAGTCATTATCTTTGGCCTGAATATTACAAATAAATGAGAAGCTAGAAGTCTCTAGGAGGACTGGTACCTACTGGTATACAAAAGGAAAAAATAAGTATTGCAAGTTTGCAAGATCAGTAGTCCGGACTACTTACTATCTACCATCTCTCCTGATTCCTGCCGCCAAGCAGCAAGTTTTGCACTGATGTATTTATATGTTAACGGCATCATAGCCATTGCAATTAATAAGCATAGAGGTATTCCATTTTACTCCGCAGGGTTGGAAGCATTTGCTATAGGTACAACATTTGCTAGGTTAGAATCAGACTTCATTTTTAAGGTTCCGTCCGTCTTTCCGTATGTCCGTGTTTTAACTCGAGAGTTTATGTCTCAGTAGGTACTACAAAGCTGCATTTTGGCATTGTTTGGCATAGCTATACATTTAAATTACATCACCAAAATTGAAAAAAACTTTTTTTTTGTCTCCCAAGATACATGTAAAGTAGAGATGGGCTGAATACGAATATTCGGCCGAACATTCGGTTCAGCTCTTACTGAACCGAATATTCGGTTGCGCCAAATCACTAGAAACCGGTTTAAGCAGATCCTCTTCAGTTAAACTTACTTAATTTAAAAAAGCTCTGGTTTTTCTTACTTAAGATACGGTTTTATGCAAGATAATTAATTGTATTGATATTTGGTAGTATACTTACATTACGAAACAACCTAGGTACTCGCTCGTTATTTACTTTGTTTATTCGGTAAATATCCGGCATGTAACGGAATATTTACCGAAATACTCGGTCCATCTGTAATGTGAAGTTAAGGTACAATTCTGGGGACCTAGTGAAAAAGGGTATAAGTCAAATTAACTCGTAATAAAAAAGGGTATATACATAAACGGAGTATTCTAGACTTAAAACTCTTTTTCATTAAATTGTCAGGAGACTTATAATAGCCTTTTTCACTAGGACCCCACAAACATTGTTATACATTATAACGTCGAAAAAGGTATTATTTGATAGCTCTTAAAAATAATGGTGTAAATACTCGTAGATAGGTTTTATTACCTATTTTTTTTTTATATTTGTCTTTTAGGATATAAGTGAGTATCGCTAGATCGAGTGTAAAAACCTGGAAAATATCTTAAATGAAAGCACCATAATAACGACGGAGTCGACGTGATTGGTTCTTGAGATGCAGGGGGATGATTCTCTTAACACAACGCTGCATCGAACGCACCACCATCAACAGCACCAAATAACTTGAAATAATTATATTTATTCTATTCGTTCATACTTGCTGTTTTTCGTGACAGTTTTTTGTGTTAGCCCGGCTTGCGATAGGATCTTATTTCTCAACTGTTAAAGTGGTTAACTTTCTCACATAATAAATAAACAAACATGCAGTGTAACATACATGACATCACGCCTTCACTCCCAGAGTGGGGTAGGCAGAGCTACAGAAATACCAACAACTCTACAAAGACTTCTTTATAATTCTGTAACCACATTTTGCACAAAGGGGCCAAGAAGTTTACTAGTGTATTAGTGACAGGTTGCAAGCTCATCGCCTCTTACAACACCACTGAAAGACGGAGTGGCACTATTCTAACTCGGAAACCACACGGGGTATAACTATAGCGTTAAATTTATTAAGTGTTAGTGCCGAGGGCGCCTTGATCAATCCCTTATCTACTCCCTTTGTAACCGAATGCCACGAAACTACGAAACTCGATATCGAGTTTGACAGGAATGGCCATAGATGGCGCTAGTATCTCCAAGTAACACAATATTTTGTAGTTTGAAGCATTTTGGCATCATAATATTATTATAATGTAAACTCGATGACAATACAATATGTATTTTGGTATCTAAGAGCTGATCTGATGATGGATTCGGAAGGTGGCGACAGGATCTCCGCTATACTTAACAAAGACCCACAGCGAGACTCGTTAGTTTGGTCTTGATAATTAGATTTAGAAAAATACAGTTGAAAGCCTGAAAATTAAATTTTTGACAGATTTAAACTCTTTTTAATTAAATTTGTATTGCTTTTATCGTGGCGCCTTCGCTTTGTTGTCACGGGCCCTAAGTTTGAGGTTAAGGCCGTGAAATACTATCAAAACGTGCCCGTGTCATAATAAATTAGGTGTATTATTCATCTGAATGTATTCAAAACGTAGGGACGGATAGCTACGATTCTATTTTCTAGGGTAAGTAATCGAAAAGTTATCTCTGAGTACCACAAACGGCACCGCGGCATAAAGTTACCTAAATCCATAAATCGATACGACTAATCCTCGACCTCATTATCACCTAAGTGTTACCTTTTATAAAACATCAAATCAGAAAACCAGTGAAATAAATTTTTACAAGATATTTTTAGAGCAAAACTTGAATAAATTGGGTTCATAAATCATTGTTCCCAGTTCCCCTTCAGTCCCAATCGTCCCCAACTCTCGGTCCAGTTCCAATGCCGTTTAACTGTGTCAATAAAACAATTATCCAATCATGAGGCTATTTGGTTGGCTTCGGTGGTTTATCTTTTGTCCCTTTCGGTTTGGTGGAGACGGTGATGCTTTGTCTCGCTCATCGGCATTGGGAGCGGTGACACCGTTTAGGCGGTTTCTAGTAGCTTAAAGTGCTATTAAGACCGCTCTCGCATACGATTCTGAAAATTCGTCAAACAATTAAAAACGTATTAATTTATGTGAATGGAAAGTTTACCTATTAGTTGTTTAGTTTAGCTATCGTGTTGATATTTGAGCTTCGACTGCGGTGTAGCAGTCAGTGTAGTGAGTGCTGTAAGATTGTCTAGGTACATTTGTTTCGTTACAATCGACATAATTCTAGGTCTAGACCATACCTACAGTAAATCTAGCACACAGCTACAGTTAATAGTATTCGGCTCTGTAACGCTTTCACACTCTCACTGGGTTAACAAATATACCTACGAGAGATGCCAGAGATGCCGAGAGATGCCAGAGATGCCGAGTATTTGCTACCATTTGGTGACTGGTTTGTTCTCCCTTCACCAGTTTCGAAGGTTCAGTAAAACAAACATAAAGAACAAGTTTGAATGTTTCTATATGACCAGTTTATTTTCTTGTTTTCCTAGCAAGCAATGTTTTCACACTACTCTCCGACGTATATACATTTCGTCAAAATTCTGAAAGCCGCCGTCAGGAGTAGGTACTAAGAGTAAGCCGTCTATTCTGCCGTGCTAAGACAAATGGCAGTATCTCAGACAAAACTCCTGTAGCAAATGCAACCTTTATTACTAATGGGATAGGATTAAATCTGCTTTAGCTATTGAATTGCAGATACTGCCTTTTGGCTTATAAGGGCAGTATTGCTGTCCGTTGAGATGCGTTTGGAATAATCGGTGCACCAAAGCTTATCTCCGATCGTGGCACATCAAGATCGCAGTGGTGAAGACGAATGGCCAAATTGAACGGCAGTACTCAGATAAACCCAAAGCCTTGTCTGGATATAATACCTAATAAGGAGAATGAACAAGTTCATAATACTCGTAAAGTCAGCAATGATAAAACAGCTAATCTTGGAACACGGAGGTGTAGTGTGAAAATTAGGGATTGTAAAACCGGCCCTAGCCAAGATGCAAACGCTCCTAACGTTTTTCTTTTCTATCGCTCAAAATGTATGGGATGACATTCTCGTGCATTTCGATAAAGCACGTGGTCGACTGTCATCCCATACATTTTGAGCAATAGAAAAGAAAAACGTTAGGAGCGTTTGCATCTTGGCTAGGGCCCCAGGTCAGAAGCAGTGCAGATTCAACGCAGGCCCACGCGTGTTCACTATACAATGCTGCCGTAATATCAAAAGCGGCTAACTGCATAATATAGATTAAAAAAAAAACAATGTGGTTACCAATAGAGTATAGAATGCTTCGACTACTATGCAGTAAGCCGCCTTCTTTGGTATTACGGCAGAATGAAACGCATCAAATTCTGTACAGCAAGGGATAGATGGGTCATACACAGATTTAGATAACCGTCTTTCCTTTGGACACACCGAAAGTTCACGTTTTTAAGGCCTAATTTTCTGGCTAAGCCCATTCCCGCAAAATCACCATCAGGACTGCTTTAGACCTATCATATAAAAACATAACTTATCTGCACACAAGCTCTTAACTATTGACCACAGGAGAGACAAGTTTTTAGTGTACCTATGACCCAGATGCGGATTAGTTTAAAACTTCAAACGCCTTCTCGTCATCGAGATCTCTCTCTCTCTATATATTTAAGAGCCATACTCTTATCGGTGGAGTAATCACCAACCGCTCCGGTCCTCCGTCAACTGCTTGACTTTCTGGTACGATCCAACCTTACTTAACCTCCTCTTTTATCTGCTCAAAGTAATTTCTTCTTGGTCTTCCTCTGCCTTTCTTTCCCTTTATCTTTCCTGCTATGCAAAATTTAGCCAAGTTATCATTTCAAGGGTTGCAATAGCCAAACGAGCTTTTAACGATAAGAAATACATATTCAGATCAAAATAGCAACTAACAATAAAAAGCACTTCATAAAATCGTACATCTGGAGCATAGCCTTATACGCCAGTGAAACGTGGACACTGATACAAAGAGATAGAGAAATAGAGGCTTTTGAAATGTGGTGTTGGAGGAGAATGGAGGGGATTAGTTGGACAGAAAGAACATCTAATGTCCGAGTGCTGAATAGAACAAATGAAAGTAGGATTTTACTAGCAACAATAGAAAATAGAAGAGGAACAATGATAGGACATCTGCTACGACACGACCTTTTCCTTAAAAACATCATAAAAGGAAATAAAAAAGGAGAACTTACATAAAATAAGGTGAAAAAGGTGAGTTTATTTTCCAGTTACTTGATACGGATAAGTTCAGAACACGTTTTAGAACAAGGCAATTTGGAGACGACGTATGCTTGAAATGTTTGGTGCTCAAACTACTAGTCCAACATAAACAACTTTATTTTTTGCCAAATTGTAACGGAAAATTTTTACGTAAATAATTTTTTGCTCGTTATTATTATACATTATAATCTTTTCGTAATACTTATGTTAATTTGATTTTCATAAACGCGATTACAACCCAATTTGTGCGGCGTGGTTATCAGCGTATGCAAAACTCAAGGCTTTTAAGATAAGAGAACAAAATAAAGAGAAAACAACCGATTTAAAACTGTATTTTATAGGTCGAAGTTAATGGAAATCATTTAAAGGTAAACGTGGATATATCTTGAATCGTCCTACGTCTTGTCACACAACTGTAATTTGATTAATCTTATTAAGTACTATTACTGGATGTTAATTAACCAGACGAAAGTTTCACATTGGATTATTAAGAGTAAGAAAATTAGGATAAACTATGGAGGTATTATGTTCGATTTGCCATTATTAAAGCCATACTCTGCCGTAAATTGAACATCCACAACGTGTCATGGTTGAAATGAAACGAATCGAAAAAAGTCCAACAAAGCGGTTTTGAAGGCGTTGAATAAAAAACAAATATAGCTAAAAACTAAATAAAGAATATAAAAAAAACTTACCGACATCTAACACAAGTATACAATATAAGATTTACAAACAAAAAAATAAAACAGAAAACTGAACCAGTGCCAGACGAAGCAAAATGGTTCCTACTCAGCATGTTACTGGTTTTAGGCCAGAGCTGGTCTTGTGCAGGAACCATTCGGTGACTCCACGGCAGGTCACACAACCGGCAATACAAAAAATAAACGAGGAAGGACATGGAGACTTGATATGGCACGACCGTTTTTTTTTAAATGAGGGGGAAGACAAATAAAATAGTGTAAGGGGAAGACGTAGGCTTACCGACTCTGGTCAAATTAGACATGAGGCCAATCGTCGTCAGTTATCAGTTATAAATAGGTCACCCGATAATAACCCATGGACAATTGCAATCTGAAGATGCGGCTTGCACCCGAAGGATTATTAAGAAGATTGTGAAGCTGAAATTTCTGTACAAAATGCGATAACGTTTCTCTCCCCTTAAACCTAGTCCGATTTTCACGATTTTTGAATATGAAACTAACTAAAGAAACATATTAAACTAGTTTTTCATATTAACTAGAACATATTCAAAAATCTTTGAAATCTGACTTGATCGGGGGTGAGCTTTTGTATGGATTTTTCTTGATAGCTCCGCGATTTTATTCTCGGTGCACAATCCTCTTAGCATGGATCACCTCTAGGTATACCCAACCAAATACAACAATGCGAACACAGCTGCTACTGCGGTGAGGTTAGCAGAAAAGATGGTGATGTATCAATTCGGAATACCACCAACAAACTACAAATAACAATTTTTTATCGATTTTTCCTAATTTTTTCATATCGGTTAGTAGGCTAATTAACACAAATCAGACAATATGCTCCAATAATAAGCTCGAACTATTTCTTAAGTCATCGCATCCGTCAACAACAATCACCGGGCATCAAACCCGCGAACTGCACGCCGCGACACCGTTATCGGTTTGCATCCACGGTCACTGGCCCGAGATTCAGTGAGAGCGGACAAATCACTTCCCAGATTTAGTGTGCTGTCTAATCGAGAGGGTTGCCAACACCACCGAAAAAATCGCTCAAAACATTACAAAAACGATCTCAAATTTAATATATGCAAAAATACTAAAAACGAAACATACTAAGCTAGTCTTAAAACAGTACAAGTACTAATAGATTTAATAGAAAACGTAAATGTAGCACTTTTATGTCATCAAATTGACAGTGACAGCCCTACTTGTAAAGCAATTGCTGGCAGTGAGCGGCGCGGTCAACGTACCGAAAGTCACGCGACGTGCGCACTAATGCGCGTAGATTACTACCTACTTACCGACCAGCCAACCTAGAGCTGTGGACGCAAGGCCAAATACTCCTGTCTAGTGCAGTTCAAAGGGGCGTAAGGGGGATATGGAGGGCCTAGATATGCTGGTGTAAGCTTGCGGCATTGACTAGTATTGCGCGAACGCTGCTATTTGCTGACGTCCTAGTAGACAACATGAAGTAACGCTATCTAGAAAACGCATTCATTCTATTTTGTAACGTTATTCTAATGAAAATAGATGTGATAATGTCTTGTGGTTTAAATACAGTTACGTTACGCGTGGAATTTCTTTGTACTCGTATGTCTAATTTATAGCAAACCCGCTTGTAATAGGTGCTAGTTCTAAATTGCCTTGGTCTAGAAAAACTATATGAATAATTCATTGAAATTTAAATGAACGCGTTAATACGTGCAGACCCGTTGGCTGTAGTTGATAAGCTTGTTTTAATAATTGTTTAATTTGCTAGCTATTGATCGTTAAGTGAATAAAAGTATGTTTTTACTTCCCATACTCTTTAAGTTCTTGTTGATTTATGTAAGTGGACTTAAATGACTTTTTATGCTCTTGTTCATAGAAGTGTTGACTTCGTGATCTTACAAGATATTCTCCACCGAACAGTCTTGTTTTTTGTTAAGTATATTAACCTTAATTTAATTGCACCTTGCCGTATGACCATAGACAAAATAAAAATAAACAGGTAAAGGCAGGTACTTGTACTATTACTTATTCTGTGGTAAAGGTGAATTTTGCTAGCGAAAATATTACAAAAGCTACGAATGTTTAATATGGTGTTCGTTACCTGCGCAGATAATGTGAATAATGTACGAACTAAGTAGGTATGAAGTGTTTTAGGTAAAAAGATAAAAATAAGTTAATAAAGAGTCCCAGAAAAGGTATTGAAGTTAAAGCTGAGTATAATTCTGATAATAAACCTATTTTATCCTCGGCCTAATATTTACCCTCGCCTGTGGCTCAGGCAAATAAAAGTCTCGGGTGGCTTGTTTTACATTCATGTGATACAATCCACTATTGTTTCTGATATATACTTTAGGCATCGATGTTCGGATAATCCTTTATTAGTGCCCGTCTACAGGAGTAAATATTTCGACTTCAACGAATCTAAGTTTATGAGCCTATAGCCAAGATGCGGTCACTAACCAGCGTTTCGATTCGTTTTGTTTTTACCAAACGCGTCACTCGAAGATCACGTCATACGAAAAGTCACGTGATGTACCAGTGACGCAATTTGTTTCAATAACCAAACGAATAGAAAAGTTAGCTAACGCATCTTGGTAGGTAAAAACATATTGTATTTTTACTGACAAGTAAGTAGGAGGTATCAATTCGTTGACAATACGGAAACACAAAAGCAATATTGTTTTATCATATTAAGGGGGCACCGAGCTTTTTGCGCTCATTAACTTTAGGTATTTTATGCACTCTGTGTATGTGTGCGTATAGCACACCAGCAAGGAGCGAGCTGGAGCCATGCGCCGGCCGCGCGCCGCGCCTGACGAGCTGTGCGCCGGTCCACTAGGCGCGGAGGTTGCTACCAATGTTTACAAAATAAAAAAACATAATCGATTCCGAATACTTTTATTCAAATATTGACTATAAGAAGTTAAAAACTTTTTTCAGTCTACATTTTTTTTTAAATTTGTTGATTACTGTCGGTAGGTAAGGTAGGATTGAATTACTTGTATTGTTGAGGTACAGTCACATCACGAGATTGTTGAGCCACTCTAGAACCCACTCACAGATAGATAGATAATTTTTAATTAATGTCGTTTGTACATCTATGGTGTATTTAGCTAGTGTTAAGTTATTTATAATATTTATTGGGCAAATTGTTCGGCTAAAGAGAATAAATCATAAGTAAAAGCCGTACATCTTCCAATCGGCCATCTTCCCTCTCCGAAGGTTACCGGGAGAACCCTTTCATAGAAAGTTGACGATAAATTTTGACGTAAATAATTTCTTTTGCGTGACTTGACGCTGTCATTAGGACAGAGTTCTATGGTGGCTCAACAACCCCGTGATTTAATGTGACTGTATATTGAAATGAAATAAAACCTAATTACCTTTATTGACAATATTCTAAGCACAAAATAAAGTGAACTCAATACCTAATGTAAAGTAATAAGAACGGCTGAGTAGGGCAAAAATCCCAGTCATGGACCCTTTCTTCAAGATATTATTTATAACTGACTTCAAAGAAAAGGAAGTTCTCAGTTTGACCTGTATCTATGTATGTATGTTTGTCCGCGATTATCTCACGTTTGGCTGAACCGTTTTTAATGCGGTTTTCAGAAAAGTATTTGTTTCACATAGGAGAAGGTTTTGGTATTTTAACCGTCTTTAAAAAAAAGGATCTTAGTTTGTACGAATGTTTATCCATGATTATTTCCGCAAAAACTTCAATGTCTGATTCTGATCACTATAAAGTATAAAATTAAATTGATGTTTTAAAAAACTAAAAACTTAAAGCTGCTGTATCAATCACATATTTAGAAGTTCCTACTTAATGTTTGTATGTATATAATGTAATGAATAATGTACGCAGGTATCTTTAGAAAAAAATATTAGGACATAAGTAACAACAATAATCAATATCGGATTTTACTTCACGGCATTATTTTGTCTGTGTGAGTAAGCAATGTCATTGTCTATTTCTCCATCCACTGAAAGACAAAAAATTTGGTCCATTGGCATCCTGTAATAAAACAGAACGTTTTGATTTAACTATAATTTATTTATTAACAGAATTAGTTTTTGGATGAAATTTTGTAATCCTCATTCTATAAAAATAATTCGTATTTGGGACTTACAATTCCATTGTGTGGTAAATTTTATAATCGATGTCAACCAATTCATTTACTCTGTAAATTGAAAAAATATAAAGATAATGTGAAAATTCATACTAAATTTATTAAAATGTTTTCCTATACACCTCTTACTATTTTTACGCATACCTCACCGGTTCATTAGGTACCTAACTCTTCGCTTTGTAGCGAAGTGCCAACAACTGGAACATTAACCCTATAAATAAAAAAATATGAATAATTTTGCAATTTTACTCATTTGTTGAAATATAGTTGTTAGGTACTGAGTATTCTCTTTGTATTCAGATTTCTGGAGATGTCTTGCTCTAGAAATATTGAAACCATCCCAAGAAGTAACAATATTATATAATTAATTATAGTAAAAAAAACCTCGGGTCGTTCTAAGAAGCTTGTTTTGCCTGTAAATGTGTTTTTTTAGCTAAACTACTTTTATATCTTGGTAAATATTCACCATAGAAGTGTATTTTTTATATACCTACCTACTAATTGAAAGAACTTCGCGTGTTGTTGAAAATTACTTGTGTAAATAAACCAATTTTGGCCCAAAACATCAAGACTACAACTAAACGATTACAAAGTCTTAGTAATACAAATCGATACATCTCGAAAATCAGTCTATGTTGCTACCGATTTATTTTCTCCTCCTTAGCGTGGCATTTTGACAACTGTCAAATCAGGTTTCTTAGAACTACTCCACTATCAGTAGGTTTACGATTTTAACTAACTTCATTTCTTCACGCAAGCGTTTAGCATTGTGCTTTTGCCAACCCCTTCTCTTCCTTTCTTTGTTGTGTTTGTTCCCCATTTAAAATAAAGTGAATAATCACAAAAATGGCGATAAACGCAACCAACCACCAAGCGACACAGCCTCCACGTCCGACGGCCGAAGCCTGACTAATGCGGACATGGGGGAAACGTGACGGCTCTGGCTAAAATGGACGAAACGCGTGCGAATTTAGGTATTTCCTTCATATTAGTAAAATAAAAACACATTTTCAAATCTAAAGTATAGAATATATAGAAGACGTGTAGTTTTGTTGTAAATCCAAAACTGATGATCTTCCGTGAAGTAATTACGCCGTACTAAGTGTTTATTTTGTTATGTAGAGGTATCTTTGGATGTGTTTTCTATCGAGGGAAGTACAAGTAATCGTGTTTCTAAAGTATATGATAAATAAAGTGATTCCTTAAATATCTTACATATGAATTGCATAACTAAAGCTTCAGTAAAAACAATGCAGCAGGCGATCAAACGAACGCATTTTTTTCGTAATTACGTATCGTTGCCTCGGCGCACTCTTAAATAGAGGCCCATATCGCATTCGATGCCGTCCCTCTACCCGTCTTTCCTTAAGTGCCCTAAGCTACCTTTTGTTTTCTACGAAGCTTGCTTGCATTTAATATGCTGGGTGATTTTGGGGTCATGATCCGGAATGGCCAAAAGTGAATAAGATGGTTATACGACTGAACAACTTTTCCGGTGAGACCAACCACGAAATCGCCAAAAAAAAACAGGCGTTCCATACATTAATAGTGAATTAATTGAGAGTTAATGTACGGAACAGCTGGTTTTTTTGGCGATTTCGTGGTTGGTCCCATCGGAAAGGTTGTTCAGTATGACCATCTTATTCACTTTTGGCCATTCCTGATCATGACCCCAAAATCACCCAGTATTTGCTATCACTGTCATATTCTCTATGACATCAGTGAGTTTATTTTTATGCCAGCGAGAGTGTGAAAGCGACAGATAGCCGAGTACTATCTGCCCCCTAATTCTAAATGTAATTTTAATTTTCTCCTGTTACGGTGTATTTCGCTAATGTCGAGATATTTATAGACACTCCCATGGACTTGTTAGAGAAATAAGTCCATGGATACCACACACGAGGACAATTGTTTGGTAAAGACTTATCAGTTAACTAGCTGATACATCGCTGGTTTTCATAAAAAGCTGCGACAATGCGCCATCTACACTGAAATGCCACCTGTCACCTGTAATTGGCAGGATGGTAAAATAGGATGGTGTTACTGTGCCTAGCTCGCAGAGATTTCACGCACGTCAAAACAAAAGAACGCTTGTCAAGCTTGAAGGTGTGAGTGCAGAGGTGACAGCGGTTAGTGATGAGTGGAAGTAGAAAACATTGTTCCAACCCCACCTAGGGACAAGGGCTGGAAGATGAAGATCATGGTGAGGCTTTTCAAGCTTGAATGTACATGAGTAGTCAACGTGAGCAAATTGACTACTAACAGTTAAAGATACACTAACTAAATACAGGAATTATGCAACAAGTCGTCAAGGTAAACCCTATTTCATGACACCCTTCTAAACCCAAGGGGCCTGTACCTATTCTGTGCACTCAATTGATCCGTAATAGGATCCCAACCCCCGAACCATTAGTAGATAGTTTCCTTGATTCCCCATTCTCTAATTTTTCATTGTGTGCGCGTTTCATTTCGATGGAAAAATAAATTTGGTTACTGTTTAAAAGGTGGATTCATCATTATTCCCAAGATACAGGCTTAGCCTAGTTTGGGAACCCCTGTTCATTTGTGCAATATTTTACTCTGTGTGCGCACTTAATTTGCTTGTCATGTAATAATATTATGTACCTAGTTTAAGTTATGTGCAATAAATAAACGTTATTATTATTATTATTATTATCTTTTATTTTACAGATCCGTGGAATACAAAATTACTATTACCTACAATAATGCAAGTAGGTATACAGACGTAAGTGGCATCTGAGACCCATAGACATTTAAATTCTCAAGACTACAATCTAAGACTCCAAATTCATTATTAACCCTGAGGACTATGCTCTATGAATTACCAACCGACATTGTATTTTTAAACGACTTCAAAAAAGGAGGAGGTTCTCAATTTGTCGAGATTATTTTTCTAATGTATTTTCTCCGAATCCACATAGACCATTGGAACGATTTAAAAAAAAAAGTTTGTTTGTTTGGGTATATTTTCTCGTTGGTTTCATTTCCAGCACGTCAATATCTGATGATGGGATATTGGAGAAATCGAGGGAACTCCTCAAATATTATAGGAATATATGTATATAAGTGGACGACATAGCAGTATTATTATGATCACCAAAAGCTATGAAACAAAATAAATGTTTTAAAAACAAAAACCGTCTTCAGAAAGCAAGAAATAACTTCTTTTAAAATGGTAGATAGAATAGATCAGTCCAACAGAAGTCGGCGTCCCACAATATTTTTAACCATAAGTCGACTTCAATTGGACAGACCCATTGCCTACCATCTTAAAAGAAGTTATTTGTTGCTTTTTGAACACGTTTTTTTCTTTTTTTAAACCTTTATTTTATCTGATAAGTTGGTATTTATCTCATTTTTGTACCCATCGATTAACTAACTATGAAAGCAAGATAAATACATTGTTACAGCACCTAAAGTGCGAGTTCACATTTAACGATATCGCGCCGTTGCAACGGGACGCAATATGAGATTTATGAGTTGGGGTGAGCTCGACGTACTTCTTTCTATCCTACTCTGACCTATAGCTGCATCCCGTTGCAACGACACGATATCGGTGAATATGAAGGGGGTCTAAAGGTTTGTATTTGTCTCTCACTCGCTCTCATAGGACGATCTATCGCGGCTTACTCGACTGAATTTGTCCGACAAATTTCGATGTTATTTGATTATTCACTATGGTATGTAGATATCAAGTAAATTCTGACACATTGCACAACTATTCCTTCACACGCCAGAAATAAGTTTAGCATTGTTTTACTGATGTCAACTAGCAATATTCAGAAACTTCATGGTTAAGCAATGTTTCAGGATTGACTTCTGAACATTTTGTAACGTGATTGGATGTCTTTGTTGCTTGTGTTAACTTCGGTCGACAAAAGATGGCAGCACGCGTACATTATACGAGTCGAGTACGCGCTATAAATAGCTTCGACATTGACTAAGCAATATGGTTTCCGATCAACTTCCGTATTGTTGTGTTGACCTCTTGATTTACTAATAAAGGAAAATTACGCAAAAAAACAATTACCTTAGTTTTAATTAGTCCAGACAAAGCGGAATAGACGCCCGTTTGTTAGTTAGTTAATGAAACCATTTTTTGAAGTAATTGCGAAATGCGAGGTTGTCCGGAAAAGATCGTAGTGTAGCGATAAGATCACCTGTTAACATTTCAATTTTACAAAGAAAAGTGTTATTTAAAAGTGTACTCTCTGTAGTGTGCGATGCGATAATGAGTATTGTATCATATTTTTCTTATGTAAAAAACCTGATGAAAGACCGTATAGCCTAGTATCATCATTTTAAACAAATTTTGAAGCAATTTGGTCATGCCACACCTAAGTATTTAGTGCTGGAAGGACTTCGTGCAGGGTCCACCCGGATCGCTCGCTACCACCATACTTTACCCTGTAGTCTACCGCCAATTGTTAATACTTACTGTGTATTTATTTAAATCTTTACTTACTCCGTAAACGCTGCTTTTCTGACGAATATAGACAGAGTATACTTATAACGTAAAGAAAAATAACATACTTTATTAAAGAATCTTATCTAGACATCTTTTATCCTGGCACCTTACATTTCAGGGCAAAGTATGAAACTATTTTATTTTTTATTTGAACACACGCTAGCCTAGTTTTTAGTGACTCTGCCTTCGAAGCTAGGGGTCCCGGGTTCAAATCCTGGTAAGGGCAAATGTTTGTGTGATAAGTACGAGTAGTTGTTCCTGAGTCTTGGATGTTTTCTATGTATTTAAGTATATATTTCTCTATGTAAGTAAGTTTATCGTTGTCTAGTACCCATAGTACAAGCCTAGAGCTTATTTTGGAACCAGTTCATATTTGTGTGACATTGTCCTGTGATTTATTTATTTATTTATGTCAAAGTGGCACGATAACATGAACCGTAAAACCTCTTAAGATTCAATTGCTACACGCCTAAGCTGAGAAACAGTATCTCTGATTCAGTTGCCAAAGTAGATCCAATCCTCTTCTCTTAGTAATGAGGTTGTCATTCAAACTCCTGTGGGAGTTTAATTTGAGATCCCGCTATTTAGCTTAGCCATATAGTTTAGTCATAGTGATCCAGAAATCCACCTGGTAGACTGTACAATACAATACAATACAAATACTCGATATTAAACTCCGAAAAAAAAAAACAGAACACGGAACAGTACATTTAAATCATAGGTATACAACAGGCGGTCTTACCGCTACATAGCGATCTCTTCCAGACAACCTTGGATAGAGAAATGACTGAGGACATAAATTCATGGCAGGCGGTGTAAACTAATTCGTTTAGAACTCAAACTAAACAACTACAAGAAACAATTAAAGTATTTTATTTTGAAATTAAAACTATATTTACACGATCACCTTTGAAGAATTTAACAACGCATTGGTCTTTTTAATTACTCCATCAACTTCGAAACTGTCGCTTTATCTCTGCCTTGTCTTTGATCCGTAAGTAAAGAAGGAGACAGCATTTAAGGGAACAAACCTTAAAAGGGATTCGAAGAAGTGTTATTTCTATTAAATGCCAGGCATTTTAATTTCCATACAATGTAGACCCTATAAAGTAGTCCTTAGTTTTGAAAGTATTAAAAGGTATCGATCGCTGCGCAAGCGCCCCCGCGGCGACGCCGAGCGCTTTATGAGAACCGTTTCAGATAATCATCTGTTTAATTTCGAATATCCGCTCGTTTTATTAATATTGCACTGAATTATAAAAATAAGCAACTTTGTAAATCGAAACACAATGCTACATTCAGTATTATTGCGGATGTCCAACCTGCGAACAATGCAGATAGAGAACTTAGAATAGAATATAACTAACTAGGATGAGATAAAATTAGTGGTCTATGTTAGAATGTTATTCAACTTACAAATAGTGCCTTAGGTGGTCGATATCAAAAAATGAGGATTATCCAAGGTTTGTTCTGATACAAAAATAAAATATACGAGTATAAATCAATCTTTCACTATTAACCCTGGGTTCATATATTCAAAACGTCTAGTTAAAATGTAACGTCTCGTTAAAGTTAGACACATTTTGTACGTGGCAAATATTATTTTTTAACGAGACGTCACATTTTAACGAGACGTTTTGCATATAGGAACCCAGTGTAAGAGATTTTATAGACAGATGGTAACTGTTTGAGAGCTCAACAACAACTGACCTCCGTCCGCGCAGGCGAATTTAAAAAAAGTTCAAATTTAGAATTTAGAATAAAAGTTTTATACAACGAGGTGTATTACATATATACACACCTCGTTACACCGCCGGCCTGCTCCGGCCGGGCATCCCTACCCATCATCATTATCATCATGGGCTATATTAATATAATATGGTCTTGATTAAGATGCCTGCCGGTCTCAAAACGCTTCGAAGGAAACGTCACGTCTTTGAAAACGGACATTCCTCTCGCGTTTTAGCATGGGCATCTCACTTCACATTCTGATGACACATTTGAAAAAGAAGACAAAGTGTGGAAATATGAAGGGTACACGGAAAGAATATGTTTAGTCGCCTTAGTATTTTTTGAGTTATCGCGATTTGATCGGTAGGCCGTAGGAATCATATAATTTTGAGCGCAATTTTCGTGTGCAGGATATTATTAAAGTTTAAATATTCAAATTATGTTACGATTTATATCTGTAACCGTAGATGTAGGTTAATTCATGGCATTAAAATCTTTCTTTCATTATCCTTCATAATTATAGAGTTTTAGAAAGTCAAGCTGCCGCGGAACACTGTAAATAAAACTTCTGGAACGTTCAAAGAAGCTGTACGGTAACCATATGCTACTTCCTAAACACATTAGATGAAGCTTTAATTAAAATGCTAAGGAAAGTCGCAACAGCCCCAAAACCCTTGGGATTTGTATGTATGTATGCAAACCCTTTATTGCACATACACAATTACAAGACATTTGTATCAATATAGATAATGTACATAGCCGAAATTATCCCATATGAAATCTTTTCCAGATAACCCTGACGTAAATAAGCAAGGACAATGCACTAGGATATACAAATTTATAAAATAATACAAAAAAAAGCAAATAGTACATACATCCAAGAAGCAGATAAGAGGAAAAAGTAAACTGTTTTAATAAAATACATACATAGATAATTAGATATACTAATATATACTGCCACATACGTAAACAGCAATTAAAGTCCACAACAGCTAAGGATCAACACTCAGACTCAACTTGTTGATGTAGCCATAACTTCTTTAACCTATCCTTCAATGAACCAACAGATCCAGATTGCCTCAAGCGTGGTGGAAGCTCATTCCACAATTGGCCAGGGTGTAGGTACCGTGAAAGATTTAGCATAGGTACTTACGAGTGTTGTTAGATGGAACAGTAGTGTTGTTAAAGGTTAGCGCTAGACCGAAGGCGGTGTCCACTACCATTGGCCAAAAAACTAAACCTTCGGGAGAGATAAAAAGGAGATGAAGGTATTTGTGTGTGGGGCATCGAAATGAAACGTTCGTTTTAAGTTTGTTATGGTTTTTTGTTACCAAGGAAGAGAGTGATAAAATATACCTTTCTAATGAGTTTAATGATATTGGTTTAGATTGTAGACGTCTCATTGAAAAGTATATTTTTTATAACCACCAAGAAAGACGTCCGTACAATTTCTGATCGGTTTTATTTGAACGAATAACATATAATTACATAGCCAATCCTTTTGATTGTTTTACATAACCGTCGTTTGCTTAGGTAGAGTCTTAGATTCTTCTTAGCGTCGCAACTATCCTAAATGGCGAAATTAAAATAGTACAGCGGGTCCCATCTTTCGTGGTATCACGGTGGTTAATATTAACGAAACAAAATGTCCCTTCTAATTCCGGTCCAGAATATAGTTTTAATTTTCCTTTAATGTTAATTAGTGAATAATACTGGTTTACCAGTATCACTCACAAGTGGGACACCCTGATGGTACACACGGTAACTAGCATACACACATAGACGATATTATCAAAACATCTGGTTTTAAAACCTTGTTTTTTGTAACTTGTTGATCAGATAACGCTGACTGCGATATAGTTCTATGATCGACGGCATACCTACCTCTGACATAGTCGTACGCAGTGGGATCGATCCAACAAAGCTCTTTGTAAACAAGTCCATCGATTGAGGAGCCGATGACATCTTTATACGCGCCATAAAAACGGACAATGGGAGTTGACTAAGACGGCAACGGTTCCGTACCCCTATTTTATTTATTTGTACCTATTTTTTTTTTCTACATGCTATTGAATCATATAATTCGTTTCTCTTCTTCAACGGCTTTAAAAAGAGCCTGCTACTAGTCAGTTTTCTCAAATTAAAAATTGCGAACAGCGTAAAAAAAAACCAATACATTTGTGTAGCTTAATTCAAATGTATTTCTTTCTGGAGGGCTAGCACGCGTTGTCCGACATGTTTGTCGGACAACGCCCGGACGTCCGAACGTCCCTTTCTATCTAGTCCGTAACGATAGAGACGCACGGAGCTTAAGCGGGAAAAAATACCATTTGTGTTAGCCGTAGTGTGCCAGAATAATAAGTTATGTTAGTTTTATGGTTCAAGTTTTAGTAAGGATTTTTAACCGATTTCACGTCAACAGCACTAATTTTAAAGGCAATACCGACTATCAGTCTGTCAGTTGTTGTAGGCCTGACAGCTTATTAGAACAGTTTCATAAGTATTCATAACTTTCAGTTTTTCTTCAGGTTTCATACATTTCTGCTGGTATACTTAGTCCGTCGTGCCGTCATCTCCTATTCAAGGTTTACAAATACGAATGATATACATCTCAATAAAAAAATGGTTTACATTTCGCTTCTGCTTTCACGGAACAGGTTGGTTATTGGCATTATTAACATCGGCATTAAAGGTTGTGCAAAAAACTCGTCTAAATGCAAATTGAATTCGATTGCGCCATGTAAAAGCTCTTCGCTCGACGCTTTAGGTAAAATTAAAGTTATACATATCGTTAAAATGCCAGGTACAAAATTACAAAGTGAATCGGGCGAATGTGTTTACATTACTTTAACCGTTCTTGAATGTTTGGTCATTAAAAGCCTTAATATTAGTTGAAATAATACTTAAGTAGGTACACTAAATCTTTGTGCATTATGCTCCGTCTCGTAAACGGCACATTAAAACAATACGAGACCTACAATTGTGCAGTGATGGATTTTAATTGTTGAATAACTATAGAACCCAATTTTGTCGCAGAAAATTAATGCTTCTTTTTATATTGGACTACAGACATCTTAATAGTAACAACAGACGATCGTTCATTTGATTATCTGGTCCGAACCACGAATCGAGAGGGACGCAGCTATCTGTCAGAATGAGATAACAATATACATACCCTGCATACGTTTCGTTCTTACAGATAACTGCGTCCCTCTAGGTTCGTGGTGCTAAGCAGACCATCTTCGACAGTCTGTCACTACTTTAAGAGTTGATTTTTAAGCAATCTGTGTTGTACTACGTGTGTAAAACGGCTCTCTGTCGGGTCGATTGAGTGAACGAATTCATACGAGCGGGCTCACTCGATGAGTAGAACGTCCTAAATAAAGAACGCACGCCCTTAAATGATGATTATACGTTCTGACAGAACAACTTGAATTTGTCGGTTAATAATACGTCCGTCGAGTTCAAGCAAAAGAGTTGTTTAAGAAAATCACCTACCGTAATGGATAGTGTGGATATTATGCATTTGTCGTTACAAATGACCCGTTTGTCTAGAAAAAGATAATTTAAGAAGCACCCAGTCCGTGCCATACAATAATAGTATGGAGTACAAAAATCGTGTTTTTGTAACCCATACTAATTAATTTAAACAAAATAAAAATAGACGTTTCAAAAAGAACATCGTGTTAAAAAACAACCCTACGGTACCCTAAAACCGCGCGATAATTAAATATGTTTCTCATCACACGTCATAAGCCGAAGAGTCTGTCATAACACAAATAAAGGCGCCTACAGACGAGAGGGAACCGAATAAAGGGGCTTACAGACAGGAAGACCGCCGCCGCGCCTAATGGATTTATTTAGATGTCATTTTTTATGTGGGCGGGGGCTTGCGCCGCAAGACGCCTGGACCACGATAGTGTGGATACGACTTGTGTATATCTTTATTACATTTCGAATAAAATTTCTCATTTTGGGTCCAACGTTACGATCGAATGGGTCGCAAGTATAGGCGGCGAAATACAAGCATAAAAATGCATATTTCTTTACTTTAAGATCAAATTGAATTTAACTACTTAAAGAAAGTAATATGCCAAACAACGGGACACAAAATGTATTTAAGTTTATATAAACTATCTCTGAACCGTAAAGACAGGAACAATATTAGTAGGTATAAGTAAGTGTAAGGTGTGGTAGGTATTCTAACTAATGTCGTACTGGTAGTAGCAATTAATAACGCACAAGTTGCAGAGACTTCCCGAAGTTGTAAATTAATCTAAATAAATTATTGATACATTTATCGGAGATACGAGTATTTTAAAAGCATTAAATAAAATATATTATACTTTCGTAAAAATATTAAGAATATGTTTAAGAAGTTACTAAGAAATTCTCATCTTATTCTTCTTTCATGTCAGTAAGTAGGACCTACAGTTATCTGAGAAATCAGAAAGCCAAATTTAACTAGGTAAAATACTTTACAGGAAAACTCAGTAGGCAGGTAATTTCCTGTTTCTGTTTCTGGTGTCTTTTGGTGCAATATTCTTTTTTCAATATAAACAGTGTTATTTACTGGCAACGCGGTCATTGGCATTACTATTTTTTTTTATCATAGACAAAGTAAACTATAGTTACGTTTACAATTAGATAAATAACATTAAAAAAAAATGAAACAGATGATTAAAATATAAACTCCCCCAAAAAAAAATTAAAGACGTGTCCACGTTATGTCTAAATATAACTTAAGCCCTCCGTTATCCCGTGAGCGCGTGTTCCGACTGATCTGTGTGGGCGCACACATACAGCTTAATGCATTTCTTGCCCGCACACATTGATAGCGGCATGTTTGTACAAGGCGCGCGTATGGTGTGAGTGCCTGTTTTACAGGGCTCGCAGTAGTGTGTGTGACCCGACATTGGTATTTTGATTGGTCATGCATTTTCGTGTTTACGGGCGCGCTCCATTGCGGGCGAGCTATAAAGTGGTAGGATTTATGTCCATACCTAAGCCGCGTGCGATAAGAAACGCCGACGTCATTAAAACAGTGATTTGGATGGCGTCATTGTTGCGGTGTAATTTGGAAAATTAATGTACCTTACGATACCTACCGCGTGGAGAGAACAATAGAATAACAAGTTGAATTCACTAGCGTTTGCTCGTGACTTCATTCGTGTAGAACTAGTTTAATTATCATTCCCACAAGATATATTACATTTAAGGCATAAAAAGTAACCTAGGACATACGAGTAGACAATCTTTGTACCTCTGTTTCATTAATATCCGTTAAGCCGTTTATGCTTAATTGAAAGTCAAACATAGGAACATGCAGAGTACTAGCCAAGCCAAGCCTAGCCAAGATTGCTGTTAAGAAAATGGTAGAACTGTACATCTCTCAACATACAAGGTATCACATTATTATATTATGATTTATCATTAAGAAGTACCTAGAAGTCATCGTACGCCAACTCAAAATGATTTGAAGAACTGATTCAATTTGTGAAGGATGGATTTTAGGTGTGCTAGATTACATGTGTCCTGAAAATCATTACTGTACCCACTCAGCTCAAGCACGCCATTCATTATTTGATAAACTGCACTGTAGTGTGCACTGCAATATGATAAAGACATCACAACTTTTGGTGAGGAAACATTTTAAAACAACTAATATCTCTCTTTCAACTGTAGTTTTGCAACTCCAGTCCCCCCTTAATAACTTCAGACCAATATCACCCTCAAACCGAGTTCCCAACCCGTTTAGAGGATGATTCATTATCACCATTCATTTGGGCCTTACAGTGTTCAAGAAGTTACCTTAGATTTGCAAAGCTAACTTCGTCAAAACCCTCACGGGTTAAGACTATTTCTGTGCATGTAATAGCCACCTTATTAAGGTGTTCAAGTCGCCCTCGGGTGTTGATTGCACCTGGTTTCTCCTAATTGGCTACCGAAGGAATCTATCTCATCCTTTTCAGGATACTGACACACCAGCCATTGCCAAGCACAAGTTATGCAATAAATCCTGAAATATTTACAGTTACAGCATAAAGCGGTTTTCAAGTGATATATTTGTGAAGTAAATCAGTTTGCGAAAAGTTTCTTGGCAAAATTACTGGATACCATAATATCCATTGCTTAAATGCAGACCATGTTATCTTTGAACGCTGTCCGTAGGGAATGAACCTTAAAACTTTTACCCACGGGAATCTACAATCACGTGAAAATTTTCCCCATTTTACCTATGGAAAAAACACATTACAAATAAAGATAAGTGTCAAATACATTGAATAATATAGCTAAAGGAACTACGGAATAAAAAGATTATATAAATTAATTCTTCCTCATTAAGTTTAAACCGGATTACCGGCTAACCGAATTTGCTTATAACTTCTTAATTTGCATAAATCATTCATCTCGGTTTCTCATCATTAAAGAACTCAGTTTACTTCTTGATCTCTAATGTCTTTAGTCTGTGTACGACAGGTCTCGCGCTCTGTTTTTTTTCAGGTGAGTTTGCATGCCCAGTTTGGAGCCACTCGATTCATGCTGGGTGTAAAACTCAACGAAACATTCCGGACCATCAGATGCTGCCTCAAGCCAACTCCGGTCCAGATGCTGTATCCGCTGGCCGGCATTGCACCGCCGGTGGTGCGCAGAAAGGGGTTGCCGCTGTTGAGCTGTGAGAGGTGCCGCCAGGAGCCGGATGCGCGTCACCTTCTGTATGGCCATCAAAGCAGATCCAGTCAGTTAAAAGCAGTAAAAGCTTCCTCGGCTGTGTATCTCCCCCACCTACAACGCCCTAAAAGCCCGCTCCCATTTGTCGGTTTCTCTGCCGGACCTTGTTCCATCTGTGATGGGACTTCCATCGCGTTATTCATTACCGTGGCGCACTTGGAAGTCGCTGAACAGACTGTGCGCTCAGTAGGACTAGCACAAGTTGTCTGCTTATTGTTTGTCCCTTGGATCTCCCTTTTTATCTTACCCTAACGATAGGGACGCACTGAGCGAGAAGCGAGAAAATACAACTTGTGCTAGCCGTACAGGTCGGTAGATGCCGAGACCTGCACGCGACAGGACCTATATGACGCCACTAGCAATGTTTTTCACTCGGCAGAACATTGATCAGCTCACATGAAATCCCTAGACTGATCACTTGGCCATATTTAAACGTATATTCTTTATTTGAAAGGTTTTAGGGAATAGTGCATTAGGGTAGACTATGCATGCCTCGAGATTTATCACAAGTTTAGTCTGACTCATTGTTAATAAAAAAATGTTGAAAACAGTGAGAAACTTAATTACTGCAATGCATTGCTTGATTTGTGTGAAAGTGCTACCAATAGCTTTAGAGCAGAGTCAACCATGCATTTGCATGGTTGACTCATGCTAATGGCTGTAGAAACGTGGTAAATCGTATGGAATTGACTTAGTAAAGCAAATGCACGAGTGCAGCCGTTAACATTCGCAGAATGGAACTTGTCTGGAGTTACATTAACTCTTAAATTTGTTTTGAACCATATCGTTGTTAAGTTTATGGTAGCTTATATTTACTTTACGGAAAAATCTGTCGTAAGTATATTTAAAAACAATATTATGGTGGTTCCGAAAACGAGATTGGTTAACCCATTAACAAAGTAGAAGTTGTAGTTTAACCAACATCAAATGCATAGAGGTTGTATAGTATTGTATACGGGTTCTTCTAAAGCGGCAATAAATTATTAACGCTAAAGTAACGCTCTTTTACTGTAATGAAATGATGTTTGTACGGCTAACGATGTATTTTTTTATTTTGTCGATTAGTTATTAAATTTACTGGGGGCTAATTATGGCCGTGTTTATCGCGTAAATAAAACATCCGTCACTTTCTGACAAGTCCAGTGCGAGAGTGACGGGTACTTTATGCACCGCGATAAACGCGACCATAACACGGGTCCTGGTTTTTTTTTTATGTTAATGAGAAGGCACACGAGCACTCAGGCCACCTGATGGTAAGTATAATCTGAGACCCATAGACATTTGAATTCTCGAGACTATAATCCTAAGACCTCAAATGCGTTGCCAATCCTGAGGACTAACATGGAATGCCTCTATGCTAGTAATTTCACCGGTTGTCTTATCACCACACATTTGGTGAGTTCATTGCATTAATTTAATTTTATGTAAGTATTTTGATTTGAATCCTGTTTATGATTACATTTTCTATGTTAAAAAAATGTGATGTGAGAAAACGTTTAGCAGTTTTTTAGAAGCAACACCTATAAATAAATTCGGTAACATATCGCAAATTGGAAGTTTTATGTCTCATTGTTTTGTTTGTCCGAAATTTCATTACATTGCTTGCTTTTTTTCTGAATACATTATTTCAAAATGTTTAGAGTGATATCTTTTGCTTTATAATAATCCTGCAAATTTAAACGATTTCAAAAATAAATGATTTTATTATAACTTGCTAAGCAACCCGCCCTTGCTTCGCTTCGGTTAATAGGTATCAGTTTGCTGTAACACCTGGCATCTATAAACCAGAATTTAATTAACATAAAAATCTTCCGTGAATAATTATCTGATGGAAAGACCGCATCAAAATCTGTTGCGTGGCTTAGGAGTTAGCGGATATACGTACAGACAGACAGACAGACAGACAGACAGACAGTCAGAGAAACAGGCAGACGCAAATCTTTGCTTAGGCTTCGTTTTATACTATATAAAAAGATAAGTTAAGAAAAGATAACGTGAAAGTTCGATCAATTGAAACAATTGGGAACAAAAACTCGACTTTGATAGGTAACCAATAAATTCAAATAAGACCCATTATTAGAAAGAATATTTATGAGCACCCAAGTGCAGCCAACTCATAACCAGCGGGGCTCTCTTTTATAAAGCTACAAATAACAAGCGAAAGTCTCTTTCTAATTAATTCCTTTTGCTGGGAAGAGAATTCTGCTTGTATTTTGTAACTTGTAGCTTTACAAAAGAGGGCCCAGGCATTGTTAATTGTCCTACATCAGGCATGCAGGCCAAGCATTACATCCAAAGTTCATTTGATCGACCGTCGACACCTTCACGGCCTAACTCAGTTACTTACTGAAATAACTAAAAGCTTGAAACATCGGTTAGTTTTAAATTTATAGCACTCACAAACAAAATAATAGAAAACCAAATGGCTAAGAGCAGGCGCGTAGAAATTTCACGAGCGTTGAAATAGCTGGGCATAAATTTTCCTGACGTTCACTTCTCTGCGCTTGTGTGCGTAGTCTACATTCACGTGTGTCTTCAAACGTCACAATTTTCCTGCTTGTAGTATCCAACAAAAAAGCGCTTGATAACTTACACCGTCAAAGCAAAGGGAATGGTCTGAAGCGTTTCAGCGCTGGAAGTGTGTGTAGCCCGCAGATCAATAGCGTCGTGCGACGTTGCCGCTCTGCTGTCCCCCTTCCCCCGCTGTACAGGGTCTTTGTCCCCGAGTACGCTCCACGGGTGTGGGAGGCGGCCTTAAACTGGAGGGTTTGAAACGCCAGCAAGGTCTGTAAATTGCAATGCTATAAGTGCTGGCTGAAAAGAGAAAATACTTTTATTAAAAAGCAGTCTTTGTTCCTATAGTGCCTGGCCGAAGGGAAATCACCGATACCGTTCATCGCAGAACAATTTATATCCTCTTCTTGACTTTGAGGTAATTTGTACTGGAATGACAGGTGTCAGGATTTACTTCTCATCGGCCGGGCATATGAGTATAAAGTTGATTAGGTAAGTAGTTAGTAGGAAACTTTGTGGATTAGCAATTTTTTTGTCATATTTTCTATTAGTGCATATATTTTTATTTTTGTCCAAGATAAAAATTACGGTTTGAAATACTCCAGAGTTCAAGCAATGTATTTTTTTTAGCTCGTGATGTGCTAAGTGTGATTCAGACTTTCTTAAGATTATGTTACTAAGAAAACTTGGCATATTAATTAAACCAAATCGCCACATAGCTGCTGAACCTGATTTAAAAGAATAATTATTGTTCTCAATTACTAAGTACTTATAGCTGCATTATTATATTTTAAAGAGGAAAGATTTGTATTTTTGTCTGTTTGTAACGAATAACTCGAAAACTACGGGACCGATTTTGAAAGTTCGTTCACTATTAGAATGCTACATTATGAGTAACATAGGTTATGTTTTATTTTTCTACGTGGACGGAGTCACGGGCAGCAGCTAGTGATAAAAACAGAGTGCAGTTTAGATTTTCGTTTACCTTCGTAAGTATTTTATTTCATTTATACTTATTATACCATTTTGAGGAGGACGAGAAAGAAATCAACTCATGGTCATGAGTCCACTACAGCGTATTGAAAACACTTTAAAAAGTGCTTTTTTTTTAACCCTAGCAACAGTTTATTATGCCTATTCTACTAGCAGCCCGCCTGTGACTTCATCCGCTTAGAACTCATATATCGCTTTATCCTCGAGAAATTTAAAAGATTTCAGGATAATAAGTATACTATGTATTAATACAGAATATGGACTATATGTGTGCTCAATTAAATCGAAATCCGTTCACCCGTTAATGAGTGATTAAGGGATAGGAATAGTAGGATCTATATTAGGGTGTAGCGGTTTTGTAAATGTGTCTTGTTTCATGATGGTTTCTATTCTATTCGATTGTCCTTTAAAAAGCTTGTTATTATTATTATACCCGCAATATCATTTATCTAATAAAGTTCACTCACATAAAGCATTTTTAATGATTTTTTAAAAGTGAGTTAGTTTTGGTTCTTTGCAAAGCTGTTTAAACCAATATAGTATTGATCCTTATCCAGTTAAATATGATAATTACCTTAAGCATTTAATGTAAATTGAAAATTTCCTTTACATCATTAATATAATGCAAACTCTAGAAGATACACATCTCCGATTTAAGTTTACGCGCGATTTTTGTGTGACTTATGAATCTTTTTTAACCGTCATAGTATTAATTTTTATTTAATTTAACTTTTAACTTAGTTTTGGCCTTAGATTAAGATACGATTTGTTCTTCATACTATATATTTTTATCGATATCTTAGAAGATATAGGAGATTGAAAAAAACGTTCGGCCGTTTACGCAGTGCGTCTGCACGCCACCTCAGTATACGTTTTATCCCGGTATTTTTTTTTTCCGGAATCAAAATTATACTTTGCGTTTATCCAGAATATGGACTATCTGTGTGCTTAATTAAATCAAAGTCCGTTCACCCGTTAATGAGTGATTAAGGGGTATCGTTGGTAGAATCTATGTTAGCCTGTAAAGGTTTTGTAAATGTGCCTTGTTTTATGATGATTTCCATTTTATTCCATTGTCTAATAAAAAGCTTGTTACTATTATTATATCCGCAATATCATTTATCTAATAAATTTCACTCATATAAAGCATTTTTATAATTGAGTTAGTTTTGGTTCTTTGCAAAGCTGTTTAAACCAATATAGTATTGATCCTTATCCAATTCAGCCCCGATTCGACCAAACTTTTTACACGGGGGTAAAGCTTACTCTGAGATTAGTAATGTCAAAATGCCATAGAAAACTGTCATTTTTTGACATTACTAATCTTATAGTAAGCGTTTACCCCGGTATAAAAGTTTGGTCGAATCGGGCCTAAATATGATAATTACCATATTATTATTATATGTTAATTATAATATGATTAATATGGTATTTAATGTTAATTGAAACTTTCCTTTATATCATTATGACAATGCAAACTCTAGAAGATACCTACATTCCGATTTAAGTTTACTTACGCGCTATTTTTGTGTCTAAGCGACACGCGCGATTTTTGTGTCACTTACGAACCTTTTTTAACCGTCATAGTATTAATCCTTATTTAATTTAACCTTTAACTTAGTTTTGGCTCTAGATTAAGATACGATTTGGTCTGCATACTATATGTTTTTATTGATATCTTAGAAGATATAGGAGATTGAAAAAAACGTTCCACCGTTTACGCAGTGCGTCTGCACGCCGGCTAGATATACTTTTTATCCCGGTAAATTATTTTTACTGGGATATAAATTCTACAATGTGTTGATCCAGAACATGAAATATCTGTGTATTTAATCAAAATCCGTTCACGCGTTAATCGGTGATTATAGTAGGATCTATGTGAAGGTTTTGTAAATTTGCAATGTCTTGTTTCATGTTGGCATATAGGTATTATATTATATTCCATTTTCTAACAAAAAGCTAGTTATTGTTGCTTATCAACCTAGCTTGTTACAATATTGACGAATTCCTTCAAGGAGATCATTGACCCGTTAAACAACAATATAATATCTTCTTATAATGTTTTCATATTAGCATTATGAACATAGAATTTTAAATTGTATAATGATTAAAACTGTATTTTAAATAAAATGTTATAACTGTGTATATGTAACGGTGACATTATGTATAACTGACTGTATATTTTGTAAATGTGACATGTAAAATATTATGTTTACCATTAAATTATCTTATCTTACCTTATCTACTAGCGACCCGCCAGCGGCTTCGCTCCGCTGCAAACTTCTGACATTCCTGGTGAATTTTTCAGTTTCCATAAGAACCTTCTCCTGACAGTAACAAACACAATAAAAAAAGAACTAGCGAAATCGGTTCAGCTGCTCTCGGGATTTGCGCTTAGCAACACATTCAGCGATTCATTTTTATTATATAGATATCCATAATGTCATGTAGGTATCTACTCGTACTAAGGTTGACTCATATAAAATTGTTTCTTCTTGAATTATCTTTTAAGCTGTGGGAGCGAGAGGGTTTAGGATCTTTCCAAAGCTGTTTGATCCTTATCTAGTTAAATATGATAATTACTTTAGGCCTCTAATGTAAATTAAATTTGTCTTTTACATAATTACTACATAAGTACATACATAACCTCACGCATTCATTTATTAGTTACCTACTTAATGCAAACTTTAGCAATTATCTATAAAAGGCTTATAGGTATTTACGCGCGACGTGAAACTAGTTTTTTGCGTGACTTACGAAGACTTTTTACCGCCATAGTATAAATCCTTATTCAATTAAACCTTTAAGTAACCTTTGGCTTTAGATAAAATTTGTTTTTGACACCATATTATTTTGATTGATTAAGTACTTAAAAGATATAACGGGTTAAAAAAAATCGGACGTGCGTAGTGCATCTGCACGCCTCGATCGGTGTACTTTTTATCCCAGGAACTTTCAAATTTGCCACGAATAAAATATACTATGAGTTAATAAATACTACTTGTTTCCTAAATTAAATCAAAATCCGTTCACACTTTAACGAGTGTGA